>OZ018317.1:110526626-111126626 GCA_963969495.1 Ceratothoa steindachneri | reverse complement strand
ATAAAATCCAGTTAGATTTCCCTATTTCAGACTTTACTATCTCCAGGGAGGTTGTTATCAAATCTAGAATTAACTGGGATGGGAGTAACGTACTTTTAATAGTAGTGTCTGGAGGGATATCTATGATGCTCCTTTCCCCATTACCGCATTGAATTTAAAGTTATTAGACTTGAAAAGTAGGTTTGTACCAATGAAAAATCTACAAACTCTATCCCACGATAAAGCATGGTTTAATGACCAGTGTCGCCTTCCCCATCTGATAAGAATAGTGCCCATTTTCTTTGGTCTGATAACCGCTCTCGGTTGTGTTGGGAGAACTATGTTGCGATGAGGAAGAGGGAAAATAATGTTTATAAAGAGGCTGAAGCTCAACATAATGTCCATTTGAAGAATGTCTTCCTAGGTGCGGCTCAGCCGCATATTTTGTGGTCTTTACTTAAATCTGCTTTGTTTGGTGTTGAGCTTTCTATTCCTCCCTTAATGAAGCCTGATGGTAGCGTTACATACCATCCTCTTCATAAAGCCAGCATTTTTGCTGGCAGTTTTAATTCCAAGCAAAGTAGGGAAGAGATTTAGCTACCCTTAGGGTGTCACTCGCTACCTAGTTTTAATACATTTGCCTTCAGATCCTCTGAGTATGGGGGGGAACTGATCCTATTAGTCTGTTTCCATTGATTTTAAAAAGATTTAACAATCAGATAACTCAAAAATTTGCTGTTATTTTTCTTATTTTAGTTCGTCGGGGGTCATTTCCTGAATGCTGGCGTTCTAGCGACATTACCCCAATTCCCAAAGGATCATGATCATCTCCATCTCCCAGTGAATATAGACCCATTTCCATCACACGAATTTTATCTAAGACTTTTGAACGTCTGATGTCCAAACGTCTTACTGTAGATTTGAGACAGTTTCTTCCAGTCACTCAGTTTGGCTTTAGAAAGGGGATAGGCACTACTGATGCACTATTATTGTTGGTACATGAAATGAAGTCTGCTTTAAACAATAATTGTGAGTCTAGGCCTATCTCTCTTGACTTTAGTGCCGCCTTTGACACTGTCAGCCCTAATGCTTTGATTTTTAAATAAAAGTATGTTGGCATTGGTGGTAGAGTCTTAATTATTTTTACGGAGTTTTTAACTAATACACAACAACGTGTTGTTGTCGATGGTGCTTTATTCCTTATTCTTGAGTATATTCTAGAGTTCCTCAGGGTAGTGTTCTTGGGCCTTTGCTTTTTATATTATATACTAGTGATATGTGGTTTAATATCGCTAATAAAATTCCAGCATATCCTGATGACATCTCTCTCCCTATGCTCATGTTCCATCTCCTGCAATGAGACTGAGTGTTGCAGACAGCCTCATTGAGGATTTGAATAAAGTTTATTCCTGGTGACTTCAGTGGGGTATTAAATTGAACCCTAGTAAGTCTAAGGAAATGATTGTGAGTCCTTCTAGATCTCTCTTACCTGAACATCCCAATTTGTTAATAAATGGAGTTTTGATTAAAGGCTGACCAGCTAGATTCGAAACCCACTTTTGAAACGCATCTAAGATACATGTCTCGGGATTTTTTGCAGAAATTGGGGCATTCTTCGTGAATCTAATAAAATTTATAAGGATGATGTTGTTCTTCGCAAGTGTTTCTTTTCTTTTGTTCTAGCTCATTTTGAATTTGCTATGCTGTATGGAGTTCTGCTGCAGACTCATCTGAGATTTTGTATAAGTTTTACTATCAGATTTTGATTTAGACATTAGGCACCATAGAGATGTTATAGCTCTTTGTATTTTATTTAAAGTAGTGAATGATGTGATTCATCTTTTGCATAAATATTTGCCGAGATTTTATCAGCCAGAGTTATTAGGTATTCTGAGACTGTAAATTCCATGGCATTTGAAATTGGTCGTCATTCTACATCTCAGTTTTCTAAGTGGCTTTTACCGAGCTTATGTAGAATGTGGAATATGTTTGATATGTTTAAAAGATCGGCTACTGTTCATTTGTTGTGTAACAGTTTAATTCTTTTTCCTTTCTTTTTTGCTGTGCTTTGACCTGCATTGAGACTTCTTGGTGCTATAATTTCCAAAGTTTTCAGCGTGGCTGTTTGCATGCTCTATATAATAATAATAATAATGGAGTTTAATTCATCGCTTCATCTCTTTTTTCTCTACCTGTGATATTTCATCATTACTTACAAACGTACCCCTTGATGATACACGGCATCTAAGATAGCCCATAGAGCAACCTAAAATATGATCAAGAAACATACAGAGAGCAATAAATGAAATCCCTAATAACACGAAAAGATAGTGATTATTTTGTGAACAAAGGGGTTAATTTTGTCTTCAAACAATAAATAATGACAGATGGCTGTTCATAAATTTCAGTAAACTTAATGAATCGAAAAAATATTCAACGTGTTTGAAATGTGATCGCCTTTGTTTATAATAGCGCCATTTCTCTTATCTGGACCTGTGACTATAATATCTTTGTTTGGGTCAAGTAAAGATAATACTGGAGAACAACAATATTATTGTCTAAGATACGAGTATTTTACCTGATTTAGGACAATTTTGATGCGTTGAATCCAAAAATCACATTAGTTTTGCTCAATCAGTTCAACTTTTTGATTTATCGCCAAAGGATGTTAAATTGAAAATAGTAAATGGACGAGACACTATGGCTCGAGTAACTGTCCCTATAATCACAGAATTGAGAAGGTCACCAAATCTTATTAGGTTCGTCATAAGTCTCAAAATAAAATTTTGCGTGCAAATGGAAGACCAATAAAAAATTCATTTGGCGACTAAAGGTAATTTTGTTTACAAAACAAATTTCACGGCCTCGAAACACCTCATGAAACCAGAGAAAGAAGTAAGTGGTTGTAAAATGTAAATGAAGTGAGCAATAATGAACATCCCCATTTGATTAAAACAAACCAGAAACGTCAAGTGTCACCTAATTAAAGCGATACCCTCCCGGTTCCGTGACCACAATGGGATGGGACCAATTTGAACATGTTCTGTTTTACCTTTAACACGTTGGCTACCAAGTCCAGTTTCTGCAGACCTTGCCTATATACCAACTACGTATTTTTCATATAATAAACTCTTTCCTGTTTTTCTAATTAAAGATTATGATAGTTTTTACTGAGGGTATCACCGGTGAGTCACATGGTACCGAGTTAATTTTTATTCACTCTGTACCATGAGACTCACCGGTGATACCCATGCAAATTTTGTTTATTACACCAAAAATATCTAAAAATATATCGTCAAATTCATTTCTATTTATTTTTATTTCAAATAACTAAATTAGCTATTTAATAACCCTAAATGTCATCTATTTCTAAAAATTATTTCTAGGGGAAAAAAACAAGACTCATATGATGATAGTGAATCTTCCCTTTTTGATATATCTCACCATTCAAATTATGATGATAAATTTATTGTAACTCATTCTGAATCTGAATAAGAATCAACTGATGTTGATAGTGAGCATTGTCAATCTGATGACAATGCCTCTCACTCTGATAACAATGCATCTCAAAGTACACCTTTGTCTACCTAATCATCTGCATGGAGTAATGTACCTGGAAAAAGCTTTCAGGCATTCTCTTTTACTGGGAACCCATCAATCAATTATTCTGAAGAGCTCTCACAAATTTCAATTTATAAGAAGCTAGTAGATGATGACAAAATTGACCATATAGTCATTGAAACCAATCGATTTGGTGAACAAAAGCATGGAAATGACTGGAAGGCAACAAATCCTAGTGAAATCACATATTTTTTAGGAATAGTATGCTACATGGGTATTGTGAAGCTTCCTAAGATTTCTGACTATTGGTCACGAAAAATATTGTATAAAAATAACATAGTTCCTATAATCATGGCAAGAAACAGATTTCAGTTATTACTTAGAATGATTCACCTCGCTGATAATGAAACAGCTGATAAAAGTGATAGACTTTATAAAATTAGGCCTCTAGTTGAAAAAACGTGTCTAAAATTCAGTGACTCAAAGTATCAGGTGAGTTCTTAGCTGTTGATGAGATATTGTGAAATTTAGAGGCCGGGTAATTTCCCGACAATATATCCCCGGTAAAAGTTCAAAATATGGAATCAAAACTTTCAAAATTTGTGACCCTGCAGGTTATACATATAAGGCCATAGTTTACACTGGAAAGGGAGGTGAAAATACCGGTGATGGCAAAAGGGTTTCTGATCAAGCAGTTCTAAAACTCATCAATGCTTATCTTGATGAAGGGAGAACCTTAGCAGTGGATAATTATTATACCAACACCAACCTAGCACAAAAGCTTCTTCAGGGCATTTAATTGGAACACGGAGAAAGAATACCAAGGGCATTCCTAAAACCATTCTGCAACCAAAACCATCACTGAGAAAAGGTGAAATTGTCTCCAATGAAAGAAATGGAATTGTAGTAGGCTGTTGGAAGGATAAAAGAGATATAAGATTTTTATCCACGAAGCACAAGGCATTAATAAAGAGACTGGAAAGAAGAATAGAAAAGGAGAACTTGTAAGAAAGCCAGATGCAATAATACAGTACAATGTGTACAAGCAAAGTATTGACGTTTCCGATCAAATGTCCAGCTACTTTACTCCGCTTAGAAAGAGCTTATTTTGGTACAATAAGGTCGCTTTCGAGCTAATTCTTAGAACATCAGTCGTCGTCGCTCTTCTGATTTACAATAAGCATGTGAACAAGAAAAAGGAAAGTGCAAAGTTCAGGGAAGATCTTGTTATGAGATTGTTAGAATTAGAGCCATACCAACAACAACCTGGGAGAGTTCCCGCTATAGTTCATAAATTACAAGTAAGTTCTGAAAAGCTTTCAAAAGCGAAGGCGTTTTTCCGGATGTTATGCGAAATATAGCAAATCCATGCCTTCAACAGAAGCTAAAAAGAAATCGAAACAAGTCAGCACATACTGTTCTGGCTGCCCTGATTAGCCATATTTATGCCTTGAATGCTATAATGAGCATAACAAGATTTGAAATCTTATATAAGGAAAGAAAATCTTATGCTGAAATTGTACTCTTTATTTTTTATTAAATAAGTGTTCTTTGTTCTTAGTTTAATATTTTAAAGGACAGCACCTTTTGCTGTAAAAAAAGAGTTTGAATTTGTGTAGTTTTGAATTTGAATAGTTTTGAGTTATTTTTAAGTTGAAAACTCATTTTTACATAGCAACTATGTAGACTTATGCCTTCCATATTTTTACATTTGCATTTAAAAGAATTATTTTTCAATTTAATGTTTTTTTTATTTGCTTCAATAAAGGTTTACAAAGAACATTTAATTTTTTACCCTAAAAAACCCATATCTAAAAGAAAAAAGCCATATAAAAGCTTATAAATTAAAAAAATATATAAAACTAAGTATACTTTGAAAAAGATATATCTTATCTGTACCATTTCACAAAGGCTTCATCCATTTCTTTGATATACCATAAATTTATGAGGCTCCACTGCAAGGACTCACCGGTTAGCTCAATGGTATAAATCAGGGGCGGGCAACTCTTGACACGCCGATGACTTATTTCTGGCACGCGAAAGCACAGGTTACCTTTTTCTTTTTAAAGAAGTTTTTAAGAAGAATGTAGAATGAGGAGAAATTCAGATACTTTCCAAACACAAAGAGGTACATCAATGATCTCCCGAAAGATGACATAACAGACCGCCAATGTCTTCAAAAGCTGTTTGTAAAAATTATTGAGGCAAGTGTTGAGCAGTTCTTAGCAAGATTTGCTAGGTTAGAGAACTGGAAGAGACGGCAAAATTCATTAAGTTTCCAGATAGTATCAAACTGGATGAACTAAACTTGCAAATGCTTTCATTGGATAGACATGGATGATTTGGAATGCACTTGATTGAATTTCAAAGTAGCTCAATTTAGAAACAAAAAAATTGTTGATCTTAGAGTTGACTTAGAAAATAGAAAAAAAAGAGCGATTAGAGACAGGAGTAACAGAGATAAATGCGGAAAACGAAGTATTGAGGATTTAGAATACTATTCCAAAAAATTATCTGTTTAAAGAACCTTGCAACAGCATTACTATCCATGTTTTCGTTTACATATGCTTATGAATCTCTGTTCTCAGGGGTGAACTTTGTTAAGTTTCGTAAGAGGAGTAACCTGATGGATGAAACTAGTAGTGCATGCATATCTCTCAAGGTTACTAAATATAAACCCGATATAAAATCTGTCATCAGTGATACAGCAGCAGAAATTCCGCTGAAAAATAATATATAGAAAGAGTCAACAAGTTTTCTGACTCTAGTTTTATCTGATGTTTTCTTTTGAAAGTGGTTGTTTGAATGTAGTTTTGAAGCTAAATAAATATATTTTCTTTTTTTATACATCAATTGTAAAGGATTTAAAATAAGCAAAAGATTATCTGTTAGTAACCTTTTACTGTGATTTAGTAATACAAAGGTATAACTGGGAAAAAATAATGACTGATTAATCGAAAAAAATATCAATGTTAATTTTTGGCGTTGATGTTAATAATAGTCGTTAAATTGTGTCAATAGGTATGGCAGTTACAGTTATACTTAGAGACTAATGAAAAAATCCACACAAAGAACCTTTTCGTAAAACCTGTTATAATCTTTTTCATTCAGTCAGTTTTACATAATGACTTACAATACTGTGTCTTTACTGATTTTGGGTGATTCTTTATTATTTAAAAAAGTTCTTCAAATGCTTAAGAGATATCAAATAATATGTTCTCAAAAAGGTTTGGTTGGAACGTGAAAATATTTTGTATTAGATATTTGGCCGATTTTGGCACGCACTCTCCAAAGGTTGCCCACCCCTGGCATAGATTGAATTGTACCGTGGGACTCACCGGTTAGTCCCATAGTAGCCAACGTGTTAAATCCTCCTCTTTCTCTCCTCTTTCTAAGCTCATTAATGGCCGAGTGGAATGCACGTCCCGTTCACTGATGTTTGTAACGCGGATTCGGTGGTTAGAATTTTATCACCCTCGCGACGTTTCTTTATTTTCCTCCTGCTCCAGTTCCTTACCCTGCCTTTTATACCCGTGCTTTCCTCTCTCCTAATTATCCTAATTTATTCCTTCCCCTGTTAGGACTCCGTTGGGATCAAGGTCGTTCTTCTCCTCTGAGCAAATGCCCGCTCTCGCCATTTCCCCGACGGCGCTCATGAATTATGTCAGAGGCGCTATGACCAAAATAAATATTGGTGAAGCGTGACAAGGGGGATCGACTCACGGAAGTGGTTGAGGAGATCGAATTAAAAATTTTTAAAAAGAAGCCAACGAGGGCATCTACACAAGATTTTGAAGAAAGATTCCTAAAGAAAGGCCCTTCCTTTACGGCCAGAATGCACATGACGGCCATTTTTTTTAATGTGCTGAAGAAAGACAATTGAGCTAATCATCGAGGGCATTTTCCATTAGAGGATTTGATGGCACAAATGGCGCTAATTAGCACAGAAAGGGCACGCGAGAAGGAAAGAGACAATGAGCTGACGGAGAAAGATAAAACAGATAAATGATAGGCATAAAAAAGGAAATGGGGAGGTGGAGAACACGTGAATAGATCAAAGGCTGAAACCCGAAAATAAAAATCCCGCGGAAGAACAAAAGGAACGAATTCCAAAACTTGGAACTCCTTTCTAATGACGTTATCAATAATGACTTTTATTCAGGAGAACAGAAAAGAATTGCATTGAATCAGTCCTTATTAAATCGGGAAGACGATTGCATCTGCGTGGAAATAAATGCATTTATCAATATCACCCGTTTTATTTTTGCCTTTTCCATTTCGAACAATGTCTCAGGAGATGAACGATTTCTTCCGTCTAATTTATTTCTTGTGCTTTACAAATAACGAGGGTTTCCCTAAGTCCAATTAGGGATCCGACATCTGCTTCTTCGCTCGCTTTTCAAACGATCTCGATCAAGAAATTGATGTCGTTATGAGAAGACACATAAACACTTCTTACAGTTGTTCAAATTGTTCCAAATATACTGTCGTTGTTTAAAGATAACTGTACTAATTCCCTTAGCTTTTTCAAGCTATAATACTACCAAAGCTTTTATTAAACAAGCAATAGCTAGGTATTTTGTAGCTACAGAAATAGACTTTGTGTGCCACATGAACTGCCTGAAGGGACGACGTGAAAATATTGATTCATCCCTAACCTAACCTCTACAGTTCCACAAATACAACGTTTAAATGAAACTCTTGGACAAAACTGTCCTTCACTGGTCAACCAAAAGGGTCTCCTCCTCCTCCTCCCTATCCTCCTCCTCCTAAACCTCCTCCTCCTAAACCTCCTCCTCCTTCTCCTCCTTCTTCAACACAATGCACGTCAACACGAAGCACGTTTGACCCAAGAAAGAAATAGTACTCAAGGTTATGAAGTTTTTTTCATCCTTCACATTCACTTGTGATTACCATATTTTTCAAGCCATTACTATATCGCTTTAGTGGCAATGTTTACTCCGTTATGAAGGAGGTGGTAAAGCATATCCACTGATAAAGTATTTCATGCAAACCTGAATGAATTGTTCCAGAAGGAACCTTTGAATAAATGAATTTTTTTGTATATAAAAATGATTTAATTTTCTTTTTGAAGACGACATTAATTTCTTGACAACCTAATAAATTTGTTAGTTGGTTCACCATTATTTACACGGATGTTTCAATTTATGAGTGTGTAAGTTTGTTTGTTAAGAAAATTTGTACGAATCAAATATTCAACCTTTTTTTTATATTTTTTGAGCTTATTTAATACACTCATAAAAGTAAACCTGGAATGTTTGATGAGGATTGAGCCTGGAGTTAGCAAAATATGGGTGATCAAATTAATGCACTCTAGTAATGATTTTGCCGAACTTTAAGAAGAATAAAGAATGAGGCAAAACTTATCGGATGACCTTCTTCTTCTGAATGCCATCTTGGTATTTATGATTGATCCTTCCTCTGGCCTACTTCTTTAGTGACTTGTTGGCAGTTATATAAGACCAAAACATCCTTTAAGGGAGTGAAGGGGGGGGGGGGTGAATACGCGGCTGGCCTCTATTTGGGTGAATGTGTTTTACCGGTTTTTGAGATTTGAACATCAAAATAACTTTGATTTCGCAAAGAGCGACAGATATATGTATGTGTATGATGTTGGTTTGCTCATGGCCACCGCATGAGCCTCTATGTTTGTAACAATATCTTTCGCCGTCAGAAGAGAGAATAAAAAGTGATGACTGTAAAACAAATGAATACCGAGACAGAGAAAAAAGAACTTAGGAAATAGATTAATTAAAAGGGGGAAAAGCCAATACTAACATTTTTCACTCCACTTTTTCCGGTTATAAAGAAAAACACCCCCTGGTGGATCCCCAACGCGCGTATCCCTGTTTCCTTATATTTCCTCCCATCTATTTCGGAAGACCTCATTCGCGCTCGGAAAGAGCCTGCGGAGTGAAAGAAATTCCATACCTCTTCATTACAGCAATTGCAACGCGGAATGACAAAGAGATAGATAGATAAATAGAGAGAGAGAGAGGTGGATGGGGCAGTGAGAAAGGCCAACAACCCCTGAAATGGAAATATATATTGACGGTGCTTATTGGACAATATGGTGTTTGTTTGTTTTTTGCTTTGTCCTTCCCTTCCCTCATCAATAAATTCTCTCTCACTCGAGGGAAAATAGGGCTAAATATTTTGGCTTTGAGATTTCCGCAATTTTTCCTTAGGGAAAAAGAGTTACGATCCTAAAGAGATCCGAAGTAAATCCTTTTATAATGAATTGGCGAAAATAAGCTTCTAAACAGCTTTCGCTATAACAGTTATGGCCTATTAGGTACATTGAGATGGATGTTTATTGTTTGTTTTACACTACAGAGCGAAATAAGAGAACGATTTTCCTTTATTAAAAATTCAAGAAACATGATGACTAGGTAAAGGAAATTTCCATGGTACATAACAGCACGATTTAGTATATCTTATGATGTTTTCATATGATAAAATCGTATTCAAGAAATTATACTAAATGAACTAACAAAATAAATCACTGATACATACAAAATAAGAGAAAGATTGTTTTCAGGAACATTCTAAAAGTTTCTTGAAATCATCTGCCAACATTTTGCTCAGTAGATAAGAACTCAAGACCCACCATTGTTTCCATGCTTACTCTGTAGAGATGCTATTACACATAAAAGTGACTCGAGCTCCGTCAGAGAATTGTTCGCTTGAAGATTTCGGGGAGGATTCTTCGGTGATTTTAAGAGAGGTAGTAAGGTCTAAGAGTGTGATTTATCACGTTATGAAGTTATACAATGAAAACAAAACCTATAAATCTTCAAAAAATGTCGGTCGACTTCGCATAACCATTGTTCAAGGACATCTATTCGGCGCTTCTCTATGAAGGTTCCCTTCGAGACTGCAGACACAATTTCTCGAAAAATTAAGATCAATAAGACAAATAAATGAGCCGGTTTAGTGTGTCCCGTCGCCTTAATGCATCTTGTTTAAAGGCTTTTTTCGGCAACCAAACTAATCATCAGTAAGAAGAACCAGAAGGCGAGACTCCAATATGCTGAAGCTCATGTTGTTTGGAGAGATGAAAGTAAATTTAATTTAGTTGCATCTGATGGTAGACGCTTTGTTAGATGCATTGCAGGTAACAGAAACCTAAATGTGCTAAAAGGTTTGGTAAACGTGGAGGAGGCAGTGCTATACTATGGGAGATGTAGTCTGAAGGATTTGATCTGCTATTATAAATAATTGGAATTATAAATGCTAATGTGTACCTAAACCTCATACAAAATGTTATACCTTCAGTCCGAGCATCTCTGTAGCAGCCAGCAGTATTTATGCAGGACAACGCGCAATGCCATATTGCTAAATCAATTAAAATAATATTTTGAACAAGAAGATATCGAAGTAATGAAGTGGTCTGCTCAGAGCCGGGACTGAACCCAATTGAGAACCTCTGGAAGATCTTTGGAAACGAAGTTCAAGACCAGCAGCCTTCAACTGTGACGAATATATGGACGAAAATCGATCAAGAATCAAACAAATTAACACAAAAGTTTTGCAAGAAAATGGTGAGGTCCTGCAATCGTGGTCAAATCTTGATTTGTTTCTAGTGTATTTGCTTGCTAAGGATATCAGTGAGTGATATTTCTCTTATTTTGCACGTGTTAATATTTTTTGTTACTTTATTTAGTATAATTTCTTGAATATAAGATTTTTTCATATTAAATCTTCATAAAATTTCATTTACTTACTAATCATATTTTGGAAAATATTTTAATAAAGGAAATTTGTTCTCTTATTTTGTTCGGGATTCATTCAAGGTCTAATCAATTGAGCCTCTCTCCTCCCTCTTAACCTTGTAAGAATGGTGAATTAATTTGAGGCGTTCAGATTGACAAGGGCGAAGATGCCAAAAAGCTAAAAGATGATATCATTAAATGACATTCAAAATGCAATCAGCTTAGTAAGGGCGAATTCACCAATGCAAATTATTTCCTAAGTTGTAACAAAAAGGGGGCGGAGCCTGGAGCATGGCATCTTCGCCCTTGTCGTTCGAAATATTGTTAGCTCAATTTCATCTTTAAGTAATAGAGACATTTTTATATACCTAATTAAAATGGTAACTAACGCAGAGAAGAATAAACAATAGGTAAAAAAAAACTAATAAATTTTATTTTTATTTGTAATTTGGACTTTGTATTTATAACTAGTTTCCTTTTATAGATGATTGGCGAGTCTAAAAGAGAAAAATAAATTTTATTTAATGTTGTTTGCCAACAACTAAATTAATTAAAGATGAAAAATGAGCCACAACACTTTTTTTTACTTAACTTTATCAAAACTTATATTTAGTTAAGGTAAATTGGTTATATTAATTAAAAGAAATTGAGATAATGGGCATGTCGCGATACCAAGAATATTATAAATTTCACATTCTACGTCTTGTATTCTTCTAATCTAATTTAACTAAACTTGTACCTAATTAAATGTGAAAATTTCAGTTTATAGGGATTGTTCAGACACTCCAATAACTAACTTTATCGGATAATACTTACAAGATCGGCGAACATGTAGCTTAGAAATTTAGTTCATCCTCATTATCATCATATCCTTCTTCATCGGCTGTTATAGTATCTTTGCTTTGTAGTTCTATAACATTTTTCAAAAATTTCTTGTGGTAGAGAGGCACATAAACGATTAAGTCTTTCAAGTCTTTCACCTTTTCATCGCTCAGTTTCACAGGATTTGGATACTTTTTTAGAACAATAGTAGTTGAAAGATCAAATTTGGACTGATCGTAGGCATTTTGTCTTCCTTTCTGTACTTTGATCTCCATTAACTCTTGATTATATGCATGTTTGATGTCATATTCTTGTTTGAAATTGCTAGAATATTGAAGGACCTTTGCTTCCTTGAAATTAGCTTTCATGCTAATCCTCTTTGTAATGTAATTCTGTAACGATACCATAGTCATAGAAAGAGGAGCGATCCATTCTGACAACTGTAAATGGAAGTGTGATCCTAACAGTTTTATTAAGAGAAGCATATTGCTCTTCTGAATACACTTCGACTGCTCTTAATTTTTTTCTATGCGACCAAAATTTTGGGTCCAAGGAAGAAAAGAATGGCCCGGGACCATAAAGTAATGGCCAATTTCATTAAACCTGTTTTCATGGATTTGTTGGAGGCATGCCAAAACCATGTTGATATTTAAAATTTTGGCCTCCGCAATTGTCACTAAACAATATTAATTTTTTCGCATCAAGGTTAAGGTTGGTGTTAATGTAGTGCATGAGACAGCTAACTATCTCCACCAAACCTTGTTTTGCAACACTCTCGTTCCATAAATACATAGAAGACGTATTTGAACTCACATTGTGAACACAAAAATTATATGCCCGAAGTTTCCTTTTATCGTATTGTGCCCTTTTTGAAGTCTTGGGAATCGGGAGGATTTGTTGCAAATTCAAGCAAAGTACAGCTACTGATGGAGCTTGATTATCTTGAAATGTGCGAAGTTTATTATAAGTTACCCTTGCACGCTTGAGATGTAGTTCTTTTTTCACTTTAAGCGCTTGATTCTTTGTAGCATCTTTGGTTTCACTTAAACTCTTAATTTCATTTTTTACTTGGTCACAAAATGAGCATGTGTCACTCTTTGGTGGTTCAAAGCCCAAATTAAAGACACTTTTAAATACATAACTATAATAAATATCTTTTACAGGCTCAATGTGTGTAAAGTTTTCACTAATTCATTCTTTATACATATTGTAAAGAATGCTAATGTTAAGACCGGGAGTTAAATATTTTCTATGTGGGCTTTTTGCTCTGCTATAGTGGCTAGTTGCCTTGGGGAAGCTATTTATATGATCAATGATTGACTGTTTCCTTTCATCACTCACCTTAGTAGCAATGTGACTTTTCTGTGATTTCCCTAGTTTATCTAAATCAATAGAGCCACTTCTATTTTGTTTATAAAGCACAGATTTCGCACGTTTTTTTGTTATGCCGTAGACACTATAGAATGTCTTACGACATACCTCATAGCTTTTATTGTCAAACTGTACAATGTATTTTATTCTTCTTAGTGGTCTACTAGGTTTATCTTTGACACGGCATCTTTTAACATCTTCACTAATAAGTAATGTAGAAAGGTAAGTATTCTGGAGATCGTAATCTCCTATTGCCCAAAAAGCATCAAACACTTCTTGGATTATTTCCATTTTCAAGTTTGTAAAACAACCACAAGAACAAGCAGGACCTACTACACGAGCAGGAACATATTTTGACGTCTTAACATACACATACGCTTCACTCCAATTTCTTTTTTCCTTTGCTATTACACTTTTCCATCTTTTAACATTTAGTTGGCGCTTTCTGGAATAACCAGTTGGTGCAATTTGGAAATCATCACTTGGGTCACTCATTATAGGGGCTAATTTAAAATTCAGGAAGTTGACTAAACGATCGTTTTCACACTAATGAGTAAATAATTGTATTCTCAAATTCGTACAGTAAGCTCAGTTTGGATTGGGTGATGAGACTCAAATAAATTGCGCTGATTGGATAACCGTTTTGGCGTGTTCGCTCTTGTCGTACGGCTCTTTTATCTCGGGATTTTGCAGCTAAAATCGCGATCATATTTTCATTACTTGTATAAAAGCTTTTATTTTTAAGGGAAAAGGGCGAACTGGCCTTAGAAGGCTTGCCTGCCTTGATAGAGGAGTCGATGACGTATATAAAAATGAAAAAAGAATTGAGAGCATGGCGTTTTCACCCTTGTCGTTCTGAACGCCTCATTTTTTTATGCGTTTGGAATGAATGTAGTGTGTAGTAAAAGTGCATTAATGTAAGTTGGGTTAGGCAATGGGTTCACACTCCCTTATTAAACTTTGACAGACGTCGAACAAGAGTTTTTCGTTAAATATTTGGCCTATGCATCAAGAGATTCCGAATTTCCCCTAAAATTGATGCCGGATTCTAAGTCGGGATTTCGAGGCAACTTTAAAGTTGGTGTGGTAATGTTTATTGAGTTTTGGTAATAATAATTAATCAGTTCACCACAAAAGTGTTCGTTATCGTTAATATCAATTAAAAATATATAGATATAACCAATGGAATGGCTATGAATGCAATCTTTAAAGATATATCTAAAGAAATTGGTAAGATTGGTTAAAGTGAAAATGTATAAAAAATATGTACATAACCTATGTATTAAGGGTTTCGAGTTTTGGTCGAGCACGCAGCTCTCCCTAACTCAAATCCATTTCCGCAATGAAAGCATTAACCGTCTGGGGTCTGCGAGAGAGTAAAATTTGTACTCTGACTAATTGTGCTCTTTATACATTAGGGTGAGTCAAAAAATCAAAATTGTTCAGACTATAACGCACAACCAGGCAGTTTATGCGTGTTGATGAGAAAACACTACAGGCAAAATCTAAGTCTTTTAGCATGACATTTTTATGTCGTGCAGATGCTTTAAAGTTTGTTCCTATTACACCATCCCATGTAATGAAGGTATGGTCCCGCCTCGTACAGTTTTGTAGTGCAAGAAAAGTAGTTTCAGTATTGTTTTATGTTATGGAGAGACCTCCGTCTTATTCTCATGTTTATTAACTTGTGTTTTTCTTTTTTACAAATGTCTTTCATGAGATCCGCTGACAAGTTATGGCTCCTAGGAGCCCCAGTAACTCAACAGCTGCCATCAAGTGTTCTCTCGAACCGTGAGGAAGTCCTATGTGTTTTGCAGTACCACGCAAAACTAAACCCGCGTGATTTGACGTTTTCATTTCAGCAAACGGCATTGATCCGACCATTGATCTGTGTGATATCATCAAGAAAGTACGGCGTCTGTAAGAAGTGTACAACGGATTTAAGAAATCAAAATACGGGACAATAGGGCCAGCCGAGGAAAACAGAGCCAATTTCTTTGCTTCCCTGAAATTCTTTTTCGATGTAGAACATCGCGACGCCATGTACTTGATCAAGATCAATGAGGAACACGAGTTCCTTGAAGCTCACAAGAAGCTGTGCTGGCAGGGGAAGAGGGGCGGTGTGGATCTGTCCTGGGTTAAAAAAGAGAAACGGACACAGCAGCAAGGGGACAAGGAAAGAAGTCGAGCTGCAAAGGGAAGTCAAGCATTCGCAGAGTCTTTCACCTCGTCCGCCTCGTCTGAAGAGCAAGGCGTGATAATAACTTCTACACCAAAACGATCCCGCCGTGCACCATTGCAGAAGAAAATCATCTTCCTGCATGCAAGTTTCTGCTGATCTGGACCGAACCAACATAAATTACCGTCAAGCTGCACACGTGCTGCTTCCATTCGTGGAGGAGCTGGGAGCAAACGCTGGAGAATTTTCGTTAAGCGCGAGCACGATCAATCGGCAGTGAAGACGTCATCGCCAGAAAAAGGGTGCAGAGCTGAAAGAAAACTTTGCTCCTGATCTACCACTCACACTCCCCTGGGATGGAAAATTTATGCCCTCTCTTACAAACGAAGGCATTGTGGACCGACTGTCGATCTTAGTTTCTGGAGAAGGTGTGGAGAAGATCCTCGCAGTTCCCATCACTGACGTCAAAGCGGATCCTACGGCAAACACCATCCATTAGGTTATATCTGAGTGGGATATTTTCGATTTAATTCCAGCGCTGTGCTTCAACGCAACGGGGACGAATACCGGATCCAAGGGTATAGTGTGCATTCGACTGCAGCAAATCCTTGGACAAGATCTGCTGCATCTTGCCTGTGCCATAATGTGCTATAAACTATGCTGGAAGGTGTTATCTTTACTTTCAACCCAGAAGCATCTCAAAGTTAAGATATTGCTGCCTTTGTCCGTTTCCGAGGGTTCTGGCAGTTTGTTGATCAAAACCAG
The DNA here is from genome assembly GCA_963969495.1 of Ceratothoa steindachneri. Taxonomy (NCBI): domain Eukaryota; kingdom Metazoa; phylum Arthropoda; class Malacostraca; order Isopoda; family Cymothoidae; genus Ceratothoa; species Ceratothoa steindachneri. Next base: position 111,110,213 of record OZ018317.1, on the reverse strand, counting down.
TACAGGACAACAAACGACGAGCTCAAGGAGGACTGGGTGGACGACTTCCTCAAACTCTGCCAAGGCTACATCCGACAGTACCACCCGCGTGACAAATACCGGAAACTGTTAGAACTATCCGTTGTGTTCCTTGGTGGAATCCCTTTTAGAGGCAAGAAGATCTCTTTCCACAAGTCGGGAGAAGTCCATCGGGCTCTATGGATGTCAAGAGCGATTTACGCTCTGAAAATGTGGATTTTCGCGTTTCAGTTCGCAGAATACAACAAACAGCGGCCGTCCACTTCTTGCGCAGGCAAGGCCGCAGTTCCTGGAAAACTGGGTGAGTTCTGCGTCTTCATCGTACATTACTACATTTGGGAGTGTTTTTTCAGCTGCGTGTTCAGTAAAATCCCCCAAAACGACTTTGATCTTTACAGAGCCCTCGCGAAAGAGACGAAAAAGGCAATCAGAGAGTCAGGGCTGAAAGCGTTGGGACATCACATATGGTACCTGTCAAGATTAACAGTTGGTCTTCCGGTTTTGATGATGAGCTGTCCTTGGAGGAGAAGAGGAATGTTGTTGCCAACCTCCGAAGTGTGGAGGCATCAGAGGAACCTTCACTCAAGGTTCGCGTCGAGGAGGCTGATTTAGACAACAAGACTATTGCCTCCATCGTCACGAAAAACACTGAGAAATTCCTGGATCTGCTATAAATCGACAAATGGTTCCTCGACGTCGATCTTGCCCTGTGAGGGACAAACCCCATATACCAGGCTGTGGCAAGGCGAGTAGGTAGCCTTCTCGTCAACACCGCGAAACGAGGAGTGGCTCTGGTGCAGGATTTCACTAAGAACCCTCGAACAAATCGAAAGACCATCTACAATGCTTCCTGCACGTTGTCAAAGAGCACCTAAGAATGTATCCGAAAGCCAACAAATGAAGCCTGACGAAATCGAAGCACTGATTACTAAGATGTGTAATATGACGCAATTTCTCCCTCCATAAAGAAAAGTATTGTGACTGCGCTACATGAAGATATCGTCAAATTAAGAGGAAATGTCTCTCATTTTGTTTCTGTTTGAAAAGGAAAAGAATAAAGAGTTCTGAGTTAACATTAGTTCATTTTTAATTTCCACCTCCATTGACGTGACGAACCCTATTTTACATACTTGTTCATCGCGGGTTCCACCGCGATCTCCCAATCCACGATTTGGGTTAGATGGGGATTTGTTATAGCAATATTTTACATTCCACTTTCATTACCACTAATCAATATTTTCCATTTTCCCTCTTTCTCTTCATTGGTCATCCCTCATTTCCTCACTCCCCGGCGTCTGCATAGACCACTCTTTGCATAAAAGAGGGCATTGAATCCCCTGACCCAAAATCCTCGCCTTTCTTAGCCGCTAATTAATCCCTACCTGCCTCCAACCCACTTAAACTTGGGGTAATATTCAAGTTCTCATCCAGGAATTAACTAAAATGGCATCAGTAAATCGCAAAAACAATTAATAAATAAGCGGAATATAGGAATGAGTAGCCACTTTCACACTGAATCTAGCACCAAATAGAGAACGCTCCTCTTCCACACAAAGCAAGTGACTATTTTCACTCGACTACTTTAGCACGCCTAAAAGAAACTGTATCAATTATGTACTTTAACCACTTCTTTCAAGCAGTATACGAGATCGTTTTCTTCCCCCCTTCCTTTGGATCCCGTGTAAGTTAGTAGTAGTCAATCGATTTCGACGATGACATATTTCTGCACATCTCATCCGTAATGGATTCGCAGGTTGCTGGGGGGTCCAGGTCTGGAACGGCAGGGTCGTTGACAGATGGTACAGGGTAACTATCGAGGCTCTGTAAGTACTGCTGTTGCGGCCTTTCTTCTCTCTCGGGCCTTAGTGACAGATAGACGCCGCTCCTCTTCAAAACGGCTATGGACCTTCGTCTGTCCTGGGCACATTCCTCCCCTGTACCGCGACGACAAAAGGCAAGATTAAAATACCTAATTGATACAGTTCTTTTTAGGGCTATTAGAGAGGATTTGGTTACAGTGACTTCTTATTAGTGCAAATAAGGAACATTCCCCAGGCATGTTGGATGCAGTGTGAAGGTAGGCATTCATTACCACAGTAACCGCCTACAATCACTGCATCCATTGCTGTTTAGCTTAAAATCGCGAAGTAAAGCAAATTACTTTAAATCAGGTATACACTTAAGAGGGCAGATATATTAAATCATGAAGGGAGCCATCGTTCTTTATTTAAAAGTCTCGTCTTTTTAATTTTATTAGTTTTTCTACAACACATTGTTTCTTAATTCAATTCACGATGTAAACAAAGACGGTAAAATGTCGCTAACACTTTTGTTTATAATAATAAATGCCCTCAAAGCACAAAACCATTTGTGTATTAGATAAACATGGAAAGTGGACGTCTCCGATGTCCACTATGTGTCTGCTCCGTGTCTTGGATTCGAATGGCGAGAAGATGCCGCTGGTGTGGTTCGCGGCCAGTTACAGGTTTACCGTGGCCAATTACAGGGATATCTTGGCCAAGAATATCTTGCCTAGGGTGAGAAAGATCACGAAAAAGGCGCAGTGCGTCTTTCAGCAGGACGCTGTCCTGGCCCACACGTCCAAGGACTTTTGGACGCCGCATTAACTCGACCTTAATCCACTCGACTACAGCGTGCGGGCGCATATCGAAGACAAAAGCTGCAAGGTCCGATAGCAACGTCACAGCTGAATTCATCTATCAACCGCGTAATCGCCAGTATGAAGTATGGCTTCGTCCGCAACGTGTGCACGGCATTTACGTCTTGCCTAGAGCGCGTGCTCCAGGCGGCCAAATTAATTAATAGGACTATTACAATACCCAGTACAGTTCTCTTCTTTGAACTTCTTGGTTAAGGTCCAAATCTGAAATATCGTTGTTGCATTTTTAGAAAATTCTCTCACAAACGCACGTTGCACAATCTTGTTCAACTGCTTTTGAGCAAATTTGAACAGACAAAACTCATTTCTATACATTTCTATACCTGGAAAGATAAAATAACATTACACATAAAATTCTGACTTAATTCCACACATGCTGTTAAAATTGGAAGAAAATTCAAACAGAATTGGCAGAGTTATTAGAGTTCGAAGTGATATCTAAGTTCTAGAACCACCCTGTAATATGAAGCGGATTGTCTTTCCGAACGAGGAAGAAGGAAAGAAGGAATAAGAAAACGAATAAAAGAAAAATATACAAGAGAGGTACAGGGATAATAGAGGCATGTTATTAGACGAAAGAAAAGGAAGACTATATAAAGTAAAGAAAGAAGAGAAAGGAACAATGAGAACGAGGAGAATAAGAAAATAGCAATTAATGAAAAGCATAATATATAATAAAAGAAATGTAACAATGAAAATGTTTAAGATTAACGAGAAATACAACAGTGCCAATCAATGAGCAAAATTGCCTCTAATAGAACCGAATGGGCTACCTTAAGAAGCGAGACAAATAAGTCCTACACTGAATATACTTTATACATGTAATCAAACAAATTAAAACATCAGTATTTAAAAACTTCGTTGAGCACGAAGATAAAAAATGAAACATGAAAATAAGGTGAATTGAATTGAATAATAAAATAGAATAATTGATAATAGGATAATTGAATTATATTTGCTCCTTTGAAATGAGAGCAACTCTTCCTCAAAGCGGAGATAATTTCGCTGAAATTTGAGCTAAATTTCCTTCAGCTTGGATCAAAGAAAACTAGAAATTTAGTTTCACTTACGGCTGAAATAAAGTTATTTTCTCTGCAAATAAAGCCATTTACCCCACAAATAAAGCAATTTCCCCCGCAAATAAAGCCATCTTTCCCTAAATACAGTCATTTTCCCTCGCAAATAAAGCCCCGCAAAAAATGCCATTTGCCCCGCAAAAAATCCATGTTCCCCGCAAATAAAGCCATTTGCTCCGTTACTAACCAATAAACTCTATCGATTACAAAGTTAAACATTTTGCCACCACAAATTGGCCGTTCATAGCGATTTGGTGGTATGTGTTTAGTATCTCGTCTGCAGAGAGTTCTTCTCAACCACGCCTGCCCCAAGTACAACTCTTCGCAAACCCCCTCCATGCACATATATCCCGCACACTATAATCCAATTCCCCTTCTGTCAGCCCTCTCTTCTCTTTCAAACACTTATTCATATAATCAACCCATATTCCAAACCTTCACATATCCTAACACTCACCTCCGTATATTCTCTCCATAACTATATTTATCATACATACTCGTACTACATCAGATCACCCTCTATCACAATAGTTCATACCCTTACACCATAAATATCTCTTACTTGTCTTCGCACACCAGGCACCCAGTTTAAGTCGTCTATTTTACCCTTCTCTCACTCTAGCTCTTTTCTTATCTTTCTATAACATAGAATAATTTCCATATGCCAAAATTGGCACTAACATACTCTCATGCAGCTTTCTGACACATTTCTCACTCCGAACCTTAGCATTCATTAACGCTCTGTTCGTCATTGAGGTTTTTTTATTATTCAAAGCCTCTTGGTCGCAATTTGCCTCATCAGTATCACTATCATTCAAGATATTTCCTATATACTTAAAACATAGCATTTGTTCACACAGACCTAATTTCACCACTAAAACACAATCACTTTACTCTTTACATTTACTATAGCCCTCGTCAGCTTTACCTTGCCAAACACTTGAATCAACAATTCCAGATCCCTCTCACTCCCAGTGGCCAACATCAAGTCAACACATATAAAGATAGATGGAATCTATCCCTCACTATTCCTCATCATTCTCACCCAATTTTCCATCATTGCCATTCGTACATCTCTCAGTGTTTTATCCATACAGATATTAAACGACATTGCTGTATTTACTTGCGCAGGTCCCGTCACTGTGGATGCTAAGTGAACATTCTTATCAATACACCCCTGGTAGGGAACGAATGACTCTCCATTATGGAATCACGAAGAGTTGTCGTCTGGATGATTGCTGGCAAAACGTAATCTTACCAGGCCCTTTCTAACTTAATGAAGACCGTGCCCAGAAGGAGGTGCGGTGCCAGCGATTGTCATTCCGAGAATTACGTGAATTTCATTGTCCATTCCGATGATCACATCCACGATCGTACGGATGGCCTAATTTATTTAACATGCTTCCTATTCTACACTATACATCTCTAATCGCTTTATTAGAGAGTACATTGTCAGATCCTTTTAGATACCTGATTTCATAACGGTACTCAGCTAGCAATAATGACCAATGCATTAGCCTGCCGTTTTGGTTTTTACAAGTTTTTAAGTAGGCTAATGGTCTATGATCAGTCTCTATGACGAATGGACGATCTACCAGATACTTTCTGAATTATTTTATTCCAAAAACAATCGCTAGAGTTTCCAGTTCTACCATAGCGTACGCCCTTTCGCGAGCCGTCAGTCGGTGACTCGCATAGCTTATAGAAGCAGGTTTTTGGTTCTCGTCGTATTGGAGCTACAACGGCGCATTATGCGGTTGTAGCTGCTGCAGACAACCTCGCTGATGCCTTTAGGGGGATCTGATAATAGGCCTTACATAGGTCTATCTCAGTGATGTAGGCGCCTCCTTCGAAGAGATGTAAATTTTGGTCAATTAGGGGGAAAGGCTCGGCGTCAAACACGGTGACGGTGTTCAGCTTCCGAAAATCGACGCACATCCTAAAGGACTGGTCTAGCTTGAGGACCATGACTATTGGAGAACAGTAGTCGGACGGAGATGGCTCGATAATCCCTAATTGCAAAAGATTGTTGACTTCCTCATTGAAAGCGTCTCTTAGGTGCACCGGTACGGGATAGGGCTTACATCGCACAGGTTCGAGCGTATGAGGAAGATATCATGTTCGAACTGAGTCGAGCATACTAGTGACTCGGAAATGACGTCACTAAATTATTCCAAAAGCAGCATCATTTGGTTCCTTTGGGAAGGGGTGAGGTCGGAGTTTACATCCAACTCGGGAAAAGGTTCTTTTTGTCGGGGGGGGGACTTGAACGAGAGGATGAGGAGGGGAAAATATTCACTTGACTCCACGCAAATCGAATTAACAATATTTAGGGGGTTGTTTGGGTGGACGGCGTCAATTACCCTTTCTTCGTCTAAGGCGACTATATTGTTTATACAGGCCCGTCTATGATACTTTTTTAGCATGTTTATGTGATATAACTTATCACCTGCGGGTGTCTGTATTACATAATCGACCGATCCATGGGTTTTCTGAACGGAGTAGGGGCCTTTCCATTAGGAGAGAAGTTTATGGGACTCCGTGGGGAGTAAGAGCAAAACTTCATCTCCGGGCTTCAGTTTTCTGTGTTTGGCCTTTAGATCAAAGTATGTCCGATACTTTTCCATATTAATTTTTAAATTTCTGACTGCTATGTCAGAACACCTTTTTATTCTTTCCCTTAGTTCGAGGACAAGGGAATAAGCGTTCCTTAATTCTGGACACATACGGGAATTTGACCATAACTCCTTCAAAATATTGAGGGGCCCCCGCACGTTTCTTTCGTACAGGAGCTCAAACGGGGAAAATCCGATGGTCTTATGGGGAATTTCGCGGCATGCGAATAACGCAACTGGCAAATATCGGTGCGATTCTTGGGGTTGTTACATGCAAAGCTTCTTGAGGACGCTTTTCAAGGTCACATTGAACTTTTCGCACATGCCGTTCGCGCTCGGATGGAAGGGCGTGGTAAAAATAGGTTTCATTTGGAGCAGGGTGTTCACGTGTTCCATGAGCTCAGAGGTAAACTGGTGGCCTCTATCTGACAAGATTTCTTTGGGCAATCCTACTATAGAAAAAATGGAAATAAGGGCTTTAGAGCAAGAGATACTATCGATCCTTTTTAGAGCAACAGCGTCTGGGAATCGGGTAGCGCAGTCTATCAATGTTAGTACATGCGTATGACCTTCGGCGGAAAGGGGGTGAATTGGTTCGATGAGGTCGATGGCGACTCTCGAGAAGGGCTCTGAAATGACTGGGGTTCTTTGCAAACGAGCTGGGGCTATTCGACCTTTTGCGGAAGTTTACTTGCACAAATTGCACGTTTTGCAGAATTCTGCAATATCTTTGACTGCACCGGGCCAAAAAAAGCATTTAAATACTCGCTGAGAAGTCTTGTTATGACCGAAATGACCAGCCATGGGACTTTCATGTGCTACTCGCAAGATTTGGTCTACATGTATGCGCGGAATACACATGACCTTGGAAGGTGGGTCAGACTCATCTGGCGAGGTGCGAAACAGAAGGGAGTCTCTAACGACGTACCTTATGGGACAGTTCCCACGAATGATCACCACTTCGTTCTTTCGGGCCTTTTCCCAAAGGAGTTGAAGTAAAGGGGAGCTCTGCTGAGCTCTGACGAATTGTGCATTACTCGTTGGGACCTCTAAAGAGGCTTCTGGGGTGAGGAGGCGCGTTGGGGGAGAGGCCTAGCGGCTAGCTGGCGCTCAAGTGACGACAGCTTGAGTCACTTCACTCGGGGAGAGTAGTGCGCTCTGGCCAATGAGTACCGAGCAAAATTTGATGGGGGCTGCCACTACGTCGGCCCAACCAGTGAAATATTCACACTGTACATTGCAGCGGATTACCGGGAATCTATTTTATCGACCCAAGAAGTCGTGTACAATTGCGTACTTCTTATGTATGGACTCTCGTTTTCCATGTGATTGCTTGTATAATATGTGAATAAACCCCTTTAATGGTATTATAGTTTTTAAAGTCTCTGATGACGCGTCCATAATAAGCTTTTGGCTTGGTTTCATCTCGAAACTATTTGAAGATAGTTCTAGTGTTAATGAGGCTTACATTATTTACTTCATTGCTTGACCTCTCATAGTCAGATGTTGAAGAAATACAGCATTAGGCTTGTAACAGAGCTGGGAGCATTGCCTATGAATATGGAGGGAAGTTCTTTAACATCTAAACAGTTCTTCTACAAAGTACTTATTGATCTGATACAAGACTTCAGTCTGTCAAAACAATCAAATGAAATTTTAGCATTCAAGCTAAAAGAAAAGAACTGTCTATAACCAGACTATAGATTAATAGCCTAACTGAAAATCAAGGAGGGACTTCTTCATCACTTAAGCCAGGATAAATAACTTGTATACTACCATAAAATCCTGGAATTCTGTTTTCTCAAAATTGGAATATCATAATATCGACTAAAACAAAAGAGGATTTTTTTATAAACAGCCCCACTAGACGTTTGAAATGTGTTTTATTGCGTAATGACAACATCTATGCATGTGAACAAGTTGCTTACTCAGTAAAACATTAAGAAGACTAAGAAAATTTCCAAATGGTCTGAGAGAAACTGCTCTCATAAGTACCCTGGTCTAATTGCCTTGACATAAAGATGGTCAATATCCTGCCTAGACAGCAAATTTAATACACAAAATACCCTTGTTTTATTTGCTTATGGAATAGGAAAGAAAAGAAATATCATGGCCAAAAAGTGGCATTGTCTTCAAGAGAGAAATTGATTCAACGTTGGGACTTCGAACATCTTTGACGAAATATTGGTTCAAAGATTAAATTCCATTCTTCTTAAACTCCATTTCAATCTTAGACGACGAATTAAATCTTTAGAGCCATAGAAAAAGACGATGATGGCTTCAAATGCATTTTCAGATCGTTATTTTGACTGAATATTGTGCAGCAATATTTTGGGTCCTCAAATTCTTAAACTAGCAAAAGATTAGAATTTTCCAAATTTAGGTAGGCTATTGAAGCTTCTTCCTGTCATACTTATGTCTTAGTAATTAAAAACTTCTTGGCTAACAACAAGGCAGACACTTATAAAAATTGGTGAAAAGATTCTCAATAACTTTAAATAATGTCAACAGACCTAGGTCGCGTGCTCTAAATTATTCTGACATGTCCTTATGACTATTTGACCTTACGACCTTCAAAACTTTCAATAATGGACGGACTAGCCTTGGGGTGACCTTTGTAATTATATCATTTGAAATAAAATGTAAAACAACATAAGTGTTTCAAATTTTGTTAGAATCGGCCGAATAGTTACGATGTTATTGCTAAAATACTCATTGGAAAGTAAAATGTTACCATCCGACCGATGACCTACGAACCGACATAGTAACTTAAAAAGTCGCGTGCACGCTACTAAAAATACGTTTGCTGATGTCAGCATAAAAATACACTTTTATACAAGCCATGTCGACAGATTTCTAGAGAATTCCGGTGATTGGTGTGAGGGACGGGCGGAAAGGTTCCATCGGGAAATAAAGGTGGAAAGGAGGAAAGGAATCAAGACAGATGGGGCAGGCATGTAATATCAGGTTAGAATAAAGTAATGTCCTATTTTAGGATACATAATAAACATGAAGAAGTTATGTCTATGCAAATATTTAATCATAAAGGTTACCCTCATTGTTTTCAGGAACCTTATTTCATCTGTTACCAAGCTTATAAATGCCAAATTGTAAAATTCTTTAAGTTTTTATGCACAATAGGAATCCAGCTCGCTTTGAACCTCTTCTCTTGGTCACAACCTATAACTATTTAAATGGTTATGTAATCCTGTAACCAAGTGATACTTAGAAGGAGCAAGGTCAGGAAAGTATGGAGGATGAAGCAATATTTCCCAACAAAGCTGCTCCAAAAGATCTTTGGTGATTTGAGAATTTGTGTGTGAGGACGGGCATTATCGTGATAAGGGTAAGACCACTTCTGTTGAATAAGAAGGATCAGCTTTGGCCCAAAGTGGCATTAATTGCTTGATTGTTGTCTAACAGTTCGTAATGGATAATTCCTTCAATATCCCACCATACACTCAACGTGATCATTTTGGGCGATAAACTTCTCCTCTCGGTTATTGAGAACTTTGCTTCCTCGACTGATCGACGAATGGCGGCATTTAAGGTTAAGATAAAGGATTCACTTCTCATCACGAGTAACATTCCTGCCTTAACATGATGCCTGAAGGTGTCGTGAAAACATTGATTCACGGTAAGCCACAAGTTCTTCCCGATTTGCCGTGGACCGTTCGTAAGGAATCCATTTTTCAATCACTGGAATCTTTCCGATCCTTTTCAGTTGGTGTAGGGCAGTCGTATGGGTTGCGATAAATTGTTCTGCAAGTTTCTAGAAGTTGTAGCAGAATTTGCTGTAAGAACAGCTCCTAACTCTTCGGAATTAAATTTTTTGGGTGAACTTATTTAGATCTTCCTTTTAGATTGAAATCCCCACTCATGAAACGCAAAAACCACCTCCTGCAGTTTCCTTCATTTACTCCATCATGCCCGTAAGTGTTTGAAAGATTTTTCCGAGGTACTTACATTGACACCTTTATGAAACTCATAGAGTAAAACATATTTAATGTGATCTTTTGAACACTAAAGATTATGAAGAATAGTTTTATAATCTGAAAAAAAAGGTATAAATTACTCACTGTAGTATTCCTAAATGATAACAAGAGGCAGTAGTTTTATAAATACTATCTAAAACTTTTATTCTAAAAAATCGGACATTACTTTCGTTACAACCTGTAATATAATGCAGAAGTACAGAGAGATTACAGTACTTTAAAATGAGTCAACTTTAGTTAATAAGAATTTTGATAATATTTTCGGAAAAAAAAATTAATATTTACCAAATATGATTATCGAATATTTTCAAGCAGAATTGGAGGGTGAGTGGGTCAATAGTTATCAAACAATCATAAAACCTTTTCATATAAATATATATATATATATATATATATATATATATATATATATATATATATATATATATATATATATATATATATATATATATATTGGTGATGGAGTCGTTCCTTGGGAACCTTATTCGTAGCAGGAATATGAAGACATATGCGATGGTTACGAACATTTAATTTTCTGGACGTTTCGGTCATTAACGATGACCATCATCAGCGAATTCTAAATACAAAGAATTATTTTTATAAGAATAACTAAACACAGCAATAAAAAAACATGACAGGAGTCGAAAATGATAAGCGAAAGCAAGAAGTTAAATAAAATATATAATCCTAAACCGTTGAAAGCAAATGGGTGAAAATCTATTAATAAGGAATTGATTAATATCGTAAAAAATAACTAAATTAAATAATAATCCCATGAGTTTAAAATATGCATAATAAACATGAATTAAATTTCTATTGAAATACAAAAATGGTAACCTATAGCAATAAAGTCGAAGGCAAGGGATGAAGAAATCGATTAATAAGACTGAGAAACAAAAAATTAAATAATCCCATGAGCAGCAAATTTGAATAATAAACATAAATTAAGTTTTAAGCGGAATGCAAGAAATTAAATATAAACTATAACAAAAAAGAATTATAAGGGTAGGGCGAAGAATCCAAAATAAGTTAGATCAGGGGGTATGTAATCGAAGCGGATATTAATAGATGGAGCGAAGCAAGTAATTCAATAAAGTTAAATTTAAGTGATTGAACATTAAATGAATACGAGTAGACTAAGGCACGAAAGGTTAAATATTAAATAATCAATAATGGAGAGGGTCAAAGAGGACGACTTAAACATTATATATATATATATATATATATATATATATATATATATATATATATATATATATATATATATATATATATATATATATATATAGATTAACTTTGTATTGTGGAGATTTTGAAAGCAGAAGTTTTATTCTCCTCTTGGGTTGGACGTAGTCTTTTTGAATTGTGGGATAGCCGAGTGGTCTGAATCCTGTTGTTAATTCATCTCAACACACACTATTTTTTTATTTTGCAACCGGTTCTGTTCCTCTTACACTTATGGACTTAATGTTATTTTAAGCACATTTTCTTTTCAAACGTGGACGAGTTTACCCGAACAGATAATGAAATTCGCCCAATGATCAAGATGACAATCGTTGCAAAACCCATAGATTCTAGGAGCGGTCCTCCCCAAGATGGGACAAGTGCGGAAAGAGCGAAAGTACTGTATTCTACCACAAACTTCATCAGCTGATCAGCAATGAGGGACTCGAACCATGATGTCTTAACAACTTAGCCCGCGAGAGCTCCATTTAGACCGTTTAATGTAGCGTCGAAAAATCGTCTACTATAAACAAAGGACTTAAGATAAATGTGAAATGAAAAATAGCGATGAATATTATAGGAAAAAATAAGCGAAAGGAGGAAAGAGGAACACTCTTTCAACACTTTCTCGCCTGTTATTCCATAGGTATGCGTGTGTTTGTGTGTGTAGTTGTAAAAGGACCGTTGTTAATAATTACTTATATTTTCTTTACACTGCTTAATATCCTGGACACAAAACTGATTCCTATTTACGGGTATCACCCCAGTAAATACACCTTAAGCTGCTCCTAACCATTCGTTTCGAAATAGCCTCTAAATTATATTTTTCGCTTTTCGGGTCCAGAAGAAACGAATTTAGGTCCCAAGTATGCCAATATATATGAGAAAAATGGCATCATTCGAAACGAAAGGAATATTGGTGAAAATATTAATGTTCCCATAAATTTCTGGAAATTAAAATAAAACATGGAACAAGCGCGAGACCAAACTTTATTTAGTTGATTTAAACACTGCGTCACTCTTTTTCCTCTACAAATTTGGTACCATTTAATGGTACCGACTTAGAGATGACGGCATGTGCTGTACCTAAAAGAAACGAATTCAATGGCAGCATTGAGAAGAAAGAAAGAAAGGATTGTAGTTAAAAAAATGATATACGAACACAGATAGATATGAAAATGATTAAGGTTAATACCATGATAATTACTAAAACAGTTTAATTAATTAAAAGAAAGGAGATATGGCCGTAGCGATAACTTGATTGATTGATTGATTCAGTGAATGATGGTGGCGTAGAGATGGACGCATGTGTTCCGAGAAACATGAAAGAGTTCGATTGACGACAACGGATATAAATGAAGACTCAAGATAGATGCTGTATCATACGAAATTTTATCGTTCACTGTATCAAATTCGGTGATTAATACTTACCAATATAACATGAAAGCAAAAGAACATAACCTAGCATAACATAATTACACAGATGAAAAAAGCCACAAGGGCCTATCAAAGGTCATCTGCATCTATCAAAACCCACCCACAAAATGCATCCATAGGATTGTGTCAGATCATGCATCTAAAATATACAATTAGAACCATGCATAGGGATGTGTCAAAACTAAAAGCATCATCACCAAAACTTATCAAAATCAATCATAATATACAATAAAAAAACTGCATCTCTCCCCATATAATCATCTAACTTGCATTTGAAAACATTCTAGTTTGGACTGTCTACTGTCTCAGATGGCAAACTATTGCAGTAACCTACCACTCTATTGGTGAAAAAATATTTTCTTACATCCAACCTGCACCTCTGTTATTTAATCTTTAAGTGGTGACCCCTAGTCCTATTGCTACCTTCCAACTCAAATAACTTGCTAAAATCCATCTTATCCATTCTAAAACAGATTTTCAAAAGCTCAATCATATCTCCCCTCACATATCTTTCAAATAAGAACATATTTAGTACCCTCAGTCTATCTTCATATTCAAGATGCTTCAGGGAAGGTATTATTTTTTGTTATCCTGCTTTGTACTGACTCTAGTAAGTTGATGTCATGTCTAAAATGTGGTGACTATGCTTGTATACAGTACTCTAAATGTCGCCTAACATACGAGTTGTAAAGTTTAAGTATAACCTCTTTACTCTTGTAGCTAACATTTCTCTTAATGTATCCTAGCACCTTATTTGCTCTATTTTTTGCCTCAATACACTGCTTCAAAAAATTCAGGGACCTATCTACTACTACGCCTATGTCCTTCTCATCCTCAACTGATTTTAGCCAATGCCCATCCGTTACATAGCTAAATTCCCTATTATCCTTTCCCATATTAATAACTTTGAATTTTTTAAGGTTAAAACTCATCTGCCACTTCTGAAAGCAAGCTAAAAATTTATTTAAGTCACTGCACTATAAATCTACCATCAAATTCTTTTACTACAGAGCTCTACCAATTTAGTCTTATCAGCAAATATTGACACTTTGCCATTTACATCCTCCCCAAGATCATTTTTATAAACTATGAATAATAAAGGGACTAGAACGGATCCCTAAAGTACACCACTGAAAACGTCACTCCACTGTGACCTCACCCCATTCAGTACAACTCTCTGTTTCCTGTCTTTCAGCCATTCAGCTATACAATTCAAAACTTTACCACATATCCCATGCATTTTTAATTTGTGAACTAGTCTCCCTATGTGAAAGCTTATCTAAAGCTTGGCTAAAATATAAGTAAATTATATCAACATTTTGTCCCTTATCTTATTGTTTTGTTACATAATCCATAAATTCCAGTAAATTTTTTAATCAAGATCTACCTCTTCTAAACCCATGCTGAGTATCATTTATTAACCTACCACACTCTAGATGGTCAGAAATCCCCTTCTTAAAATATCTTCTCAAGAATTTTACAAACTATAGAACTTAAGCTTACCGGCCTAAAGTTATTCGGGTCCTCTTTACTTCCCTTTTTAAAAATTGGCACTACATTCACTAATTTTCAATTATTATGTATTTCTCCAAACTCTAGTGATCTAGTATATGTTTTCCTCAAGAGTACTGCGATACTACCTACACCTTATTTGAGTAACCTAGAATGAATGTTGTCTGGACCAGACATCGATGTCGGCAGGCGAGACATTGTATAAAAAATGTGGGCTAGAAATTATGATCCAGAGATGTCGTCTGCAAGCGAGGAAATAACGGAATCTTAAGTCGTTGAGTGAGTGTGAAATTTCAAGTTGTGTCGGAGGGACCTCACCGATTTGGTATAATTTTTTTTTTAGTTATCCTGCTTTAATTTTTCGTAGGGCCCTTGTAGCGTTTTCTTATCCTTATTTTCCAACTGCTGTTGCGTCTTTCATTACTAGTACACTATAGGCTCAGTCGAACACTCACTCACATGCTTGTTAACTGAATGACTTTGGACCTAGCTGCCCACCTCTTCAGCTACGTGCCCGACCTAGATAAATACAGGTCGACTGCGAGCAGGATCATTCACGACCAGAATCCCACCCTTGTTGTTATGAGGAAGGTATTTTGTTTCCCTAAACCATGCTTAGTAGGGAAAGTTATGATTTTTTGGTTCTCTCTTAATCAAATTTGATAAAACTTTTCCCAGCTGGTCTGTACAATAAGACAACACTAATGTTATGTTTTCATTATGCTATGTTTCGTCCTCCAATTTTTAGTTCAGATTAGTCATTTATTGAATGAAACATGCTCATATATTTTGAGTGAAAGTAGCCCATCTCGACATACTTTGGAGAAAACGAAGGATAATTATAGATATTAATAATACTTTACGTATTTATTAAATATCAAACCATAATTATAATACACCTGTGATGGATATAGTAAATTATTTGTCCATCTGAGCGCCATTTCGACGAGTGACTTCAAAAATAATATCATGCATGGAATCTGTCAATTTCTTAATAGTAGCAGGTTGGACTGCTTCTGGTGGATCTTTGCTGGTCGCGCAAATGTAAGAATTCTTTAGATGAAAATTAATTTCTATCGGCCTAAGCATCATGTTTAATGATAGAACACAACTTTTGATTAGGTTGAGATTCAGGGAGTCTGGCGGCCACACTAGCAACTTGTCACCTTGTATGCCGTAAGAGCTTAGGAACGCTTGGGTGGTCCCAGCAGAGTGGAATAGAGCGTTCACATGCTGAAAACTAGAGTTTTTAGAAGCGAGAACGGTATATCATATAGCCATAGATTTAAGACCTATTTCAAAAGATTGCATTTGGCGGCTGCGGTCACTTTACCTCCATCAGGCCCCGTGCCCGGGCCAACAAGTCTGTATCCAATTATACCAGCCCACAGCAGGACTTCTCCTCCTTGTTGTTGACGTCACAAACGTTAGTGACGCATATCTCCGAAATAGACCCAAACATTTGCCCACCTGTCAGGTCCGTCAAGGGTGCCCATGTTTTCATCATTGAAGAGAACGCAACTCATGTCCGACGTCATGTAGTTTCGGGCCCTTGAAGCCTCAAAGTCCTGTGACGAGGCGTTAAAGGAGGCGGTTTCAGGTGAGCTCGCACGGAAGCCAAGACCTCTAGGATACTGTTCTTGGTGGTCTTAGATACATGGGGACGACTAGCGGCAGGGAAAATGACTTTGCTTGTTTTATCGGATTTCCCACGTAACTGGGGGTTAATATTCTTCAAATCCTAAGCTGTCACAGTCTCCAAGGCCCCATAATCGGATTGGACCGCTTCTTTGTTGCCGAAGGGTACTTTGAAAATCCTATAACCGTGGCCACATGGCGAACTAACCTCTCCACAATAACATTTACAGAGGTGTCTTCAGCATCAGCACTTTTCTTCATCATAATAGAGTTTTCTTTATCGTTGAGGCCTCTTCGATGTCTTTAGGTAGCATGGTCTACCTAAAAAAAAATGAATATGAAATAAAGTTAAAGGACGTAACACAAAATAATGAAAAAAAAAAACCATTATTGTAGCCATATTGTGCAGACCAGCTAAGAAAAGTTTCATCAAATTTAATTCACAGAGAACGGACAAATCCTAACTTTCTCTAACAAGCTACGAGAGGTAGTCAATATGTTTTGCAATTCGGATATAAGAAAACGAGATATGAGGAAAAGTGTTTTATTATTTTTTAATATAACTACTCTCGACTTCAATGCACTTGCGCCACTTGTCCCTGAGGGTTCGAATTCCCGACAACCAGAAATCTCCCGACTGCTGTTCAATCCACTCTTAGATGGCGAGCTGGACATCTTCATCGTCATCAAACTGGCGTCCACGCAGTGCAGCCTTGAGCTGGCCGAATAAAAAGTAGTCGCAAGGGGATCCCAGTGATGGACCCACGTTTCATCACGTGTCACTATACGTGACTTCAATCCCGCCGGGTCTTGGTTGTACAGAAGCAGCAGCTCCTCCGAACTTTGACGACGTTGAAGTCGATCATGGAGCGTGAGGTTTCTAGGGACCCAACGGGCACAGACCTTGGTTATGGCCAAATTGTCGTGGATGATGTTGATAACACTTCCATGTGATATTCTAAGTTCTCGCTCGATTTCTTCGACCTTCACCCGTCGATTTTCAAGGATCATCCTCTCCACACGGGCCACATTGTCCTCGTTGGTCACGTCTGACGGGCATCCTGGACGGGGGTCATCTTCAAGGGACTCATGACCATGGCGGAACTTCATATTCCAGCGAGCAATGGTTGCATAGAAAGGGGCGGTGTCGGTGTACACTGCAACCATGCGTTCATGGATCTCTTTTGCATTCTATTCTTCCTTAGTCAAAATTTGATCACTGCGCGGTGCTCAACCTTCTCCATTTTTGAAAAATTTGTGACCGACGATCTGCGTTCAGCTATTGCTTCTTAAATAGACGAGGCAGGAGCGTGCGGTTGGAGGTCCTGACTTGTCATAACTTGTCCTAACACCCCCACAAACAGACATCCCCCTTCCTCTGTTTTGCCCTACCGATTCGCAAAACTTATTAACCGCCCCTCGTATTATCATGTTTCAGAAGGTGTAAACCCAAAAGCTTTGTTAATCAAATATCGAATATATATATATATATATATATATATATATATATATATATATATATATATATATATATCATTTCACGGCGAAGGTATGGACACACAGGAGGCTCAGGTACATGTGATTTATTTGGTATTAAGGAACAATGTTTCGGGCGTATCACCCATTTTCAGGTTCTAAAATCATAACACAATAAAATACAGTTAGATTTGATTAAATTGTTATTGTCAGAAAACTTATTAAGGAGTCAGGAATTCTGTTAAAACTAGAAGTTGAAATATTTTCATATGGGAAGGGAGTTAAAAAAAAGATTTTTTAATGGCTAAAGTAATGAAATTTCATTAAACTAGAAAATTAAGAGGAGTAAAAATATAAAACTCAAAAATTATGAACAAAACTAACATTATAAAAAGACAATTAAGATCTTATTAAGAATATAATATGCTAAAGTAAAAGATTTATATGGTAAAAAATGACGATAAAAATTACAAAATGTTAAGAAAACTAAAAAGGACTAGAACAAATTTAAACTTGCAATATTAAAAATAACCAAGTTAAGACCATGAAGATAAATCAAAAATTTAAAAAATAACTCAGGGATTTAAAAAGCAAGAGTATTAGAGTACCAATCTAATGCAACCACTAATGAAACGAAAAAAACAAAAAACAACCAAAGTAAATTATAATGGGATTGGCTTGAAGAAGGATAGGAATTGATTTGTTGGCTGTTGAATAATAGAAAGTTGGTTAGTTGTTGAGTGAGGCAATTATAATTAATAAATAAGAAGAGGAACAGCGGTATTATCTATGTTGAGTGTAGGAGATTTTCTCTGTATCAGTAGGAATTCCAAAATTCTTAGAATATATTCATTGTTATTGCAAACAATTATTTTAAAATTATCGATGGAACATTCTGTCTTGTATAATATAATTTCTAATTACAGATCGATTGTGGTCATCTCTACCCTCCTCACCTCCATGTTCCCGTACCCTCTCATCTCCCTCTTCCTATACCCCTATCATATCACCTACTCCTCCCCCTAACCCATTCCCTCACCTATCCAAATTCCTTCTCCCTATCTTCCCTAATGTCTTTACCCCTCCCCCCTCCCTCTATCTCTACCACTTCTTAACAGGGGGCAACAGGGTGAGCTCATTCATAAATTAAGCTATAATAAAATTAAAAATTATTCAAAAAATGACGTTCTAAATATATACACATTGCCCACTCTCTCCTCCTCCCCCTCCCCTATCTCCCCTCTCCCTATCTCCCTATCTCCCTATCTTCCCTCCCCTTATCTCCCCTTCTCCATATATCCCCCTATCCCCCTATCTCCCACTCCCCCACTATTTCCCACCCTTGCTCGCTCCTCTTTCCCCCCTCTATTTGCTGCCCCTCTCTCCCTCACTCTCCCCCAACTCTTTCCCAACTCCCTCCCCCTCTTCTCCCAACTCTCTCCCTCTTTCGATTCCCCTTCTCCCCCCTCTCAAAGACTTCACCCATAAGAGAGGAGAGGGTGAGGATAGAAAAGATAGTTAGATAGAAATGGATAGATAGATATAGGTGGAAAGAGTGGAGAGAGGGTGGAAGAGGAGGAGAGAGAAGGGGGTGGAGAGGTGGGACAGATAGTGTCGGAGAGATAGCGGGGAGAGAAAGATGGGGGAGGGAGGAAGAGAGAGGGGAGAGAGTAACAAGGAGTAACAAGGAAAGGAAGTACCCTAGGAGACCTTACAGTCCATTCAAAGAGGGTACCTTTGGACTACCAATCGAGCAGGCACATGGCTGCTCAATTGTTTTGCCTCCCTAAACGGCCCCTTTTCAAGACTTTGTCTAGTCTTGACTTGAACTGGTCAACAGATTCACTGTTGACAACTTTCACAGGAAGTGCGTTCCACTTACCGCAGATACTATAAGTGAAAAAATTCAACACAGATTGCGGTTGTAACGCTTCAGTTCAAGTTTGAAGCCGTGATTGCGCGTTCTGTTCTCACTGAGTGTGAAAATATCCCGGTAGTCAACATTGTCGAACCCTCGAAGTATTTTGAAAACTTCGATAAGCTGACCACGTAGTCTACGGGTTTCCAGTGAAAACAGATTTAATTCCCTTAGTCTATTCTCATAACTTTTCTGTCAGATAGAGGGAATCAGCTTGGTTTCCCTGGCTTGGACGCGTTCCAACCTTGTGATATCCTTTCGAAACGAAGGACTCCAAAATTGTACGGCATACCCCAGGTGCGGCCGAACGAGGGAGTTATACAGACAAAGTAATATCTTCTTGTTACGGTATCCAAACTGGCGATTTATGTAGCCTAACATCCTTTGGGCTTTCTTCTCTGCCTCGATGCACTGTTTCGAGAACTTGAGGTCGCTAGTGATAGTTACACCCAATTTCTTTTCAGTGTCACTCGATTCAAGAGCAGTGCCCTTAAGGATATACTGAGATTGGGGGTTTCTGTGGCCGATATGCATCACCTTGCATTTGTTCAAGTTAAAAGGCATTTGCCACGTGTCGGACCACTCCCCAATCTTCCCAAGATCTTCCTGCAGGCGGGCAGTATTTCCATCCATTGCCACGTTCATACCAAGCTTGGAATCGTCGGCAAATTTGGAAATCTTGGCAACCTTGTCACCGTCCATGTCGTTGACGTAGATGTTGAATAGTAATAGTCTCAAGACAGAACCTTGAGGCACTCCACTAGTAACGGGCACCCACTCAGAAGCCTGTTCATTCACCACCAGCAGTTGCCGTCTGCCACTTAGCCAGTTCTCGATCCAGCCGGCTACATATCCATCTATGCCCAGCGCTTGCCCTTTCCGGAGAAGGCGGCGGTGTAGTACCTTATCAAAGTCTTTCTGAAAGTCTAAGTACACCACATCCACCGCCTTGTCCCGATCGTGCTCACTGAACACGAAGTGGAAGAATTCCACAAGGTTCGTCAGGCATGACCGTTGCCTTCGGAAGCCGTGCTGGGAACTCCTCAGTAGCAGGTTTGACTCTAAATACGACGTTATTTTCTCCACCATCATGCTTTCCATGAGTTTACCGACTATCGAAGTCAGACTGATAGGTCGGTAGTTTGAAGGATGGCTACGGTCTCCTTTCTTCGAAAATAGGAGTCACCTCCGCTTCACGCCAGTCTCTAGGAACGCATTCTGTCCGGATTGACATGTTGAAGATTGCGCTCAGGTGTCGTGACACTTGATCGCGCACTTCTTTCAACACTTTAGGTAGAAACCCATCCTTGGCAGGTGACTTATTCGTCATTAGGTCACTGATCTTCTTTTTTATTTCCCCTTCGGTGAAGTCCATATCCTCTAGCTTTTCCCCCGAGTAGGAATTCATTGGCTGGAGGATGGGACCACACTCTTCCGTAAACACTGAAGAGAAGTAGTCGTTAAGGAGGTTAGCATTTTCTGCATCTTAGTGCTTTAATGCCCCCTCCTCATTTCTCAAAGGGCCAATCGTTCGACGGATTGGTTTACGGCTGTTCACATATCCAAAAAAATCCTTGGGATTCTCTTTACAGAGTCTCGCCACTCGGAGTTCTTCAGACCGCTTAGTCGCCCTTATGCTGGACTTCACTCTCCTGGATAGCCTCCGGTATTCGTCAAAGTCACACGAGATCTTCGATTGCCGGTACACAGTTCTCTTCTTCCTAAGTAGTTGGCCGATTTCTCGATTAAACCACTTTGGTTGAACAGGAGACCGACGGGGACATTTCAGAGGGATGAGACGTGATTGAAGACTCATGAATGTGGTTTTGAAAATGTTCCACGAGTCTTCAACAACATCGCACACTTCTAGCCTCGCGTCAGTTAGTCCAGCACAAAGACCTGCAAAGTCTGCTCTTTTCAAATCGAGTTTCCTCGATTTACTAGTTGCAAGCCCTGCCTTCGGGACTTTGACTACAAATCTAATTAGTCGGTGGTCACTCCCACCGAGCTCTTAACCAACAGAGAGGTCCTCAACGATGTCCTCCTCAGTAGTGAAAACCAAGTCAAGGATATTGTCTCCTCTCGTTGGCTCTCTCACCCATTGAGTCAGGAACTCGTTGTTCGCAAACTTCAGGAGTAGTGCGTTCTCGCTAAAGGGTTCTCTGGTTTCCCAGTCAACTTGTGTGTTAAAACTCCCCATGACGATCCACACCCTGTTTTCGACAAGTTCTCCTAGTAGCTGGTACATATCTCTGTCCTTTTTAACGAGTTGAGCAGGAGGTCTATAAAGCACCAGGGTCCTGTATTTGGCAGGACCTATCTCTAGGTAAACACCTAGTAGTTCATGGTCGGATACGATGTTGCAATCCGTCGAGTTGAGAGTATCCTTGACATACAACATCACACCGCCACCCTCTCTGTCTAGCCTATCTTTCAGGAAGAGCTGGTAACCGAGAATCGTGAATTCACCTTCAAAATCTCGGCTTGAGGTTTTTATCCACAACTCCGTTATGGAAACAATTTCCGGTTGTTCTGTTACTACGAGGCCACGAAGTTCTAGAAACTTGTTTCTGATAGACTTCGCATTAAACAGAAGAACTTTCAGGGAGTCCCCCAGTGTAGGACTCCCTACTCTCTTCCGTTTCCCGGCTTCTTTTGAGTGGCAGTACCCCTCTTTGCCACATCTCAGAACGTCGTTCCAGGAGAGACACGGGCATACTGTCTCATGTCCGCCTTCACTCTGGGTCGGACGCTCCTCTGCGTTCGCTCTACGACATCCTGGATTAAGTTACAGAGTACAGTTTTTTCCTTGAATCAAAGGTGCACTCCGTCCTTTTGGTAAAGGTCGTTTCGACCGTAAAAAGTGTGGTAAGGGTCCAGAAAGAAGACCCCCTCCGCCGTACAAAAGGCGGACAGGCACTGGTTCAAGGTCACGTTACTTGAGTGAGCTGTTCGGCTAGGACCTCTTCTTGGGAGCATCCCTACAACGACCCGTTTGCGAGTTCTCAATCCGCAGTCGTCCGTGGCTCCCATGACCGTTCTGAGAATTTTCTCGCTGGGGCCTACTTTGCCTCCTCGGAGGTAGAGGTCATTTTCACTCACCATCAGGGCAACGACTGAATTCTCGGAGATCTGAGATTTCTCAGCCTCTCCCCTGATGTGGTGGTTACCTCGTCCTGGCTGGCAGCATACCTCCACACTAGTGCGAAGGCGGGCCGCTATCAGGGGCTGCAAACTTTGTGCTTGGGAATCGCCCACAAGGGTAACCCTCGGACATTTCCGTGCAGAGGTTTGAGGCTTTCCTTCCGAAAGCGAACTCTCGGTTCCCTCTTTCTTCTCCATCTTATTTTTTCTTGTTCTTCTTTTTCTTCTTCTTCCTTTTGTTATTCATCTTTTCCCCCATATCTTCCTTTGTTAAATACTCTTCTGTTTTTATCTTTTCTTCTTCTGCTTCAACTTTCTCTTCTTCAGCTTCTACTTTATCTTCTGTTTAAACCTTCTCTTCTTCTTGTTTCTTCCCCTTCTTTTTCTTTTTCTTTGAGGGTTTATCCGTAGTATGCTGACCTAGCTCTGAGGGTAATACTGCAGATGCAGTGTTTACTACAGGGCTTGACGTTAGCTCTGCTATTCTAACCTCTAGCCTGCGAATCAGTCCGGTGTGTTCCACTTCTAGGTTGTTTATTTTCTCCTCCAACTTCCTAGACCTTTCCTCGGAAGCCCTGCATGTTTCTTTTAGCTCCTTGATTTGGCCGTTTAGAATACAGTCGGTGCAGGAACTGGCCGGGTGCCATTTGGAATAACACCCCTCCGGAAAGTCCACGCACTACTTATATATGTAGGCATATTGCGCACGTGTATTTTAGAGCTCTTGGTCCTTTCTTGCTGATCATTTTGAACACTTTCTCTCTCGCAATACTTTGCGACCAATCAATGATAAAAAGGGAGGTTGGTGAGTTCTCCCGCGTGAGTCGCTCCCGCCTATCCTTGGAAGAGGTTTCGGATCTTTCAGAAGGCACGCTCCATGTGCTGCTGTTCGCCTGAGCGAGTCGTCAAACCTCGACGTGCCGTGGCTCCCAACCAAGCAGCACTGATGGTCCCCGAAGGGGCCATCAATTTCTCACCAGGAGAAAAACGGAGCACGCCCCGTACTAAACTTCTACTAGTTCCCTTCACGACGGCCGAGATCTCGGAGCAGCGTTGAAGGTATATCCAGCCACACCAAGAGACTCGACCCAAGGCTTTTTATTGGCCTGGCAACCAACCTGGGAACAAAGGGCCGTCACCTCGGACCGATGCTACCAGAGGCACCCGTCAACGGTCACTGGTAATGGTTAATAATTACGCGCCAGGGAAGGGGTTAACGAGGAACTACCCTTATCCCATTCATCGTGCCCCAACGCTTAGGTCACCTCTAGTCCTAGTCTCTCGCAACCAGTGAGCGTCGATTGGCGTTGTTTATAGAGTTTCACAAGCCTCTCCTCTGACGCGTGAGGTAGCTGCCAGCTCCTTATATGTAGATAGATGATAAAAGGGTAAGAGTGACATGATAGGGATAGGGATTGTTTTTTGTTGTTTTTTCCTTTTTGTATGAGTAGAAGAAATAGGATTAATGTAAAAAAAGGGGGAAGGATAGAGTAGGATAAAGAAAGACGCACTTAGTCTGGAACCTAATTTCCGACCAAATCGACAAGGGAAGCCCTGCCAAGGGTACCAGAAGATAGGTACCCCCGCCGACATAGCTCGAAAAGTCAAGGGTACGCACAAGCTCTCTTCCCGCGACAAGGGGGCGTCACCCCTCTCCCTCTATTTTCTTATTTTCTCAAAAAGAGAGAGAGAGAGATATGGAGAGGGGGAGATGGAGAGGGGGGAGATAAAGTGGGTAAAGAGAGGGGGAGAGAAAGAGGGAGTGGAGGAAGAGATATGGGAGAGAGAGTGGAAGAGAAAGTGGGTAGGCAGATGGGGAAGGGGGAGAGAGAGAGGAGTAAAGAGAGGGTGATAGGGATAGAGGGGACTGGGCGGATGGACAGAGTGTTCGTGGAGAGGGATGGTGGGATGGGGAGAGATGGAGATTGGAGTATTGGAGATAGAGAGGAGGTAGAGAGAGGGGTAGAGTTGGGAAAAGAGAGGGGGGAGAGGGCAGGGGAAGAGGATGACAGGGGAAGATAGAGGAGGGTAAGAGATAGAGAGGGAGGAGCGAGATGGAGTGAGAGGGAGAAATAGAAATAATGCACTAGAAATTCATAATATATATATATATATATATATATATAATATATATATATATATATATATATATATATATATATATATATATATATATATATATATATATATATATATATATATATATATATATATATATTGATGACGATTGCATCTAGAGAGCCTGAATTTAATTTTTAGGAGAAATCCCAAGGCGAGGAAAATTGATGCTGACATTTCTTTCTTTCTTTTATTTAGTGGCGACGTTTCGAGCAGACTATGGTCATCTTCTTTGGCCTATAAAATATATACTAAAGCATAATTCTAAAGGTACAAAAATGACATTAAAAAATTCGAGTTTGAATTATTTCTAAAATTAGAGTTTATATATATAGTAACTAATTTAAATTAGTTAGTAACTTCAAAAATTACTTAAATTTCATAAGTAGGATTATGAATTGAATATTTATATTGAAGTATTTTCCAAAAAAATATTATTAAACGATATATTAAGCACTATTAACTTTCAAAGGCAACATTTTAATTTAGTTAAGTAGGTGGGGAACCGACGACAACTCACTATTTAAGTCTGGGTTGAGCTGTTTTATATAAAATGTTTCCAAGATTCTAAGTGTAATCGGTCATTTATGTGAATTTAAAATTTCGAAATATTCTATCGAGATATCACTTTTACTTTTTATTGCATGATCTCTTTTTGCCAAATTTTCTATAGTTTGAAGTACTTTGCTTGTTCGATTACTAATGCCCATATGAGACAAGAATCTTGCCTTCAGATTTCTCAGGGAGCTTTCAATGTATTTGCCATGGGAACACCCAGGACATTTAAATAAGAATATTATTGAACACTTAAGACTCTTTGTAACAGAATCCTTTATTTAAAGAACGATTTTATATTTATTTGGTTTATAAAGGCAATTTGAAATTTTATTTTAAAAAATATTTCTTTAACAATAGTGTAACTTTCCGCTAAGGACTTTATTATAAATACCCAGCTCTGGCATATTCAAGTAATGTCTGTCTTTTGCCACCGTTATTTCCGGGTGACGTGGTTGGTACATGTCGGAAAATAGGTCACCTCCCCAGACAATACGTCTCTATATATATATATATGTATCTATTCGTTGGGAGGAAAGAGATAAAAGTCACGAGAATATGTATATATATACAGTTATATAAACATACATATATCCTCTAATGTACGTACGCGTCCTTCACTACATACAAGTACGTTCACTTCGTAAAAGTAATCCGTTAATTTCGAGGTATAAGAGTGCGACTTTAATACAGGGACCGATAGCGTTTAATGAGTTTGCCAAGTTACAGTTCAAGGATGTATTTAAAGAGTGAAAATCAAAAATATAACTTTAATAAGTCACTAGTTAACATATATATACATACGGGAAATATAGGAAATGTAAATAAGGATAATATTGACAGACTATAAAAAATTGGCATTCGAATAACGTTAATTACTTGTTAATTAGCTTTTAAATGGGATTATATACATCAGTTATACATAAGGAATATTTAAAGAGGGAAAGTGGGTCGATTAAGGGGAGATGCAATCGGGTCGTTTTACCTTAAAGGGAGTCCTTAAGAAATGGGACTCCTTTAGCTAGTCGGCGCGGAGGAATGGAGACCGGAAATGGTCGTGATCACGATCCTCCTTGAAGACGGACGATGGCACCTCTGCTCCAGAGAAGTGCAACCTCCAAAAATCGAGATTTTGACGCAGCTCGGGGCGAAATCTCACACGGGAAACTGGCGATCCTTGAGGGGGAGTTCCAGATGAGACAAGAGGAATCTCGGCCAGTCCTTCGGGGACGAAACGATGATTCGAGGCTTGCTCTGAACAAAGTAAGCATTCAGAAAAGAGATGGATCTGCCTGGTGAGATACAATTTCGATGGTATACGCGAATACCAGGGACTTGTGGGAACAGACACACGATCTGAGTCGAAGTCGACGAGATATCAAACTCAATCTGCCCATCTTCGAAAAACCCAGGGAATTTATATGACGGCCTTTTTTATGGTGCTCGATCGCTGGAAGGCAGAGACGTCTGTGAGAAAGCTTCCGGCGCCTAGAGGAATTAGCATTTGTCGCCCGATACAGGTCTTAATCGTTTCCAACGATATAGGTGGGAACTTTCGGCGAGGTGAAAGCTTTTAGCGCCCAGCTTAAGTCCATCTGTGAGGCGTTGACCCATATTCAAATTCTTTCTTCTTATATTTTTATCCCTGGATACAGACCTTACTCCACGTATGGTTATACTTCGGAGACATAAGGAGGGAAGGAATTCAAGAAACAAATGAAAGGGATATTCTTCTTGGCGTCCCTTTCCCTTACAGTACACTCTACATAAAAATGTGCGGATTGATTTTTCAACAATATTCAAAGGAAAACCATTGATTAAAAAGATTGGACCTGAGGTGTTGGAATTCTTCATCTATAAGAATATAGGATGAACAAAGATTGTATGCATGGTGAATAAGGGTCTTAATGGACGAGATTTTATATTTCAAATCTAAGTTACTAAAAATGTTTAATCCTAACATCATATTAGTTGGCTTCTTGTAAACTGATATTCTATAATATTTTGATTTTTCCGTATTAAAATATCTTAAAATGGGTGGGTGTGATCACTTTCAGTTTCCATTGTATATCTAATATCAGGGTAGATGGTGTTTAAAAAATTAAGAAATTCTAAAGCTTTATTACGTTGTTTAAATATCGCTATGGACTCATCTACAAAACGTCTATAAAAAGTTGGTCTACACGAATTAGGAACTTCAGAAATAATCTTTTCTTCCAAATGAGGCATATAAAATTTTGCTGCCACAGGGCCGATTGGGGACCCCATACCGACTCCATCAATTTGTTGATAAATCTGACCATCGAAGGTAAACACCGAACCACCAAAAACTAGATCCAACAAGGAACTAAATTGTAATTGACTGAAACTATAGATATATATATATATATATATATATATATATATATATATATATATATATATATATATATATATATACCTATATATATATATATATATATATATATATATATATATATATATATATATATATATACATATATACATATATATATATATATATATATATATATATATATCTATATATATATATATATATATATATATATATATATATATATATATTTCTTATGTATATGAAATACATAGGAAAAATAAAAATTGTATTATGGACAACTATTTTTATTTATATAATATGCTCTACATCAGAGGTCGGGGAACTTTTGTGACTATTACCCCATAACACCTCTTTTGTACAGCGAAATTACCCCCAGCAAATGAAAGTCCACAAAAGCTGAGAAACACAAAAATCATTGAAATTCCAAAAAAGGTTATTGAATCCATTTCTAGTGAGAATTCAGTCATGCAAGATGAAAATTGCACATTATAGACGATAAAGAATCTTTAAAAATAACATCAAATTTCCAATATAATAAAAGGAAAAATAAAATAAATGCATGCAATAAGAAAATAGTAGCAGACAAATTTAATAATAATGTCATTAGGGAACTAAAGATTTTTTGAATATTTTTCACTTCACAGGGGTTTGAGAAATGGTTTCATTTCTTATACAAGATCAAAATTACGGCTATTTTTTTAATTTCAAACAGCCTATTTCTGTTCTTCTTTTTTAAGTTAATGAGATTGGAAAATCTTTTGTTGGGAAAATATGTAGTTGAAAACGGCATCGGTTGTTTTGTTGCTTCGCTATGTGCAATGTTGAAAGTCTTTGCAGCTCTTGACATCAAAAAAAGAACAAACCGCGCTGTTATAAAATTGAATGCGTGCTTCATTGTTGGTACAATAGAGAAACTTTGATCCAAACGATGAAATCATTTCCTTGGCTACAATAACAGGATTTCTTTTCCTCTGCAATTGTTTGTTAAATCTATAAACATAAACAAAAATATCAGTTAAATATGAAATCTGTGCAACCCAAGACGAGTTTGCTAACTTATCTGCTGCGAGGACATACTTTGAATCAACTATAAAAATTTCATGTTCACTTTTGAGAGCCCAACCTCGATTCAAAACATTTCCACGTGAAACTACTTCACTTCTGTATGATAAAGTAGGAGTGAATATGCCGCCTCTCCATCCTCACCTAATTCACTAAAAGTCGTGTGTTTAATGCCGATCCTTAGAGAACATTGCCAACCTTGATAACATCAGCCATGGTCGATTTCAGTGCAGGTTCCAAGTGCTTCATAACAGGTGCCTGGCGATGAATTAAACAGTAGGTCACTTCAATTTTTGATTTCTCCTCTCTGTCCCAAAGAAACTGATATAACCCAATATGGCTAGACCTCCATCAAAAGACATTGCAATGAAGTTTTACCACTTTAAGTAAACACTTGGTATTTTTAGGTATTCATTAACCTTGTTGAATACGTCAATGCCACGAGCTCTCAATTTGAGGGGAGAACAAAACAAGATTTCCTCTTCAATTGCATCAGAACCTTTGTAGCGAAGGCGTATCATCAACTGCGTATTTCTCCTGAAATCTGTACATAGTCTCATCAAGTTGAATAGCAAAATGTTTGCTCATTTTTATTGAATAAATCACTTGTGCACTCGCATTTTCTGGTAAGAATTTGCAAACAAGGGCACTGAATTCACTCTCCTGGCTTGTTTTTGGCCACACCTGATGTCTTGACACTCGTCGTGGGTGTTGCCAGCCGCTGGAATCCTTGCCCATTGTACATTATTTACAATTTAAGAAATTATACCCGCGAATTGCTTTTAATTTTTATTAAGAAACTGAAAATTATTTGATAGAAAAAATATATTTTTAGAACGAGATTTTTTGAACGTTTGAATAAGATTTTTTCTTTTAGTTCGGTTTTCACCTAAGTAGATTTAAATTTTTTAGCAAAGTTATATCTAATCATTCCTTTATAATAGAAAAAACAAGAGGAGCGACTTCGCCAATCCTCCTTAAAGAAGGAGCTTGTGCTTCGCTGCCAGACTTTCGGTCTGTGTCCTACGGTCTATCATGATTTTTTTTTCTCCATCTATATTTGCTCTAATAATTTCCATGCAAAAATTTTAATACATTTTCTGAACTTCAACATTTGTAATTCTTTTGTTTTAAAAAAATCAGAAAAATTCGATCCTTATATTTATTTCTGAACTTCATCATTTTATCTTTTTATATTATAAAGGAATTATTAGAAATAACTTTGATCAAAAATTTAAATGACAACCAAACTAAAGGAAAAAATCTTATTCAAACCTTCAAAAAATCTCGTTCTTACAATATAGGGTTATGGATAAAATGGTGAAGTTTGGAAATAAGTATAAGTATCGAATTTTTCTGAAATTTTTAAAACTAAAAGAATTATAAACAGCGAAGTTCAAAAAAATTATTAAAATTTGGGCATGGAAATTATTAGAGCAAATTTAGATGGAGAAAAAAAAATCATGATAGGCCCTAGGACACAGACCGAAAGTCTGCCAGCGAAGCACAAGCTTCTTCTGTAAGGAGGAGTGGCGAAGCTGCTCCTCATGTTGAATAATAATTTATTTTTTTGTTCAATTTTATTTATGAGCCTTTATTACCCGGAGATCTACATTTTTACCCCATTTGTGGTAATTTACCTCGGTTCGCCGACCTCTGCTCTACATGGTTGCCATTGTTTTGAAAACATATTTTAATACGTGTTTCCAACTGTTGATGAACACGCATTAGCACAGTTGAAAGTTATGCTTGTAATGGAGTTGGTGATACGTTCCTTTAGATAATTTATGTGTTGTATCTTTCCCTGATACACCATGGCCTCCAAGTGCCCCCAAAGATAGAAATCAAGGGGGCACAATTCTTGGAATCTGGAAGGTCACTCCACAGGACCACGCTGACCAATCCAAACATCCTGAAACTGCCAATCCAAATACCGCCTTATGTCGGTAGAAAACTGGAATAAAACTGGGAAGTTACCTTCCTCGTTTAGCAGGGATAGGAAAATTTCTTCTTGCAACAAGTTAAGATACCTTTCGGCATTATGATTTCCAGTGACAAAAATTGGTCCAATAATTCTGTCACCCCACATCCCGGCCCACACCATCACTTTACCGGCACTTTGCATCTTCGTCGGACTCAGCCAGTTAGGGTTAGCATTACCCCAATAACGTATGTTTTGGCGATTAACCTCTCCATTGGAGTAAAAATTTGCTTCATCAGTAAACAAGATCCTAGTTGAAAAGGGGCATCCTTATTCACTTTGATTAATTCCATTCACAGAATTCCATCCGCCTATCCGGGTCGTCTTCACTCAAATGCTGTGCCATATGCAATTTGTATGGATGCCATTTGTTTTCTTTCGAAATGCGCCTGATACTCGATCTGCTGATACCACTTTCTGCAGACAACCGTCGTGTACTTTTTCTGGGACTCCGTGTAAGCGCTGTACGTCTTGGAGGACTTCGCGGTTGATCTGCAACATTTCCAGTTTTCTGAAATTTGTTAATAAGTTTTGCCACAGTGTTGTGTGTGTGTGATGTTCGTTCCATGTTTTCTGTTAAAGTTCATTGCAACCATGCGACTGCTTACCGAGCCAGCCATCAGTATGATTTCAATTCGTTGCTCTTTCGTCAAACTCATATTCTCTAGTATCTGCAGACAACAGTCTGCATATATATATATATATATATATATATATATATATATATATATATATATATATATATATATATATATATATATAATACATATATATATATATATATATATATATATATATATATATATATATATATATATATATATACATATATATATATATATATATATATATATATATATATATATATATATATATATATATATATATGTAAATTTTGTTGAAGACCATTGTGTATTTCGCCTTAATTAATTTCCTTTGGCAAATTTTTACTAAACACATTCATTTAAAAAAGATGAATACTTGACAAGTGATCCACCATTTGCAAGATGGAATAAAAAAGATAGTTAGAAGAAGAGAAAGTTCCAAAGGAAATTAATTAAGGCGAAATACACAATGATCTTCAAGAAAATTTGCATTCAGGAAAGACTGCTACCCAACAACACTAATATATATATATATATATATATATATATATATATATATATATATATATATATATATAAGAAATGAATAACTCACAAAGTAGCACGTGAGGTTCGCAATGCAATGTCCCGCAGGAAAAATGGAAAGGTGCTTCCAAGTACTAGGATAACTACGAGAGAAAATAATATAATAAGGGTATATATAAGCTAGTAAAAGATAAGGGACTGCCTCTAAGACAAGAAATCACCAATGAGGAAGTAGGAGAGGGATAGGTAAATTAAAATTAAGATTTAGCTCTAACAGGTAGCAAGGTCAAACCGAGAGGCAAAAAAGAGTTAAGAACAGAGTCAAAAGGGTTAAAACGATTAACAGATAAAGCGATAGTCTAAAGAGGGAGAGTAGAAGAGACATGAGAATTAAATTGAAACGAGGGGTAAAGGGACAAGGAGAGAGGAGGAGAAATAAAATAATGTGAATAAAAAATATATGCAACATTCGAATTGACAAATCGGGTGCCCAAAAAATGAAAATTGTAAAAAAATTATTAGGAACATAAGTCAAAACTAATTTCTTTAAGAATGAGTTTTTTCATAACAGCATCAACTATAGATATTTTAGTAATGCTATTTTTTTAACAGTTTTAATTTTAGTTGGTGATTTATTTTGGTATATTTGAAGCTTTTATATCAAATCTTTCTAAGATTTTCTTTATTCTTTGAAAAATAGCCGGCAGGGCTGGTTTTTCGGTATATTTGAAGCTCTTATCAAAGTTCTTTTTAAGCGTTCAGAAAAAATAAATAATAATAAATGGCTCGAATTTTTTAAAACAAAAATAACTACAAGTATTGAAGTTCATAAAATGTACATATTATAATTAAGGCAAGTGTTATTCGTATTTTTTCGTAATAGAGGCAAATTTTTGGTCAAGAAAATATGCATGGATCTGAAAAAAACTACACCAGAAGTAAATTATTTACGATATGAGCGGGAAACCTTTTAATTTATTTTCACCAAAACCTAGATATCCTAGGCCAAAGACTGAATTCAGGTCTGCCTGTGAAGTGCAAGCTCCTACTGCAAATATAAGTGGTAAAGCCACTCCCACTAGTATATATATATATATATATATATATATATATATATATATATATATATATATACGTGTATGTTTCTGCTTCTAGCAAGCCGGATCTTGAGCAGGAAAAGGAGAGCAAGTACTGAATATAACATATATTGCCAACGTTTCGGGCTCTGGACTCATCTTCTAGGCTAGAATATTAAAGATTTATATAAGAACAACTGCTTAACAATTATGAGAACAATGATAATTTGTGGTTTCAGGCTAAAAATGTATTAGGATGTAAAACAAAAAGAAAAAAATCAAAAATGCAATATAAAGGACAAAAAATCTGTATATTAAGATAAAAAATAAATAAATTCACGCGAAATTAATAAAGCTACAATTAAAAGAAAAGGAAAAGCTCAATAAATACACTAAAATTTGTTATCTGATTCGGAGAAAGCTGTGAGCTGAATGAATGAATTTAAAAATTATACTAACAGAAAAGATGTGATTTAATATTAGTTGGTTTTCTGATCTATGTAGTTGGTTGGTCGAAAAACAAAAGACAACAACAAAAAATGTTAGCTAGTTGGTTGTTTAAGTGGTAATTAATTCATAGTGAGTAGTTAAAAAAAATTCAAACGAAATTAATCACCCAATATATAACGGTGTAGAAGTAGAGTCCTTATTTAACTGAGGATGATTGTATTCAATAAAAAGAAACTCAATTATGAGAAGGTCAGATTTAGATTTTGATGCGGATAATATTTTAAATTGATTATAATCTATCGGTATTTCACATGAAAAGGAATGAGATCGGATAACAGGGTTTTCTTTTACGGAGAGATCCATTCCTGTTCTGTAACTGACCCCACGGTGAGCATCAATGCGAACCTTGAGAAGACGTTCCGTACATCAATGTACGTTACCAAAGAACATTTAGGACAGGTATATATATATTTATATACTACTCTGGAATGCAAAATGGGGTCTTTTACAGTAAACAAAGAACTATTTTTTAAGGGGCTTACAAAAATTGGCGTTAAATTTAAATGCGGAGAGAATTTTTGGTATCCAATAAAGGGAAAGGAAATGTATTATTTTTTGCGGGGAACATTGTAATAATTTATAGGTTTAATGATATTATTTAAAAAGTTCCTAATGCAATTTCTAAAAATATGGGGTGGGTAGTTGTTTAATTTAAATAAGTTTTAAGTTTGATCATTTCCAAATTGAATAGAGGGTCCAGAAGTATATATATATATATATATATATATATATATATATATATATATATATATATATATATATATATATATATATATATATATATATATATATATATATATATATATGCGGTGTCCTAAGAGCCTCTGAATTCAAGTTACTCTGGACGAACCTTCAAATCTTTGTTATTGTTGTTCTCGTCCGGGGTCATTCTTCCCCGGCACCTTTAAATACCTATTCACACGAAGATATAGGATAAATCAGTGTTTGTTAAAGAAAGCTAATTTAATCTAAATCCTTCCAAAAATATAATGATAGATTATGCGCTCCAAAACTATGAATGAGTTCCTGGGGAACAGGATTCATGACCTCTCTGAGAACAACTTCATTTTCTTATTTTGATATATCCCTGTGCTTCCCCGATGAACCACCTGATATTTGGTTGGAGGTAGTTGATAACAATAATGATAGTGATTACTTCCCAACTTAAATATCATTTACTGTGCCGCTGCCTCTAGAAAAACCACATCGGTTTGCTTGAAGAGGGGAGCGGTGGTCTAAATTTAGAAAATAACTGATTTTTACATCATAGTCGAAGGGTTTAAGTAATTTGATGAAGATGTTGAGTTCCTCTTCGGCAGCTTCATCAGTGTAAGCCTAAATATCATTACTAGAATGCCCACAGATTTACACGGCGTCCGCTTCCTTGGTGGTCATCTGAATCTGAGGGCCCTTAGAGCGAAGCAACATCCGAACGAGTTCACCGTCAGTGCAAGCCGCCGATCTTTTTGGCAGACATACTTGTCTTCACTTAAGGGAAAGATCTCTTTTGCAGAGGTGTGAAAGCGATTCAAAAAGATTCGTGGCAAGCTCTCGCAGGATTTCCCTCCTGTTGTCCAGGAGAATGTGAAAGCCATCTTTGATCCAGCGTCAGTCAAAAGCGTCTTCATTCTCACACTCTTTGCTTCCCTGTCGATGCCAGTGAGAGGCCTCTTGATCTGCACAGTACACAATTAATTATGCATCTGTGCTTGTTGGCCCGGCGTCTTCTTCAGTAGTCAAAGGCTATTTTTGCATCCGTGGCCTAAATCAATGGTGCCTATGAGGCCAACAGACGCTAAAAATGTACTAAACGTTAGGATTTAAGGGAGGAAACTCCTTTCGAAGTCGACCGTAGATCTCGGGTTGGTGGAGCCTCTGGTTCTTTCGAATAGGCCACTCTGGAGGATACGAGTAGCACCTTTGACTATTTGTCGCACGCTTCTAAATTTAAAGCTTCTAGAGCGCCGAACGCATTGCGTTCAAATTTTTGTATCCCTTTTTGTGTCAAGTTAGAGTCTTGCAAGTGTACACAGATCAATCTAAATCCAAAGAGAGGGTCGGCTGCCTGGATGTATGTATCTTGTTTGAAAGTTGTGGGGGTCTCTCTACCAGACGCTGCGTCTATCTTAATAGCCGAACTAGTTGCAATACATCCATTGGTAAGGTGAGATTATACATTGTTCCTGGTTTAAAGATAGGATAGTGAATTTTAGAGACATACAAAGCGCCATGGAGCATTGGAAGCTCCAACCCTCCTAGTTTGCGATATCCGTGACGCGAATCCTTAGGAATTGGGTTTAGATGACTATGCCCCCGGAGGCAGTCACTATATGAGCATCTCTAGAAAGAAAAAGTGTATATTTTCATTCAGAACGAATATAAAGATAATTAATTTTGGTGGATAGACCTTATTACAAAAGTAAGATACAGAAAAAAACACACAAATTCATTTTTAGTCTTAGTTTATTAGATCCTGATAGAATATTTTAATTTTAGCTAAAAGGAGAAGTGGGAAGCAACCCCAGAGCCATGCTTTCAACCATGTGCCTTTATTGCCTCTCGGTAAGCAGGTGGTGGTTAGTATAAACACGATAGATATTTTTCCTCTGCTTCTTTGGAATGATGTAAACTAAAAGAAGCGTATTATAAGCCCTCAAAAGTAGAGAGTAGAAAACTGAATTATCTGATAAAGGGCACCTTACTAACGATTTGGCCCAAAAAGTCTATACGACGAATATGCTCCCCTGTTTTACCTAAGAAACAAGGGAAAATGCCTCAAACACACCCGGCCTTCATATACAAAGGCAATAGGTCTAGATTCTGCACGTGATCTAGATAGATGTAACATAAAAGTTCTTGAAGAGGGAAAATAAAATTACATGATATATATTGGCTGGTCACTTGCAGTTGTTCATCCAGGAAATCCCACTATTTGAGTCTGGAAATCACAAGCTCAGCATTTAACGTTGATAAGCCAAGATCTTTAACAAGGTCATTGAGGTCTCTTTGCTTTGGATAGTTTTCGCTGTAGTCTACCCTTTCACTCATCTTTTCAGCTTCTGAATTGTTGCTTTCTTCTGAGGGTGACTTATTCTTTTCTGAAGGGGTAGGCACAGGAAGATCATTACTGTGTGGTACTGGTGCCATAGAGGATGTAAACTCTGTAGAGGATATAGCAGGTTAATTTTTGCTACCTGAGCGTTTGTAGGGGTCCACCTTGCAGAAGTAGCAGTTGTTTGAATAGTCACTGAATGCATGCCAAATCCTGGAAGTGGCTCACTTAATTACTCTACTTTTCCTTCTAAACCATCCAGTAAAAGTAGCAAAATATATACTTTAATAATCTTATGGCTTACAAAGAAAATAATAGCTTAAATACTTGTAACATTTAATATATTACAAGCAAAATGAGATGCCCAAGGTTTATATTGGTCCTCATCTGGCTTCACGCATTCTAATAGATGCTGTCACTCCGAGCATTTTTGCTCCTGTTTTGATGAACTGTGCTCGGATATAACAGAATGCGTCTTGAGCATGATTGCAGCCACTTGATACCATTTCTCTTCTCATTTGTTTAGCCTCGTAAGGGACACGGCGATTTGCTTTCCTGGCCGCCGTGCTGACGGCTCTCAGCGCACCGTCCGGCCCCAGCTTAGCCTCTTCACCCTGTCTTCTCACCCTGCTTCCTCACTTTCCTTACATCCTCTCCTTCGACTTTCTATGGCCGGGATCTAATTTAACAGGATAGACGCCGTCCAGCTTCGTCTCAGCCATCCATCCCAGATCGAAGACTGAGGGAGGAGGGGAAAACGGCCCCTGACCTCTGAGCTCTGGTTTGGAGTGGTGGATTTTTAACAACCTGCTTCACCCGGACCCTTACCTTCGTCACATATCCTTTCTGTCTCCTTTCACAGTCTATAAATTTTACGAAGGGCTACCTGACTTCAGGGCGAAAGGTGTGGTCGTAAATGGTGGCAGTTGGTTTTTGCCGGCCCCGTGTTCACCCATCGCAGAGTGGGCTACTGCGTAGGGTGATGAGAGTTTGCGTCCCATGAAAATACCAGGGTCACCATGCCCATGAATGAAGTTAAAAAACAACTAAATATCCTCCCCTTTACTCCCCCTTTATCAGCGACGGAGCCGCCTTCGCTTAGCTCCACTAAAATAATATAGAGGTTAACCTTCCCCCCTCTCAGGGTGCTCTCTCAGGGAACCATCCAAATTTATTCTACCGGAGAGGCGGCTTACTCATCTCCTAGGCTTACCGGTGTATGGGACTCCCCCTCAACCCCTTTTCTGCAGGCTCCCTTGGGCGCTTCCCTATTTCCAGTGGCAGTCCTTCCTTTGCTTCCACATGGGACTGCCAAAAAGTACGCAGTCGGCCTGTCGTAGGTCAGGTTTGATTTACTGACCACGGCTTGCTTCCTTCGATTCGGAAGGGAACGTGGTAAACCCGCAGGACACTTCTGTGATTGGGCCTTGCCCTGAATAATGCACTTTAAACGTGCGCTGCACTAAATCGAGTAAGAGTCATTATTTTCCT
Source organism: Ceratothoa steindachneri (assembly GCA_963969495.1). Classification (NCBI taxonomy): domain Eukaryota; kingdom Metazoa; phylum Arthropoda; class Malacostraca; order Isopoda; family Cymothoidae; genus Ceratothoa; species Ceratothoa steindachneri. The sequence continues at coordinate 111,072,146 of OZ018317.1, read as the reverse complement.
TAGCCGAATTAAATCAACTAACTAGGAGGTTCTGGATATCGAAGTGGATTAAACAAAATAATCTTTACTACTGTACAAACAAAACTAAAATAATGGATACAACTTAGAAATACAAAATAAATAAATGGGCAAAAGGTTTACACACGTTAACTCCAGACCGGCGCTGTGAGCAAGTACACACAAACCTACACGACCGACAAAAGGAAAAATAACATTCAGGGTGGATTTGCCGCCCGAGCATTTTTGTACCCGAGAGACAGGCTTGAGAGGAAGGAGCATGAGCGTCGAGCTCGATTGCTTTTCAACGACACGGTTAGGTTTGCACTGCTTAAAGTTATGAATGAGAATACAACCTGTCTTCTAACAACCACTGCTAGCCTCTAAAGGAGGGATCGAGAGAGTATTCTTCGCGGAGAAGCTGATTCGAATACAGCAGTGTGGGAGTCTCCTCGTTCCTAGTTCTTTTTTCTTCTTACTTAATTTTCTTGTCTTCTGGCCCTTGGGATAAGGGAGGTGAAGAGAAAGAATTCTTCTGTGTCACCTTCTCTTTGGCAAAATACTAATCTTACCCAGGCTAACGCTTAACTATTTATAGGGGGCCCCCGGAAGTGAATTTTACTGAGGCGCTGGAAGTGGATTCTACTTAATGTATACAGCGGCGCTGGGAGTGAATTTAGACCTTCACGCCATCTCGCGGAACCTCTCGTTTTACAATTAGGCTCAGTATAGAGCGTGTTATCAAACGGAACTTACCTCAAAAAGAAGCCGATCGCGAGTTTTTCTCGTCCTACCCGTCTCTTTCTCTCTCCCTCTCAAACTCTGATCTCCATTTCTCTCATCTTTGACATCTCCTTCCCCCTAAGATGAAACTTCCAGAAGGAAGTGACATCCAATAGTAACATAAAAAGGGTATACATCGTAATTTCGAAACAACAACAATAAAAAAGAATACCTGGCACTAAATAAAAACAAAAAACAAACAAAATAAAAACAACAAAGAAGGAATGGGCAGTACATATGTATAAGGATTATCATTAAAAAAAAAACTGTTTGACAATAACCACAATTATCAACAAATACCTTTAAAAAGAAAGCTCACCTGGCTCAAGTTTATAGCAATATAAAGTTAGCACAATCAGTCTACTATACATAAAAGGGTATTATGGTACGCATGGTGATATTGTATCATGGAGATTTTCCACACGATGGAGGCGAGGGGACGCTTCCCAATATTTATATCTGTATTTTTGTGAGATCATAGCGATCTTGTGTACTGGTGGGCGAGTCCTCTCCTTCCCAATGGAGCAGGAAGAGAGTGTCCCGAAGGGAACCGACACCTCACCTGGCAGGCTCATATTCGAAACCTTAAGGTTTCTTTTACCTGCGCCATGGTTATTCCTAGCTCCGTGATGTTCAGCTCCTGGGAGCAGATAGGCTACTGCTTACTTTTTCACGATTCTTTGTTCGTTGGAAGCTCGACTACGGATGCGAGTTTTATGTATCCAGAGGCGAGCATGTATTGTGGATGGTGGACTCGATTCATCTTTGCTTGGCGACCTGTGCCTTCCGCACTTCACCCATTGAGAGCATACTTGTCGATGCTGGGTAGATGGGACTCACTCTGCGCCGTGCACAGTGCATCATTCGCCTGTATGCGCGAACCCGGCGCCTCCCTCAGTCGCCAACAGCTCTCACTGCATCCGCAGCTGATCTCGACGGTACAGATCCGCCAAAAGACGCCAGTCATACCCTAAGCCCTCTGGGTTACGGGCCAGAAAACTCTTTCGAGAGTTTGGTATAGCTCTCGGGCCGGTGACATCGCTGGTTCTGCCCAGGACGCCACCCTGGAGATTACTACCTTTGACTATTTGTCGCCACGCCTCTGCCTCCAATCCCAAGAGGGGATCGGTTTCCACGCCTGGGTTCTGCCAAGTGCTGCGTCTGTCTTCACGACCGACCTGGTTGCAATACACCGCTCTGTAAGAGAGATAACGCGATGTGCCCCGTTCGGAGAGCTGATTATGATTTATAGCGACTCACAAAGTGCCCTAAGTGCTCCCGCGATATCCGTGACGCCACGGTTTTGGCGAGCAGGATGTATGTCGAAATTATCTTCTGCTGGGTTCCTAGACATGTAAGAATGGCGGGGAATAAGTGCACCGATGAGGGTACCAAAGAGTTAGTGAGGCCTGGGTTACCAGACCAGCGTTTCGCTCATCCTCACACCGATTACATGGCAGGAATACGGGCTGAACTCCTGGCGGCTTGGCAAAGAAGATGAGAGATGGTTGAGGGAAATTTAAAGTCACATGCCACTACACCCTCGTGGCACCCACCTTCATTTGATGAAGCGCTCGTCTGCGCCTTATTGCGACGACTGTTTTGTCCCCCAGACTGTTCGGCACATTTTTATTTATGTCCCAGTTTGGATTATCTTCGTACACATTACCTGTGTTGGAACCTGGACGGGCAGGGTAGCTCTCACTCGAAACTGGTTCGTGCACACGTATTTGTGGACTATACGACTATTTTTTTAAGAGACTTGCTTCCTCCACTTCATTTGACTGTTTTATTTCTGTTTTTTTTGTTTTTTTTGTAGATCGCTTGTGTCTGGGCTGCGGGGAGGAGGACCTACCTCCGACGCCGTAGCGCGCTTCCTCCTTGTCAACCTTTTGCTTTCTTTACTTTTTTTTAATTTGTTGTTTATTGTTTGTTTTTTAGCCTGTGCTTAGCCTTTCTCTTTCTCTTTATACGAAGGGCGGTCAATAAGTTTTGCGAATCGGTAGGGCAAAACAGAGGAAGGGGGGCTGGCTGTTTGTGGGTGTGTTAGGACAAGTTATGACAAGTCAGGACCTGCAGCCGCACGCTCCTGCCTCGTCTATTTAAGAAGCAGTAGCTGATCGCAGATCGTCAGTCACAAATCTTTCATCAATGGAGAAGGTTGAGCAGCGCGCAGTGATCAATTTTTTTACCAAGGAAGGAAAGAATGCAAAAGAGATCCATGAACGCATGGTTGCAGTGTACACCGACTCCGCCCCTTCCTATGCAACCATTGCTCGCTCGAAAAGGGAGTTCCGCCATGGTCGTGAGTCCCTTGAAGATGACCCCCGTCCAGGACGCCCGTCAGACGTGACCAACGAGGACAATGTGTCCCGTGCGTAGAGGATGATCCTTGAAAATCGACGGGTGAAGGTCGAAGAAATCGAGCGAGAACTTGGAATATCACATGGAAGTGTAATCAACATCATCCACGACAATTTGGCCATGACCAAGGTCTCTGCCCGTTGGGCTCCTATAAACCTCACGCCCCATGGTCGACTTTAACGTCGTTAAAGCCTGCAAGGCCCGAGTTGCAAAAATTGCCCTGCGCGAGTGCAGATTCGAGGAGGTCAACCATCCCCCCTACAGTCCAGATCTGGCCCCTAGCGACTACTTTTTATTCCTCCAGTTCAAGGCTGCACTGCGTGGACGCCGGTTTGGGGAGGATGAAGATGTCCAGCTCGCCGTCCAGGAGTGGATTGAACATCAGTCGGGAGATTTCTGGTTGTCGGGAATTCGAAGCCTCAGGGACAAGTGGCGCAAGTGCATTGAAGTCGAGGGTAGTTATAGTGAAAAATAATAAAACACTTTTCCTCATATCTCGTTTCCTTATATCCGAATTGCAAAACTTAAGGACCTCCCCTCGTATGTCCCTGCAAAACTTTAAAATGTCTTATGGTCCGCTTATATCCCGATATAAGAAGATAATCGCATGTTTCAGTCTTTTATCAGCTTAAGGATACGTTTGGGCTCTAACTTGAGCCACGTGGTTTTCAAATGTTGCTTTGACTCGAGCGTGAAAGGTTTTGCAACCAGACTGATTTCAAATTTTCTTTTTTTTGTGGATAATAAATGTGAGTATTATATATTTTTGCACCTAATATAATTTGATAATAATCTTAATAGATTAGTAACATAAAATGATATTATTGATATATTTATGGATTTTATGGCACAATAACTAATCCCTGGGATCTAACTGTCTCATCTTTTCTGGGATAAATGTGCTCCATTAGACATTTATATATATTTTGTATCATAAACTTGAATTATATATAATTATAAATTTTTATAATATGAAATATCTTTTCGATTTATACATACTTATGTACCGAAGAACTTATTGCTTTTAGCCAGAGATCGAAACCAGTAAAAGGAAGTATCAAAAGAGGACCGAGAGCTATGGCTGTAAAAAAGATGTTGAATGTGGGAGAGCATCTTCCGGTAGAAGGTAGTACACGAAGAAGATACGTTGGATGCTCTAAAAAAGAAACGAGTACCAAAACATTATGTAAACAATGTAATGTCGCATATTGTAATCTTTGCACAGCAATAAATTCAAAGTTAAAGTAAATAAATAAATTCATTCTATTTTATTCAATTTAACTTTATGCCGAGACATTTGAGGCCTAGTGCAGTAAAGTCTGAATTGGACAAATGTGTCCCAATTTACAATTGCATAAAAGTCTAAAGGAACACATATGACCCATTAAATTTTCCAATGCATTCATAAATATTTAAAGTTTTATAGGTAAATAAGTTATAATTTATGCCCTAAAGTCATAAAATGTTATTTTTATAAAATAGTAATAGAATAATGAATTCCGACTCGAAAGGGTTAATCTAGCCTGCTAGTAGGCTTTAGGATGAGTACGACGACTTATGCCCTAGTAGTCAGTCACCAGATGGGCTCTCGAAATTAAAAAAAAGATCTGATGTGTTTTCTTTGGTAGCTATTACTGAAATGATAGCAAATCGGTGAATTGTTGTATAAATATTTCTGAATTAATATTCCAGAATGTTCTAGAAGTTTCCAAGATTTTGATCTGGCAAGTTTTGAAACATTCTTGAAATTTCATAAAATTGTACTAAATTCTTGAAATTTCTCATTAAATCTAGAATTTTTTGGAAGGTTTCCTTAAAACAAATATTATTCTACAATATTACATTCTTATTTAAAAATAAGATTTGCCATTTTCTACAATGCTCTGAATTTATTTTTATAGCCTACACACTCTTTTATAAATTCTCAATTTTCTCCGAAATTAATAATACTCTAGCGTTATATTCAAAATGGGCCAATTTAGAAATTCAGTGCTATAGCTAAAAAAAACACAATGTGGAGGAATGAATATAACGAGGACAAGCAGACGCTAGTTTGTTTATACAGCATCAACCGTTACGTTGCACATGGGCCAAGACTACTCCCCCCCACTTTTCCCGCTGCCCCAAGACCCTTCGAAGTCGCTCGCAAAGAAGGATTTTAGTCAGCATATTTCGTAATTTACGAGACTGGCTGTGTAGTCCGTTAATATAAACAGGAGGATGTGAGAGCCTTTAGAATGAAAATCTTGCTGCCGAAGGCATCGTCGGCAGAAAAGCCCGGGTACAGGCTCACTGTCCCCTCCGATTGTTTATGTCTATTTTTCGCCAATAGACGGAATCTCACCTTCCCCGTGCGTAAACCTGAAGGGGCGAAGTGTCACCGCGTTGAAAATTTATGCCTTAGGAGAGGGGCTTAACTGTGGGCTAGTAAGGGTTCGCCCCTCATAAACTCTCTCGTCTCCCCTTTCCTTCAGGGGATATTCGACGTATATATAGTTCGATCTTGAGAAATTTAGAGGGGAATCCGTGTAGCAACCGAGAGAAGAAGACGAATTCCTGAGGCAAACAGGGAATAAAGAAGATAGTTGGTACCGAGTGGGACTTACCCTCCCGAAGCTGTTCCTTTGGTCGGTTAGAAGAGCAGACCAGTGGTATCGAGACCAACTCTTCTACCATTCTCGTCCCGAGAAAATCACGTATCTCAGTTTGCTGAAAAAGCCGAGATACCCCTCACCATTGAAGAAGACCAAAGTAAATTCCCATTTGATAAAAGATTCACAGCTTAGTTAAGTTTCATCGTCGATTAGACATAATCGGTAACACAGGGATCGAAGTGGCGAATAGTAATGGCAACTTTTCTTTTCGAATAATAATAACTTTTCTGACTGTCTTTCTTGAATCGTGTATGTGAGAGTATGCAGGTGAGGGGATAGAAAGGGTGTGTGAATAGATAGCGGAAAGTAAACCAGTGGTGAAAAGAGAAAGAAGTGTGGTAGGGTGCAAAGTGATGCTAGAGCCTGGTGATCAGGCCTATCGCTTTCAAATTTTTTTGATTTGTGGTTTCATTGTTGTTTTTATCGTTGTTTTATACATATATATATACAGGTATATATATATCATATAATTTGGCGTTCAAGCCATTTGTCTTTATTGCTAATATTTTTGTTTATGCTATGCGCGTTAGCTGTTGTTTTTGTAAGTCGTTAATAAACTTACTGTTTTTGTACTAGTGTCTTTGTTCCTTTGTACTTTTGTCGTGTGTGTATTTCGTGTTTGTTGTTTCTTCCTGTTGTCTTGTTTGATGAATATCATCTTCTTCAGTGTGTATCCTTCTTCGGTATTTTTTCCATAGTTGGTAGGGTTTGTCAATATCGGTGAGTTTTGTCGAATTCGGTTGATTTCACAGTTGGTATTTCTTGTCGTGTTCTGGGGTAAATTGACTCATCTAGCGTAGAACGGTACTTCTGCTCCGCCAGCTAAAATCCTAGCGGAGCTTGGAAATCTGGCGTGACATGCTTCTCTTCTGTTTCGGGCAATCATTTGTACGATATCTTCGTCCAATAAACGATTGACTTTTTCCAGCATATTCCTTGTCCGTTCTTCGATGACAACGTTAATGGGGGTTAACCCCGCCTCCCGGTGCAGCTCTTCTTGGGGTCTTCTTTCCATTCTGCGTGTACCTGTGATTAGGTACACGCATTTATTCTGCACCACTTGTAGTCTCCTCTTCTGTGTCTTTGAGACACAGGAGAGGGGGGAAGCTGGGTATAGCAACGTTGATCTAACTAGTGCAGTATAGATCTTCTTTTTGTTGCTTTGACGAAGATTTCTGAACCTGTACAGAGTCTTGACTGCAGCAGTGGCCTTGGTGATTCGTTCTAGGACGTGCTTTGCGTACCCGGATGAGGTGAACTTCATACCGAGTACGTTGCATTCATTGGTGTAGGGATATCGTCTATCCCCCACCCTGACGTCATCAAGTAGTCTCCTGCCTATGGGGACTACTTTGAACTTATCCTGGTTGGTACGGATTTTCCACCGGGCCTCGTAGGTGTTCAGGTTTTCGATTTCTGCTGCCGTCATGCGAGCTTGCATAGGCGCATTCCTCCATGGACATGTGATTACCTGGGTGAAATCATCGGCGAATTGTAAGTTGAGGCAAGTGGGGTTTACAGGGACTGGGACATCCGCGGTTTAGATCAAGTAGAGAGTGGGAGACAGGCACCCCCCTTGCGGGAGGCCCGCATTGAGCGGAAACTTTGGCCCGTCCGTGCACCCTAAACTGATGTACGCCGCTCTCTCCATGACATAGTCACAGAGAGTTCTTTCTAAGCTTTCACTTAGTCCCAGTCGTAAGATCTTGTAGTGCATTCCCCGTTGCCACACCTTATCGAACGCCTTTGATACATCCCGACAAACAATGTCCACGTAACTCTTTTCCCGTTTTGCTTGGGCTAGCTTTTCCGTAATGATGTTAATCGCCATTTCCGTACTTCGCTTACTCCTAAACCCGAATTGGTGTGGGTTGTAGAGCGAGTTATCTTCCAGGTGAGACATCAGTCTTTTGTTGAGGATATTCTCGAAGAGCTTCCCACCAAATTCCAGTAGTGAAATTGGTCGGTAGCTCTCCTTCAACTTGGGGTTCTTTCCGGGCTTAGGCAAGAAAATCATTTTTGCCGTTTTATAAGCGTCTGGAAAGTACCCCGTATTGAGGCAGGCGTTGAATATTCTTCTCATTCCTTCGATGAAACAGGCTGGTGCCTTTTCAAAGTTAAGCTTTGTAAGCCCCGATTGTCCTGGGGCTTTTTGTTGGAATGAGCGAAGCGCGCCGAGTAGTTCTTCTTCTGTAATCTCGGCGACTCCGTCGCGCTGCCAATCCACCTGGTGATGAGGGTGCGTCTTTTCTATTTCTTCATTAAGCTCGTCGATGATGTTGTTCTTAAACTCTAGGTCATAGTCTTTGTTTTCTTCTTCAGTTATACTGAAGATCTTTTCCCAATAACTTCGGAATATCTCTTCAACTTTTTCTTCCTCTTCTTCGATGTTTCCATTTTCTTTTTGTAGCTCGATCTTGTGCTTCTTTCCAGTTGATCCTTTAAGAATTCGGATCTTCTTCCAAAATTCTTTGGGAGTTGCTTCGTGATCGATGCTCTCGATCGCATCCTCCCATCTTCTGTTTTGTTGTTCGAGGATCAACTGGTTCAATTCTTCTTTGATTTCTTTACTTCTTTGCATCGAGTGAACTGATGCATTCACAATGTTGTGTTCATACATTATCTTCATTTCACGGTATAGTTCCTTCATATATTCGGTCCACTCGTGGGTTGAGATGGTCCTATATGAGGAACGAGGGATACAAGCCCTATCTGCGTCGATGATTTGGTTATTGAGGTCATCGAGTGCCTCGTCAATCTCCTCGAGAATTGCCTCGTCCAGGTTGGGCGGATCGTAGGCCTCGAGCACGTCTGCATACCGAGCCCAGTCTGCTCGTCTGTAGTTCTTCCTGACTACTGCTGGGACTTGTATAGGGTTCCTATTGATTGTGAGTAGGATCCCTATATGATCACTACATGGAACCTGGACTGGTTCCATGTAGTAATTGAACGGTAGCTGACGATTCACCAGACAGACGTCTGGCTTTGTGGCACATCGTTCTCTGACATAGGTGGGGAAATCGGGGCCTATCCGCTGGGCAATATTTCTGTCCAGCAACAGGTCCAGGCTTCTCCCTATTCCGTTGAAGGCCCTGTAACCGGATTCTCGGCATCTGGCGTTTAGGTCCCCCATTAGAATGGTGGGGGCTCTTCTGCCAAATAGGCCAGTGAGAGTGTGAATAGGTAACACATATCTCCTTGGTGGTTGATATCCGGTTGCAATGACCAACTTTCCTAAGTCGAGCTCGACCTCAATCGTGAGGTAGGATTCTTCTAAGTTTCTTATCTGCTTGTATTTGATCCCTTTCTTTATTGCAATAGCGGCGCCATCGTACCGCTCTTGCGAAAAGTTCGTGATCAACACATCGTAGTTCCAGATTTTCATTTCTGTATTACGCGTGTCAATCCCGTGCTCTGAGATCAGTATGATGTCTGCATCAATTTCTCTGAATACATTTCCGTAAAGAATTCTTTTCGTCGTCCAGCCGTTGGTGTTGATTTCCATTATTTTCAGTCCGTTACGTAGCATGATGAGTTGTTTTACCTATGTTTCTTCTTCCCCTTTTTTGGTCTGGGGGCTGGTTGGGCGATTTTACTCGGCCCAGGGTTTTCTTTTTTCGGAGGGGGGGGGCTCGGGGTCTTTGACCTGCTTTTGGTTGCTCGCGTGCGAGTGCAGGGGCCCTCTTCGCTGTCAGATGAGGATGATCCATCCTCACTTCCAGCCTTTTCCTCTTCTTCTTCCTCTTCTTCGGTTTCTTCCTCTGATGGTGCTCCAATCATCTCCTCCAAACCAGATTTGGTGCTTTTATTTTGGATGATGGAGTTTTTGAAGGCTTGTGAGCACTCGGGGTCTTCAGGCATGATTACCGCCGGGAGGTTGTTCGCTTTCAGGAGCGCATTGAGCACCTGGTTGTAACAACCAGGCTTCACTGCATTTGCCACATTTGCATGTGTTATGTAGATCAATATTTTAGCACTCAGATCTCCTGATACGCTGAAAGGTGCAGGTCCTGGTGCAGTGTTCGTCACTGTACTCTTTTTTGCGGCGCTCGCATACGTCGTCTCCTTTGCTTTTCTGTCTTCTTCTTCTTTTCTTCTTATGATCTATCTGCGCTTGGGGCAATTAAGGGCCATCGTCCGATATTCCCCTTTGCAGTTAAGGCACTTCTTCGTGTTGCTCTCGCATTTGTCGAATCGGTGCCCTTCCGTGGCGCACTCACTGCACCACAGTTTGTTCTTGTCTGGGCAGGTGGTGGAAGTATGGTCTTCGAGTTTGTAGCATACAAAGCACATCTGTATGCTACTGAACTTTTCCTGCTGGATATTTTCTTCCGGTATTCTCATATTAAATACGAGAATACCATTTTGGGTAGCCTTTCTCGCCATGTCCGTTGTTGCAAAGGTAATTTTGAAAACGTGGGTATGTTCGCGGAATTTGATGATTTCGCGAACTTGTGCCCATTGGTTACTCTTCGTGATCTCCTCTTTTAGCTCTGTTGTATTGTGCTCGCCTACCCAACTTTCAACTTTGCGGCAGATGATGCTCCTATTTGCTGCCACCTGTGGGGGGGGGGGGGGTTGGCTTCCAGACCGGTCTCCTTTAATACCCTCGCTCCCTCTTCTGAAAGGAGCAGGTCTACATCTCTGGTCTCGGCACACATGGTGATGAAGCCTGACGAAACTTCAATTAGTTTCACCAGTGCCACCTTGAGTTCTATGTAGAGGGTTTCACATAGGTCCTTCTTCGTAGGGGTCTTCATTCCGGCGATGGTCCTTAAGGGGACCCTCTTAGTGAGGGCCTCCATGGTCTTGCTGCTCTTCTTATTCCTTCTTTCTCTGTAATCAAGTGTAATTAATTTTGTTTTTGATGTGTGAAAAAAGTTAGGGTGTGGTAAAGGAGGTATAGGATGGTGTGAGTGGGGCTGGTAATGGGTTTCAAGTAACTTGAGAGGAACGCCCCCGTCCATTTCTCCTGTTGCTCTCCCGCTCGTATGCTGCCAGTATGAGGATGATAGGGTGATGGGGTGGGTCTCGGGTGGGGACCTCAGAGGGTTGAGCTTGGTGGACTTAATGCATAGCGGCCGAATCAACGACCGCTAAGTTTTTGCCACCCCCTCACGGGTACATACGCCATAACTGCATCCAACTACATAGAGACGGGTGTAACTCCCTCTATGATTCTGGCCGGGTCTCCCGGGCGATGAGGATTCCTCCTCCGTCCGGGACTCGCAGTTATGCCCCAGTATCGAGACGATTTCTGACTTATGCTTCTGCTGTGGGCTAGGCCTCAAACCAGTGTTCACATAAGTCCTTAATTATGCCAAACCAAGTGGCTGACATAGTTAAGACGAAATCAATGAATGGCAGACATCCGAGCGGGTTCACACGCAGAGCGATGGACGGGAGCAGTGAGGTGCTTAAGCCCTCATTGAATTATGAACTTCGACGTACAAAAATATGGCTCTCTTTTGAAGGATGAATCTGGGTTCACCTTAAGACTTCCAGAATAGGCTCGTTTCTGTAGCAGCGCTCAAAAGTCAATCAGACACTAAAACAAGTAAAAAGTGCTGTATCCAAAGTTCTTCAGCTGTACGCAGTAAAACGGATTTTCGGCCGTCGACTGTCTTTCAACGGTTCAACGGTTTATTAAGAAATAAATACAAGAAGGGGTAATTACATACATCATATGTAGTTGGAATGATAGAAAATAGTGGTGAAAATAGATTTAGCAGAGGAGGTAAAAGCACTGAGTAGGAGTAGGAAAAGATAGCTTCCCGGAGACATGGAAATCGTTATCATTTTACTTTTGGAGGTTAAATTTAAATACTATACAAAGATTAAGGATAATATACAATACATTCTTAAGATTACTGTTGTTATATATTTGTTATTGTTCATTTAATTTTAGTTTATTTTATTACGCTTTTTATTTACAATATAAATATTCTAGAGAGGTTAAGGATAATTTACCATACAATCTTAAAATTACTGTTATTGTACACTTATTTAATTCATTAGATTATTATATTTCACTACACTTGAACTTTACGTTAGTTTTCAATGTTTATTAATTCTGTTTTTGTAATTTGTTAATATAGTTTTACATTAATTTGATTAAAATTTGATTTATTATTATTGTATAAATTTTTTTATTTTTGCTTATTTGTTTACTACATAATTTATTCTCACTAATTTAGTTTAGTAACACTTTAATTGTTCGTTACTTTATGTTAAGACTAGATTTTCTATTGTTGTCTATAATTTACAGTTTATTGACTTTTGCTTAATTTGTATTTATTCTATTTATTTTACTATTCTCACTATATAACTTTTTTGAATTAGATTTATTTCACTAATTTGATTACTTTTATTCGCTCACAGTTATTCTTCACTTTGGTTGCACTTTTTCGGTGTTCACTATTTGATTTGGGATGTTTTTTGCCCACTCTTTATGGCTTTGAATGTTGTCATATTTACGTTGTGTACATCTCTTGGGTTGATGTACACTAGGGATTTTAAGAGTAGGGCCGACACTTCTTTCCTGGAGTATGGTCCCTCGTACGTCCATTTGTACTCACCCGCAGCTAGGCCGATGATGAGTAGTTCAAGGTCGTCTTTGGGGGCCGGGGACAGGGGGGAGCCGAAGACACGTAGACCCACGTCTTATCCGTCGAAAAAGAGACCTCTTTCGAGGATTTCCTTTTTCTCGGTGAGGGGGAACCCTTCGTGCCTCTCGCCCTCCTCTTCTTCCTCGTCCGAAGTGGATTGTGGCTTCTGTGGTATTTTTGTTGGTGACTTCTTATTTTTCCTCTTTTTCTTCTTCGCGCCTTTCTTCTCCTCTTCTCCTTCCGATGGCGTTTGTATTTTTTTCTTCTTCTACTCTTTCGGTTTCCTTTACCCCATTACTTGAGGGGGCCTTTTTTCCTTCTTCGATGAACTCGAGATTAAAAAGGCCCGCCGAGTCTGGGTTTTCGGGGAACCAAACCTTTTTTTAGCAACCGTTCTTCTCAAGAAGAAGGTTGAGGTGGGACGAGAAGGTACCGGGGTTTGTTAGGTTTCCGAGGTGGGCAACCATGACCATGGCCATGACTTCTTGCCCTTCCTTCGGCATGACTAACTTCATCCCGTTTGTTTGCGCCGGAGTGGTATTTTTTGCTGTCGTGTTCGCGTACGTGGTTTTTTTCCTCTCTTCTTTTTCATCTCTTAGCTTATCTCTTTTCTTGCGGATGGCTTCTTTTCGGATTGGGCACCTCATGGCCAGGGCCCTGTGGTCACCCCCACAATTAACACATTTTTGCACCCTTTCCCTGCACTCCTTCCAACCGTGTCCGGTTTTGGCGCAGTTGGAGCATGCAGGGTCGGCAATTGTGCAATCTTTTGTGGCGTGTTTTTCGACTGCATAGCATTTGAAGCAGCAGTCTATTTGAATGTATTCTTCTTTGACTATCTGTTCCGGGCTGACCTTTAGGTAGAAGCCGAGAAGCCCGTCGTTTTTGGCTCGGTTTGCCATATCGATGGTACTGAAGACAATTTTTACCACGCCGTTTCCTTTACCGAACTTGGACACTGCTGTGATGCAGGCCCACTCTTGTTTCGCTTCGAGTTCTTTCTTTATATCTTCACAGCAATTTTCCGTAAAGATTGGGTCTAGTTTTGTCAATATGAGGGTTCGTTGGGCCAGGATTTCCTGCGGTACACTTGCTTCAAGCCCAATCTTCTGGAGATGAGCTTGAGCTTCGTCGGAGACCAGCCTCTCGACGTCCCCCATTGTGCTGCAAATGGTTGCATAACCATTGGGAGTGTCGAGGAGTCTGATCAGCACCACGTGGATCTTTTTATAAATTGTTTGTATCACTTCCATTTTTTTCCGGTTTAGGTGCCCCCCCTATGGTACGGAGGGGGATCCTTTTGCAGTCCTGAGGGGCTGCCCCCATGCTGGGGCCCCTCTTCTAGTGGCTGTTCTTGAAAGAGGTGTGTGTACGTAGTTTTGCACTAATAAAAATTTAACACTTATTGCGGACCTCTTTTATATGCGTTCGCCTCTTCACTTGATTTTACACAAAGAGTTTACACTGCCTTCGTGGCCAATTGCTTACGCGGAGCTTTACCTCCGGTAGACTTGCGAGCTGTCTGCTTAGTACGAGCCATGACGACAAAACTAACAAAAATTTTCGACTGTCTTTCACACAAAAATACACCTCTATAAATAGTTATTTCATCTACTCATAACGCTACAAAAATTCAACCAATCAGGAGGGATGTACATTTAATTGTCATCCTTACGTTCATTTTTGGAATAACAGCCTTAGCGTTAGCAAATTGACCAATCAGCTTTTAGACATAGGCACTGTAATAATTGTCCAATCAGCGCCATGATAGATTTAAAAGGTTAATAACGCTCAAACCGTTTGCACATAAACTTGGCTGAAATCCATTTTCCGAATTAAAAAAAAAATCGTAAGATGGATTTCAGCCGAGTTTATGTGCAAACGATTTGAGCGTTATTGAAAGTGCTAGAGTTAATATGTTTAGGCAACTTTGCCATCAGTGTTCTGCTTCAACGTGAATGTTTCGCTCGTGTAACCCATTTTACCTCAAGTGAACTATTTAGCTACTCCATCCTCTCAAGGTTCTGTTTATCTCGTATATATTCAACGACAACCCATTACCTGTCCTCATCTCGGAAAACCTCTCATCCCATATTAACCATACTTTGAGGTTTTGGCCCTTTTATTTCTAGTTTCTCGTATTCGTATGCACAACATAGGAGATCACGCATTCTCGACTTTTGTTCCTAGACTGTGGGATGATTTGTCTGCCTGCTGCTATTTGCTACTCCCTTCTACTCGGTGTTTTAAGCGGGACTTGAACATCCACCTTGTAACTCACATTTATGATAGTTGCTATGAAAGTTCGTGAAAGTGCCTCATACAAAAATGATTATTTTTATTGTTGTTATTATTATTATTATAGTCTAAGCTTTAGTTGAGTATTTTCATAGATACATAGCCATGATGCATGTTTGGTGCTTTTCATTCATTTTTTCATTTACGAGGGAAAGATAAGAGTCAAAATCCAGAAAACATAACCGCAACACGAAAGTATTCTTTATTGCATTCATTTTCACATCACTCCGTCGTGTATGTTGCATTTTTAACATAAACTGGAAAAAAGTAAAGAAGGACAGCGTCCCTCCCCCCCTAAAAACAAGAAAAAACAAATCCGACCTGCAAATGCAATTTCCAAAGGAAAAATCAACAAATTGGATATACAAAAGTTATTTTGCGAAAATATGGGAAATATTTCAAATCCTCTTTGAGGTTGATTGGGGCTGTTTCGAGGATGGTTGTTGTTGTCCTTGGATTGTTTTGAGAATGCTTGTTGTTGTCCTTGACCTGTTTAGAGGATACTTGGTGTTATCCCTGGCATGTTATGAGGATACTTGGTATTGTCTTCGAGCTGTTTTGAGGATACTTGATGTTTTCCTTGGCTTGTTTTGAGGACACTTGTAGTTGACCTTTACCTGTTTTGAGGATACTTAGTGTTATCCTTGATTTTTTTTATAATACTTGTTATCCTTGTCCTATTTTGAGGATACTACTTGTTGTGTTTGTCCTGTTTATAGAATATTTGTTTTTGTCCATAGTAACCTAAATAATTTGAAGGTATATATATATATTAGTCTTTGTTGACCAAAAATATGCGGATTTTTTTTAGAATTAGGAGTATATTACAGTGTTACATACTCGAAACAGAAGAATGATCAATTTCCCGCTACCGCTCCATGAAAGGAAATATACGGCGTTAAAAATCTCCGCCTATTTCCAGTAACGGTTTGGTGTTGATTTTTTTTATTTTTCTCCGATTTTCGGGAGCCTGATCAGTCACCTGAAAAATTGTTTCTTGTCTCTCTTTGGCAATGATTGACGTACAGTCTTGAGTTTTGCTCTTCGAGTTGATTACCCAACGCTTTGTCTTTTTAGAGAAGTCTCCGTAATCCAGCGAGGATTATCGTAAAATAATTTAGGTTTATTAAACTTACCTACAATTCCAGATCTAATTGTGAATAGTTTTTTATACTCACAGATACCTGGGGATAACTTTAAAGAAACACATTATTTCCACATTTGGGATTATTAAATGAGTAAGGATTAATTTGACCTTGAGTTTTCCTTTTCTCCTGAAGTTAAATGGGTTTAATTAATTCGCAACTGAGTAGTGGGACGAATTCCTTGGATGGTTATTACATCCGTGGTCAGATAAATGTTAAATGCCATGTTCGATATCATTAGTTTAAGCAATATTCAGTTAAAACTACCAGCCTTTAAATGTTTTTAAAATCGCCTAAGCAAACCTGAGACCACCAATGCCAACAACTAATCTTCCTAGAAACGTGAACAAAAATTAATTCTCTAATGGAATATTCTCGGATACGAGATAATTACGAATCGTGATTAGATTTGATAACACAATAATCCCCTTTTAATATTCTGTCTTAATGAGACCAAACAAAAAGACAGCAATCCTTTTAGAAAATAATATAATTGCTAGTCTCAACAAAATAAAAGACAGTACCATATACATTAGCGGCTATAATAATTTGGACACTCAAGTTTCACTAAGAAAACTTAGAGTAGCTTCAAACCAAATCACGGTAGGTTATGCAACTGAAATTAAAGATATAAACTAAGCATGGCTATAAGTTTTACATGTACCTTGTACATTTTAAGATGGATGAATTTGCGAGTTACTTGTAAAAGAGCACTATATTTTCAAAAATATGGTGGACAAAGTTATCCAGACAGCGTATTTCTATTGCTTTGTAGCGGGATGTATAAATAGTACCAAAACTATTTAGTTACCCCTCATACATTGTCATTTGTTAGTCCCAACGCCTAGCTTGAAAGGCGCGAAACCAACGTATTAGGCTTGTAAACAAGAAGGGGGGTGGCTGAAGGCCAGGGAAAGGAGAAACCAATAAATAAGAGTAAGGTTTTGAAAAAATAAAGGTGGTCTTTTCAGTGGAGATTCTCTAAGCGATGTAAGCTCAGAGAACCCGCATTAGTTTACAGTTTAAATGAAACGGATAATAGATGAAGGAAAATTTGAAGGACTGCATCCATTCTCCCGGGAATGAGAAATTGTGTACTTACCTTGAGTAGCTTCGGAATTGAGACCTCACCATTGAAAACCACTGAACCATACTTTGAAGGGAAGGAAACAAAACAAGTCGGGAGTCTTGAAGAGGGAGGTGTTTACGAGGTGAAATCAAGCAGAATTGTGTCTGGGATAATCTTCAAAAGCGGAATAACCTGGGGGTGGAGAAGGGAATCTTCATTCCCCCGCGTCCTAGGGAGTCTTGGGACAATAAAGTTAGCACCCGTGTGCGTGTGGAATAGGGCGGCGAATGCATAGTCCATTTGTCTTACACATTTTATTAAATAAATGAATGTAATTCGCCTTTATTGTATTTCGCCTTATTTTTATATTTCCTAATCTTATTTTCGCCTATTCCTTTATTACTAATTATTTCCATATTTTTCAAATATAAAATAACCTAGCACGCACAGATTCTCTATAGCTCGCGATACTCTGGCTCTCATAGTTTAATATGTCCGGCTAATCCACCATCCTACCCTGCCTCAAGGGAACAGCGTCTGGATTGGGAAGCTGCCTATAATCCTAGTTCAAACTATGCCCTGCACTGTGCAAAGGCATAATTTGAGGGTCTGAGGAAAGTAAGTTTGGGGCTTATCCCCCTGTGGAACTCGGAGTCATAGGTTCCTGGTCAATGGGACTAGGCTGCAAGTTCTGGGGTTGTTCTAAAAGAACCTCCAGGGGAGCCTGGCCAAAACCATAGAAGGACTTGAAACCGTCTCTATGTAAGTTAGGCGTAGAGCAGAATATCCAAAACCCCAAGGGGGCGGCACTCCGGATGGTTGGAGTTGATTCGACCACCATCCACCAAAAAGTCTGCCATATTTCACCCCTCGGAGAATCCCACTGGGGCTCATTTTCCATCCGTTTATCCTATTCTCATCTAAAGAGCAACTCTTGGCCAGATATGTAAAGCCCCAATAGAGGCAGGGAATATTCTTCATTCATAAAAAAAGCAAATATTAAATAACTTTTTTCCAGGAAAATATTGAAATATAGGTGCGAAATACAACAAGGAAGCCCAACTATAAGACGAAACCCTCCAGAACTGAGGGGTAGACGCCCCTTGGGCCAATGGATAACTCAGAAGGAGCAAAGAGGGACCCACTTAGGGTCCTCGAAGGACACTCGAAACGTAATCGGGAAAAAACTCTCCATACCATTTAGGCAGATATAGGAATCATTGTTCTTAGATTAAAAGATCAATACAACGGGTACGTGGCTCTCTGCGATACATAAAAAGATTTAGATAACCTCCTAAGCAAAAAGGCGGCCTCATAGCATTCTACACTGAAATTTCCCCAGATCAGATAAAGAGGGAAGCCTTTGTCTCTGTACAGGTCTGCTTTAAGTGCTACGCCCTTGACGACCATCCAACGCGAGAATGTACATATCAAGGTATGAAAATTTCCGAGTGCTCCGGCACTGATAACAGATGGGAACAATGCAGAAGCACAGAAAAAAGTGTGAAAATTATGGAAATGCAAAACGCACTCTCTTAATGGCCTGTTCAATGAAAAAAAAGATAAAAAGAAGACCGCCATGATAGAAGAAATAGAAATGAGAAGGACCACCACATATGCAGCGGGCACAGCAGCAAGACCATTACAGGAACACAAAACAGTTGCAAACATAGAGTGAATATGAGACCGGACCTTATATTGTGTATATTACATGCACACTTTGTGAAAATGGCCAAGCCCGGATCATATTCTGAAGAATTAAAGAAAATGCTCACGAAAAACACATTAAAACCGATGTGATTCCCCGAAAATCCTCCGTCAAATGACCTGTAATGAATTCCAATGGCACCCAAAAAATGAAGTCACCGAAGAAGTACAAATCGATAGGGAATCAGAAATTACCGAAGAAGACTTGGAAGTAATGGAACAAATCAAATCGTGAAACAAAAACTTGAAAAAGAAGAGGAAAAGGCAAAATGTAATACATAAAAGTATAATATAAAAATCTATGGAACCCACTCCTCACCAGTAGTACCATCAATTAATAAACAAAAAGATATTGTCGAATGCCTCACTAAAGTCAAATTTAAATGGGACTATGACTCTGACTACGACGAGATCGAGATTAATAATGCCTTTAAGCAGGGACTCATCGAAATTTCGGCGAACTTGTGTTTCAATCTGTCAACAGACCAATTTAAGAAGAAACGACCAGGCCACGTCAGATCGCCCGCAAATCCAGAAAAAAACAAGGCCGGAAATAATACAAAAAGATAAGATGTATCAAAACGTACAACACCTAAGTAATGTAAATATCTTTACTCTGAATGTCAATGGATGGAAAACCAATATCATTAGAAAAATTGATTCTGATATAGTCATAATAAGAGAACCTAGCATGAACTCACAAAACGAATACATAAAAATCCCAAATTACACAGTCCTAGCCACAAACCCTACCCAAACTCGTTATGACGGGACGACCATGAGAATCCGGAAGGGACTAACATTCAGAAAAATTAAGGATCTGGAGGAGTCATAGTAGATATTAAGCTCAAAATGAAAATGGGGGACTTAGTGGTAGCCGGAGCATACCAACCGCCCCAGCGCTCGTACCTACCAACGCCTAATTTCATCCGCATCTTCCGTCGACCATCATCAGCTATCCTCCTGGGAGACCTGAACACAATGTGCAACTCTGCGGGATACACCACTGAGCACAACCATAACGGAAAAACTCTGGAACTCTTCCTGGGGCGGCAAATAGTGCAAAGAGAAGGCCCTGATTTTCCCACTTTCATTTGGAGCGGTCTTCAACCACTCCGGATATCATATTGAAGAATCCAAAATTTTTATTTAACATCAATACCTCACTCAACCCCGCAATACCTTCTGACCATATCGGATTTGTCACAAAGATGTCCACATTGCCAATACAAATAGAAATTCCCCAAAGGAAAGCAGATTCCAAGACTAACTGGACCGCAAACAAAACCTATGTAAAGGAGTTTAACATTGCTACCCTTGAAGACAGTACCCCAGAAGAAATAGACAAACAATTAAAGAACATCACCAACCTCATCATAGAAGCAGATAAGTTATACACCCCCCAAAAAACGGATACAAAACAATCCCGGCTCTTCATTGGACCGAAGAAATTAGAGATAAAATGAATGAAGTATACAATACCTTCAAATAAATCCTCGAGATGGAAACAACAGGGAAAGATTTGTACGCCTTAAAAGACTAAGGAAATCAAGCGAACGATCTAATTAGGAGAATCATTAATACAACATGGAATAATTTAATTAGAAACATAGATATAGACAGAGATCCCAGAAGGTTCTGGAACCAATACAAAAAAAATTAAAGGTTCCGTTGCAAAGGATAAAATGCAATTAAAGGAATGAGCAGAAGAAATAGCTGACGACAAAGAAATAGAAAAACGCTTTAGAGATCACTGGTCTAGGATCTTCTCTATTTCCCTAGAGGAGAACCTAAACTAGGATGTGACCCACGATGAGCAAATTACAAATGAACTAATAGAAAGGGAACCTGAACTCTCACCTCTTACATGGGTTGGCGAATCCCGTGAACAAAGGAACGAGGGAAGGCCCTCCACACAGATAGAATTTAATTGAGCCCTTGCGTCATTTAAGCAGAGATCCCCAGGTATTAGTGATATCACCAAGAACCACATTCAAAACGCGCCCGCCAACATTCAGCTATCGCTCCTTAAAGTCTTGAATGCATGCCTAAACACCGGGCACTTTCCATTCACATTGAAGACAGCAAGGATGATATTCCCTCTAAACCAGGAAAACCTAAAGTCTCAATCGAAACTTACATACAAATCTCATTATTAGAATTCATTGGTAAATTACTTGACAAGCTGCTCAACGAGAGGCTCCAAAACTACCTTAAGGAAAACGGGATGCAAAAAGCACCAGCAACACAGATTCAGGAAAAAGCTAGGGACAGAGACAGCACTGGCACTCATTACCGCAGTTGACTTTGAAAGAAGCAACAGAGTGCCACGGCTAAAAGTAAAAATAGCCCAGCAAGGTCTAGAACCGATCTTAACCCGAATCCTTTGTCTTATCTCGAAGGAAGCAAGGCAAAATTATCAATAAATAACTTTACTGGTGAAGCCTTCACCCTTATTGCAGGAGTCCCGCAACGTATATACAACGTATATACTAGAGACCTCCCCCAACCTTTAGAAAAAAGTGCATTGTATATCCAATTGGCAGATGATGTCTTGCAAATTATAGCTAGTGAAAGAAAAATACAAGTGATATTGCACAACGCACAGCCCGAGAAATCACAAATATAAACAACTTCGAAAGAACTAATAAGAAGTTCCACAACTTCCTAATAAACAGAAGAAAAATACATCGTGTCACTCCTAATTATATCAATTACCCATATAACAACGGAGGCACGACCCTCGGCATAAAACCACAAGTAATGGGTACAGCACACAAATTAATTGCCAAAGCTAAAATCACCCTCTCCTCCCTTCACAGATTCAGGAACCTCTCCAAAAACAATAAGAGGAAACTATATTTGTTCCTTGTACGTCCTATTCTTACATACCCGATTATCCTCACCCACACTTTTCCTAAAACGAAAATGTTAAAGATCCAAAGAGTCCAAAACAAAGCGACCAGATTCATAACAACAGCTCCAGAATAGAAAGAACCCCGTCGATTGAACAACACCAAACAACCAAACCAAAGCCAGTCAACCAATACCTATATGAACGTGCAAGAAATATATGGCAAAAATTAGAAGAGAAACTTCCAGACGACCTATTTAACAAAATTAGAGTAACCGAACGTGAAAGAAGCAGACTTCAATTCAAACAGAAGTTCAAAAGGAGTAGAAAAATAATACAAGAGGAAATATTACCGATATACAGTTAAGGAATAAATAAAGAATACCAGAAAAAAGATTAAAATTAAGAAAATAATTAGAGAATTCAGTAATTATTTAAAATAATTGATTAAGTAAAGAACATATAAATATATATAATAAAGATAAAGGAAAACAAAGAACGAGAGTGCAACCACCATAAAGTATTCAAAATCCTGAATAAAAAAATACTTTAAGGAATAAATTCAAGAAAACAAAGGCTTGAAAGCTTTCACGCAGAAGAATAAAACTACGATATAATCAACCAGGTAAAAATATCTATGAAAACAAAGACTCTCATGCTCAAACGAAACAAACCAATAAACAAAATAAGTAAAATAAAATAAAGCAAAATATTACGATTGCCAGGCAACCTGGTACATATTACCATCCCCCTCACCCATATCATTGTTCGTCCATATCATAAATATCATTCATTTTCTTTTATTACAATATAATTTCTACCTATTCTGTCTTATACTCTTACCTATTCACCACTGTATGTATACCATCCCGATCCCGATAAAGAAAATTGACCGCTTGGATCGCCTTCACTCGGA
The DNA here is from genome assembly GCA_963969495.1 of Ceratothoa steindachneri. Classification (NCBI taxonomy): domain Eukaryota; kingdom Metazoa; phylum Arthropoda; class Malacostraca; order Isopoda; family Cymothoidae; genus Ceratothoa; species Ceratothoa steindachneri. The sequence continues at coordinate 111,049,751 of OZ018317.1, read as the reverse complement.
ATAATTCACGCTCAGCAAAGCGGACACTCGAAAGATTTTCGACATTTTCACAGAAGAGAATTTTCGTCTTAGAAATTAGAAGATTAAGTACAAAATTATTCGCTCGTACCTCCTCCATTTCATGGCCTAGAATTTATCCCTTCAATTCGGAAGAAACTAAGCAACAATTCGCCCCTTCAAGAAGACCTGAAGAAAGAAGACTGCTTCCGCCTCATTTTCATAATTTCTTTTCATTTTCATCTATAGTCTCATCCACCTTTTTTTCTCCCACACCCAAAATCCTTCCTTTCGGGAGGTACCCTAAAAGAGAGAAATAAATTTTTAACCACAGTTAGTCAATCCATCATGACTGGTTAATTTCTTACAAACCCCGCCCTGTGGCCTAGTGCCCCCGCTGATGGAAGTTGTCACCACAACCTCGTCCCAACTATACAAATTAGTAGCATTTGTATACTTGGAGGTGAAGGAGGAAGGGGGTTTTGAGGACTAGCCCCCGGACAATGGGCCGGGTTGGAAGCTCTGCAGGAGAGTCTAACCACTCTAGTAGTGGGGAGCCCCGCAAACCACTGAGGGACATACAACCGTCTCAGTGTATGGTAGGAAGCAACCGTGGTTTTTAATTCCCTCGAAGAGGCGGCACCCCTGGCTAGCGATGATTGATTCTGCGCTAGCCAGCAAAAAGTCCGTCACTTTTCACCCCTCAAGAGGCGCCCACCCGGGTCCATCCACTCATTCATCATCATTCTCATACTTGACAGCCAAATTAACAGGGACTGAGCCAACAGGTCGGGAGGGGCCAGACAGCCTACATACATACGAACCATGTAGTATCGAAGACTCTCGATAAGAACCGAGCCTGGGAAGCCAAAACCCGAGAGAGGGATTTTGATAAGAGCCTCGTAAACAGAGCTTAATATAGCTATTACAAAGCTAATCGATGTAATGAACGGGTAAATAACATTATGCCATAAAAAAGAGAAAAGGAAACGGCTAGTAGCACAGGAAGGTACTAGAATACTAGGGAACTTCGGACTAGCACCAAAACTACCACCACAACTGTTGGCCAATCGATCATTCGTATGCAGAAAAGTAGACGTAACTGGAAAGATAATCCCACCGGAGAACATAAAAATAGAAAAATTCATAAACGTACAGACGTGTTTCCAGTGCTATGCACTAGAACAACATGTGACCCAAAACTGTCCCCACAAAGACGAAAAATGTGTTCCGAATGCGAGAAAGATGGCCACTACTTTAGAGAATGCACGGAAACAACCAAACAGTGCCTAAACTGCCAGGGTCCATACAGGGCTCTGGCAGTCAATTGCCCTAAAAGAAGAGAATTAATAATAAGAAAGAAAAAGAAGAGAATTAATAATAAGAAAGAAAAAAGAAGAGAGGCAAGAATATGGAAAGAAGACAAATCAAACATACGCAAATGTTGCTAAAGCAGCAGTAAAGGAACTCAAACAAACAGAAGAACAAAAAATAAATATACATGTCAATGAAGGAACCAGCCTATACATTTTGGCGCGTGTATAATGTTTGCACATGTACACAACATAGCGCAGCCAGGAACATTCGCAGACACCCTGAACCATCCCCTCAAAAAGAACCGGGTAAGGAAAATGTGGTTTCCGCCCAAACGCCCATCGGCACTGATATACGGAGTCACGGCCGGCTAAAACCTCCCAGTGAAGGACATGCTGGAAGTAGGCGCCACATTAGAAGAAAAAGAAGAAGAACCAAAGAAACAACAGAAGAAGAGAAAGAAACAGAAAAAAGAAAGAAAATGAAGACCCCAAAAATGCAAATAAAAGACAAAACAAGGAAGAAATCACCGATTTAGAAACCTCATCAGAAGCTTGTCAAAATGCGTAACTATGTTAAAAGAATACTCCCAACCTGACCTGGACGGGAAGAACTGGGAAGAGCTTGACTTAATAACAGACAATATGATCAACAGTATTATTAAAGCCGAAGAACAGGCCACTCCGAAGACAAAATACAAGACCTTACCGCAACCAAAGTGGACTAAAGAGATGATGAAGAAGGCGAAAAAATTAAAGATAAATATCAGGAAATTAGAGACAATGGGACGAATCGGCAGAGAAATAATTAACTTAAAGCAAATGAATTGAGAGATGATTTTTTCTAATATAAGAACAGCAAGATAAGATGTGGAAAGAACTAGTAAAGAAAGCTGAAACAACAGATAATCCAAAGGAAGCATGGAGATTAATTAATATAATTAAAGGAAGACCTCCCTGGAAACCAATCAAAGTTACCGAAAACAATGAGTATCTAAGAAGCAACGAAGAGATCGAGGGAAAATTCAGGGAACATTGGAGCAAAACCTACACAATAGAAGAGGCAGACAACGAAAAATTCGATAGGGAAACGGAAAGAGGAGTCGCAGAGTTCATAGAAGCAAACATACATAGAGTAACACTGGCAGTACAGGTGGATAATAGTAAAGAAGAACAACAAGGACCTGGAGCAGCGATAACAACCCAGGAAGAAAAAGTGCTATAAAAGCCTTTAAACAAAAAGCACCAGGGACAACAGGCCTAATAAAACAAAATTACGAGAAGGCCCCCGAAGACATAGTCAGGTGCATAACCGAAGTTTTTAATGCCTACCTAAACATAGGAGCCTTCCTAGAGAGGTTCAAAGTAGCGAAGATGGTTTTCCTGCCCAAAACAGGCAAGCCACCAAACCCGGTCTCGGGCTACAGACCAATCTCGCTGCTGAACTTCCTGGGAAAAGTCCTCGAAAAGGTTCTAAACAGAAGACTGGAAGCTTTCCTTGAAGAATCAGGAAAATACAACAAGCAATAATATGGATTTAGAAAAGAACGAGATACAACCATGGCACTAGCAGTATCACAGAAATGTTAGCACAAGCCTCTGCCGAAAAGGGTTATGTTCGCGCGGTCCTTCGTGATGTCGAGAAGGAGAAGAATTCAGGGAATAATAGGAAGGGCCAATATTGCCACAATCAATAAAATCCTAAAAAAACGGGCCCAAAGTATTTGGTCTAAAATAGAGAATAAACATCCAGAAACGAGTAGAGAACTGATTATACCACCATGGAATTATGTTCGTAAATCATTCCCCCAAAAGCAAGCAACGCCTGCGACAAGAAGAAACCCAAATCTTAACGTAAAACAAGAGGATAACGAAACAGACATAAAATTCAAGCTAAACTCAAGAAAAAAGCATGAATGCCTTACGTACTAATAATATGAAAATATAAATCCACAATAAGACAAAATAAATTAGAAGACACGTTACCTGAAAAGCACATAAATGATAAACCATAAACTAGATAAAAAAACTCACATAATGACAAAGTAAATTAGAAGACACATTACCTGAAAAGGTACATAAATGACAACCATAAAGTGGAAAATAAGAAACACTTATTAAGACAAAATGAATTAGAAAAACGTTACCTGAGAACGTACATAAATAATAAACTAGATAAAAAGAAAGATCAAAGCAAGAAAATAGAAGAAACCATAAAATAAACTTAGAAGAATCAAAGAAACACAAATAAAACCAACAAGATAAAGAGAGCACCCAGTAACCTGGCAAACCATACTCTACCTCAAATCTCATGATATCACCTATATATAAAGAAGTCCGAACAGTCATGGTTCGTTTTTATTTTATTAGAACCCTACAACTTCTATCTTTGAGACAAACAACTAATTTTAGATAGTAACTTACTTCCATGATTTCTTAGCATTTACAGTCATTACCTTCTCAAGTTTCGACGAGCAATAAACAGGTCTAGGGGACCCACTACACGTGCGTTTATCCAGGAGCTAATTGTTAAGCTACGTCAAGAAGATCATCTTTCCATCAGAGCCATAGCTGAATGGGTTAAACGCCCCCAAAGTATCGTACATAATATTAAATGACGTAACGATACAGCGGCTCATGCATCTGTAAAATTCTACTAATAAGCCTAGGGAAAGCTCAAAAAGGACCGATACAAGACAGCAGCCAGGATTCCCCGAGAATTAAATAAAACTCTTGGAATTATTGTCTCCAGGAAGACAGTATCACACCGCCTGACAGAAAGATCCGTTCTATGGACAGAAGACCGATGGTTCAAGGGAGAGTTCAGCGATAAATCGAAGTACAATTTTCGGGGGTTCCGATTCCCTGAGTTTTGTACGTCGAAGACCTTGTGAAAGATTATGCATGAACTGAATGAAGAGCATAGTCAAATTTTGTAGAGGAGTCGTATGGTGTGGTGCATAATTTCGGTAGAACGTACTGGCCCACCTGCCCCTTGGCCTGGCATAGTGAATTCTCAATTGTATAAAGAATTTCTGCAACTACATGCTGTTCCTCATATGAAAGCCTCCTCTGCCCACCCTGCCATTTTTATGCAGGATAATGCACCTTACCAAACGGCAAAGTTGGTGAATAATTTCCTGGATCAAGGGGGAAGTATGTGTCATGTACTGGTCTGCTCAGAGCGCGTACCTCAAGTCGATTGAGAATTTGTAGGAGACGCTAAGAGATAAATGTAAGGAGGGAAACCCAAGCACCGTCGAACAACTTTTGGAAATATTACAAGAGGAATGGAGAAAAATAACACTAGAAGAATGCCCTCGGTTAGTGCGCTCCTGTTGCAGAAGATGTCAGTGCATAATTTATAGTAAGGTTCTATATACTAAATACTAATATATTGTATCAACCGTGAATAATTTGTTGAGTAACATATATATATCATTGTAACTTCTTATCAAAGTCTGTTTTGTTATCTGTTAGGATCATTTTGACCACCAAATATTTGGAATACAAATGATCTTTTGCACGTAACTTAAACTTTTTTCGATCCTAACATGCATAATATACATGTACAACTTATAACCATACTTATTTTGTGTCACAAAATTTATCATGAATTACTTACCATTATTTTGTTTAAAACTACTATATATTTTAAACACATCACATTAACTTAATATTCCACCTAATGCTCTTGCAATAAGGGCACCCTTCGCTCACCTCTTGACCATAAATGTACCAATATCTCGAGATGAGTTGGAATGACTTCTTGATTATCTGCCAGACTCATTAGTGGCTTTGCGAGATTTCAGCACCAAAAACATCCTATGGTTTGATCGAAGGGAAAACGACAGAGGAAAAGTGTTGATGAAAATAATTGAAACCCGCCATTCAGAAATATTAAATGGCGACAGACCAACTTACTACTATCAGCAAACTGATGCCTTCTCCCATATCGACCTATCCAAACGATCTCTCGCTTTTCCATCTAAAATTTACCGGCACACCCAAAACAGCCTATGGGGAAGCGCCTACTGCCCAATATTCGCAGAAGACCTGTCAGAAACCTCCTTTACACCAATGCAACACTGGAACTACCAGCGCGCAAAGTGGATTGAATTCATCAAAGCCACGGCAGAAATCTCATCCATCCTGCGCTCACTTACCAGTATCGAAGGTATCCACCATTTCTTCCAAAGTGGTCAACAAATCATGTGCCTCAATCCACTCCTGAAAACATTCGAAGATCCAAGCCATGGTGGAAGAAAGAGTGCCAAAAGATAAAGAAACAAAGAAATAGAGCGCATCGATACTTTAGGTCTACATTCCAGGTTTCCCCAAACGCTAGTGAACTTTAACCCTCTAAACATTTAAGGAGGCACTCCGTCAATCATGGCAACGGTATATATTTAAACCGTCACTGCCAAAACACCCATAACCAAAATATAGCGCCACATCAAAAAAATGAAGTGCAATTTAATTACAGTACACTTGCCAATTCTCAAGATAAATAACAACCTCATCAGCCAACCAGAAGATAATAGCAAGTTATCTAAGAGAAAATTCAAAAGGATCCCAGGAACAGCTTTCACTAAGACTGAAAAGAGAAATAGCGACAATTCACCTAAACTTGTCAACGCAGCAAACTCTTAAGTATAACACCTCATTTCCTCTATCCGAACTTGAAGCTTGCTATCAAACTAGCCAAAAACTGTCCCAAGATATGACAAAATATCTTACTCTATTGCCCAACATGGCCTCGGGTATCTCTTAGATGCTTATACAAAGTTTTTACAAAATGGCACAATGCTACCGTACCACACTGGGCAGGACGCAACCCACCCAACAAACTATAGACATATAGCCTTAACAGCATACTGCTGGAAAGAATGGGCAACACAAGAATGAATTGATACTTAGAAGCCAACAATCTCCTTCCTCAGGCCAATATAAATACAAGAAAAATAAATTCACACCTCAACCTTTAACGATATTGGATCAGGACATAATCCGCTTCTTTTCAGAAGGAGGAATCTTAGCGCTAGTATTTTTGTACCTCAGTAAAGCCTACAATACAGTATGTAAAGGACATCTTTAACCAATTAAATGACATTGCATCAAAGTCTCTCTCGCCTACTTTATTAGACACTTTCTGACGAACAGATACTTTAATGTAGACCTCCATGGAACCTGTTCCTAATGACAAATCCAGAAACTGGGTTTTTCAAGGAAGCGTTCTAAGGACCACCTTATTTTTGATCGCCATAAATGGCCGACTACCACAAGTCTTTCCCTCCATATAAAGTGCTCTCTATACATGGATGATCTTGATATCTGGGTCTCAGGAATACATCCTCCAGAAGTCGGCAGCCACTTACAGAAAGCTATAAATACAATCTACCAATATAAAAATAAAAAGGTTTTAAATTTAGACCGTAAAATAAGTCATCGTCACCTTCATCAGAAGAAACATCCACAACCCAACTCTGTACATACATGAACAAATAATTACCTGTAAAACAGATGCTAGGTTTCTATACATCTTCTTTGACCAAAAGATAACATGGAGAAAACACATCAGCAATCTTCGGATAGAAACGGATAGAAAATCAAAACACTATCTATATATGACCTTCCTACACCACAAAATAGAATAAGGTAGCCACTTATATGCAACAGCATTCAACTATACCTTCAAGAGGCTGTATACTCTAAAGCATGAAGCCCTCCAATTAACCACCTGAGCATTCATATCAAAGTCTACATCATCCCACTGCGCAAAGCCTGGGATAGCATCACTCAGCTGCTAAAGATCGCTAGCAGAATTAAGATACTTATCACGAGTCGAACGAAACACCACCAAAATAAAACCGACTAAAGAACCAGCACCAACAGACAATACTAGAAGCGGCATATACTTTGCATACATCACCCAAAAATTTAAAAAACATACATAACTTTAACTTGCCTGAGCTGAACATCAGCAACGATAATCTACCACCACTACCTCATTGCTACCACCTCCTTCAACAATGTCAAATGCCCATGACGTCTCCCAAACAACAACACACCCCGCATTCGTACTCTACAATATTTTCAAGTGCTACCAGGAAGTACATGAACACGGCGAGAAAATCTTAACAGACGGATCCAAATCAAACATCGGTGTAGCATGCGCAGCAATCCTTCCTCACAAGGCAAGAATGGCTCGACTACCCGAATGCGCGTCAGTTCTATCACCAAAACTGACAACAATTTTAATAGCTCTAAATTCTGCAACAAGATTACAATATTCTCGAACTCCATTTGTTCACTCGTGATGCAGAAATCCTATGATCAGTTAAAATTCGAAATAAATTAGCATCTCTCTCCAGTAACACAACTTCATGCTAGTGCTCTTCACATGTAGGGAACAAAGGTAACCATAATGCCGACTCCGCACCAAAAACCGCCACAACAGACCAACCTAGAATCAACGTATTTCAAAGACTATTGCAAATTTTTCAGCAAACCATTAAAAATAAATAACAAAATTAATGGCGCACATATGGGCATCCACACCTTCACCATATCAAGAAAAATGTAGAAAAAAGGCATTCTCATCCAAGAAAACGCGAAAGGATGGAGTTCTCCTAGCACTTTTGTGGTTAGGACACACCAGGCTGACCTACAGCCACCGGTTTTCCCCTCTCCCCGCGACCACAATGAGCGACATGCAACAGACAAATGTGCATCCCTCACATTCTAGTATGATGCAGAAAACATCGAGAAAAGAGAGCTTGAATCTTCGGAAACAACCTAACCCTAGAATCAATTCTCGCATATTATTAAACGGACAATAACATCCTTATATTCTAAATGAAAGAAGCAAAGTTATACCAAAGAATTCAAACAATGGAAACGAACACCGCCTGGTTAAACCCAAATTTGGGTAAAAGAGGGCGTAAAACGCTTGCTGAAAAATAAAATTTCCTCTTTTTCCTTTTGTAGCCGAGTAGAATAAAAAAGAGATTACTTTGGGCATTCTGGCCCCAAAGGGCTTTTACCACCCCCTAAAAATGAATAAAAAGCAAGAAGACCAAATGGTACGTGTATTTAGGGAAACGAACGAAATTGTCTAAGAGAACTTCGTGTTCTCTCCGCTTATAGAACTATAATTGTCCACTCGCTCTATGCAGCTTTTAAAGAGCTTCATCATCTTTACTCTTACGTGAAAGCACTCCATATTTTCATGCTTTAATTTAAGATTGCTAGTATTTACAAGCTGATTCTTTGCCTTAAATTAATTCACCTTTTAAGTGCTTGTAAGACATCTTTATTTGAATATATATATATATATATATATATATATATATATATATATCCATATGGAGCTCGGCCATGAAGCCTGCACTTAATATTGAGGATAAATCCCAGAGCCACGAGAAACGGATGCAGCATCTTTTAATTTTTCACTACGTTTCGAAAACTACAAGTTTTCATCTTCAGGCTAGAATAAGTTTACAAAGTTAATATATATAAAGAAAACTTTAAAGGGCCAGCAAGACATTATTTTAAAGAGTGACCAATTATAAAATATCAGTAAAATGTACTATAAGTTAAAAATTTTTAAATATGACTTGGCAACAGTTAGATTTGCTTTAAAACTGACTCAAAAAATTGCTAATACATAAGAAGAAAACTTAAAAAGGCCAACAAGACATTATTTTAAAAGGTGACCAATTATAAAATATCAGTAAAATGTACTATGAGTTAAATTTTTTGTTATTAAATATGACTTGGCAACAGTTAAATTTGCTTTAAAACTGACTCAAAAATTAGTTAATAAATTTAAGGTGTATTGCAGAAATTAATAGAAAAACTATAAGAGAAATTGACCTGGCATTATTTAAAGATAATAAATTTAAACTTTGTTTTTAATTTTGTAAAGACTAAGAGTTAAAAAACATTTAATATAAAACGGTAAATTTGGGTACTTACTAAAGTTGATCCATCCTAGAGAGTGAATGGTGGGTTTAACAAGGGGTTAGTATTTATAGGTTACAGTGACGCTTGGTTTGTTAAAAAGCAAACCAACTAACAAACTGTAGTTAAAATTAGTTAATTAATAATGATATTGCACTTAAATCTTCATTGAGTATAGGTTTGTTCTGTTTGATATATAAAGATTCGAGGGTTCTTAGGCAATGTTTGTTGTTGTTAAAGGATAATACTTGAAAATTCTCAATAGAAATGTCAGTTTTACAGCTTATGGTGTGTTTCCTAATAGATGACTTTTCCTTTTTATTTAATATTTTGTTTGTGCGCCAACTAATCCCCATATGAGCAGAGAACCAGCTCCAAGAGACCTGACAGTGCTGCTAATGTAAGAGGCTCCAGTACAACTGGGACATTTAAATAAATAAACATTATCACTGCGGAACTCCAAAGAGATAGGATCTTTACTGTTAAAGAAACTTCCTATCGATAGTTTGTTTATAAAAACTATTTGTGGGTTGATTTGGGAAAAATATCTTCTAAAAATAAATAGGATTTTTCTTTTAAAAGTATCGTTTAAAAAACCAATCTCTGAAATTAGTAGATATATGGGCATTTTAGGAACTTCTATGCAGGGTAGAGGGGGGTCAATGAGATTATCAAATAACCTTTTTAAAACTCTATCATATAGATCAGAAGGAAATAAATATTTTATAAAATACTTCCTAAGAAAAATATATTCATCATGGATTGATTGGTAAGTGGATGATAGCGAGAAAGTTCTATGTATTAAAGTTTTTACTGTGGATATTTTGTATCTGAAATCTTAAAAACTAAAGTAGTTCAAACCTAGTCCTGTGAAAGTTGTTTTTTCGGTAAATGGTTGTTTGAATTTTTCGTTGATCATTATCTCGGGTGATTAAAAGGTCAAGAAAGGGCATCTTATCATTTGACTCTACTTCCATGATGAATTTGATGTTGGGGTGTAAAGTGTTCAAAAAATTCAAGAAAAGTTGGCTATGTGCAGGATTATTAAAAATTGCCAAGGAATCATCAACAAAACGGCAGTAGAAGGAGAGTTTGAAATCTAAATTAGTAGAAAACATTTGATCTTCAAGATGTGTCATAAAAAAGTCAGCTGCAAGTGGTCCCATTGAATAACCCATTCCAACACCATCGATCTGGCAGTAAACTTTATTATTAAACGTGAACCAAGATTCAGAAAGACTTAATTACAGCGCCTTTTTTAATTGGCCTCGTGAAAATCCATGAAAAGTATTTTGGGAATGGAATACCTTATTTAATATTAAATTGATTGTATAGTTTAGGGGAATGTTAGTAAATAAAGATTCAACATCATAACTCACCATATATCCATCATTAACTTTGCTTAGTAATTCCTCTTTAAACTTATAGGAGTTTTGTATGGAGAACTGATTTTTAGATAAACAATACTTTTAAAAGAAAAATCCTATTTATTTTTAGAAGATATTTTCCCCAAATCAACCCACAGATAGTTTTTATAAACAAACTATCGATATGAAGTTTCTTTAACAGTAAAGATCCTATCTCTTTGGAGTTCCGCAGTGATAATGTTTATTTATTTAAATGTTCCAGTTGTACTGGAGCCTCTTACATTAGCAGCACTGTCAGGTCTCTTGGAGCTAGGTTCTCTGCTCATATGGGGATTAGTTGGTGCACAAACAAAATATTAAATAAAAAGGAAAAGTCATCTATTAGGGAACACACCATAAACTGTAAAACTGACATTTCTATTGAGAATTTTCAAGTATTATCCTTTAACAACAACAAACATTGCCTAAGAACCCTCGAATCTTTATATATCAAACATTACAAACCTACACTCAATAAAGATTTAACTGCAATATAATTATTAATTAACTAATTTTAACCAGTTTGTTATTTGGTTTGCTTTTTAACGAACCAAGCGTCACTGTAACCTCTAAATACTAGCTCCCTGTTAAACCCACCATTCACTCTCTAGGATGGATCCACGTTAGTAAGTACCCAAATTTACCGTTTTTATATTAAATGTTTTTTAACTCTTAGAGTCTTTACAAAATTAAAAACAAAGTTTAAATTTACTATCTTCAAATATTGCCAGGTCAATTTCTCTTATAGTTTTTAATTAATTTCTGCAATACACCTTAAATTTATTAACTAATTTTTGAGTCAGTTTTAAAGCAAATTTAACTGTTGCCAAGTCATATTTAATAACAAAAAATTTAACTCATAGAACATTTTAAAGGGTATTTTATAATTGGTCACCTTTTAAAATAATGTCTTGTTGGCCTTTTTAAGTTTTCTTCTTATGTATTAGCAATTTTTTGAGTCAGTTTTAAAGCAAATCTAACTGTTGCCAAGTATATTTGAAAATTTTTAACTTATAGTACATTTGACTGATATTTTATAATTGTTCACACTTTAAAATAATGTCTTGTTGGCCCTTTCAAGTTTTCTTCATATGTATTAACTTTGTAAACTTATTCTAGCCTGAAGATGAAAACTTGTAGTTTTTAAAACGTAGTGGCTCTGGGATTTATCCTCAATATTATATATATATATATATATATATATATATATATATATATATATATATATATATATATATATATATATATATATATATATATATATATATATATATATATATATATATATATATATATATATATAACTCAGTGATTTCTTCTTAAGGCGAAGCACATGACCCAAGGGGTTGTAAGCACCTTAACAATTATAATTTATTGCATTCACATTCTCGCATTATTGTTCACTCAAACTACGAATATTTTATTAGATCACCGTTGTTTGAATTTCCTCTCCCAGCTGTAAATTGGATGCAGGTTTTTGGTCCTAAATAAAACACATAAAGAAGAGACAAAAAGGGACTTTGAGGATAGAAAGAAATAAGAAGACAATTCCTGTTTACTGTCACTACAACTGAATATTTGATCTGGTTGTTTTTTTAGTGTGAGCATTATATTTTCATGGGTGTTTTTAATATTTGGTATTTATAAGATACAAATACACATTTCTCAAGTTAGCTTATGTGGGGAGGAGGGAAAGGCTGCTGATCTCGCTCCCTATGCTATGTCCAAGGGTGCTGATCATTGTGAACCTCTTTACCCAACCATTTCGAAAGCGATACCCTTGTTGGTCCCCCTTTATTCATTCAAGCAGTTAAAATATTGTTTTCTGGCCTATTCGGATGCATTTATATCGTTCAAAAATTAATAAATGAAAAAGAATAGCAAGAGTTACAACCTTTTCATTCAAGTTAATTGAGGTGTAGGTGACGGCCTGGACGAAGTTAGGTTGCCAACCATGTCTCTATTCTTGCTTTGTTCACCCAGACACGAACAATTTCATGATAACTCTGGTACGCCGGGGTAAGGCGGGCTTCCTACAAACACCCGAGGGGGATTTCTTTTTTTCATCTTGCCTTTGCTTAGGGGAGCGGGGGTTATTTGTGTTTTTAACTTGCTTAATGTAGCCAATATTACAATAGATATTGAGTACGGTGACTTAAACTCTTGTAGGTAGTCGCCAGATTGGTGATATATATATATATATATATATATATATATATATATATATATATATATATATATATATATATACATATATATTAAGGTGATGAAAAAGGGGGGTCCAAAATTGATTTTGTTTAGAAACCCCAAGATACCATCTCAAATAAATTTGTGTTATTAAAAAATGCCCTGGCTTAATTTCAGGTAAAATTCAAATATCCTAAGGTCGCGCCCGCTCTTTGAAAATTTGCTGATTTCCAAGACCCCCAGGAGGTATCAGCAAGTGTCTCCTTACTTTCCTTTCAAGTAGAAGTTCCCCAGCAGGCCAATTATTAATACGACTTTACTTTCATTTATTACATCATGATTCAGATTAAACTTGATATATTCTGGGAAACAAATTTACATCTTACTCTTTATAAGAGATATTAGTGCTTTTTTTGTTTTATGTGCGACTTTTTATTCTGTAATTTGATACAACTTGCAGCAAATACTCTTTCTGTTGTTCATCATTAGTGAGAAATTTGTTGGAATCTTCTATCAGTTTTACTCCTCTTTCAGCAATGCCATTAACAACTGCCATGCGGTTAACAACATTTTTTGCCACCCAAAAACTCTCTTTTTGAGCCTAATCTTTCACCGGTTTGCCAAAAAAGAATATCATAAACTGATAATCTTGAAGAAGAACATTGTATTAGTAGTAACAAAATCTTTAATTTTCTTCTTTTCCACAGTTTCAATATCTACTTGTATTTTCTTTGGTAGATCTGGGTCTGATGGTGTTGTAAGAGCTTCTTTCATTATTTGATTTGTCTCATGACTGATTTCATTGTCAAAGAAATCCATAGCACCTAACTCTTCTGACAAAAAGCACAAATGATTCCTGCCCTTTTGCAAATCTCTACTAGCTAGTTCTTCATTTATACTTGTGTAATTTTTAAGGCTCTTCAATAGGCACAAATCATTACGTGGAGCACTTGCAGCACTGGGAGCAGAGAACCGATGTTTGATATAAATTGAAGCAGAAAACCAACAAACTTCCCTCAGACATTTCTCTTGTTTTGCTGTTATTTTGAATTGCTTTTAGAAGATAAAGATTTTTCTCGAATATATCATTTTCGCAAACCAATGTGCTCTGTGGTAAGCTCCTGGTTTCTTGCAATTTATTCCAGTGGATCGAGTGCCGCCTAGCAAGATTATTGTCAGTTCTAAAAGTTCTTTATCATCATCACGAGGTTGCTGTTCACTCAGTTGTTTGGATAAAAAAGTAATCATTTCTTCCTTTTCATGCTGAGGAAGGTTTTCTAATAAATCAAATGATTTTAACTCTATTGTGTTCCAGTTTGATTTAAATCGTTTGAATACCTCAATGTTAAGACCTGAAGATGGTTGTAATGTAGGAGCCACCGCAGCTTCTAAGAGGATTTTAAAAATATGGTGTCCTCAAGAAAGCCATAGCAAATCTTTTTCCATATTTTGTTCGATTATAACACAAGCTCCATTTTTACGCCTTGTGTTTGATGTTGTTGTATCAAAACACATTCATTTTACCTTTTCTGTTAAATTCCAATCACAATTTTCTGTATATACAGCAATTGCAATGTTTTTGTCCGTTCCATGATCTATCTTTATTACTCCAAGCAGTTGTGTTGCTTCACTACCAGATATTAAAACTGGAAGACGATCAAATACTTCATCCCCAGTAATGTCTTCTAAAAGCTTGCCATGCTAATGTACAATCAATGGTTTGTCAGTCTCACAGCTTCTAGTGATATTTTCACTTATCTTTTTTCTTCCGTGCTGTCTTGCTCTACGAAGTGTGGAGTAGCTTATGATGTAATCTTCAGGATGTTCCCCGATATTTAATATAGCTGGAATAAGAATTAAAAAAGCAGATCGATCACTGACTTTAGACACATCTAATGCAGATAGTAGATTTTCATTAATAATTTTTGTCTTCTTTCTTGGTGGCCCTTGTTTAGATGTTGAAGGTTGGTTTAGATCAATCACTTCTGCACTTTAAATTGTGTCACTGCTGGAAACACTAGTGATGGCACTGCTGTCTTCTAGTACTACATTTTCATCTATACAACTTTATTGACGAATACGCAACTTTTCCAAAGATGTTTGCTTCCTGCTGCTAATTCTCTGCGCTTTTCATCTTCTCCATCTACTCACATGGTTTAAACTTTACGATCTTCCCTCTTTAAATGTAGAAATTCTGTATCTTCTTCAATAGTTATTAGTTCATCAGCCTTGTCATGCGTAATGTCAAATAATTGACATAAACTTTCCTTCCATTTATTGTCTTTTGCTATTGAAAACTCTGATTTCTTTCCTTTGCTCTTTTTTCAACATTTGCCACTCATCGTGCAATTTGCTTAGTTTCTTTACAGTATTACATTTCTGCGTTGTTTGTATTGCTGCCTTCTGCCCAACGTTCATCACATCATTAACAGTTGAAGTTAAAGCTTCTATAACGGTTTTTCTCTTAGAATTTCTGTAATTCAGGAAAAAAGAAAGTACTTCTTTATTTGATGGCAACACACTTTGATTTAATATATCTATTTGTTGGCCAATCAGCTATACATAAGTGTTATGTTTATAACTAGATGACAAAGTAATTGAGATAAACACACAGTAACACCTCACTCTGACAATGCCGAACACACACTGAGCTCAGTCCCCTCAGTGGCAGTGTCTTACTGCTCAGTTCATACTTACTCCTTGGGTTAGGACTCACTAGTAGTATAAAACAGGTCTATATTCTACATGCAATTAAACGTTTATTTTCCCTGTATTTTATTTTCAATTTATACTAACACTCCCTATATATTTTAACCTGTAAATAGAAAGAGAATTGCAAACTTAGGTTTCCACTCAATTTTCATTTTCTTAAATATTTTTAAAGAGTCAGCGCGACCTTTGAATATTATTTATTATGTCTAAAATTTTGCAGAGAGTGTTTTTATAACATGCAGAATCATATTAGAGGGTATTCCAAAAAATCCAGGATGGTCCACTATTTTGCATCACTCCAATAAATATATATATATATATATATATATATATATATATATATATATATATAATCATGATAACTCTCAAAGAGAGAAGCGTGGTGGTGAAGGAGTACCTCAACATTTAACCTTTTCATCAGCCCGCCCAATCATCAGCACAGCATCCTTATTTGCAGATGTTCAAAGTTTTTTAGTAGTAGATATATAGTGGTAGAGATAGTTGGGGAAAACACACCGTTGATATTTTGCATGAAATCCTGTAGGCAGAAATGAATGCGATGGGAGACTTGAAGAGTATCGGTCGTAAGCTGGATAGTTATTTTTTCCTCGAATTTGAAGTTAAATATCAAAAGAGTCGATCCCGAAAAAAGTTTGGGAGGAAATGTAAAAAACGTGGTGTAAATAGAGGAAACGAAAATGCATGAAAGACATAACTGCAGATCTCCCCCGGGCATTGCAGCTGGGAGAGCAAACATCTCTAGTTGTGGAGACCAGGCAGATACTATATCTTCCAGATGTCAGCCTCAGCACACCGCCAACGCCACAAGTATTCCACAAATGACCCCGCAGAAGGTATAAAACAGTAATAATATAAAATGAAGGTGGGATAAGTAGAAAAATAAAAGGCGGTAAGAATGCAGACATGTTAAAGGGTGCCCCCCTCCCCGCCCCGATGAGGGATAGATAGATAAAAGCTGGTGGCAGGTAAATAAGAAGTGTCAAAAATGAGTACAGGTGAGTTGTCGACAAGAGATAAAACCTAGGTAGGCTAAATCTACTCTGAAACTACCAGAAATATATGTCAGTGAGAACCTGCTACACCTTATGACGCCAGGTGTAATAGTCTACACGGACACCCTTTGGAGGAAAGAGCAATGTTTATGATTGAGGACTCTATGTAGAGGCAAGTGTTCATCTCACCAAATATTAGACAGGGGTTAACTTACTCAATTTCAGGCCTTGAATTTCGCTGGCAATTGCAACGGCTGCACCACTACTCTCCCGAAGCAAAATATATAATGGAATATGAAATGGAATGTTTTTTTTCTAAGAAAATTAACTTTACTTAAATGGATTTACCAAATGAATTTCATCGAGGTCTGATTCACTATAATAAATCGTCTCGGTCTTTTCGATTTAATCGGCGGATTTCTCGCGAAGAGGCTTGAGTCACGCAGTGACTAAATGTAGGGGGCGTGGGAGGGGAATAATACAGAAACGATTATTTCTTTGAATAAATAACATATCCGCATTGTTTAGCCTTTTCAAATGTTTAATTATCAATTAAATAGCTATAATTTTAGTTGAAAATTAACTTTATTTACAGAAGAGATTTGCACAAGGAGCGGTAATCTAGAAATGAACATGAAATGACATTGTTATAATCTTCCATTATCTTTTTGTGGCGCTGTAATTAACAACAACTTACCTGGCCTAACCTATCCCTCCTGGTTAGGTTAGGTTAAATATTGTTAAATCGTTGCACATTCAAGGCTTAACTGAATATGCAAAGAATTAAGCTCACTCGAAGATCAAGAAAGGAGAGCAATACAAATTGACAATTTGAAAGAGATGTTGAGTGTGACGAAGGCAAATCGAGAAAGAAACGGAAGGATAAGAGGTATTTATGGAGAGGAAAATGTTACGAACAGGTTGTGACAGCGAATACTCCAAGGTATTAGCAGAATTAATTTTGAGCAGATTTATTATTTTATATTTCTCCATCAGGTCTTTTTACATTCCTGTACAAGAGCTCCCTTATATAATAATGAAATTCACATAAAGATCAGGACAATCTCTGACAAGTCTGAATGTACCAGCGTGTTAATCCTCGAGCAGGGGCTGGGAGGAAGTTTATTGTTTTATACCCAATCAGCGAGCAGAAACTTATCCGCGAGCCAGGGAGGGGAAAAGGAACACGCCTGGGAAGGGAGGGATATGGATACAGGCCCTTGACCGGTTCCGAAAAGAGGGATACGAGGGAAAGGAAAAAGAAAAGGAGAGAGAGCCGTTATGTGATTGGTTGTGTACGTTATGAGATTTAGGAACTCGTTGATACCCAAGGCAGGGTCACAGCGTCCGCCAATATCCAGCTAGTTTCTAACATAAGTAGAAGGATTATGGTCGGTCCCTCTCTAGCAAGATGTAGGTGGAAGTATGTTCAAATGGTCGGTCTAGGGTGAGGATGTTCAAGTCATATAATTTCGGTAGCTTTGAAAATTATACTTTAATAAGATGGTAGAATGTAGGTTATATTGTTATTACTCGTCTTGGATCAATTCAACTTATTGCTTTCCATGAAAAACCATAGAAATGCGTCGATTTTTTTTCATTTTTAAATATTTTGGCATTTGCAATGTAACACAATATGAAAAAGGTACCCACCTATACTATGTCAGGTTAGGTTAGCCTTGGCGAGGCTATTATGAGACATGGAATAATTAATATCCGAAGTTAATAGATGAATCGTCTCCAGTTTGCTATATAATGCATGCAAAAGAGCTTTAAGCATCGCCTAAGGGTGACAATTTTTGCCAAAGCATTTTATGGCATCCTTTACTATTGTTGATTATTCAACTCCAGCTTTAGTCTCTATTTCTTCTTAACTTCCTCTTTTCGCATATTTTTAATTCTAAAAGTGGAAGTGCATTGTCCATAATGGCAGGTTCGTTTGTTTCTTCGAATGACCCCATCCCCTTGCGTCCTCTTCTAGCTTTTTTTATTAATTTCGGGTGGGGTTCTTCCGTTTAAGAAAGCCAAAAGTATTTTCCTTCGGGGTAACAGGAAATATTCTGCAGCTACCAAAATTGTGACCTTCACATTTACCCAGACGTAGATTATACCTGAATTTTATTGTACATCAATTTTTGAAACCTTGAATGTTTTCTCGAAAATGTTATGGAAGATGTGATAGAAATAGAGGCGTTCTGAACTTTTTGAATGGTACCTTAGTTACTCGTGGACACTGGTTACTAGTAGCGTTCCTCATGGATCTGATGTTGCACCCATAATATGGCCTTAGTAATATTTCAAACTGTGCTAATGATACGAAACACAGGACTAGTGTCTTATGTCATAGTGGCAAAAAGATAGAAGATGCAATTTGACGTGTAATGGTGCAAAGTAAAGCAAATAGGTCATGATAATGTCCAAAGAGATTGCAATATGGATATTGGAATTTTAAAATCAATCAATATGGAGAAATTCCGAGTGTCTTTATCTCGAGTGATTTGAAATTTTCAAATGATGTACTGTATATTCACAAAAGGAAAATAGGGTTCTAGTCCCCATGGATAGATATTTTGCATTTAAATGTAAAGATATTATTTTTTCCTTATATAATGCGCTTGTATCGCTTCATTTGGTGTATGCGGTTCAGTTTGGTGGCCATATACATATGCGAAAGGAAATTGCAATATTGCGACGTGTCCAACAACAGGCAACGAAATTAATTCGTGAACTTTAAAATAAATTGCCTCATAACAGACTGAGGCACCTCAATTTAACTTAATTAGAAGAAGGGTATCTGCACGGCCAACCTATCGAAGTATTTAAAATACTAAACCGGTTCGCTAATATAAACTATAACTCAATATTTGAACTAGCTAACCAAGTTCCGACTAGAAATAACGGTCGCAAGTTGGTAAACAAATGATTTAGCGCTGGAAGAGCACATATATTTTTTTTCTCAGAAAATAACACAAACATGGAATGACTTGCATAGAAATGTTGAAAGCTCTAGAGTCAGTATGTTTAAGAATAGACTTGATAAATAGTACTTTAACTTATAGAAAATAAAGCTGTTAGATTAATTCTTTGTGTAAATCTTATATCTCTTTAACTTTCCATCACCTCTGATTCAACCCTCTTTCCCTTCTATCTTGAATAATCTTAAGGCCTTTGCTGTTTCGCAATTATTCTCAATTATCCCCACATACTAACTTTTTTTACATAATTATAGTTTGAATAAGAATTAAGAGAAGAGGGAAAGTCCCTACAAATGACCAGCGGCGTTTTGTGATAAGATGATAAATGGTTATTGCATCGATGGTTTTCCATGGTTCAAATCACTTACAAGTGCCTTTGAATGGCTAAATGAGGCTTCTGCCACTAGATGGTGCCACTCAGCGCCAAATCTGATGGCAATTTTGAAATTTCCATGGTGAATAACCATATGTCCTATGGTCATTTCTTGGTTTTACTCTTTTTGAAAATTGATCATTACTTCTCTTGAACAAAAAAGAAAAGCGACGCATAAACCTGGCGCTTAGCCCATAATATTGAATCAAACTATATCGAGTGGGAGCAAAGTTATAAAAAAAATTAATGATTTTTTAAAAAAACTACAGCAACACAGTTTTTTTCATTTTATTTAGTTTATTATAAAATTATAAATTTATACTGTAGCAGAACAAATGAGTTCGTGACCCATTCTAGATTAAATATTTACCTTCTGCAATCTGAGTACAAACGACTTTTGCAACGAATATCAAAATGAACCTAGAAATTGTTATTTAAATGGGTCTTTTTAATAATTACTTTATGAAGATCTTCATCCTAAAACTTTAATTTATTCGACTCTCAAATTATCTTTGATAAAGTGAAGATGGTTGTAGAGTGGTGATCCAAAATTTTGAGATTAATATTTATTTTTTTATTTTTCATTCGTATTTAAAATTTACGTGATATGAATATTTTTCTAATAATTAAATTATTTTAGTTGTAACAGTAATAGCTCGTCATTTAAGGGAGAATTTCTCTTATAAAAAACTACATTCTTCTGCTGAATCCAAAATGATGACAAATATGGGTTAAATGAATGATATTGTTTAATTATAATATATTTCATAATATCTTTTTGTAAAAAGGAATTTTTGAATCTTTTTAAATTGCAGAAATGGTTCTTTCCAAAGAAAAGCGTAAAACCCTTGTTGCTCTACGCCCAAGAGCTTCAAATGAATGCCAAGATCGCCCCTTAGTAAGTTCTCAGCTCAAGGATTGAACTGCTTCCAAGGCTAAGCTTGCTCATACTTGGACAGAAGCAGGTGGTGAATTCTTCAGCGCGAACAGTGAGGCGGAGACTTTTCAAGTCAAGAAGTGCTGCGAAGAAGACTCACTTCACCAAGAAGATTCTTTTGGATGGACTCTTTTTTGTACGAATTATAAAAAAATGGACTTAGAAGAATGTAGCAAAGAGATATTCACTGATGAAGCTCTTTTTCACTTGTTTGGAGCTTCTGGAAGATCCCTCGTTAGGATGATAATAGAAAGGCGTGTTAATGATCTTGTATGGTGCCAACACTAAGGCATTCGGACACTCTCCATGTCTGGGGTGCTTCTTGTCTAAGAGGAATGTAGCACAAACGATTTTTCCCAAGAACACTGGCATGAATTCAAAATTATGCCAAAACGTGCTTCACCAACAACTTTTCTTAACAGTTCAGGACACATTTTGAGATGATTACTGTATTTTTCAGCAAGATTGCGCTCCTTGTTACAAAACAAAAGCAATAAAATATTCTGGACTGAAAATAGCATCGTACTTCGGGGAATTCGCCAAATTTTGACCCAATATAGATTATGTAGGCGATAATCAAACTGGCGGCTGATCGACAAAAGCCACTTAATTGTGCGTAGTTCCGGGTGCTTATTGAGTAACAGGGAACAATATTATTCAACATATTATCGAAAATTTGGTCTCTAACATGTCAAAACAAATTGTGATAGAACGGGTTGAGGCCGCGTTAATTTCAACCACTATCACATGTTATTTATATCCACGATGCTACCCACGTGCATCTTCGCTTTGAAGCTAGGCGCCTTATCGCAGCCACCTGAGTCAATGTTTAAACAAGGAGGTTTATCTTCCCCCGTCCTCCCCATGCGCCGACCCCGCCAGATTGAGTTAGGCTTATGGGCAGATAAGGCATTGTTCTCAGGCTTGGCTGTGCATTCCCTCGAAGCTCCCACTCCATTGTCCCCCACGCCAAGAAGATATCCCAGGTATTTATATGGAAACTTAACCACTAAGATGCAAATTGGAGATCTAGATTTTCGTCACGAAACCTCAGTACGACCCACTCTCACCTTGGGCGCCAAGGGACCTTGACCTTGAGATTCACCATCACTTGTCCAGAAAAGGACAATATCCCTTGAGTGCCAAGGTTCAAGCCTTCGTGAAGCCAGGGCAACAGGGATTCCCTTGTTGTTCAGAAAGAGAACAACATTAGAACAGCCATTGTTCTTTTAAGTCCGTTGACAAGATACGGTTCTCCCCCCCCCCCCTGTTGTTCAGAAAGAGAACAACGTTAGAACAGCCATTGTTCTTTTGAGCCCGTTCACCAAGAAACGGTTCTCACCCTTTCCTCTGTTGTTCAGAAGAGAACAACGTTAGAACAGCCATTGTTCGTTCGCGTGTGTTGACAAGAAATGGTTCTCACCCCCCACCCCCACTGTTGTTCAGAAGAGAACAACGTAGAACAGCCATTGTTCTTTTGAGCCTGTTTCCCAAGAAACGGTTCTCACCCTTCCCCCCTGTTATTCAGAAGAGAACAACATTAGAACAGCCATTTTTCTTGAGCCCGTAGACAAGAGACGGTTCTCACCCCCTGTTGTTCAGGAGAGAACAACATAGAACAGCCAATTGTTCTTCAAGCCTGCTCGTCAAGAAACGGTTCTCATTCCCAAGACGCCACGTCAGGATCATTTAATTCCCCCCCCCCTTCGGCTGGAACTCGCCAGCGGACCGAAAATTCCTTCACGTCGCCTTCCTCTGCACAACAAGTATAATTACGTAAGCCGAACGTTACCTTTGAGTATTTAATGCTTTTTGTCAACTCTATCCGGTGCTTTAAATGGTTTAGCGAACCATCTTATCCCTTTGATTTATATTTGTTTTACCTTTTTAAATCTCTTAATCCCCGGTTTAGCTCGTTTTCTCACGCCCCTTTCCAATTCTCTGTTTATGTCAATATTTTCTGTTTTGTGTGTTGTTGATAGTTATTATTAATAAAACTCAATTTTATTAATGATAGCAATATTATTATCCTTGAGCTCAGTTCCACTTCTTAAGCATATCGAAGATACATAATATCGGCCAGCTTAGACATCCACGCACTCTAAAGTTAATTACATAAGTTCCCTCAACGAATAGTTATATATGGTATATCGTCGAGAGTTTATTCTACGACATATATATATATATATATATATATATATATATATATATATATATATACTATTTAAATTTGGTATCAGGTGTGGGGTTTAACGCTATATCTTTGCAAACACTGGTCTCAGTCGAGTAAAGCATAGTGTTATTCGTTATAATAATAGAGTATAGTAGTTTCCTTTTGTTTTATCGATTGCTATCCCCTTTTTTGAAACTTAAGAAGCTGGAGTAGCTCAAGAAACTGTTATAATAATTTGTTTGTGTTTTTTTGTGATTTTAGTCAGTGTTTATTTAGATCGAGAAACTAAGTACGAATAGGTCAGTGCCCGTATTTAGGTAGGCTAATTTCTCTAGAAGGCATAATTCTTGTTGCAAGGAATTTTTATTGGTTGTCTATTGCGCCACGAAGTAAAAAGATGACTCAGTTCGAAATCTTTAAAGCGCAAGTAGAGTCCTTGGGACTTTCCGGAAAAGATCTAATTGAGTACGTTCAAGAGGAGCAAAGAAAAGAACGAAAAGAAAAAGAAAGAGAAATCCAACGAGAAGAAAGAGAAAAGGAAATCAAACGAGAAGAAAAAGAAAGAGAAAGAGAAATCCAACGAGAAGAAAGAGAAAGAGAGGAACGGATAAGACAAGCTGAGCTTCACCATCAGATTGAATTAGCTCGTGTTGAAGCAGAAATACATTCATCCAGTTCCCGTTCCGAAGCCCCCCCCCCCCATCAATCTCTCACTAAAGCTCCCTAATTTCAAGGATGGAGAGGATTTCAGGGCATTTTTACCCAACTTCGAAAAGATCCTCAAAATCAATAACATGGATCTGGAGGCTGAAGGTGTAGTCAGATTACTTCCCTTGTTAAATTGTAAATTGCGCGAAATTTTTATATCTTTACCATCTGAGTGTACAATTAACTACAGCACCTTAATAGCTGAGTTATTGGCCGCTCATAATATGACTCCCGATTTCTACCGCCAAGAATTTTGAGGAGGTCGTATTAAACCCGGACAGACGTTCCATCAATTCGGATACATTCTTCAGAGGAATTTTAAATTTTGGTTAGAATCCTCAAAGGTTGATCCGAACTACAAGTCCTTAACAGACTTCGTGTTGCGGGATCAACTTTTAGCGTCTCTCCCGACGGAGATCCACGCGTTCGTCAAGGATCGTCGGTGCCAGACCTTTAAAGAATGTACCGAAGAAGCGGATGTCTATGCCGCAAGCCATAATTTATACCCAAAGGAGAATCGAACTTCTCACCAATCCCCCTACAAGGAAAGAAGGAAGGATTCGCGCCCCTTCACAGGAAAGCCGACGAAATTTCCGAGCCCCGTAAAACCCCAAAACTTCTTTCCCCAAAACAAACAACGGGACTTCGAACCTCCCGTCAAGATTTCTCCTCCATCTCTCTTCCCGAAGCGACCCATCATATGCTTCACCTGTGGTGTAGAAAACCACATGAGCTGGAATTGCCCCCAGAATTCTATGCTTAAAAGCGAACTAGACTACCAAGTTCACCAGATTAATGCCACCCCGGCTCCCCCGGTGGTGCAGACCCAAGCAGCAACTTCTCCCCCTCCGTCAGGCCACCAGGTAAATTTTATTTTTGATAAAAGTTCATCGGGAACTATGAAATTTGAGGAGGGCAGTGTGAACGGCTGCCGAGTATCGACTCTCGTCAGGGACACAGGATGTACGTGTTTCATCGTGTCCGACGAGCTCCTCCCCCCCAGTGGACCCTAACCACAAAAAATTTGCGGTGGTACCTGACTACCTTGGGCGGGCGAACCAATTCCCCGTCGTTAGATGTTACCTGCAGTGTCAATATTATGATGGCTGGGCTGAATTCATTTCAGCACCCATACAATTCTTTTCCGTACTTATAGGACAGAGCCCCCAAGTAAGTTCCGACCCTGTGTCTCAGGCCGCCCTTCCTCGAGGCCGAGTTAAGAAAGAAGCCCAGGAGCCCGTCCCCATCAGAACCCCGATACCGTCCGATTTCTCGAAGACCCTTAACCAGGACTTTAGGACGGCACAAAAGGAGTGTCAATTACTAACACCCTTAGGCGATAAGGCCCAAGACAAGGACACGGAGACTGTCCGTGGACCCAAAGAAAAAAAGTACCCCCAACGCGTCTATGAAGATACGTTCGTAGCACTGGACGAAACATTAGCGCTTGAAGAAGATTACCCCGCGGAGTCCCTTAATGTAATACAGATAGTGTGCATCTAACCTGATGCCGATTACCCTCCTCCTTCCCTACCAGGTGAGTCTTTTGAACCCTCTGACCTGGATATTGACGCGCAGCTGACACCACATCAAAAGAGTCAGCTACAAGAACTATTTGAATGGAGTCACCATTTAACCACCCTATTAGCTCTCTTCGAGCGACTGCACGAAAATGGCCTCACCATTGGCCTCAGCAAATGCCATTTTGCCCACGAAACCATAAAATACTTCGGGTTCAAAATAGTCCAAAGCAAGTTAGGTCCCCAAGAAACAAGATTAAGGCAATCGCTGACATGCCTCTCCCAATTACAAAAAAGCAATTGAGATCGTTCCTAAGATCAGCTTCTCACTATCAGCGATTTGTTCCGAATTTCGCTGCAATTTCGGTGCCCCTAAGCCCCCTTTTAAAAAAGAATTTCCCCGATCATCTAAGTTGAAATAATGTCGCTGTTTCCCATTTTAATCAGCTCAAGAGTAAGCTCATTTCTGCCCCTATTTTAAAGTTGCCCAACCCGGCAAAATCCTTTGGAATTAAGACCGACGCGAGGAACGAGGGCATTGGAGGTGTACTCCTTCAATACGAGGATGACGGAACGAGTCATCCAGTTGCATATGCTAGTCGCCAATTATTACCACGCGAAAAGAGATATGCCACTATAGAGAAGGAAGCTCTATCAATTATCTGGGTTATAGACAAATTCAAAATGTACTTGATAGGAAAAGAATTTCAGATAGGAACCAACCACCGTCCGTTAGCCTATATTAGGAATGTGCGACACTCCAACCACCGAATCATGCGATGGAGTTTACTCTTGCAAGAGGCCAATTCACTGGTATCACTCACATTTACGGCCTTTAACAGCCTTATTTTGCCTCTTCTTTTGTTTATTCAGCTACGTTTCTCCCGTACTTTTTTTTGCTGTCCCTATCTTCCAGACTTCTATGGTGATACCATACCTAGTGTTCGTTTTTTATTAAAATAAAATGAATAAATTAATATAAATGAAATATTATATAAGTTAACGAAAATAAACAATGGCATCTGAATAATTAATATCGAGTTAACCGTCTCGGCTTTCTCCCTTTTGTCCCCTGATTCTTCATCTTAACTTAGTCTTATCATTAACATGCATCTTTAATCTCACAATACTTGTCTCGTCTGCAAATTTTCACAAAATTAACTTAATAATCCATTCAATGCTAAAAATCTATTTAAACTACTTCTTTTTGGTAACCGGAAAGTTTTGTAATTAAATTTGTATTTCTCTAAATTATTTGCACAACAATGGTAAGTAAAAGTATGGAAAAATGATTTTTAATAGATAATTCTCAATTTCCCTTTTGGACGTAAGTATACGTTCATTATTTTCCATATAGAATATAGAAAAAGGCTTCGAGCAAAGATGCAAAGGAGTGAATTCATTTATATATTGAATAAAAAATATCGCAGTTTAGGATTCCTTTGCGAATGTTAGTTTTTATCTTAAAGTTATTCCGACTTAATGCATGTTTTTAACTTAGAGAATAAAAGAAATGTGTCAAGCAAAAAACCCTCATTTAATTGTATATTTTCTGTCTTTAACAGCTTAAAATTAACCTATTCTTTGAAAAAAGATTTATGAATTCTTCCTAATTTTAACATTGCAGAAAATTAAATAAAAGGGGCATTTTTATACAAGATGGTTGGTCATTGCTCCTCTACTAACATTAAGGAAGGAATAATGGTAGTAGCTGTTGTTTCTATTACAAGTTGGTCCGTTGACAGCTTTTTATCCTTGTTATGGAAATCATCTTACATTTATGCATTTAAGTATCAAGTTTTCCTATATTTTGAATATGTACCATAGGCAAGAAGGGAACTTCGGCTGAGAAATTCAGTGTCCACTGAGAATAGTCAATAGACTTATATACTTTACACCGAAATGACTACTTTTCTAACTACCAAATTTCTCTTTATAGCCTAAAGAGAGAAAATAAAGCTCTTAATAGAAGGAAACAGGAAGAAACTATTGGCAGTATTACATAACCTCTGGCATTATTTGAATTGTTACGTTAATTATGGAACTCAATCTTTCTAGAGAGTGACGATTAAAAATGTCTCTGGTTTTGAACACCCATCTAGCATCTAAATGAATAAAATAAGATTTATTCGAAAGATTAAACGCAGAAGTTATATTTAACTATATATTTTCAAAATAATCTAGCTTCCACTCAATACTCTTATTGATACCAAGTCCAAGTTTCTCGAACAGCATTCTTCAGCTCGAGGATAGAAGATGGTCCAATTTGGAAAACTCTTTGTCAAAACCAGAGAAATTAGTCAAAATGGATAAATTTGTTGATTGATTTGGCTGACCAAAGAAACGTTGATCATTGCCCACAAAACCAATTTTTAAGCTACATTGTGGATAGAGGGTTAGTATGGGAAGTCGCCCTAACTTGCCCTAAACCATTTATTAGGTAACGTTACATTTTCCAACGCAACGCTGAACAGAATCTTCAGAATCTTTAAAAAAGTAGGATTCAGACCAAAGCACAAATTATCTTTGGCGAATGCAATGGTATTTCAAAGTGACCATTGGGCGATTTTCTGGGCACTTTTAAAAAGTTATTAGTAGTAATGGTTCTCCAACCTGCCTTTATCCAGGCGGATCTAGACTGGATAATGAAATATACATAAAGGTCAGTATGACAATCGCTGGTGAGCCCGAGAGCACCAGGGGTCGGTCTTCTTTTGGGAAGAGGTGCCAGGAAGTATTATGTTTTGACACCCAACCCGGGACAGAGGCACCTGTTCTGCGTCAGAGGTATGTGGATATAGATACCCATCGGCTGAATTCCTTGGAACAGAGAGTGTATGTGTTGTGATAAAAAGACGGGAGAGGAAAGAAAGCAGTGTTTTAATCGACGTGCGCTGAAGTTTATGTCCGCTTATGCCGGGATCAAACCCGCTACCACGTATCCACTCGGCTAGCAAGAGCTCTACTTTCGAAAAGGTAATTTAGTTAAATTCAACTTCCGAATTTCTTCGGGTCGCTGTGTTGGTATGACTAGTAAAGGAATTTGAACAGACTACCCAATTCGTGTCTAATATTATACTGAGAAAAGATTTCAATTAAGAAAATATTGAAAGAAAACAAAACTACTACAAATTTGGTCATAGAGTCTCCAAAAGGTAGTTAAACTCAAAGTTCTGAGTGATAAATGGGTTTCCAATTCGTGAAGTGACCCGTTTTTCGTAACTCTATCGGTAAGCGAAACTCGGTTGAGTAATTTTCGCAAATAGAAAGAATATTATATTAGGAGAGGAAAGTATTGGTGTTTGAAAATGAATGAAGTATGTACAGTGGAGATGAAACAGCGATATCAATTTGACACCAGTTCGATACAACCCACCCACTATGGACTGAACTGTCTTTAATTTGAGACTAACATCGTTAATTATAATTCTTGCTTAAGCAGAAATTAACCCGAAGAGTAGTTAGATTGAGTGGTAAAATTTGGTTGAAATTTCGAAATTTCGCGCTTTTTTTTCAAAATCACAAATCTTTTATTTTTCGATTGAAATATAAGAACATACATTTCGGATATCAATTATCTCCGACTTTGTTGCCAAAATAGAAATTATGCCTGATTTTAAAATATTTTAAGTACCGGTCCTTTTGTGCCTGTTTTCGTACATTCAAAATTGCTTACACTCGCCTCATTATTTAAAAGTGTGTAAGTAAGATTCATGTCATCTTTAGTTTTCAGTCTCCCTATTTTCCTTTCGTTTCTTTTTTGTCTATTTGTCATTGACTAACCTTATTTTCTTTCTGTTGTCTCTCATAAATGTATGTGTCCGTGTGCATTACTGTATTTATGAGTGTAGACTCCTGCATGAAATGGAGAAGTGTTTTTGAACATTTGTCAGCCCAAGTAAAATCTTCCATTTTAAGAAGGCAAACAACTAGGCATTTGTACCTTGGACTTTCCTTAAAATTTGAGGTTAAAGTAAATTCGAGAGATAAAATTTCCACAGCCGAAAGTGCCGCATCACACGTGCTCCTATTAAGTTAGGATGATTCTTAACATCACTACTATTGATATGAACAAAGTTGCTTAGAGACGCAGTAAATATGATCAATGTAACCCACCATGTTGGTTCATGCAGACGCCCAGGAATGAATTCATGAATGTGGGGTGCTAAAGAAGAAAATCTAGTAGCAGATTCTTAACTCTACGACTCACTAAATCTATTACTAGATTACTTACCTCTTCCAATCACTAAATCTATTAACAGATTACTTACTTCTCCCAGTCGCTAAATCTATAACAAAAATACTTGCCTGTCCCACTTAATATATCTATTAATAGATTATTTACCTCTCTAACTCACTAAATAATTAATAGATTACTTACCTCCAACTTTCAACAAATCTATTAACAGATGACACATATCTTTCACTAATCTTACCAGATTACTTACCTCTCCCACTCAGTAAATCTATTACCAAATTAATTAACTCTCCCACTCACTAAATCCATTACCAGATTACTTACCTTTCCCACTCAGTATATCTATTACCACCTTACTTAATCTCTCACTCACTCAATCTATTATCAGATTACCTACCTATCACACTGACTACATATGAATTTATGTTTATGTACGCTCGCATAATCAGGCAAATACGAAATATGCGTTTGTAAGCTAAGCATCAGAACAACAATTCGACCTCCAAAGAGGCGTAATTCTCTTACAAGAAGAAACTCCATCTAAAAAGTTGAGGTGGATTCGAGAACGAACGAAAGAGAAGGAGAAGAAAGAGACAAAAATATATGATTAATAAAAACTGGGTCTCAAATTATTGGCCCCTTGACACGAAACGACGTAGTTTGAGGAGAAACTTCCTCCTCCTTAAAAAAGTTTTTTCCTTGTCAAAGAGGTCTTCCCGATAATGCCATTCCCCTCTCTCGTGTATTCTTGAGTATGTTCGTGCCTATAAAGTGTCTAAATAAAGCAAACTATCTTACAGTAAAACAGAGGATACATAAATACTGGTACATTTCTCATCAAACTTTTCTTTCTCTTTCATTGCTTGAATCTTCCTCTATTCAAAACCACTTCATCATTCATAAAAATCCGGCTTGTTTTGAGTTTTGATCCGTTTTTCTTCTTTCTTTAAAATTTTAGAATTTATATTTATATAACAAAACTTCTGGTTCTAAAAAGTCTTTGGCTTCCTTGTCGTTTATCTCATCTATCTTTCTTGACAAAACCGTTCATTTGTATCGCTCTTCCCTCGTCTCTTCCGGTTTTTTCAATTGGTTTTAGAAATCATAGCCATCACTAGATTAAGTTAAGTCTATATATGTGATTTTTTATTATGTTAATAGTTTTATATCTTCATTTCTGAATAATATTATTTTTATATGTATATAGCATTCCGTGGTTTCTTAAGTTTTTTTTATTATTTCATTAAATCATTCCTTCTTCATCCCCTTTTGATTTATTTTTGTGTTTTAGCTGTTCTTTTGATTATTTTAAACTTATCTTATTACTGAGAATGCATCGATGTAGGTACGAAACATTTGAAGTCTTATATGAAAATTTTGTATCCTTATATAACCTTAAGTTTGGGTTCTCCTCTCTCAGTATATACTGAATTTTCCCCCAAACGATTCATTGGTATGATAAAATGGCTCAAAAGAAAACACGACGAAAACAGATACAAAGTTTGGCTTCTAACTCTATCTTTCTTCTTCCTTGGTTATAGAGGGTAAAATAACAGATAAGAGATCAAACAAAAGCAATTAGTTGAGAATCGTATAATACTAGTGCAGAGTATTGGTGGAGTCGTACTTAAAGGTCGGCATTTGAACTAAAAGGCCCCGGCTCAATAAAAAAAATTAATCTCCAACTTTGACAGCTAATTGAGCAGTGCGCGCCGTTCTCTTACCTACAAAATGTCCAATCAAAGCATATGTGTAGACAAAGTTTCACTGTGCCAAACGATGACTGACTACAATTTCAAAACAAAGAATAAGTTAAACCCTTAAAAAAGGTCTCAACTTTGAGACTACATCTGTAAGAAAGTGTTTAAGGAAATATATCTTGCAGAACCTCTCACTTAAATAAAAAATAAAAAATGGCACATATTTTGCGACAATGAAACTCGCACTAGTTATTACCGTTAAAATTGACAACACTTATTCTAATGCAAAATATCACGGTGTGTCTGAAATGATATCATTTATAAGCTTAGAGGTTAAGCCAGTCTACAAGATAAACTTCCAAAGTTTTCAAGTGTACACACCAATATCTGTTAGTACCTAGTATACAGGAAGGCATTAACGGTTTATAACATCAGGAATAGTTTTAACACAAATTCAATTTCAACCTCATTGTCATGCATGAAAATGTTCTAAGCGAGGTAAAAAATCAATTTTCTTTAAGATTTCCCCATACTTTAGAATGACAAATACAGCATTTAACAAGAAAAGGAATAAAATCAAAGGTAGGGAACACAAGTTATACAGATCAAAGAAAAAATAAACATAAAAAAAGAAGAGTTAACTTTTAAAAAAAAGATTCATCAGAATTAAAAATAATTTACTCATGAATTTCAGGTACAGCATTGAGTAGTAAACCATGAAAAAGTCCCTTGTACCTATTAACAAGATCCAAGTCATGAAAAATAATTTATATCACATCTCGGACAAACAGCTAAAAAAATACAAAGAAATAAAAATGAATATTCTCAGAAGAAACTCAAAAACTAATGAATAAACAAATAAAGGCTTACAATAGCTATTATTTACCAGCAAACTGAACTACCAAAATTGAACAAACTCTAAAAAGAAACAGAGAGCTGAAAAAAACATATAAGGTAAATATGTATTGTTGATGAGATCATCGGAGAAGGAAAATTATAAAAAACCCAGCTCAAAATACAGTATACTAATAACGGGAAGGTCACATCTTGGCTAAAGTGTTTAACAAAACGAAGACTGTAAGCAACTGAACAAAAGTAGCACAAACTAAGCTTTACCAGTTGAATTCAGGTAATGGTCGCCCTGTTCTCAAATCGCAAACTGAACTAGTGAAACAATTACTAAGGCGACTCACACGCCTGTTCCAGCAAGAAGGCGAAGAAGGACAAAGAAGCATGGATCAGTGGTTCTAATACGGAATTGGATAGAATTTTCAGGTTATGTTCGAAATAGTAGTGTTGTATAAAGGAATAGCACAATGATATCAATATAAACTAACTTACATATTGACGAACAAGAAACGATGGTAGACAAGCTTGTCTGTCTCTTCACCGAGTGACTTAAACAAGTCAAAATTTCAAAGACAAATAATTTCCTAATAATCCTGCCGCACATAAAAAGAGACCAAACCAATCTACACTGCATCCCAATTTCCTTTGTCTTATTGTTTGATCAAACTTTACATAAGAATGATTATAATTAGACTGTAAATGGCCCTAGATCGGTTACGACCTACAGTAGGAAGCGGGTTTCATAAAAGGGGCTTTTGACGCTCAACTGAATGCATAGTCTCAAGCAGCTCAATGCAAATACATCAGAATACAAGATCAGAATGTGCCATATCTGTGGAATATTAACATATTTGTCTCTTTAGATATAAATCGAAAATGTGTAGAAAGGAAAAAGTAACAGTCAGATTTGAAAAAGTTTGAAAGATTTAGTTTCTAAACAGTCAATATAAAATTGCGTTAACTGAGAAAAAAAGTTTTAATCTGACACCGAATCCCTCGGCTGGTAAGCATCTGATAGAGCAACTACCATGTTCAAAATTAAATGACCATCTGTCTAAAATTAAAAATGCAAAATCATATTTATACCTTTTAGAGATACTCACAAAAATAATACGATAAAACTCAAGACATTTCAGTGAATTTCTGATGTCATTATGATGGGAATAGCTTTGATGAACAGAAAAACAAATACTGGAATACCTGGATAAATCAAGCATCAACATATAGTATAAACAATACTAAATGATCTTTACTTTGCTGATAACAATATTTCAACAGAGTTAATGGACCCGAGAGATCTGACAATCTATATCTCTCCCCCGTGTTTATGAGCTTATCTATATATTTCTTTTATGGGCTCTTCCGGTTATTCTTTGCATATATAGTTACATGTTTCTTTAATTTGTCCTCAGTTTCTCCACAATCTTTGTGTTTTTTGTTTAAGTTATACGACAACAAGTTAAAAGTGAAAAATTGCATTGATTCAATACTTTGCTTTAAAGAATAGAGGCGAATCCCACTTGAAGAAGTAACTAAGCATTTTTTTACGTTTCTTGGCTTAGTTCTTATCTACTGATTCCCTTTTCTGGTTCTAAATATTCAAATTCTAATTCCAAAATCTTCTGTAAAACACTTGATTATCGTTTTCGTCTTTGAAAAAAAATCATTTTCAATCAAAATGTGGGATTGGTTTGTGTTCATTCTGAATTTGAGGCAAACAACGATATGACATCGACAGATCGAAGAGAGCTAAGATATATCCTATTAATTCCGATTCCATTTAGTTGCCGTTAAAAGATCCAAAAATCCCCTAAAGCATTACTGTAGGCAGTTATGGGAAGATAGAATAGCTCACTGATCCACACTTTCTTTTAGTGATCGAATTCAGAACAAATAACGATTTTGATGGTTGTGTATGTAAGAGATTATATTAATGTGGGTTTTGCTAATTCCTCATTTCTGTTACTAATTCAAAGACTTTTTCATACCCAACGAAGGCCATTTAAAGAGGTATTTTTTATTCGTTTTTTCTACAATAATTGTTGAACAACCTTCAGATAATCATAAGTAACATGTACTATTGTTACTTCTAAAATATCCCTGTTCTGGTGGCTGCTTGTAGACGAGTCTTTGTACTATGCTTGGGTATGACTTTTGTGAATAATTTATATACTGTTGATAAAAGATTTATTTTCGTTTAAATTTATTCAATCTTTCCTGTCGCCTTTTTCTTTAAGTGAAGTAGAATAGAGGTGTTGTATCATGCAATTAGGGCATAAATTTCCTTTAGCAATTTGTAAATCAACTAGCAAGTAGGCCATAAGATTTTGGCAACAGCCTTATAAAGGCGATTTTAACCTGATTCTTGCCATTCATGGTACCATTTTTCATGCTGTTAAATGCGTGCAAAATTTGGTCTTTTTTGTACTAATGGGACTTCCACCGGATTTATTGAGAAGTTATCTTCTGATGTAATGTGACCATTGGAATCATATACTCGTAGTTCTTGATATAATAATTTAATTCTTCCAATGATCTTTTATCTGTGTTTTATTTCCGTTTAACCTTTAGTTTTGTATGTGGCTCTCTGCAAATTGTTACATGTTGTTTAATATGTTTTAATAATTTGATGTTTTCTATAGTTTCACAATGTATCCATTTGGTCGCATCCATACTCACCTTCTGTTTTGCCTCTTTGGGAAGTAATTTGTAATGGAAAGGTTTATTTACCCTTTTGAAAATTCTACGAATGTTTCCTCGTTCATTTGCCTCGCCTACTGTGATTTTTTGTAGAGATCGACTTTCATGTCTTTGCTCTTCAAAATTGTAATCTTTGTCCCCCATATCAGCCAGTTCAGCATTATTAAGTGGTTTCTGCCATTTATCAAATCTCCGAAAAAGTGTCTTCTGGTGAGAGTGGATAGGACGATGTAAAGACTCGATGTCATCCATTGTTTGTTTGTTTTTTATACATAAACGCCTTTTAATATTTGCGCGTTTATCCTCGGGGAATAATTTAAGTATTTTCTTAGAAGTAGATATAGTAGCTCAACCATTCTATTCCCCCGTACTCCCTACCTTCAATTGTCGGAGGGCGGGAATAGGACAAGTAGTCGATCGATACTCCTCCTTTAGCCTCCTTCCATCTCCTTTAGAGAAGAAATGGTCCCAAAAGTTCGGGGAGTCTGAGAAAGGAAGGAGTAAAGAGAAGATATGTCTCGTTGGCCGCTGGTGGTCTACTTCAGGAGACTATTAAATAAGAGAAGGAGATTTCCTCTCCTCTTTTTACCATTAATAACATTTTTTTCTTAACGGTTGACCTGTGATTAACTTGAAGTCCTGACCATGTTTGTTTTTCGGTGTTACTATAGTATTTATCCTACCTGCCGAACTCTGCTATAGCATGTATCCTACCTATATTTACATTTTAAAAGGGGGTAAATTAAAAAGTAAAAAAATTAATCTAGTATAATAATCTAGTTTAATCGTCCTTTTAATCTAGCCTAATAAAATAGTTACATTTGGAAAGGAAGTAAATTAAAAAGTAAAAACAATAATCTAGTTTAATAAAATGCTTAAAACAGACATAATAGCTTGATAATCTTTTCCTTTCTACCTCCATACTGGATAGTCTTACCGCGTACTTTATTAGTTGTGAAATTAAGTGGTCCGCTGCATTTGTTGCACT
Source organism: Ceratothoa steindachneri (assembly GCA_963969495.1). NCBI lineage: Eukaryota > Metazoa > Arthropoda > Malacostraca > Isopoda > Cymothoidae > Ceratothoa > Ceratothoa steindachneri. The sequence continues at coordinate 111,014,037 of OZ018317.1, read as the reverse complement.
CAACTTCTTCGCCTAAAATTCCTTTATCTAGTTATAACTTTGCAGCAGTACTTTCGTCATATCAACTTTAGTATAAAATTCGCGGAGCAACATATTGAAGGGCTTAGATTAGAAATAAATAAATTTTTCAAACTATTTACAGACGAAGACTAAATAATTTTGCTAAAACATTCTTAAGAAAATTCCTTGTTATATAACAGCACCTATGTATTTTCATTTTAACATTCTAAATTAGTTAGTAGTCTTTATGCTGTTTACTTACATACTTATTTGCCTTGTATATTTATTTATGTGTATACTCGTGAATAAGGTGTAATGTGCACTTTTATCGCTTTTCCGAGATACTTAATTCGGTACCTCCGTTGTTAGTCGTATTCCGTTTCTCCTTTTATATAATTTTTAGTGCGTAATTTTTACATTTGGTTAAACGGTATCTTTTTCGACATGCCTTTATTTGGACTTAGGCTTTTTGTTCAAGCGATGAGTTGGTTTTCTGCTATTTCTATTTTTGTTTTTGCTTTTTCGTATGTTTCCTTCAATCAGTACCTCGTAGCCTATGAAGGTCGAAGAGACTACATCTATATACATTTGAGATGAACAGTTTGCTTCCTCTCGTCGGAATTGTTTCTGGCTTAGATGAACATTATAGAAGGTAGGTTGTTTACTATGCCCCAGATTTCTTCTACCTTTTTCGTATAGCTTTATTTGCTCATATTTTAATTCGTTTTCATTATTTTTAATTTAAATTGCATTATAATAGGAAGGTTTGTTAGACCTACCTCCCCTTAAGGCCAATGTATTTTTATTTAACTTTTCATTGTTATGAGGCGGAGAAAAAATAAAAGTTGAATTGTTGGAGTTTTTCTATGTATTCTTTAGGTTTTATTTTTCATTTTCTTTCTATTATTAACATATACTATTTATAGTAATGTTATTCTTCTTAAAATCTTTTTATCACATATATATATATATATATATATATATATATATATATATATATATATATATATATATATATATATATATTCGTAAGACGATCCGTATGATGTCCTCTGCGAATTTTATATTCAGAATTTTTTGCATCAGCTAAGTTGTATATCTGTTGTGAAGATAGTAAAACGGAGGGCTGATAAAATCCCCACCCACTTCGGGACTCCATGTTCGAGCTCGAGCATGGGGTCCGATATATTTTCGTAGATGAATATTTTTGCGCTTTTCTCCCTAGAGCTGTAACAAAGAATTCTCTCCAGTTTATTATTTATCTGTAAGTTTAAGATCTGATATTGTATGACTTCTACACAAATTATTTCATAAGCTTTTTCTACTTCTCACCAGATAAAATCTTGCATTTGTTTTCTTTCCCTTGGATTTAGAAATTGTTTTAGTTATTATTCCGATGTCATTGTCGTATATTGTATAGTTCATTAACCTCTAGGTGTTCTAAAAGTCTTATTGTAAGGATTTATCCCATTTTTCATCCTCTTAAGTGCATAAAATATTCGTCATTTTGATTATGGTGGTCATTATTATAATATAGCTCCTAATAAAATTCTTCAACTCTTTCAATAATCTCTACTATATATATATACATATATATATATATATATATATATATATATATATATATATATATATATATATATAATTTGTTTCCCTGATTATTTTCGTTTTGTCATTTGCTCTCTGGCAATTATTAGGTAATTTTTCCTCTGCTTTAATAGTTATTTTTAAGAGTAATATATATTATACATGTCTAAATTCTACGCTGAAGTGTTTTAATTATCTTTTGGAATTTAGTATATTTGATAGTTTTTTCATTTTTTTCATTTTTTCTTATCTATCTCCTTTTGTAAAAAAAGTCTATGTAGCCCTACTTATGTTTGTGCTAGATTAACTTATTTCATTTATATTTGCGAAAGTTTACATTGTACTACGATGTCAAGAGATTAATATCAATATTTAAAGAAAAGTAAAATAATATTCAATGCACAAAAATGCATTTATTTAGCAAAGCAGTTCCTTCATTATTGACAATTCTATTCCTTTGTTAAATTAAGAAGTCGATACTTTTCTTGAGGAATTCATTAAATTTCTATGCGGTAGATAATTTGATTAATCATTTCTACTGTCTTCATATGAAAGGAAACTTTGTAATTTGGATGATAGTGTAATGACTTAAATAATTAGTAATTGTATGGACAAAGTCCGGTGAACAGGGCCTATAAGGAACATCTTCCAACCTTAAGGAATTATTTATTCTTGAATCGAACCTGATACATGTTAGCATGAGTTCTTATAGAGAAGGAGGAGATGTTTTAGTTGACCGTGACAAACCTTTCTATTCAAGAGCTTCATCCAAACATTACAAATGTCCAACATATAGGTCTGCATTAATGTTTGTTTATTATTGAGGCGCTCAAAATAAATAACTCCTTCTACATCCTACCAAATATAAAGCAAAACCTTCAGCTCTAAGAGACCGTGTCTTAGAGTAGAGACTGGTTTTTGCTTACAATCAACTAAATGTTTTTTGCTCTTAATATTGCTGTAAAGGATCCATCTTTTATTTTCTGTAAATCTTTTTCAGAAATGGCTCACTTTTATTTAGAGACAATAGAGACGAAACAAAATTGCCACGATCTAAATGTTATCCTACGGATAATTCATATGCTAACCAAGTACCATTTTGGAAGATTTTTCTTATATGTATTAAATTTTTATGCACGGTTTCATGACTGAGATTTAAAAATCTTGCAATTTCACGATTCTCCTGTTGAAAAGTATACTTTACAAGGGCCTTAGTAGCATCAAGATCAATAGCAGTATTTCGGTTTCTACTCTCATCTTTAAACACCTTACAGCCAAATATGTAACAATTTAAATAACTTTAAGAAGCATCTGTTATAACTTCTAGAACAACATTAATTTCTTACTATCTTGATCAAATTGTTTCTTTTATTATAATTCTGTGTCGTGGAATGGCCAGACTATATATATATATATATATATATATATATATATAGGTAATTTGGGGCTTTGGGCCGAAGTTGGTTGAAGACCGTTAGTGAATGGGGAAATTGCTATGAGTCCAGTTGAGATGGTTTATTATTAACTTTGCGGGTTCTTTTTTTAAACAAATATTTCAGAGTGCAAATTAGCCAAAGATTAACAGGTAGCTGGTACGCGTTGGGGTTGCAAAAGAAAGACAATGACGGAAATATATCTTTACTAACAAAAAATAATATTTAAATATACACAAATATTGGGTTTAGAGGGAATAGTCGCATAGACAGAGTTAAATGTCTACGCGAAATACAGGTGGTGTAATTAGGGGATTAAGGAGGTTGGATTCAGGTCAGTGATTTAAAGAGGGATTTTAAACCTGGGCGCATACACAAAGAATGGATCGATTGGGTAAGCCAGATTCGAGATCAATCTGCAGGCGGCAACGGTTACAATTGTTTACGTACTCGTTGCCGAAAAAAAGGCCAGTTGGGATACGATGAATGTGAAGGGGAGAAGTCGGGTTACCTCTCACTTCAGATGAAGGAGCACTCGTCGATGACCTTAAGAGATGAGAATCCTTGTCAGATCTCGCCTATTGACAATACAAAGTTCACGGATGTCGATTTAGCCTTCGTCCTCGAATCAAAATCCCTGATGGGAGGAGGCGAGAGTCCTTCAGTTCGTTCGCCGTAGTAGTCGAGAAGTCTATTAGTGCTAATGAGTCGAAGGATTATATAGACGCCTGGTGGGATGGCTTTGGGGAAAATTCGACCACTCCTTCGGAGGGGGGGGGAGATTGTGATAACGTTGGCGTGGAATGTTCAACAAGACTTCGATCTTATGACGGAAAGCAAGAATGTTGACTGAAAGGTGGCCGTCGGTGTGATAACGGCGTAGGCTGCACCCTCACCCTGGTTTAGCCATGCTTTCAAAGCTCCATGCGGTGATCTCAAGACTACGTGGGTACAGAAGGACACGTGGTCGCTCTTCGACCTTATTCTGCTACATCCCTTCCATCCAAAAAGATGGCACTTTCGGAGTTGGGGAAGAAAGTTGGCATCCCCTAAGACGAATGACTTGGGGAAAGCGGAGTCTTTCATGCGAGTGCTCAACAGGATAAGTTGGAAAAAGGGGAATTCCTGACCTGACGTCGAGCAGGTGTAAAAGATAATTCTACCTGACTGCGTGTACATATGAACGGAAAAGGAAATTAATTATTGCCGACCATAAGAGCATTAAGGGGGACATAATTAAAAAAAATGAAAATAATATCTATACACTAAGCTATACAAAGCAAAAAATTAATGAAATGGATATTCAATGATACATTTTACATAAATGACAGAAGGATTACGGTGGTACATATACACATATAGGGGTGCTGCACCAGGCTTCTAAATACTTTTTTTATATATACAAGGGCGATGTGCATCCTAGACGTACACATCGAGAAAAATAAATACATAAACAGAAATAATTGAATATAAGCTCATCTCTAGCTGGCGGTTATAATAATTACAAGTTGGACAAATGGCTATGGAGGAATTACAATTAAAATTTAGCTGGGGTCGTCACCCAAAGGATTATGGCTAAGGCTATCGACGATAGAATTTTCCGACCCTTTTATATACATTATCCTATATTGGAATTCCTGCAACAATAAGCTCCATCTCATTACTCGGCCATTATGATATTTAATATTATGGAGGTATGCCATTGGGCGGTGATCGGTTTCTATAACAAATTTGCGGCCTACCAAGTACATCTTCAACTTCTCAACACTTAAAATAATAGCTAAAGCTTCCTTTTCTATCACTGCATAATTCCTCTCACGTGGGAGTAATTTGCGACTCGCGTAGGCCAGAGGATGACTCTCACCATCGTCTCCGTACTGAAGGACACAACCGATGCCCTCGTTACTCTCATTCGTTCTGATGCCGAAGGACCTACTGGGATCAATTTGCCCTTTAGTTGATGGAAATGAGTAGTAGCCCTCAAATTCCAGATGATGCGGTATGGGGACTTCTTTTTGACTAGTTCGCACAACGGGGCGACCAAAGACGCGAAATTAAGGACAAACCTCCTATAAAATGAGGCAGACCCCATGAAAGAAAGAAGCTGTTGCTTCGTACCCGAGAAGGGCATCTCAACTATCGCCCGGACCTCGTCTTCTTGGGGCTTGAGTTGGTCGTTTCCAATGTAGACCATAGGGACATGCTAATGGGGAACACAGATGACGTGAGTCTCTGGGTTGACGCCATCCGAGCACTCGCGATATAGCAATCCTTCTTTCACGATATAAGAGGCTGTCTTGTTACCGCGGACCGAATCCTACTCGAGGCTCCGAGATTTTTTACACAAGGGAAAGAGATTTGGGCACTCCCTCTGTTCTTTGAGCGAATTCCTCGCTCATAACGCCTCTGAAATCTGAATCTAAGGGAGTTTTCAGGGCAGCGGGCTTCTGGGATTCCTTCTCTGCTTGGGATTTCGTGATAACGGGCTGAGCCACAGGGTTAGATGGGACTCGAGGGCACTGTCCTACCAAAACAGAACAAAATTTGATAGGGGCTGACACGACTTCAGCCCATCCGGAAAAGTACTGACACCCGAAGTAACAGTCCACAATGAGGAAGCGGTTTGCGCGTCCCAGGTAGTCATGGACTACCGCAAACATTTTGTGGTCGGGAGCCACCGAGGGAAGAAGTTCATTCGATGCCACGATACAGTTACAACCGGTATTGCGGATGAGGGTAGAGACTCGGCACCCATTAATGCTTTCGTTTTCAAATTTCCAACTTCCTGGAGAACTATTGTCGAAGAGGAAATTAACATGGTGCTCGGGGACACTGGGAGACGTGATTGGAGCTAGTTTTCTGGTCGCAATGGAGAAGGAGCGGGAACAGCATTCACCTGGTGGACTTGATGAATGGGATTACCACGAAGTTGGGAATTTTAGGGGCAATTTGGGCTCGTGTGGCCATAGATACCGCGCGCAAAACATACGATTGGCCTATGGGGGAAATTGACGCCGGGGGATTAGATATGAGGGGCTTGACATCCTGGGGTTCCGATGGAGGGAAACTTCTGGGCTTAAAGGGGCCCGTAGCCTTGGCGAATTTGGGGGAGTTTTTAGGAGGGAACCGCGAGTTATTAATTTTATTCTTGGGGGATAAAGGTAGGGATGCTTTTAATTTTCCTTTGGTATAACTTGTGACTCGCCGCATAGATATCTGCTTCTTCTATGCACTTTTTGAAGGAGTTGCACCGACGATCCTTCACAAGGAGCAGATCTCAAGTGTTAGCGACGCGAGCAAATGATCCCTTAGAACAAAATCTGCCAGGGACTCATAATCGTGGGGAACTTTCGATGCATATAAACAAAAGTTGAAATTACGAGAAAGAGTATATCCAAAATGACGGAAGCTCATATTTGGTTTGATGCGGAAGTGGCGAAATTTGGCGTGGTAGAAGTCAGGCGTCATATTATACGCCGCGAGAAGTTCAAATTTGAGGGTGGAATAATCTTCCCTAGCTTACGAGTGAACGGATACACATAGGTCTTGGAGCTGCTAGCTAAGGAGGGGGAGCAGCTTAGCGACGCCGTCCGTCTCGATTTGCCAATGATTAGCTTCAAAAATTTTCTCGAAGTGAGCGAGAAAAGATCCAAAGTCCTCTCCTTCTTTGAACGTGGGGAGTTTAACGGAGGCGGATTAAGGGACTGCTACACGGGAATTTACAGAAAGGGTTTCTAATTTATATTGGCGAATTCTCTCGCGCTCTTCGCTGTCTCTAATTTCTCTTTTTTCAGCTAGTTTTTTAATCTCTGTTTGTTCAGCTCTATCTAGTTCTTCTCGTTCTCTTTTATTTATAAGCTCTCCCATTTCTCTCTTCTTCCTGTATATAAGTGACAAGGTCTTTGCCACTTAAACCGATGGATTCTCCTTGGAGTTTAAATCTCTCTGGCGACGACATTTCGAATGGGAAAATTGTCCGAAAGAGTGGGTTTAATGGACCGTCGGAACGGGACGGAGAAAATTGGGGTCACAAATTACTGGCACACGGAGGAATATGCTTGTTTAAATGCAGAAGCTTTGCTATCCAAATAATCACACTAATATAATATACGATTAAACAAATAAATAAAAAATATAATGGTGTTCGTGAGATGAGAAGGGCTGAGACTACTAATCCCCAGGAGAAGCTCTGTCTCAGGACAAAATTTTCCTATTAAACGTTCTCGGTCCAAACACATATAAAAACACTAAGCGATAAATAAATATGGCAGGGTTGTTCCCTGTTTTGTTCTGTCTTTGCAACTCAAACAGTATTCAGCTTTGATAATTACAATAAAGTTAAAGGGTTGATTTTAATAAATCTCTCCAAAGACCTTTTAAAGGCCCCACACCTCAAACGAGGTTTTATAATAGAGAAATGTATATAAAAGTATATGTCGTTGAATGGCCAGACTCTCTCCTCTCTCTATATATACATAGGTACTTTGGAGGTTTGAGCCGTAGTTGGCTGAAGACCGTGAGTAAATGGGAAAATTGTTATGAGTCAAGTGGGGATGGTTTATTATTAACTTTGCGGGGTCCTTTTTAAAACAAATATTTCAGAGTGCAAGTTAGCCAAAGATTAACAGGTAGCTGGTAAGCGTTGGGGTTGCAAAAGAAAGACAATGACGAAAATATATCTTTACTAACAACAAAATAATATTTAAATATACACAAATATTGGGTTTAAAGGGAATGGTTGCAAAGACGGAGTTAAATATCTCGCGAGATACGGGTGGGTTAATTAGGGGATTAAGGAGGTCGGATTCAGGTCAGTGATTTAAAGGGGGATTTTAAACCAAGGTGCACACGCAAAGAATGGATCGATTGGATAAGACAGTTTACAATTGTTTACGTGCTCTTTGCTGAAAAGGGGCCAGTAGTTATACGATGAATGTGAATGGGGAAGTCGAGTTACCTCTCGCTTCAGATGAGGGAGCACTTGACGCGTAGATGGCCTTCAAAGATGGGAATCCTCGTCAGATACTCGCCGATTGGCTATGGCAGAGTTCACGGATGTCGATTTAGCCTTCGTCCTCAAATCGAAGTTGCCGATGGGGTGGAGGCGAAAGTCCTTCAGCTCGTTCGCCGTAGTAGGTGGGAATTCTATTAGTGCTGCTTACTAAACTCAGTCGAAGGATTATATAGACGCCTGGTGAGATGGCTTTGGGGATAAATTTGGCGTGGAATGTTCAACGGAATTCGATCTTATGGCAGAAGGCAAGAATGTTGGCTAAAAGGTGGACGTGAGAGACGATGAAATCGGTCCCTAAGCAAATACAGCTGGGGTGTGATAACGGCGTAGGCTGCACCCTCACCCTGGTTCAGCCATGCTTTCAAAGCTCAATGCCGTGATCTCAGGACCACGTGGGTACAGAAAGGTACGTGGTCGCCCTTCGACCTTATCCCGCTACCTGCTGCATTTTTTAATATGAATTTTATCATTTGACCATGAAATTCATTAAGATGCTTTGCTACTGTAATTTAACTATCGGTTTCAGGTGTCATTGTTTATGTTCTCTTTGTCATAAATTGGGATCTCTCTTGTTGCAGATCTATTTTCATCTTGCACCTGAGCAATCTGTAGTTCTACCGGTGTTCAAACAGCTCATATCTAATATGGATCTAAATAATTTTTACTGTTTAATATTATATAGCATTTCTCATTTATTATTGCAATTGGCCACTTCTATGTCCTTCTTCTGTTCTGTCTCTTTTGGTAGCTCATCATGTAAAAATTTGTGCCTTTTTAATTTCTACTAATCTTTTTTAAGTTCATTTCACTCATTATAATTTCGAATTAGTACTGAAGGACTTTCGTATCTATTCTCCAATCTTTGCTTTTAAATCACCCATATTCATCTTGAGATGATGGTTTTCTTGGGCATCTGCATTCATGAGTACTGCATAGATATACCTAACTTTTTCATCTAAGTGAGATGTTGTAGGTCTTAAGGCTTAGATTACTCATAGATGATACCTAATTAATATTTAAATTATCATTTTTATTAATCTATATATTACTATAGTTTATGTTATAAATTGTGCTAAGTTAGGGTATATGAGAAATACTACGCTACTAGTAATTGCGTCGTTTCCTTATTTTTTAGAGATAATTTATTATCTTTCATTTGTATAGTTTCTTCTCCTATCCTTCTTACATCGCTAGGGACAATGATGTTCAATTCTGTCCTCCTAAGCTCTTTTTCTAATCCTTGGATCTTAGTGTCATTTGAGTGTCCAAATAGGGTAAGTTGTTGACCGTTTACAGCCATTTGCGTAGATTTCTGGGATTCTTAGTACCCTCTACGCACGAGCTTACCAGACCAGTATCGTGCTTAGTGCTTCGTTCACCACCAGGTGATGTGGACCGTATTCTGCGGCATACTGCTCAAGAGAACTTAGCACTTTGGACTATATCGACATGTAAGTGATTCTACCAGCGGTCCAAAATAGAACAAAAGTATCAGAGGTCTCCAGTAATGGACTCCCGATCCGCCATGGTACAGGAAGAGATGAGGTACGCTACCATTCCTAAGTGAACACATATGACCACTGCAGCATTAGACTGGAACCTTTTCTTTTAAATCTTCTAGATTTAGTACTCAAAGCTTAGAAGCAGTTTCCTTTTTATTTTATTATAAAAAATTTATAAAATATATTCAAATATTATGCAAATAATTTAATTAAAGTATATATTCTAAGACTTTCTACGCGAACGAAATATTCCTCCCTTTTTTCAATATTTTCTAATTTCAGAGAATTAGAGGGGAGAAGAAATTAAATTTGAGTGGTCAAAACTTTCCATTCACCCCCGCCCCTTCTTCCCTCGACTCCTTTAACTTACAACTAAAGTTATTTTGAAATCTGATATAATGAGTTTTCTTTGCCGTCATTCTGTATGAATAATCTCCTCGAAGTTAATTCATAATATTCCTGCTGCAGAAAAGGAGAGTTAAAGTTTCGTTAAACTTAAAACGTTCACAAACTCACGTAAATAGGGTAATATTATTCAAATTAATCCTCTATTTTATTGACAACTTTAGTGTAAAGTTTCATTTAAGTATCTTCGCGAAAGAATATTAAATGGATTTATTTTTTTTTAGTTTAGGATAGTGGAGATGCTTTCTTCTTTTTAATTACTTCTAGTTTACTAGGGTCTTAAGTAAAGCTTTCTCGCATCACTGACTTTAGAGTTAATTTATGACTTTATTAATTTTCTTATTTCTTTTGTAAAATTGAGGCTCATTATTACCAGGGTTGCTAAAGGATCAGTTTCGTAGCAGCAAACTTTTATTTTGTTATTTCATCAAGCGAGCAAGATTAAACAATTGATTGATATTGATTTTGTAGTATATCAAGATCTCATCTTCTTTCACCTGAGATTGTAGTAGTTGCGCTTAAGTGATGAGCATTTAAAGACTATCTCAAAGATTGACATGATATTATCGAGTGAAAGTATATGGCACTTTAATGGTATCTCGTTTTTTAAAAACGTGATGGGGAAAATACTTGTTTTATTGAAGTCTAAACATCAATGTTGAGAGTATGTGAGTTATATGTTAACCTCTCAGCCAAGAAACCTAGAGAAAACCTCAAACTTTTCCTTTTCCCACGGTGAATGAGTTAGGAAATTGATCTGCCTAAATGAAAGAATTTGTTTTTCAGGAATTTTCTACGGATGCAATAGAATTTTTAAGTTTAATCTAAAAGGTTTTAAGTTTATGTCTTGTAGAATATTTTACAAATCCAGGATACTCCTAATTCTTTTGATCTCATTAAAATATTTAATCTAAAGTTCGCAAATCGCCTCCAATCCCCTAAGTGAAAGGTTGCAAAATTAAGGTTAATCCGCTCATCTATTATTCACTTTAATACCCTTTATAATGCTTTACCTCCTCATTCTAGTAGTATTGATTTCCCTTTAATCTCTCTTTATTCATTTTACCAAGGGATTTTCTATTAAAGCAGCGAAATTAAATCAATTTATTCCCATATTTCTTTTGCTTTTAAATAAAATGGAATTTTAAAATTTCCATAACTTTCCATAACTTGGGACTAAGAATCGATTCTATTTGAAGTGTTGGAATTTTGTCGTCTAAAACATTTATCTCATAGGGACAAGATATATTGTAATCTGGCCCATTTTTACAATAAACAACACCTACAACTCTTTCTTTTTCTACACAAGACGGATGAGTTAAAAGAGTCGGTTATTATTATAGCAGATGCAGATGCTAGCTTTGCTAATTCTGGCAGTCATTATAAGAACGCGTTCAAGATGGATGACTTTTAAGCACTCTGTATGTTCTATACTAGCATTAAAATCAGCGGTTTTGTTAGTAAACGAAGTGGAATAATATCTCGAATTCGATTTGAGATTTGTTTCGTTGGTAAACCGAGTGTTTAATTCTTTTTCAAAAGAGATAAAAAAAACAAAAGTGATTTGGATTGGGATGACGTAGAGACAGTCAAATAACCACGAGATCTTGAACTCAGTTCGATTATAATCTGTCAACCCACGGATTTTCAGTGTCTACAATATGTCAGAAAAGGATTGTACGGAAGTACAGCAAACCCTTAACGTTATTTTTTAAATTATTTTATTATAGTACTTGTTCTTAACAAATAATTATTTGGATCGATTTACATAATTCTATCTAATGGTGAACTCTTGGTGTTCTCCAAGGCACTTTTTTATCGTTCTTGTTGTTTCTTGTAGACTTTGTCAGTTGTGCTCCTTGATAATTTTTCTTTTATGACTGTATATATGATTATTCTTGATGATATTGGATTTCTCCTCATGCTCCTTTATTTTTAGTCAAGCTAGTGGTAAACACATGCGTGATGGTAATACTGTTATGTAGAGGAAGTCTTTCCAACAATTTTCCGACGCCCTATCCATTAATAATTCGTAATCTCTAAATCACTATCTCCCTTTTCAGTTAAGATTTTAATTATTATTTCTCCTAACTATTTTACCTGCAGGTATTAATTTCTATCAAGAGGCTTAAATGGGTTATTCTGTTCCGGTCTGTATTTATCAATAATCTTAAGAATAATATTTATTATTCTCAAAATATATTCCCTATTTAGCTTCTTTATCTTTATTTTTTCTTGCATTTTGTTTTACTTTTCATAGATTAGACCCAATTGATCTTTCTCATTTACAACAAAAGTTAAAAACTTTCTACGTTTCATCGAGCAAATCTTTCCATTCAAAAAGCCCCGCATGTGAATTTTAAAACTCGCATGATAATATAAATCAAAGAATCAAAGAATCAAAAAAAGCCCAAAATATCTGAATTGAGAATATTAGAAATTCAGGCAGTTATAAGAAGTGTTCCGCATGAAGAGATCTGCAAACCGAATTCTAAGTTCTTAAAATTCTTACCAAGAAATGGATGCAATAACTTCGCTCACATGTTATCAAAATCCATTCAATTTGGATTTTTTGCCCATTCGATTTGGCCAAAATGAAAGATACAGTAAAACTTCTCAATTTAAGCTCATTCCTGTCGAAAAAGAAGTTACAAAGAAAATTCAGAAATTCAGAAATGGAAATAAAGTTTAAATCTTTGCTAAAAGAGTAGTTGAGTTTTTGTGTGCAGATATCATTGTGTTGATTCAATTTTCTTTGTGAGAATTTCACTGATATTCAGTCAAGTCCTGAGTAACTTTTTATGTTAAGTTGTTCACCAGTCTTTTCGCTTTTTAATGTGGGAATTCACTCCCTGTGTTACTTCTTGAGTAAATATTTGGTTAATATTTTTTTAACGTGTTCAAATTAGGTTCACTTATCCTCTATAATTGTTTATTGCCTGTTGTTCCTTTGAACTGAATTGCAACATTCGGGATAACTCCAGTTCAATTTTATCGATTCACTACAATAGGGCTATTATTGTTACCAGAATAGCTAAATTGCTACGTAACAATGGTTTTGTTTATGGGTTTAATGTGTGTCTATATGTACAGTCTTGGATAATGTTTTGAGAATAATATATATTTTTTCATTCGCTTTTAAAATTTAGGTGATATGAATAATTATTCTATTTTTAAAATTATTGCAAGATTAATGAAAAGTCAAAAGTTTATAAATAATAAGAAAAAACTGTGCAATCCTTTGCTGAATCCAAAATCACGATCTGGTCTTGTTTTTAAGAGGTGAGTTTCAGTCGTTGGAGCTTTGCTATTTGATCAAAATGATGACAAATATAAGTTAAATTAATCATGTCTAATTATAATCTATTTTGTAATATATCTTTGAAAAAATAAATGTTTAAATCTTTTCAATTCCAAAAATAGTTCTTTCGAGAGAAAAGTGTGCAACCATTGTTGCTCTGCACCAAAGAGGCCTGAAATGCAACGAAATAGTTGCTAAGCATATTGTATCTAGAAACACCATCTTTAGAATCATTAATGACTTTAAAAAGTCTGGTTACATTCTTGTGAAGAAGACTTCTGGATGCTCAAGTGATTCAAATGAAGGCCAATATCGCCTCCTGATAAGATTTCAGCTCAAGGATCGGATTGCTACTAGTGCCAAGCTTGTTCATGATTAGAGAGGCACAGCTGAAGCGCTTCAGTGTGCACAGTGTGGGGAAGACTTTTTGACAAAGTTCTCAACTCGAGAACAGCTGCGAAAAAGCCTCATCGCCCAAATAAAATCCTTACGAATAGGCTGCAGCTTTGTAAGAAATATCAGGTTGGAAGAAAAGTATTGTCCGATTTGCTACACTGATTAATAAACATCTTTTTTATTCAGATTATAATAATATTGTTCATAATATAATTTGGTATTGACTCCTATGTAATCCCTTCAAAAGATCACATTAGACATGTTTAGCTCTAAGATATTCATAAAGGTGTCTATGTAAGTACAGCAGCCATGTCCATTCAGAGCACTTATGAGGATAATACAGTAAATGGAAGAAGTTGTAGGAAATGTTTTTTGCGTTTCCGAAGTGGGGATTTCAGTCTAAAAGAGGGACCAAAAGAAGCTCCTCAAAAATAACTTGATTCCAAAGAGTTGGAAGCAATTCTCACAGCAAATCCTTACATCTTCTAAGGAACTCGCAAAAAAAATTTAACGTAACCATTACGACTGTCCTATGGCAACTGATATGGATTGAAAAGTTACACTGATTGGAAAATAAGTCCCACACGAACAATCCACATATAATCTGTAACAGCGAATTTCTTACTGAATCATTGCTTTTACGACACTATCAAGCACCAATTTTGGGCAGGCTTGATGGTAGTGGTGAGAAGTGGATCCTTCATCATAACGTTAAACGATGCTGTTCGCGCATCACTCGATCCCCAAAGATCATGTTGTCTGGTGGGTAACTGAAAGAATTGTCCATTACGAACTGTTAGACTATACCGCCAATTGCAAGGTGGATTAGGATCAACAATAAAGCCTCACATATGAGTCTCATATAAATATTATGGTCTTGAGATGTGCACGCAAATAATTATACACATACAAATAATCTAAAAGTGTATAGCAGTCTTCATAAATAAAAATAACTCTTTGTATAAATAATATATTACATCTTTGTAAATAATAATCTATAGCTTTCATTCATGTAAATAATAAGACAAAAGTGCATTGCAAAGCGGAATAGGCTCAATAATCAAGCTTCACAAATGAGATTATCATGTAAATCCTAGGAAGGTTTGTAACAGGAACATAAATCTAAGATTGATACCCTCTTGTAATAATGAATTAATATAGGACCAAACAAATACATGTAAATAATATAAAATTACAATTTAATTATCTATGCTAAGCAGAATATTTTGTAACGATGCAAGTGAAATTTTTGGGTTCCCACGCGAATGTATAAACATACATACATTAGGAAACAGATGTGAGCCGAAGATTTGGATACAGATAACGGAGGCAGTGGAAAACAGCTGGGAACACATGGAACGAAATCAATTTTGCTATGGATGCCGGCTTGATAAACCCGGTCAGGTAGCCAAATGTAAATACTCTCTTAGTGCACACGTGCCTGCAATGAGCATTCACACACCCTTTGAATCTACCCAGTAATCTTAGTAGAGAACGCACGCACCCGATAAGCTCCACCCTGCGTTCAGATTAAGAGAAGAGAAGTCACACCACTTAATTGGTGTTGGTATAAATACATAGGTGGGCCGACTGAAACATTCTTATCATTCTTTTCATTCTGATTTGTATATTAGTAGCGTCCATAGTCCCAACAATCTCACGCAGAAGGATACTTACAAGAAACACTGAACATTAACACTGATAGTCAGCTCAAAGGCGTGAGCCTACAAACGAACCACGGAAAACTCAACTATTCCGCTTGCCCGAACTTAAGTAGCTCACAGCCGATGTTAAAGCCTATAAAACCGCCATTTTTCTTCCTAGTCTATCCTTCTACCAAGAAATAAGCAGGTTACCATTCGAACTCAGCCTTTTCCTGACACACATACGCTGGTAACCCATCGTGACCCCCCAAACAAACTGATGACTATCTATAAGACAACAATCAAGCAATTAATGTTGATCTAAACTGCAATCCTCTTCGTCGTTTGAAAGCTGCTTTGCGGCAAAAGCCACCCGCCTTAGTCAACAGAAGGGGCGTCACCCTCAATCACGATAATAGCTGTCGTAACACAATTCCTCAAATGACCAAAGATCTCTTGGAGAAGCTTTGTTAGAGAAATACTGCTTAATCTTCCCTATTTTCCTGACCTTGCTCCTTTTGATTATCACTTGTTTATTGGATTATAGAGCTATTGGAATGGTTCTAGGTTGAAATTAAGAGAAGAGGTTGAAAACGAGTTTGATTCATATTTTGCAGCATCAAAACCTAAAGAATTTTAGAAGCTTGAGATTTTTATGCCTGTTAATAGATGAAATGAGGTTCTAGCAAGCAATTGAAATTATGTTTATGTTCAAATATTTCCATAGTCATAAGTTTTTTCGATTTTTAATATATTCCCTAAAATCAAATATTACTTTTGTTCCATCTTGTTATAAAGAATAGACTGTTGAGGAGCGAGGACAAGTGAAATTCTCTGATGAAGCTCTATTCCGCTAGTTTATAGCTTCGGAAAGATCCCTCGTAAAGAGGAGAAAAGAGGAGCGCTTTCACGATTCCTGTTTCATGCACACGCTGAAGCATTCCGACATTTCCCATGTCTGGGGTTGCTTCTCATAAGGGTTTCAAATATCGTTAGAATCGACCGAATAATTACAATGTTATTATCAAAACAAAAAAAACAAAACGTGGACTGAAGGACCGACCGACATAGTGAGATATAGAGTCGCGCTTGACTATAAAAAAAAACAGTATAGAAATTATAATAAACAAAACCTTTGCTAAAAATATGTTACCTAGTGATATATGTATAAGAAAAAATGTGCCCTTTCCTAAACTTTGCCCTCTTCTGTACAAATACAACATTTAGATTTAAATACCTTTGTTAATTCGTATGTTCATTTTCGTCATTCTGTTTCGTTTTCCAAAACAAGTGTTTTTCATCGTTATACCTTCGATAATAAACTAATTTAAGATATTTTAATTCTTATATTGAGAGCCATATTGTCAAAACATTTCAACTGACTTCTAGGTGCTAGAAGAGGTAGGCAACAAGAAGAAAATTTTAGGGCAGGTTATTAGTTAGATCAGGTGATATGATCTCGGTGACGTGATTCCTATACTTGGTTCCAAATTCCCCAATAAACTCTATAATAATTAAATATAAATTAAAAGTAACTATGTTTGGCAACCTTTAAAATCCAATTTCTGTGTTTCTGTTGCCACTTTTATGAGCTGGATTTTAAAACCACTTTCTTCCATAGTTTTTTTAAGCAGTAAAATATGATGTTATCCCCCCATCAGACACCGTCTTGCCATTATTTTCTTCTCTGTTTTATAGACATTTCTCACTATTTCTTTCCTCTCTGTGTTCTGCCATATTCCGGCCTCAATGAGAATCATAGCTCTAAACAGGACAGCAAACTTTACTTTTCTTGCTAATAAATCGAATTGAGATCAAATTCTGATCCATATTTCTCATTTCCAGTCCTTCATAGTGTATCACGTATCACCTTTTCATAAGGGCATTTACAATTTTCATCCAATGCTATTGTTATTTATATGAATATGCGAACGTTGAATGGTAGAATTTGTGTATGATGATCATGCGGTGTAGAAATTCAAGTTTCTCAGGTGGGAGGCATATACCTATAAGCATACATATATACATAGATAGTATACAATAGAACAAACTTGATATATAATAGTAAAGTAACCCTTCATGTAAAAATAAAAAAGGTCCGTTTTTGATCAGCCATGAAAAAGTTACACAAGTCACATCAAAATATATATTGACACAGTCTAATGCATTTGAAGCACAAATAAAACAGATAAATAATACCTTCAAAGTGTTAAGCCTTGGACTTCCTTTAGTTCTCAATTTCAGGTTCGTCTCTATATAAAATCCAGCAGTAATCTGCAAGCATTCTTTCGTTCCATCAGTCTAGTTATCATGCGATATAGCGCTAATATCTTGTTGGAAGCGCTATCTTTGCTCATCAGACCCTGCATCCAAGTGCTTATCAAAAACGTTCAGATGTTTATTGAAGGAAATGAACTTTGAGAGACACCACACTTTTAATGGCAGCGTATGATGTTAGAAGTCTTTTAACGGCATTTTCTAAATCCGTGGACCTCTTGTTTTTCCAATAACTTTTAACGAAGCCACCCAATAGTTCCAGACCTGTGGTCAAGTTTTGATCCTTACTGTTCATTAATCTGAGGATTGATGAAGATTCCTTTCTTTAGCTTTGCCTCAGTAATCTGAAATTGACTTCGCCGTACTCAAATGCCTTCGAGTTTCTCTTCTCCAGGTCTTTGGCAAATTGCTTTACTGAACACAGCTTTATATGAAGCGGAAGGAACAGAATATTTTGTGAAGCGAACATAGGGTTATTCTTAATGTTTAAAATTCCTAGTTCCTATGTTTATCGCAGGGTTCAGCTCAACTGCAAGTAGTGTGTGTACTAGTAAGTCTGTTTCCCCGAGGCATAGAAAAGAACAGTGTTTTGTGAAACATGGCAGACTCTCCATCAACATACCAATTAATTTAAAGTACTCAGAAAGTTTTTAATTGTATTTCTGTTAATTTATATCATTTAAAAGTGCCACTATATTCTCATAGCACTCTTTCATTTCCAGTGAATGTCCAACAGGAACGGAAGGTTTCTTGTCCCCATTATGTAGCAGTACCACCTTTATGTTTCTCTTCAATGAATTGATGAATAAGCGTCACTGAGAATCGCCAAGCTCCTGCAATAGGGTGCGGAACAATATGACAATATTGTTGGAAAAAGATGATGGTAAGTCTACTCTAAAATATGATGTAAGGGTTTGACTCCTTTTCCTGAAATATGTTACTCGAACATCTTTCTTTAGTTGGCATTTTTTATTCAGACAAGATGTCATCAGTTAAGTTTCATCCTTCGCCAGTCCTAAGTCTCGGGCCAAATCATTTAATTCTGCTGGGCGAAAATATAATCGAAATCCTCCACTATAAATGTGTCAAACAGATACCTTCCCGAGCCTGCAGGAAGAACTACTGCTATATATCTCCACACATTTTCACTTCTTCCATCTTCACTACTTTCCTTACAGATCTCTCTCCTTGCACTATTTTAGCTTTCTACACTCTCCTTGTAGTAGGAGTAATAGTGGTTCGCCAACCTGCCTTTAGCCAGGCGGATCCCGACCGGATAATGAAATAGAGATAAAGGTCAGTATGACAATCCCTGGTGAAACCGAGAACACCAGAAGCTCATAAGGGATTGTCATATTGAACTTTATGATCCTCTTCGTGGAGAGGCGCCAGGAAGTATTATGTTTTGACACCAAACAACGTTCAGGTGGAACCTGCGTCACCAGGGGGAAATGGACCTGCTCTGCATCAGAGGTATGTGGATATAGATACCCATCGGAAGGATTCTTTGGAACGGAGAGTGTATGTGTGTGTGTGTGTTATGCTGTGAATACGGGATAGGAAAGAAAAGAGTTATGTAATTGTCAGATGAGTAGTGTAGGATCTACCTACCCCAGTACAGGGTTGAGCACAGCGCGTCCACCAATAGGTAGGCAGATCTCGACGTGCGGTGAGGTCTGTAACGCTCATACCGGGATCGAACCCAGTTACGCGAGGTCAGTGGACCAACTATCCATTCTGCTAATAAGAGCTCCACCCTCGTTGTTATTGCTCTCAAAATACGAGACAAGTACAAATGAAACTAAATATATTTTTAATTATTTTATTATTTACATCATTGAGAAAATAATTATTATTCCCTTTCCTATAAAAAAATAGGAACATGGGATGGTTTATATATCAATTTTTTTATTCTTATTATCCATTATACGTTTTCTAGATAACGTTTAGTCTTACTATAAATGATTAAGATCAAAAGTCACTGTGCACTTTTTATTTATGTTTTTGATTTCAGACAACTAATGGCGGGTTTAAGAAATTAAATCAAAATGATCCTCGCCTGTATTTATGCTAATGGGGGTCACTTTAAACATCTTTTATAAAATTTATTCATATTCATAATATTCTCATGTTTTTTAATAGTAAAACGTGTTTCTGTTAATAAAAATATAAGTGCACAGTGACTTTTTGATCGCCCTGTAGTTTAAAAAGTTTTTACTTTTTCTTGATTAACATATCGTATTTAATTAGACATTTGGCCGGTAAGGGGTATAAGAGTTGGGTAATTTACACCGTTCATGTATATATAAGGTTGTAATCACTATGAAAAAAGGACTTACCGGTACTATGTTTTTAGGCGAAAGCTTAAACAAATACAGGATGATTACTAAAAATGTGTCATATATCATTACCTTGTGTTTTTGTATGTGATGCACACATTCAGGAAGAACTTCAAGAGGCTGTAGCATGGTATTGGAAACAGTCTCCATTGCGGCAGTGATGCTCTGCTTGAGTTACTCTAGAGTTGCAAGAAGGGGGAGAGGACATAGACCAGTCCGTTCACATAGCTACAGAGGAAAACGCGCAAAGTGTCAGGTTAGGTGAATTGTGCTACAACTGGTGGTGCGGCTGGTAGTCGCCTGCCGACAATCAGTAAATGTATACCTGCTTACACTCTGTTTATTTATCGTGTTACAGATCATGGTCACTGCTTATAAAAGGTGTTTCATTAGCTCTGATCTGTTTTATGATATAGGTGGTGGGTTCAATGGGCCCAGTTAATGGATGAATATAAGTGATTTTGTGAAGAAGGTATATTTTGCTTACTTTTAATTTAACTCAGGATTAAGACGAGACGTGAGCTTTGCATGATATATGAAATTCTTGTAGTAAAAATTTACGACAATAGGCCGAAGGAAGGAGAGCAAAAGTGGCATTAAGAATTCCTACGGTATTGTATTTAGAGAGACGACAACCCAAGCAATTGAATCTTATTTTTGCCTGTCAGGACTTCAACTTTCAATAAAAAAATCTTACCTAAGCCTGGATTATGCAATTCGTCCAATACGCCATTCAAATAAACTGTCTGTAACAGTTTTTCGAGAGATTCTCTTACCTGAGTACGTGGAAGACATGATAAGTGATGGTGACAAAACAGATTCTGATACGGATTTTGAAGAGACTTCTGCAACTAGTCTCAATGTTTTAATCAGGTAAATTAAATAATGACTCATTAAGAGATTCATATCTTCCAAAAGAATGATCTAATCTGGCCTCTTCACCAACAGAATTTAATCCATTTAATCCAGTAACGTATTCCAGAAACCGAGATTTTTTTTTTACAATTATTTACAGTTAACAGTATTTTAGTTTATTGTCATGATATGTCAGATTTGTTAAATGCCACGAGTGTGACTCTAGAAGAGCCGAAAGAATGGCGATTTTTTAGTAACAGTTCAAAGATGAGCATCTACATGAGCATTATTCACATTAGGAATTCCTATATTTGAGTTCCAATTTTTCATTGTGTAAATATGAAAAAGGTTTTCGAGTTAATCATTTATGATGAACACAACTAGATCATTTGTCTGGTTCATTAAATAACTATTTTACATGGTGAACAAGAAGGTTACCTTAAATAATTATATTTTTTGTACCTGTGGGACAGTAGACTAAGAAGAATTGGCCGATGAAAACAATTAAATATCAGAGAAACAAATATAAATAAAATACTACTCTATTGAGAATCTAATCATTTTTCTTCCTCTCCACATCAAACAAAGAAGGTTACTGTTTTCAGTACATGTGACCAAATTTCCTGGCCTCAAGTATAAAAAAATATAAGCTGTAGAATTTGAAGAGACACAAAATTTACTAGAAATCTAAAATCTACAAGCTTTTGGATGATATGGAGAAAAACGCCTGTAATTCTTAGATGTTGTTATGAATAGTTTACGGGAAACTATGAAAGTAAAAATTGCAAATTCTTATACCTCATTGCTTAAGCATTCTCATGATCTTGGTTGCAACATGAGCACTAAGGTTTAATTTTTCAACAGTTATCTTGATCATTTTGAAAATTTAAATGATGAAAGTGATGAGAAAAGTTAAAATTCCGCCAAAATATAAAAGCTATGGAGAAACGATAGCAAGGAAGGTGGTCTACTCACTTGTTTCGGATTACTGCAGTGGTATTAAAAGAAATGCCTGGAAATTGAGCACAACGGAAAATCATAAACAAAACTCATTCCATGGACGACGGATCTCAGTTAATGAGAGCCCATATCTGTCAAGCTATTATTTTAATGTTACCTATAAGTTTTGTCTTCTTTAATTGATATATATATTTATTAGTAAACGGCATTATAAATGAAACAATAGAATTAAGATGAATCCTGAAAATCGGATATTAGGTAGGATGACAAAAGAAATAGACCTGATAGGCAAACTCTAATCTCATATATGATATCAGCGACCCCAAATTAGTAGAAGAAATGCGTCAGATCGTAGTCACCAAAAAACCCTACAAAATAGTAGTCAAGTGAAAGGCAAAATCTGTGGGAGCTACAGGATGGTAACACGAAGTGTAGACTTATATTTATTTTATTATTTTTAGAACACAATGTAATATTACATAATGCTTAGGCTTAATCGAATGAAAAATATATATCACAAGATGAGTGCAAGTGTCACGCAGGGGTTCAAATGATATTTCTTCCCCGCATTTTTATAGTTTATTCTTCAGAACTTCGGCACTTTGGTGAGATTTGGTACAGTCTTTCTGCTTAATCATCGACCATAATCTTAAGTCTATGTGGTTCAAATATGGGGAAGTAGGAAGCTAAAGTTCTTTTGATCAAACCTTCCTAAAATTTGCCTAGCACCAGTCTTGAACATTTTTTGTTGTGTGTGAAGTTGTTCCATCGTGTTACATGGTTATACCAGTATTTTCTATGGTGTTATCCATCCATAAGATGAATCTTTACTTCAACATGTCCAAATAAACATGTTAATTGATCTTTAGCTCCACTTTAATTAAAAAGGGGTCTGTTATGTTACGCCAGCCCATACTCTCAACTTTGTATCTTGAAAGGGGTCTACGGTTGTGGGTGGCTAGATAGTGAAAAAGTTCTCATCTGTCCACAAAATTGGAGGCTGCAAGTCATCAAGAAGCTACTGGAAGAGCAGCTTTTCTGTTTCGGATATACTTTTTAGTGTGGTTGGAAAATATATGGTTTTTATCTATCTTGAATGGACAAAGTTTTAGATCATCTTTCATCAATTTTTGTAGGGTCACATGACTCACTTTGAACTCCACATCAAGTTGTCTAGCATGCCATCTTGGATTTTACTTGATCTTGATCATCGTATTTTGAATGATGGTTGGGACCCTCACCAATCGTGGCCGGGTGGTTCTCACTCTGGGAAGACAACTGCCTGTATTTTTAATCCGTCAAATAGTATTAAAAGCATATCTGCTCATAGTGAGGTAAACATTTTGAAAATATCGCCTGCTGTCTTACACTTTCTAAAAAAGTACCCAATTGCTTCGCATTTTCCATGAATTTACAATTTGATTCGCATAATTCAATAAATCCTGAAATAACCTGAAAAAAGGAATTAATTACACAGGGTAACAATTTTAATCACATTTTCTGGTGACTTAGCGTTATCTGCCAATATTAATTTGTATTTTCATGCTGATTTCAAATATATAATCTATTTTTACCTACATGCTATAGTTATTCTGTAATCTATATTTTCTCGTAGAAAGCAAATACTTCACAGTACATAGTAGTAAGATAGTAATAAGTAATATTGTGCAAAATATTGACATTATTTTTTCTTTTTTTCAGGTCTCATGTTAGAGTGATGGCTTCGTTAAGAGGAAATTGCGCTAATGATCCAGATACCTTCGAGAGGGTTTGAATGACTTGATACGTGATTCGGTGCTCTCCAAGAAAGCTGCCCAACCTTTAGCCTCCAGGTTGAGTAAGAGACATATGTTTGACAACTCGGTACGGGTATCATATTACCAAACAAGGAAGAGTACATTTGTTAAGTATTTCTCTCAGGATAAACAATTTGTATAATGCCACGATGTTCCTGGTCTGTTTACTGAGTTGGGACTTGGCACCTATAGCAGCGTAGCCTCAAGTGTGTCATTTTGCATAATGGCAATAAATTTGATGCAGTTCCTCTCAGTCACTCTGTCCCTCTACGAGAAACTCACGATGACATAAGGAATGGTTATGGATTTACTTAAGTACCATGAAAAAGAGAAGGCAGCCTGGTTCTCATTTTCTGCCGGTGTTCCTAACTTCTTGGAAAACAAAAAAGCGCATAACTACGAGGATCTGGTTACTAATATGCTTTTAGCATATCGTGATCTGGGATGCAACATGAGTGTGAAGCTGCATTTCCTAAATAGTCATCTCGACCGATTCCCAGAGAATCTGTGAGCCGTGAGCGACGAACAAGGGGGACGCTTCCATCAGGATTTGATGACGATGGAAGAACGCTACCAAGATCAATGGGATAGACACATGATGGCGGACTACTGCTGGACGATTAGAAGAGATCAGCCAGAGAAAACTTACAAGAGAAAGAGTTACAAACGCAAATTTTCGCTCGATTGAAATCAAGAAGAGGTCCTTCAGCCTAATATACGGTCATTAATAAATTAGCATCTATTTGATTACAGTATTTGTAATCCTAATGTGTAATCAAGTTTCTTCTCATATGCAATAAAATGTTTGTGCAAAAAACCTGCTTTACTATAAATAACGCAAAAGGATGATTCAAAATTACTTCAGGGCATGATGATAGGCGTGATAAAATGAAAATTATTGTATAATATTAGTTATTGATATTACGAAAAATCGGTAGCATTTAGAGAGAATCTGATTTCAGATTTGAATTCATTATGTTCGAATTAGGTAGAAAAAGGTACTTTTGTCAATTCACAAAATACATTGTTCCCCAGTGTTATGTAAACATATTTAAGATGATTTGTTAAAATCAGTCCACACTACATGTTTCCACCCTTTATGGAGATAAAAGCTTAATGTTAAAATATCAAGTCATTATTTGATAAATAATGACTTGATATTTGATTTTAACATTAAGCCTTTACCTCCTTAGTATTGTAAACACAACTGCAATTCATTTGAAATTCAGACCGTGGCCTTTATAACCTTTTGGTGTTCACTTAAAAATATTAGGTCAATATAAGCAGAACTGTTCATGCCTATTTAGTTGAGTTGCAATTTGGGAGGCCTTTGCTTCAAAACAGCACCTCCGGGACAATTTTCCTATCCGTCCACGTTCTTTCCATGTCAAAATCCTTATTTCTCTTCATTTTTCCAAAGCTATAAATTTTATTTTTAATTTGTTTTAGATTTTCATTTTTAAAAGAACTTTACCGGTTTTCTTTTTTCCCTCAGCTTAAAACAAGTGTACATTTTTCTTTCTTCTTATCAATCTTTGCTGGTTTCTTTGCGTAGATAAATAATAGTATATTTTATTTCAATTTATGTTTATATTGCATTTGTTAAAATTTTTTAAATGGTGTCAGAAGTTAAGTTAAATCAATATAGCAATAAAGATCCAAGAAAATTTTTAATTATGATAAAGTGAATAACAAATATAGCACAGAACCTTAACAGTTTAATTTCTCATATTTATAGGTGAGGGAAAGCTGTGTTTAATATCATTTTAATATAGATATAGAAACCAATATAAAGAGTTATAATTAATAAAGATTCATAGTTAAAAAAATTCTTCGGCATAGGACAAAGAAAAACAGAAGAATGTAGAAGTAAATAAGACGCGAACAAACACTTAAATAGGAAAAAGTAAAGTAGACACATTTGGACGTCTTCAATATAATTGAAAACTGACAATTTTTGAGCTACAAAAATTTTCTCATATGTTAATTTTTACTCTAGCAATTGATTCGAAACAATGCAATGAGCTCATGTGAAAGGACAACTGTTCCTAGATATTTATAAATGAGAAAAGCTTTATCGATTTTACCATTACATTAAGCTTTTCCATTAAATCTAGTGCATTTATGAAACGGTTTGTTTCAGCGTAATTTGAGAGTATATGTAATGTACTTGTTTGTTTTCATTACACTTTATGGTTATCCTATTACTTGCCTTTTCAAAACTGTAATTATAAATTCCACATCCTTCCCTTTTCATCGGATTTTATCCTTTGAATAAATCCCCTTTTAGTATATTAGGTCTAACACTTTTGAGAGGTGAAAAATAAACTGATCATTTATTTTTCTGGTCAAAGCCAGGGAGGTAAGCCTTTTATCAAATAACTATATAATTTGGGTTTCTTTCCTGTCTCTATTCCCTGTTTAATCAAATTTATTATAAAACCTTAGCATTCAAAGGGGAACTAGAGGGGCTCTAATAAAATATATCTATCTCGTAAACTATCTTAGGGAAACGGATTGTTATTTCATTATTTGTATTCTATGCTCAAACTGACCAATAAATGCAAAAAAAGACAACTTTACTATTGGGATGAGCGGAAATATAAGAATGGACAACGTATCCCTGTAAGAAGACCATCTACAACGGAATTTCTAAAAATAAATGTAATTAATTATAAAAATTAAGCAGTCATTTTAAATTAATGGTACTCGGTTGTAAACCCAGAAAAAGAACTAAACCAACTAGTTATCCCTCCATTTGCGCTCCAGAATTTGTCGGTCAATCTAATTGTTGTACCTGAGTTTTGGGATTAATTTGTTTCCAATTTCATATACTTATTGTGAGTTCGTGATGTCATTAAATTAAAAAGAAACATATAAATAATGTACTAGGAACTTATTATAACTATATTGTGAGCCTAATATATCGATCGAGCTAAAACATGAATCACACTCATGGACGTGGATGTAAACTTCGACTAAGATCGACCATATTGATTGACACTATCACAAAGGGCGTCACAGAGATATTTTGCAACCTTAAAAAACACCTAAATTCCATTGACCTTGGATGATTTGAGCAAAAACGTTTGCCCTACCCAAATAAGACCCCAAACAACCAATTATGCCAAAAATTGGATATAAAAAGTATTTAGTCTAACTGCATATATTTTCGAAAAGTTTCTCTCCCAAACTAAATGTTTATCGATGATTTTTTTGTGATATATTTGATTGAAGGCGGTGGCATTGCCCTTATAAGCAGTCTCCAGATGGGCGCTAAAAAGATGGGATTCGAATGTTGCCAATTTGATACGCGTTTTGTAAGTCTATGTAAAACGAAACATTGAACTGGGAACTTAGCATCAATATATTACAGGCCTAATAAGCGAATCGCTAAAACCACGTAAAACAGTCTTTCATTATCCTGTGTGTTGAACAAAATTATAATTATAGGACTAATATTTTTATCGATCGAGAAAATAGCGTGAAGCCCGCTCGGCCGCGGAAGTGAATTTCGACTAAGATCAACCATACTGCCTACAATCACATAACAACGGTCAACACGGATGTTTTTAGTCGCGTGCGACTCTATAAGTTACTATGTCAGTCTCTAGGTATGTCCGTTGGATAATAAGCATTTTACTTTTCAATGATATCTTTGACAATAACATCGTAACTATTGGGCTGATTCTAACGAAACCTGAAACCCTTATGTGGTTTTATATTTTCTTCCGAATGATATAATTGCCAAGGTCCTGCCAAGGTTATTTTGAAAATTATTTAAATGAAAATAACTATGGGCCGGATTGCCCCACTTGTTGAAAGGTCGTAAGGTCATAAGGTCATAAGTCAGAATAATTGAGAGCACACTGCCTAGGTCCTTTGACCTTGTTCTACCATGAATAAATAACAAAAATCTACTGATAACCATAGATAATTAAAGCATGGATAACGCCACCGACTCAACCTGACCATACACAACCAATGCTAGTATAAAATCGACTAAAACAACCATATCTCTTCCTCAATTCTTCATTGTAATCATTCTCTTCCGAAGACTCTCTTCCAAATGGAGAATTAAACTTGCCTACTCTATCACTGACATCCTGGCTGCCTACTCCTCCATTTCTGACTGGCTTTCTACCAACTTCCTCAGGCTTAATCACTCCAAAACTGAGGTCCTCCTCGTCGGCACCCCTGCTCTTGTCAAAAAATCTAAATCTCTCTTTCCCTCGCTTACTCTGGGCGGTAATACTATCATTTTCCCTGACTGTGTTAGGAATCTGAGTGTTGTTTTTGATGAGCATCTCTCCTTTAAGCCTCATATCCGCAATGTCAGCAAATCCTCTCTATGTTTCCTTCGTAACTTCTCTCGCATTCGCTCTCACTTTGATCCCTAAAGTCTTGAGACTGCGGTTCATGCCTTCATCACCTCACGCCTTGACTATTGTAACTCTCTGCTTGTGAATCTGCCATCCTCCTCTCGCCGCCCCCTTCAACTTGCACAGAACTATACCGCCCGGCTTCTCCTCCGTCGCCCTCGCTTCTCTCCCTCGAAACCCTTGCTGCATGAACTGCACTGGCTCCCTGTCAGATCCCGTACTCACTTCAAGATACTTCTCTTCACATTTAAGCCCCTAAACAACATGGCCCCGTCTTACCTCTCTTTTGCCCTCTCATCACGCCATGTCCCTCGGGCCCTTCGGTCATCACATGCACCTCTTTTGAATATTCCTCGTTCATCCCTCTGCTCAATGGTGGACTGCTCCTTCTCAATCTGCGCCCCTAAGTTGTGGAATGCTCTTCCGGCTGAAATCAGGTCTTCTCCCTCTCTTACCACATTTAAGCGTCTCCTGAAAACGCATCTTTTCAGTATTGCCTTCTCCCCTCTCTTGAATTTCCATTGAATTTCCATTCTCATCTCAGCACAACGTGCGCTCTGGGAAGGCCTCAGGCCTTGAAGAGCGCATTACAAATGACTTATTATTATTCTTATAGGATTCACGCAGCAGTTGACTAGAAAAGCGCGAATATATTCAACTTAACGTCTCCATATGCGAAGATGCTTTAAGGGCATATTTGGGGGTAGAGGGAGATGAAGCACTTTCATACCTCTGCTAGGGTTTGTATACTTTTTGACCCCCAAAGTTTGTGTTTATGGCACCTTCATACTTCAAATGTTCGTGTGTTTAATCATCCTCTCCGCCGCCTCCCTTTCTCTTTAGTAATCCAAATCTCTTCTTCAGTTCTATGAGCTTGTTTGCGTGTGCCACATTCTGTCCTCACAACAATTAGGGGCAGATGGGTGGGGGTTCTTTTCACTGGGTTGGGAGAATTAAAGTTAATTACAAGTTTAAACGGGAAAGAAGGAATTTACATCTTTTTGGAGTCGGTGGGTTATCATGTTCCGACTTAGCAAACATTCGAAACAAGGTATTGATTAATCAAATAAAGGAACAATGTTGTGTTATATAAATTAATTATTATTATTACTGAATAAATATTTGATATTCTGCGCAATGAATCAGAAATGGTCTTACTACTATCTAACCGACAATATTTTGATCAGGGGCAAAATTTTGCCGACGGACGAGAGGTTATCCGCTGCTACTTTAGAGCAAACCCCACGCCAAAATACACCTCAAATTCATCTCTTGAGAACGTAATAGATATGTATTCTGCATATAAATTTCCGGAATCGCTACTGAATCTCTCAGTATCCTTCCGAACGTTGATGAGATATGTCATGCTCGTCACTCTCCAGTCGGAAAAGTCAATGAATTAAAAGAGCCCGATTCAGTTCGTGAACAAGTTGCAAAGCTTACTAGTGGTTGTCGGATAGTAGACGATTTCTGCGGCTATTCTTTTTCGTGAATACAGTTATACGTTATTTATTCGCCTCTGCAGTGAAGATAAAGGTGGGTAATCAGTTGGTGTTAATTGTTTGCTTGATGTGTAGTAGCATAAAAAATAGTTTTGAGAAATTTATCTGTTCTAATAACCAGAAAGGTGTGGGGTGTAAAGTAGTGGAATAATGAGATTCTGGAAACTAATAATGAAAATAGAACAAACGAATAAATATAAAAATATATAGACAACAAGCGATAGAAGAACGAAAATTACTTAGAGAAATTTGAGGAATTGATGGCTCAAAAGTGCGAAATTGCACCCTTTCTTATATCAAAGTAAAAGAATAATATAAAAACAGGAAAAAAGGTAAATTGAAAACTACATTTATATACTTTTTAATTTAAAAACCAACTGGAAAATATATGTAGGATTTTTGTATAAAGAACTTTCATAAAGAAATTGGTGAAGTTAAAAAAAGGAAAAATGCATTGCACAGCCCAAGTGGTCAAAGAGATGATTAATTGAAGCGTAATTAACTAGAAAAACGCACAACTCTGGCGACCTCAGACATTCTACAATGGAAACATCCTTGGCAAAAAAGGAAAGCAGACGAATAAAAAAACAAAACAAATTTCTAAAACCAAGACATTTAAATTGTAGTAAAAAAAAATTCGAAGCACTTAAAAAACCACATCTGCACGAGCGATGAATGTAAATTATCTCGTTGCACATTTTCCGTTCCAATCTTCTGAAAGCGCGTAGTGGAAGAGTTTATTTTCCCCTCATTATTTTGACTTCTTTCTTTTTCACTTTCTTAATTTTCGTTGCTTACATTTAGCTTTAGATTTATTTTGTTTTTCCCACTTTAGGGCACTTTTTTTTAAGTCTTTCTCACGGTGCTCTATCGCATATGACACCCACCACAAATTCCGCCCGAATATAGTGCATTAGGTGACTTACCACACTCCATATTGCTTGATAGCACTTTTCTATTAGATGAGAGAGAAAATGAATTAAGTCCCTAGACATATAAAAATTTCATTCTATACATACACTTCGGACCAATTTTTAATACATGTCAGTCTTGTAGGATTTTTAATTATTCACTCATTATTTTGAGCAATTTCGATGATAGGGATTTTTTTTCTCATATTCATCTCAGGGTTCCACAAATTGACAATCTAGGGTTCCGACCCCCGAATTTATCTCAACAGCATTAAATTATTGGACACAAAACATTAACTTACATAAGAAACATAATAATTAATATTTTGTCACAGGACCTTTGATAAAAGTTAAATCTGTCATAGTTTCCTATTAGCTTGCATGTTTCCACTAGAACTTTGCTCCATTTCACATTACAGTACATCCACAATTGGTCTTTGTTCGTTGGCTTTCTTTAGTAGAAGAGTTTTTATATTCCACGCATATATTTTCTATAGGGTTCAAGTAGGGGCTTTGTGATGGCCATTTAAAAAAATAATTTGGGAATCTTCAAGGAAATTCTTCACTACATGAGCCATATTTTGAATCGCTGTCCTTTTAAAAAAAGCTCATTAATAGCTTCAGCTTTCTCGATATCGGTAGACGTAATTCTTTCCAATAAGCCAAATAAATTTCTTCCCTCTTTGTTCCATTGATTTTTATAAGTTAATTCCTACTCTACCATTAAAACCAAATCAACCCCTTTATATTTGGCTACATCCACCGAGACTCGAAGCGGGTCTGCTGATTTCGGGTCACATGCTTTACTGCTAAGCTACCAGGCACAGTAAATATATTTCGCCCAAAGCGTTACCCCATCAAACCCAGTATCTACCTAAGCTAGCAACCTCCAAGGAGGTTCCTAGCGAAAGATAGTTACTGTGGCTGGTAGCTTAGCGGTGAAACATCTGAGCAGCGATCAGCAGACGTGGGTTCGAGTCCCGGCCAGGAATTTTCAAAAACCTTTTTCCCCTGGTGTTATTTCTGTCTTCTCGGTAAAGGATCGCCTTCACTGTGCCGCCTTCTGCTGTCTTCGATTCTGGGTTCTTCCAATGTCCCTTTCTCTTGTCTTTAAAAAAAACAAACTCCGGTTTTTTGTCTCATTTGCTCATTCGTGTCCAATTCTTCTTCCTCTTGTACTACCTGTATTTATAGTCAACTATACAAAGTTTCTGCATCTTTCTTTCTGTCTTCAAATTTATTTTAAAGGCAGAAAATAAAAATGGCGTAACCCTGTGCTGGTTGTATTATCACCCGCAGAACCTGTATTTGCTCTTTCTCTGACAATAAATATATATATATATATATATATATATATATATATATATATATATATATATATATATATTAGAAACAATGAAGAAGACTCAAAATGATGATGGAAATGAGAACCAATAAGGAACAGGTTTTGAATAAACAAGGGGAAAACTAAAGAAAGGAAAGGAGAATCAAAAAAATTCCCTCAACACAAATTTTGCAACCCTTAAATAATTACATACAACTACCAGTAAAGCGGCTGTTGTCGCCGTGTAAAAAATCGGGATAAAAATAGAATCAGTGGTGGTAGTATAGTACTCGTGCTCGTATTGGTGTAGTAATAATGGTAGTAGTAGTGTATTAGTAGTGGTGATATTGGTGGTGTAGTCGTAGTGGTGATGTGGTAGTAATGGTGGTGTAGTAGTAATGGTAATGGTGGTAGTGTAGTTGTGGTGGTAGTGTAGTGGTTTAGTGGTAGTGGTGTAGTAGTAACTGTGGTGGTGGTGGCAGAACTGGTGAAGTAGTACTAGTGGTAGTAGTAATTGTGGTGGTGGTGGTGGAAGTGGTGAAGTAGTACTAGTAGTGGTGGTGGAGGTAGTGTAGTAGTAGGGGTGGTGGTGGTGTAGTAGTATTGGCGTTGGTGGTGTAAGTGTCAAACTCCAAAGCAGAATCCGTGTATCAGTTAAACTCAAACAAGAATCCAAATTATCAAATCTGGAATTAATAAAAAAGCTTTAAAAAATCATCTCGGCAAAACTCTTGAAGTGAGAGACTCGTGTTTGGTCTCCATTCAACAGATAATTATAATCAACACTTTTTTAGGGCTCTAATAGCCCCATGGAGGGGACCATCAGAATGCGCGGGTTTCCTCAAGAGTTCTGAAATGCCTCAAAGGAAAAAGGAAAACCTCGTTTCTCCAACGGGACAAAAACCGGCAAAAGAAAAGTTATCACTTTTCTGCCGATTTTTCCGCTATTCGCAGAATGCATGTAAGTAAAAGACAAAAAAATGAGATACGGACAATATAAACAATAGAAGAGATAAAAATTCTAACTAGTGAATTCTTAGAACTCCTCTTCACGCAAACATACATATATACAAAAATAATCTCCATCTTTAGCCCCACGCGATTTTTCAGTTGTTTTCTTCACACAATACATACATAAATGCACCAAGACCAGTGCCGAAAATTACTCATCTTTCTCTTTGCGAAAACCTTTGAATTCATGACATAATACAAAATAGTAACATATTTTTTTGTTTCCCAGTTTCTTGACAGTAAAACTGATTACATAACGTTTGACCATCAAAAGAACTTAAAAGAAACAAAGCGATGGAATGTAAAGTTGGAAATAGATAGCCGTCCTTTGTTTGGCTTCTTTTCTTATTCTATTTCTTCAGTCCTGGTTCATTTTTTCCTAGTTAGCTACTAAGAAGTCGATACAAAAGGGTCATATCTGGAAGAGGAGTTGCACGACACAATTATAATTCAAATATCGACGGTTTTATCACACACTTAATTTATTATTATTATCTTGCATTTTTATGTTAAAATAAATATTTTCAGCAATTGAGGCTCCGAGTAAAATCTCTTTCTTGGAAGCTTATTAGAGACGTAGGGCAGTCCATATTTTAATTCTAGTTCTATTAAGCAATTTGTTTCTTAATTCATCGAAGAAAGATGGATAAAAAATAAAGAAAAAAAAACACAGAAATGGTCAAAAATATTTGAAAACGCAAAAATAACTGCTACTACTTTTTAGTCGCATGCAGCACGCGACTCTATATGTTACTATATTTGCCAGTAGGTCGGTCGGGTGGATGGTAACCATTTTACTTTTCAATGTCGTTTTTTGGCAATAAAATCGTAACTATTCGGTCGATTCTAATAGAATTTGAAACCCTTATGTTGTTTTACATTCTCCTTTTAAATGATATAATTTCCAAGGTCCTTCCACAGTTAGTCCAAGAATTATTAAAAGAAAACTAACTATAGGTCAGAGTGCCCCACTTGTTGAAACTCTTGAAGGACGTAAGGTCATATGATACGTTTGTTAATTTATACGTTTTTTATTTTAATTATTGAAATAATTGAGAGCACGTGACCAAGTTCTGTTGACTGTTTTTGTCCTGCTTGGGTAATAAACATGGCTGGAATATTTCCACAATTTTAGGTACGCACAACATTAAATACATATAAGATCGACCAAGCAATGGCTGGGCCACTCCACCCCCCCACCCCCGCCCTACGGGGGGAGCTTGCCCTTCGCTACTAAGATTAAAATTTAAAATCTAAAAAAAAGCAGCCATGGTTAAATTTTTAGAAATTTTCTGAACTTCACCTATTCTAATAATATATAAAAGGAACTCTAAACTAAATTTCGCCCCTTTCAAAATATCACATTGCTAAAATATAGTTATAAAAGAAGATATATAAAAATAAATTTTCTGAACTTCACCTTCTGTAAGGAGTGAAGAGGCCCTCCTCTTCTCATCTCAATTTTAAAAAATCTACAAAACACACCACGTCATTTCCAAACTAAGAAAAAAAATATTATTTAGTATTTTTCCAAAAATCCCGTCCTTAAAATATAGAGTTAGTGATGATTATGATAATGATGATGATAACTCGGAAATGTGGGGAAAATGGTGATTGAGGAAGAATTAGTTACCGACCTACCTCTTTCCCGCTCCACGACTCCGTTTTATACCAATTTTACCCCGGGATTCTAGAAAAGCATCAGGGAACTTGATCCATACATGGCCGAACGATGTACAACATATAAATCCGACAATGTAGAACGGGATTGAATAAGGTTGAGATTGAATCAAATTTGCTATAATAATTCTCTTAGCGACAAATAAAACTACATTTTATAACATTCAATTTTCCTGCCTCGTTTCAGTGAACATTTCTTCCTTAAAAGTTCACATAAATATAATAATAAAACTTCCTATTTATATCATAGCAAAAAATAGAACTTTATATTAGCTTTAATTTTGTTATATTTTTGCATTCGGTCTCCAGTTTTCGATTTCATATTCGCGTTTTCTCTTATTACTTGAGGAGAAATCTAACATTTAACTTTTATTCTCTTTCATCACATTTCACTGTTTCGTCACTACCTTATGACACATCTTCAGAGCAGGACTTTCACAACGGTGTACTCTTGGTTATATTTGCATAAAAGAGGTGGGAAGTGCAGAAGATAGTGAAAAGAATTTTGAGGATTGGGGTATGTTGTTTGTAGTAATTTAGTATAATTAGGATCTCCGTTTTCCGAGTGATGTCATTCAAGTGTATTCGTTTGAGCTCCTTCTTAACTTTTCCTATGAAAGTTCAGAATTGCCTGAATTGCCCTTGTTCTTCTCGCAGTACTTTTAACAAGTCTTCTATGGCTGTGTCGCAAAGGGGGCCAAGGTTGTACATTTGAGTACTCTTAGTCGCTGTAATAATTTCCTTTTAGCCTTCACATTTTCACTGTTCTTTTGTCTTTGTTCATATTCTTTTTGTCTTTTTTTCTCCTTTCGTTGTTGAGTGAATATTTCCTGTTGGATTAGACAGGGTTATTTTTCCTTTTCCTTTAAGACTTCTATTTTTTTTCCACATATCGCATCGAGCACTCACGCCTTCATTAGTGGCAGCTACTTTCGTAATTTCTTCAGGTAGGGGGTGGGACATTGTGCCGTTCTGCGTTTCCTGCCTACGTTTCTTTATCCTTTTCTCACCTGAGCGTTATTCTTTGTTTCCTGCCATCCATCATTTGCCCACTGTGTTGTTTTCTTTGTTTTACCATTAAATGTAATTCTTTGTTATACACACTAATGTTGGTTTTCCCACTATTATTCGATTCTTACTCACTTTTCTTCAGTCTTTTCTCACTGAGCGCTGTTTTTTGTTTACTGGCCTTCGTCACTTTCTCACTGTGCTGTGTTCTTTTGCTTTTACTCTGTGTTATTCTCCGTTTTACTCACGGTTGTGTTTTCATCACACGTTTCTTTATTCTTTTCTCACAACTCGCTATTATTTGTTTCATACCTTCCGTTATTTGCCCACTGTAATTTTTTTTTTCACTACTGAGTGTTATTCTTTGTTTTACACCCTATTTTTACCACTACCATTGTTCTTTTTCCGCCTTTCGTTATTTTCCCACTGTGTTGTTTACTCAGTGACTTCTATTCTTTTTTTTACTCGCTATTGATTTTTGCCACTTATATTCCTTGTTTCCTGTCCACGTTTTTTATTCTTTTCTCACCTAGCGCTAATCTTTTTTTCACGCCTTCTGTTATTTGCTCATTGTTCTGTATGTGTTTTTTCCACTAAGAGAATTCTTGTTTTTACCCACTATTATTTTTTTACCACTCCTTTTGTTAGTTTCTTTCCTGCCAAAGTTTCTTTATTATTTTCTTCAGCTCTTTAGTTTGTGTTTCACTCCTCCGTTATTTGCCCACTGTGCTGTGATCTTTGTTTACTTGCTGAATTATATTCTTGTTTTGATAACTGTTGAACTGTTGTTTTTTGCACTGGTATTCTTCGTTCCCTGCCCACGTTTCTTTATTATTTTCTTATTGAGTGATATCCTTTGTTTACTAGTCTCCTTTAGTTGCTCACTCTGCTCTGCTATTTGTTTTAACACTGAGTGATATTCTTTGTGTATTAAATGTTTGTTTTAACACTACTATTCATCGCTGTTTTACATATTTCTTTATTCTTTTCTAATAGCTAACTATTCTTTGTTTCCCGCCCTCCGTTATTTCCCATTGTGCTCTGTTCTTTGTTTTAGCACTGAGTGTTATTCTTTGTTTCTCCTCCTTTAGTCTTTGTCCACTAAGCGCTATATTCTTGTGTATAATGGCCGTTGTTCTTTATTTTCTACTATTTTTCTTAGTGCACTCATGTTCCCTAGTGCCCTGATGACAATGAATTACTAAAATGGGCATACATGTAAGTAGTGAAAGGACAAATAAATCAGAGAAAATGATAATCTCGCAGCAACCAAAGAGAATCATATAATCTTTAATAATAAAATAACAGAGTTCGATGCTAAACTCGGCTGCATCTTTACAGCTTCTATTTTGTTTGATCTGTAACTATCTCTATGGCAACGTAAACTGACGTCGCATCTGACAAGATATTTGAAATCCACAGAAGGAGAGAGAAAGAGATCACTTCAGGGAATTCTGTTGGATGGACTAAGAAATTAGTCCTGTAGTTCTCCTTTTATCTCCTTCTTGTTAGATGATTACATTGCTCAACACACATTTTTTATCAGAGACCTTACTATACTTTTCTAAATACATTTTCCATGTTGAATCTGCCTTCGGTGTTGCTCTAGCACGTACCGTTTTTAAGATATGCCAAAAATTCAAAATAGCCGCCTGCGATTATAAAATGTAGTATATTATTGGTATTGCTCTATTGCACGCATCATTAGTGTACTGCTAAGATGAGCAAACTAGATGCTTCGTAAGTTCTTGCTGGTTAAAGGGGTATAGAGAAGAATTCATTTATATTTGTAACCCGAATGCATATTTTACGCAATTATTTATAATTCTGTTTTATGCTTTCAGGTTCCTCATGGGATGTGCATCTTCTAAGCTGCTTCTTCTGCGTTGATCATAAGAGGCTTCCAGATATTTACACAAAGAAATAACAACGCCTCGAGAGTGCAAAAATCATCCAGATAAATTCTGCTATGTATGCGGGCATTTTACAACTAAATCTCAGCAGCGTACTATCACAAATGATATCAAGAAAATGTACAAACGCTACTTCAGTTGCCCTCTGGGTGAGCAAGATAAAGCAGGGGCACCACATCAATTTTGTACTTCCTGCTCTAATGGATTACGTGACTGGATTACCAAAAAAGAAAGCTTCAATGCCCTTCGCTGTTCCTATGATATGGAAAGAACCCAGGGATCATCTCGAAGATTGCTATTTCTGCAGTGTGACCACAAAAGGGTTTTCTGCAAAGAACAAGCACCAAATTGCTTATTTAACCATGGATTCGGCGTAAAGACCAGTTTCACATGATGTATCTTTGCCAATTCCAGTTCCACCAGGATATCAAGACCATGGAAACTCGCTATCAAGGATTTTGGAATGAGAGCATGGTGGGAGATCATTGTTGGATGTTATATCGTGATAATCCTGAGAAAAATTCAAACGCAAATCCCATGCACAACGTTTATGAATCCGAGTTTTGATTTATTAGCCCTTTAATCATTGTTTACCATTCTTATACATTCAATATAAGTACCATTAACTTTATGATGCTTATGGGATAAACAAAACATGGCTATTGATCTCTATCATATGTTTATGTCTAAAGAGAATGATAAATTTTAGAGTTTCTATATGTTAAGTGCATCATTTTGTGTCAGTTAAACTTCTCCATGCACATGGAGATATACAGAAGGCAATTTTTTCTAGCAATGGTGTTATGCAACCATATATCACCAGTTTCGGAAGAACTCAGAGTAAAACGCGACATTCATCAGCGACGACGGTCATAATGCTTTTTCAAATATCTCGAAAAATGGCATGATAAAAGTTTACCCAAATCTCTGATGATTAAAAAGGTTCAAATTTTTTGGCCCGTGTTATATTTATTTTATCGGGACAGAACATTAGGTATAAAATGTTCCGTTGATTATTCATAGCATTCAATGTTATCGTCCGTATAACACTGCAAGAGGAATTTTTTAAAATCCGTTTTACCCTTTATTATTCACATTGGATGAGGGGAAAATTATTCGAGCTAGATGAAAATAATCTCGCGAATGATTCGATGTAGGGTTTAGTAAGCTTCAATTGAATAGGATTGAAAAAGAGTAATAGATAGAAAATGGATATAAAGTACATTTGAGAACTTAAATAAACATTCGAACTAAACTTTATTTCACCACCTTAATTTGGACCCATTAAGAAATCCTATAAGGATTGGGTGGATACAGAAAAATGGGAATGTTATTTTAACTACAATGTACACCATCTAACTGCATCCGGTTTGCGTCTCAGACTTTATTCATCATCACCAGGCAAGTGATTCAATTCACTTCAGTAAACGGACCTGAACCCGTCAGGTGTAACACTTCTTTTTAGGGGGTTAGATTGTTCTATTGGATCCCGCGGATCAAGTGCAGAATTCACCTCCCAACCTTGTTAGGGGTCTGAATTCTAGATTAGTGGAAGCCCGAGGTAAAAATTCTTCTACGATTATTTAATACGCTGGGGTTTTTTGTATAAATAATTTACTTATCTTGCGAAGTTTCACCTATTCAATTTTCTCAGAATATTATTTTCGTTTAATTTTAATTTTCGACAATAGCTAAGCACTTATTCAAATATTAAATTGAATTTATTTTAATCTTATACCCGCTTACTTACGCAGAGTTACACGGGTGAAAATTGAGAATTGAAATCTAGAGTAGTATTTCTTTCGGCTTTCATGTTTGAACTAGAGACCCATAACACTTGGTTAGCGTCCTTGGGTTGTAGGGCAAAGCGTAAGGTGGCGGATCCTAACATAAGCTATAGCTTTCTCATAAGAGGCGTGTTTCTTTGCGAAATTTCAACTCAATCAATCCTGAGACTTGAAATTAAGTGGACGGATAAATGAGACATTTGGGTAAATATTTATTCTTATTTTAGACAGGAATTATACATATGCATTATGATTAGATCTAATGAAAAGAGACCAGAGTTTATATTAAAGCTGCAGAGAAAAATTATGCAAACAGTATTGACACATTTTGAAATCAAACAGTCACTATCTCAATTAGTTACATGATCAAATTACACTCATGAGCACAAACAGAGCGCTCTGTGATTTATAATTACGTGCATTAGCTTCTGTTTAATGCGTACCTGTAACTTTTATCCCGACTGACCTATGTATACTTTGAGGAAATCGCTACATTTTATGGAATAAACAATGTCAGGTTTATGGGTAGGGTTATTTGCAAGGGCAGAATGCAAATTTAAGATGCATTTATAATTAACATTGGCATCAAAGTGCAGGGGGAGATGCAGTAGACATAAAAATGGTGGGCTGTAAGGGAGGCAGAGAATATTTTTAGAATTGAAAGCATCAAGCTTTTTATAGGACGATATAACGTTATTTTTCAGCTAGTCTTTTATAATTATGTAACCAATGAGGAGGATAACCAAGTTTACTACCTATATTATAAGGGTTCTACATGGTTCTGCCTAAACTAAATTAAGGTAGTGTCTGTGATTAAAGGTAAAACATTTACTTCAAAGAAATCCAATGTACAAGTTTGTAAGGACACGGGAGAGAAAACTTCCCATCACCAGCCAAAGTTCTGATAATAGTATTTTCTATGGAAATTAAACTTGTAGATAGGATATTTGGATAGTCCAGGTTTTTCCTATTCTATGATCTTTTATAATTAGATAGGTCCCCCTATACTGAAATCCGAGTCACTTAAATAGCGTGTTGGTTCTCGCCCGATTCTCGGTATACCTAACGGCATGCATTTCCTGCTGCCAAGCATCCATCTATCTATTTGAGATATATAGCTAAGACAGATGACATGAAGAGCCTATCACTTGTCGTGGTCTCCAATGCGAGTGCCAAAGTACTTTGCATATAAGGATATAATATTTGGTACTCGATGAAATACCAGATTTGGCTTGTTTCGGGTTAATATAATATCCACGCACAAAACAAAAGCAGTCAGATGATATCTTGTAGCATATAGAAACCAACCCTATACAAGCTGAAACATTAAAAACAAAAATTAATGTAATATATTCAAGGTTAACACGTGACATGAACATAAAATTTTATACATGTTAGAAAAGGAATCTTGATATAAGTGACAAAATATTGATGCTATGAATACAGAAACCATTAAAAAACGAATGAAACGAAGACTTATTAAATCTAAAGATGAGATGATTTCAGAGCTACCTTAACTTCATTTCCCTTTATATCCAGTCTTTACGTATGCATGCTGCTGATTCTTCATACCGCATTTTAATGCAGTATGCCCATCATGTCGGCATCGAGTGACCGACTTTCATGTTCTTTTCCTCAAGATGTGGCATAGGTAAATACGGCAAGAAACTCCCACTGCGGAATGTTTTCTCAAGATCTTTTTATGTACTCCACGGTGGTCCTTAAGTGTAAAGGTAGATGAAATTAGGGTGAGGGTGGTCCTAAATTCTCTCTGTATAAGGAGTTTAGGAACACCATGTACATCAAATCATAACAAGAAATTCTTTATAAACACTAAGCGGGTAGTTTCATCCACTGACGTCATCAAACACATAACCATTCGCAACAACCCCGTTTCTCCCGTCCCTTCCTTCGCACACACTACACATTCCTCTTTCGTTTCGGTAACTCGCCATAATGGTTTCCATTCCACACTTCCCTGACGTGAAACCTTTCTTAAGCCAATAAAGTTTCCAAAAGCTCTCTTTTTTGTGTGGAAGATAGTAATACCACTCATTCGGCACCTCACTCACCCTAAGGAAGAACTACCACTGTTGACCATGAATATACAGAAATTGATATTCTGATCTTTATGTTTAATTAATTATCCTGCAGAGGAATTCGTTCACAATTGAAGGAGGTTGGTGGTACATTTGACTAAAATAAGTAAAACATCCATTAAGTATCCTTAAGAACCTCGAACTAAGTCACCCACCCATATCCTTCAGAAGTCCTTTCTAGATTCTTCTCTATAAACAAAAGGTGTCCCACTTATCTATGAACTTAATAATTACTTATGACTTTAAAAAATCTGGCTTTTTAAATCATAAGTTTATGAATTTAGTTTTTATTCCTAGTAAATCCTTTATTATCATCTTTAAAATGAACAAACATTATTTATTTAGATTACGAATTAGTGAAGAGTCGTAAGAAGGTGTATGTTAAAACTAAAACATGGAGGAAAGGCACCCCCTCCCACCCAGTGTTATATGAGAAACTGGTCATCTCTATCTCGGGTCGTCTTTTGCACTTCATTTAAATCTCCATACAGAGAACGAAAGAAGGTAT
The DNA here is from genome assembly GCA_963969495.1 of Ceratothoa steindachneri. Classification (NCBI taxonomy): domain Eukaryota; kingdom Metazoa; phylum Arthropoda; class Malacostraca; order Isopoda; family Cymothoidae; genus Ceratothoa; species Ceratothoa steindachneri. The sequence goes on along the minus strand of OZ018317.1, from coordinate 110,972,404 downwards.
TAAATGTTCTTAAAAAACAGTACTTATAGTAAATAAAAACTATCAGAGATGGGTGGAACCTCCTAAACTACAAACAAAATACGAGTGGCAGAGGCAGGCGTACTCTTCTTCAGAGACTACATAGAGCGATGGTGTTGAATTCATCGCAATGATCATCCTGAACTACAAACAATCACCCAGTTACAGAGGCACGCGTACTCTCCATCTATGACTACACAGAGCGATAGCATTCGATTCATCGCAACGAACATCCTGAATAAAAAAACAATCCCCCAGTTCCATAGGCAGGCGTACTCTCTATCTGAGACTACACAGAGCGATAGCGTTCGATTTATCGCAACGAAACTCATGAACTACAAACAATCCCCTAGTTCCAGAGGCAGGCGTACTCTCCATCTGGGACTACACAGAGCGATAGCGTTCGATTCATCGCAACGAAACTCATGAACTACAAACAATCCCACAGTTCCAGAGGCAGGCGTACTCTCCATCTGAGACTACACAGAACGATGGCGTTCGATTCATCGCAACGAGACCAAACGGACAAGGCCACTTTTATCCAAGGAGAAAAGCTGTATTGAAGATTTAAATCAAATGAAACTCCTCGACGAGAAGGGTAAACTAATAGTAACCACCCCGTCGAATTACTAATTTAGGAAATAATGTACCCTAATATAATGGAGTGAAGATAAAATAGAATAGAATTAAACGTAAATTGTTTTATATTTGCTTAGATATAAATAGAGAGGTAATGAAGCAATCTTGATCATAATGTTAGCTCAGATAATATCAGAGTTATGAGCTTTGAAAAAGAGAAAATGTGTGACACATGTATACACTCATACACACTCATATAACCGACATCAATCCTTGCGGCGTAGTTAGAGGAAAAGAACAATACGCAATTGAAGATCAATTTAACTCAATGTAGATGTATGAACTAATTTCATTATTTTCTGGTACTCTTTGTTCAGATCTAATTGATCTATCTTTGAAGGATTCCGAAGATGACAAAGAAGATCACAGATTTCAGGACCAATTAAATTGTCTTTCAGAATTGACTAGGATTTCGATTTAAAACATCGAATGAAGCTCCCATGTAGTCATGTCGTCTTGTTTCCATTTTAGAACGAAGGCGCTATTAAATGTTACCTCGTCTGAGAAACTCCCACTAGTAAAATTGGTGCAATATTGAGGTGATTATGGAATGGAGAAAGGAAAACAAAAATGCCGAAGTGGAAAGAAAAAAACACTAAGATGAAAACAAACAGAAGAAAAAGAAAAACAAACAGATGGTGTCAAAGAAAAACCGAGAAAAAAAGGAGGAAAATTAAAAGTAAAAGATGAAGAAGAAATCGAAAAGACTAAGAGAAAAACGGAAAATTGAAGACGAAAACAACGAGAATAAAACAAAACGACAAAGGAGAAAACAAAAAGACGAAGTTCAAAACAATGAACGAAGAGTAAACAAAAAGAAGAGAAAAAGAAAGATAAAAAACTACTCTCAGATAAAATTTGTTTCTTAATTAAAAATGATTCATTCAAGATTGTCACTATGGGAAGTCATAACTTTACTACTACTGGCAGTAGTTGTATTTAGCAGTAGCAGAAGTGTTATTGTTATCGGTTTTCTTAGATTTCGTCTCCAATTTATATCAGCCTTTAATTCTATGGTCTTGTTTGATCTCACTTCCAATTTAAGAAATAATTATGTTGCTTTGAATTTCAAATTATTGCCAGATTAGGACAAAATAACATGTAGGAATAATCAAGGCAACTCTTCGTTTCTTCTTATTAAACGTCAGTGGAATAAACTGAATTTCAAGGTAACAATTATTTCGGAAATTGGAAGTGAGATCGAACAAAACCATAAAATTAAAAGCTGATATCCTCCAATTTCCTCTTTTATTATTATACTTTATGATTAATATCATTGTAAAATGAAACCTCCGGAAGAGGCTGAACTAGAAAGTGTTTTGAAAACAAATATGGCGAAAGTTACATGGTCCGAGTACAGTAAATTAAAAGAGGATATAACTACTTAGGATGGCAAGGAAATACATGAGACGATAGCCAACTTATCCTGAATATGCCCTACTTACTACTCGTATTAGTGGTAAATGGGTTCTTCTTGGAAGAAATAAGTTTTTTTTCAGAAGAACTTATCGTTGAATTGCCCCTCTCAGAGGCAATCTGACAAAAATGGTGTTAGAATTTTCGTTCTTAAATCTTTAATTCCGAAAGTCAACTTCCCTCATGAAGAGACCAGAATTAATCTTAATCACAGGTTTTAAAAATGATGACCATATAGAGGAATCTAGAACTTTGTCATCGAGGTTTTGTCGTTCGGGAACAGTAATCAAGAGATACAATACTCCGTTGTCGATCTGCTTTAAGTAATGGCGATCTCTGATTGACCCTACTGGAAGGTAATTGCAATATATGCCACGCAATTGATTAAGAACTCGAAACAGCTCCATTTCACGATCGTGGAGGACTTATATTTTAGTTACTCTGCCTATGCATTACAATTCGTCTAACTTCAAGACTTTACTAACGAACCTCAATTGTCAGATATTTTCTGGCGGAAATGCATTCATTGGATTGTTTTTTATTTATATAATTTAAAAATTCAAATAGATTCTCAGTTCGGAGAGTAAATTATATTTGAGATCTTATTTGTTCAGCTTTTTAACTCTGACGATTTTTATAGCCTTATAACAACGTTTAGTTTTTAACTAAATCAGATCAAATTTAAAATAAAACATAAATACATACAGTTTTTTATTGATATAAGTTTAATAAGTCTTATAATATGCATATTTTTAAGCTAATACATGATCACAAATATTTTCGATCAGAAACTAGGGAATACAAACTTCCACAAAGAATTAGGCTGAGGTAACTGACCTGGAATTATACCATAAATCGACTTATTTTATTCGATATTTCCTTAGAGCACATTTTCATTCGTATTAGTCTTCGGTTTTCCTTCGCCAACAGTTTAACTCAAACTTTATATACATATGTACCTATCTTGTGACTAAATTTTATATAATTTTGTCCATCAAAAAAATCGTTATATAGATTTTCACTCTGGATTCCAAATAAATAATTATAGACGATTAAAATATCAGGAAGTGTACCACCCTTAGAGAGTGATGGAGAATTATTGAGAATGATAGGAACTCTTTTGCTCGAGTATCATTTCATTAAAATCCTATAAAAAAGACAAATACAAACAATCATCAGCGGAATAAGCCAGGTAGATAAGTAGATAAAACCGCACTCTTTGTCTACCTTCAACCTTTCTTTTTTCTCTCTTTTTTTGCCAATAAAGAAAAGTAGGAAGAAAGAGATCGGATAGAGAACCCATGAACTCAACTAAACGGGTCACTTTGCGCGTCCGAAAGGGCGCGTAAAAGCCCTACAGAACGATTGTCTTCAGGATTATTTACGGCAAACTCGGAGTGGTGCTCCTCAGACTGCGCTACAATAATTCATACATCGTTATTTGCCTGAATGACAACGATGTGGACAAACCTATCTCAGAAAGAGTCACGGGAGAACTAGAGGCTATCGGATTATAGGCAAAAGTACCCCCACAAAGAGAAACACAAAAAGGGATTTATTGCTGTCAAATTGAGCCTTGGATCGGTGACCATAATGCCGGTGAAATAAAAGCAAAGATAGAAAGTGCACAAAGTTGAACTAAAATCAAAGAAATTATTAAGTTGACCAACGAAAGCAACAATACCGAATACTTGCAGTTTTTTAAGTGATATTTAGAGAAACTAGCATGGTGAGAAAGACAAAAGAGACTGGCTTACTAGCATTTGTCTTAAAGATCACCACGCAACAAATTAAGAGCGATGACCTTGTTAGTGTTTTGACATGTTTCAACTGTTCCACCTTGGAGAAACATGTCATAAAAAAATGCACACTAAAAGAAATAAAATGTTGTTTGGGGGCAGAAAGAAATCGCACACATGAGAAGAATGCAATTCCCAATCTAAAAAATGCATAAATTGCAACGGGAAGAACCGCACGATGACGATGGCGTGCCTGATAAAACGAGATATTATCGAAAACAAAAGGAAAAAAAAACAGACTAGAAGAGGAAAATCGAAATTTTACCTTCGCTAAGGTTGCCAAGGCCACAGCAGATCAAATTCAAACAGCAAAAAATATTATTGAAATCAAATAGGGAGAATCTATAAATATTAGAGCATGCATTTTTCATCCATATGCATTGAACGTAGCCAAACTGGAGTCGTAGTACAGGGAGCTAAACATCATACTCAAAGGCAACGGTCTCGAGCCAATGTGGTTCCCTGAGAACCCTCCCTCATCGGATATATTAAACATCCAGTACAAACATTCATCATCTGAACAGGTTCCTACGCAACAAGTAACCACGAGCCAGACGGAATCACAGCTCGCCAGCCCGGCGGAAATAAGGCCTGAGGATCAGAAATAAGAAGGACCAAAGATCAGAGAAAGTTATGGAAATTAAAACTACTCCTGACGATAGCAACTCCGCAGAGGTCACCGTAGACATCCAAGCCGTAGTTCAAGAAAAAGTAGTCAAAGAGTCCATCCACAAGCAAACCAAAGAAAAAGATGAGGAACACCAGAAGTTTAACCATAGGTTTTACGTATCTGAGGAAAGACCTTTCTCAAATAGCAACAGCGAACTAATACAAGGAATAAAAAAAGGTTACTACAAGCACGAGTACGAGGGCTCATACTCAGCTCGCAAGGTTTAAAAGATCCTAACTTGGGGTAACCAAGTCATTTCCCAGGACTTATACTACACAGTCAAGAAGGAGAAATTTAAAAAGAAGTGGAGCGGAGGGCAAAGTCACCCATCAAGGGTGAATCTAACAAGGCTAAAAGGAGATCGACCAAAGAAGAAAGAACATCCTAATAATGCTCTGCACCCAGATATAGGTTGATCGATCCGTTATATAGTCGGATAAAGATTTTGCGAGAATTAAGCCTATCCCCACTCTTTTAATTTTGTACTTAAGGCCGATTCTCAAAACTTCATCAAAAGCTTTAGGAACTTCCCTATGCACAACGTCAGTGTAGTTATTTTCGAATTTCGCTTTTGCTATTGTTTCGACGAGGACAGCTAAAGTAGCTTCAGTATTTTTGCTTTTCCAGAATCAGAGTTAGTGCAGGGTATTAGTGGTCTCTCTTCTAGGTGGCGAAACATTCAGTTGTTTATCGCCCTTTCGAGAAGTTTTGATAATGTTTCTAGTAAGGTTATAGGCCTGAGGTTCTCCAGTTTGTTAGGGGGTTTGCCCGGTTTTGATATATATATATATATATATATATATATATATATATATATATATATATATATATATATATATTTATATATGATTTTTCCTCTATACAGTGAGTTGGAAGGAAATAGCCCGCACTGATTGGGGCGTTAAATAACTACTATTTTTTAAAAAAAAAAGTCTGGTTCATGACTAAGTTCTCCCTTGTTATTCTTGACTCTCCAGGTGCTCTCTCCTTGGTGTTAAAGAGTGTATTTTTTGAGTTCTTGAAGGGTTATTGGTTCTAGACCTTATTCTCCCAATCTCCTTTAACTATCCTTAGTTCGTGATCTCTGTCGATATCCTCGTTTTCCTCCTGGTGAGATATCAAACACCTCCTTCTAACTCATAGGGCTCCTTTGCTTCTTTTCCATTGTGTTGTATTTCGAGCTTGGACTTTGTTTGTATTTTACCTTTCGCGATGTTTATCTTATGCCAAAATTTGGTCGAATTCAGTTTGGTGTCCAGTGCCTCCACGAACTGGTCTCATTTTTTCATTTCTTTCGATTGCCGTAGCTGTAACCAGATTGTCTTTTATGTGTTCTAAGCGGGCCCTATCTCCTCTATGGGGTCCATGTTGTTCAATAACTTTTCAGTGCTATGCATTTTTGTTCGATAGTTGATAATTGAGCTGTGCTGAAAGGATATGGTAGGGTTCTGTATGCTGTTTGGGGGACGTACTTATTATCTGCTTTAACTAGCGCATCTACTGTTTACGAATCCCAGATCGATCTCCTCGAGAGTTGCCTCTGCTAGGTATTCTTGCTGGTATCTGGCTAGTTCTGTCGCGTAACTGTTCCAGTTGGCATTCATATATTGTTTACTTGGTGGTCACTTCACTTGGATCGGATACAATGAGAGAGTCAGAATAATTATCTCGTAATCCCTGGTCGAGGGTGGCTCTTTTTCTATGAAATAATTATACTGGAGATCCGGAGTTGCTAGAACGATATCGGGCTTTGTGGCTTTGTTTGGTTCGAAGTAAGTAGAAAGTTCAGGACCGATGCGAACGACTATACCTCTCGCTAGCAACTTACCTAGTTTTTTTCATGTCATGTTTAAGTGGCCGGTATAGCCTGAAAGTCTGCTGCGAGCGTTAAAGTGTGCCATGAAGATTGCCTGGTCCTTGTGTTTGAACACCTTCATAAAGTTGTGGAAAAGCAAGAAGTCCCTACTTGGGGGTAGGTAGCCTGTCATAACGATTTGGTTCCCTGTGGAGGTCCTTATGCTGATCACTAGGTATGCTTCGTCCAGATCTAGAAATTTTTTAATATGTACAAAAATCGTTTCAAACGCCAATCGCAACGCCGTTCAAATTAGCTTCGTTTGTGGTAGTGTTAAGGATAGTGTAATTGAAGAGTTTAATCTATTTTTCTTCAGGGTCTATAATAATTTTGTTTAATCGTATTACTTCGGGATCTTCTTTTAGGTAAGCATTACTTAACGAGTGCTTCTTTTCCTTTCAGCCCATAACGTTGTGGCTGCTTATCTTTAATCTTATTAGGTGAGCCATTATTTTGATGTTCTTTTTTCTTTGGTCGATTTCCTCTTAGCCTTGTTAGATTCGCCCTCGATGGGTGACTTTGCCCTTCGCTTCACTTCTTTTTAAATTACTCCTTTTTGACTGTTTATTATAAGTCCTGGGAAATGATTTGGTTACCACCGGTTAAGATCTTGTAAATCTCGCAAGTTGAGTATGGGCCCTCGTACTCGTGCTTGTAGTAACCTTTCTTTATTCCTTGTATTAGTTCGTTGTTGCTATTTGGGAAAGGTCTTTCCTCAGATACGTAAAACCTATGATTAAACTCCTGGATGGACTCCTCGACTACTTCTTCATGAGCTACGGCTTGTATGTTCACGGTGACCATTGCGGAGTTGCTATCGTCAGGAGTAGTTTCAATCTCCATAACTTTCTCTGATCTTTGGTCTTTCTTATTTCTGAGCCTTAGGTCTTAGCTAAGCAACCATCCATGGATAACCGGTTGCCTAGTCTTTTATGTAACGCTCCTGAATCCTGACGAGTGTTGAGGAACGCAACGAGACTTTTCTAGCGGATTAAGGAATTCTTATTATTACCCTTGCCTAACCATATATATATATATATATATATATATATATATATATATATATATATATATATATATATATATAATTCAATAATTCTTTCTAGCGTTGCTCAAACTACGAATATTTTAAGCCTATCGAAAGTGACAGTGATAGAAATAAATAGGATTTTCCTGGCAATATGCACAAAGATTTGAAATGCACCAATTCAGGCTCGGAGGCATCAACTCTATAGTTAAAATAAATGAATTCTGTTCACTTGCGCAAAGTAAAATAGAAGAGAGTAAGCTGATCTCTGGAACACATGCGGATGTTTGATTAACATGACACGAGTTGAAAACCTGGCTCAAACTATACGGAAATATTGGAAAACGGAAGCGCTGAAAATCAATACTCATTAATCAAAAGGTTGTGTAACTGGGATCAACAATTTACAGTGACGAATGACAAGCATACCAAAACATTCAAAGAAAACTTGCATTTGCTCACAAGACCGTAAATCATTCCGGTAACGTTATAGATATGTCAGCAGGCGTGCACACTCAAGCGATTAAGATTTATTGAAACAAATATAAACTCATATAAATAATAACCCGGATGTGATCTTTTTTTATTCTTCACAAACAATATTCTCATTATTTTAAACTAAACGTAATTTTGTTCATCAACGCTACAGAACCTCTTGATACGCAATATTCCTAGTTTTTCCTTGTGGGGCATATATGTACAAACAGATCACTTTTGCTTCTAAATCTAGAGCAATCAACATAGAGTTGACCATAAGCAAAACAGGGTTCTTCAATTGCAATTTTGCCATTAATAGAGTCTCACTTTACGAATTTTTTAATTCATATTAGAAAATTTACATGGATTGAGAAATGTAGTCTTCAAAATTTAAATGGCAATTCTGATGGATTTAGTGATATTCTCTGAATGAAGACATCCTCTCCTTTCCCACTTCCAGTAAGAATGGTTGCCTCTATGTCATGGGACATAAAGTTATTTACCACCAGACGAGTAAAATTAAAGAGTTTTGTTGGATCTAAATTGCGCAAAAACATTATTTAGATTTACTAACTTCAGTTTACTAACTCCGTGGAATAATCGACTATTTGAATATGATCCTAAATTGTATCAACTGACTTATAAATTTGGGAACATCGTGAGAGGCAAAGCAGTAGATGTTTATTGATTCTGCAGACAATGTTGTGCTTCGGAGCCAATATAGTTAGTTACTTCACACAGCTAGTTGTAGTTTTTGTAGCTTTGCTAAAGATTGGCTACTATCTTTGCCTTGAGATTATCAATAGTATTAATGACTATGCAAACAGGAGATATATCTCTTCTAACATCACCATTAAAAGGTACTTTTCCATTTCCCAGAGTCAGAATATTTTTGGCAAATTGTTCTGAAACTTGATCACCAAAGAGCTCTGATCTCATATTTGTGTTTAGAGACAGTATTCTAATATTCCTACTGATAGAAGATGATTTTAGGCAATCCCGGATTTCATCTGCCCTGATTCCTTTAGGGATCATTGGAAGTGTCTGCCTCAAATCACCTTACAGCAAAAGATTGACACCTCTCATAAGAGCCTCACAATCTCTGATGTCTCTTATTGTCCTGCCTAGGGCTTCTAAGGTTCCCTTATGAGCCACTGAATAAGGTACCCGGCGTTTTCCGTGTAAAAAATAATCATAATCAAGATACAGGTTGAAATTCTTACATTTATAACAAATTATTCTTTAACCAATGCTACATCACAATACTTTGTTGTGGACAATATTCTTTGTCTTTACTTGCGGTGCATGGACAAACACGTTGCTTTTGCTTCCCACACGTGAAGAAAAATTTGTGTAGGGTGAAACTAACATGTCTTTAGGTGCTCTAAAGATAGTTCTCGTTCCCGTGGTTGAACCGACGGTGTAAGTTTGGAAAAGGGCCAGTAACTCCATTAGGGGACCACTTAGAGACTCGTACTACTTCCATTGTCTTCCTCGGAAAACTTTACATAAGAATAAACTTTTAGTTTTATGTAGATTCTCTAACCTTTCTTCCTATAAATGGACAGATACACACACACACACACACACACACAGAAACTTATTTTTATTATATAGATAATGATAAACATGAAAAAAGGACGTACTCCCGCTCTAAAATCATACTAACCTTTATCACGAAGTTTTCCCCCAAGCCAGTAAAAGTCAGCAGCTTCGCAAACTGGCTACTTACTCTTTGTTCCTATATAAGAAGGATGATGCATTAAGGTTCAAAAATGCTCATCTAACCAAGTTAACAACGAACCAGCTATGACCTCGTAGTACTCGAAACAAATCCATTAAGTTTGAAGAAATAAGGTAGCATTAGGTACCAGATGATCTTTTCATGAATTTACATCTTATAATAATGATCCTAGCGTGTATGTGTGTCTGTCTGTTTTCTCTCTGTGTATGGCTGTGTCTCTATTTGTCTTTCTGATCCCATCGTGTTTATGTCTGTATGTCTTTCTGTATGTGTATGTGAGTGTGTCTATCTGTCTTTCTGCCTGTGTGTGTGTCTGTCTGTGCATTTTTCAAAAAAACTGAGAACAGTTTTTTTTTCTTGCACACCAATTTTAAATGTGTTGTGAAATCAAAACATTTTTCTCTCGCACACTTTCTTAATTTTGTGAGCGAAGCGAACATGCAACGCAGGCCTAGCTAAAAACGCCCGCAGGAGGGATTTTTGCTATAATTAGGAATTGCCGAGGAGTTTATTTATAAATTCGTCCCTCGAGACATTAACGTACCATCTTGCCCCAGCACTGAGGGTTGTATAAGTATTCTTTCATTGATTTTAATCCTATTTCTTTTTCAATATTCTTCTTTCTTCTCTTCAATTCACTTTATCTCGAGCTCCTTCAGGTCCTTTTGTTTAGCTGTAAACGAACATAGTATAAAAAAATCGCGCAATTTTGCTACATTTGTGCTACATCCCCAGGGTACGGAATTTAATTTGGGCCACTAATTCCCACTGAATATAGGTGAGACAAGCACATAAGAACAAGCAACAGTTAACTGAAAATGCCCCCCCTCCGCTCATTCCAGACAATAGTTTTTGCGTCCATGCTATGGAAGACAAGCACTCATTTAAAAAGCTACAACGCTAAGTTGCTCATATAATCTTTATTAACTCAGTTTTCGTTATTTTACGGTAAAACTTAAACACAAAAGAAAGCTAACAACACTTTTCCCTGCGTGACCAAGGCCCTACGCTGCCTAAAAAGAAAACATCATCCATTTCTATCATTTATTGCCACATAAGCGGGATTAGATTTAAGTCCCACTCTGGCTATCCGCAGGCTACAAACAAAGAAACCAGAAAGAGTACTAGGAGATAACAAGTAAACAAACAAGAGGTAGACGAGAGAAATTTAAGATTACAGCGCCCTAACTTCTATGAGAAACCCTCTTTGCAGCAGTTTAGATATGGTCAGGCTTTTCTTTCCTTTTTCGCTTTCAGATCACACGGAATAACCACTGCCTTTCGTCTCAAAATGAAATTGCTTCCTTGCCGATTGAAATCTCCGAGAGTGTGTTTCAACCTCTTAATCTTCTGGTGTTGCCATAATATCCTATAAATAAAATTTCTGACATAATTATAGTACTCTTGTTAGGCTTTCAAAGTCATTATTGCTGATAAAAAAATGCTTAGATCCTTTCAACTAAAAGTCTAAAATCAAATCCTGTATATGCTTTGGATTATCTGTTATATGTAATTGACCAAAATGTCTATAATCCGATACCTCTAAATGTTTCCATCAATAACTAAGTTGATCAGCGGTGTCAAACCCCCAAAACTTCTATCAATCATATATGTCAGAACCTTTATCATCCACAATACAAACCAGGGTCCTCATGAAATTCTCCCTTAAACCTTCAACGCACTTTCCTATCAGTTAATTTTCAACTCTTTTACCATCCATTCTCCAATCTCATCCATAACTATTCTCCTTTGGTACAGTTTGCACAATGTTGTTGGCAAATAACTCTGCGATAATCAGCTAATCGATTTGCCTTTCTCGCCTAATGGCGCTTCCGTGTACTTTCTAACAGTACATGAGTTCGCACGGAAGTTAAAATAGGAGAAAAGGGAGTGAATTCGACACGGATGTTATGTTGTAGGATATACATGACTGTGAAAGTGCCTCGAGTTTGAAAAACATCACTAGAAATGTTCACTTTTCAAATATTAACCTGAAAAGAAAGTAGAAAAACTATAGAAAGATTAATATGCCGATTATGTCTTTAAACTGGCGGTGTGTTTAAACCTAATAGAGGAATTGTATGGTATTGTCTCTCTTATAAATTTAGAAATGCAGAGAAGAGGATTAAAATCCATGTTGGATTAACATGTGAGGTATGGTCATTTTTTTAATAACCCAATTATATTTTTTGATTATGTGCAAAGTTAAATGTGAGGTTAGTATAGATAGAATTGATGAGTGATAGAAATAGGAATGTCAGACAGAGAAAAACTTGGTAATTATGCATGTCGATGATATGGTGCTGGTATATGAATTAAAAAAGGCATTAAATTTACACATTCAGATGTTTTAAAGTGCCCATGTTGAGTAACAGACTTAAATCTGCTCATGATAATAACAATCGGCAAATCCCTTTAATGACCTGCGGCGTTTTGTGATAAAATGATAAATGGTTATTGCATAGATGGTTTCCCATGGTTCAAATCACTTACAAGTGCCTTGGAATGGCTACATGAGGCTTTTACCACTCGATGGCGCCACCTAGCACCAAACTGATGGCATATTTGAAATCTCTAGAGTGAAGAACCATATGTTCTGTGGTCATATGGCTAAGTTCATGGCTCTAAATGGGCACAATTGAACTTTACTCCTTTTTAAAAAGAACGACGCTTTGACCTGGTTCTTCTCCGCATGTAAAAATACTGTCTAAGTGGAATGTATGAATAAGTTTCGTTACTTTGGAAACAATATATAATGACTAAGAACGAAAGGAACTGAATATAAATTTGAAGTAAATAAATAGAGGGAGAAAAAGAGGCCCGTTTAGTGCGCCTTTGATTAGTAAAAGTCTGTTTGTAGAATGCTGTAAAGTTTTTCATTAGAGTATTTCCATATCAACTTTATTATTTGAAAATGTGACCTTGGGGTGAAAGAAATAATATTAAAAGCGAGTTTTTCTCAGTCTATTTATTTAGGAAGTTAGTGAAGGTGGGACGAGTAGATTAAATGAAGGACGAATATGCAGCAGAAATGTTGTTTAGGGCTCTTCAACCTAGTCGAGCTGTGATTCTGGGGGTCGGTGGGAAAAAGTAAAAATTAAGTAAAATTGAACAAATTTCTATTTTTTTAAGATAAACTAAACCTGTGTTCAAATTATGTAGGCTAAATTATATTCTATTCACAATGATTTATTAACTTAATATATGATGCAGAGGTCCGCGATCGAAAATTTTCCAAGCGCGACCTAAGAATTCTCTTCACTTTGGTTTTCTTCTTCTGACGGAGGAGGGCGCAGCGACAAGGTCCCAACCTGAGATCAGACAAACAGAGATCGGACCATTACCAATTACCAATTGGTTTCTGGATTTACCTATTTTCCCTTGTCTCTCTCAATTATATCATGTACTTTTATATGCAAGGAGCTTCCTAGATTCGACGTGGAGTAATAATATAATTGTCCAATTATAATTCAAATTTATTGACGTAAACCAATTGTGACTAACATTTACACTTAAATTTTATTAACAAATTTGGGACTGCAAATCAATTGAAAGTTTTTAGAATCAAACCAGCTCCTTGCCTTTTAATTTAATGTCTTAGGCAATGGACACAGTTGTATATATAGGCTGCCCTAGGACGGTTTTTGCCATCAAAAGGTTTTTAAAATGAAATAAAAATATCATTTTGTAGTTAATTACTAACGGCAGACCGTTAGTATATCCATATTGTTAAAGGACTATAGCCCCAAGTTTTGTATGTATTTTGCAGTCACAGGCAGTTGCAGTGTGAGAACCAATTACCCACTTCAAATTTCTAGTTTGCCTAATAATTGAAATGTGGGACCGAGTTGTGTTATTTATCTTCTTTCCTAATTGGCTATGGACTTCTAACTTAATATTAAAAGAATTATATTCGAATTTGGGGTTTTTTGGTAGCAGGGGGCTCTTTGAAATTATAAAAGCTGGTTGCATAGTGTATGTACTATTTTTTAACCATGCTTTAAAACCCAAATACGTCAATATCCTATTATCAGTTAATTACTGGTTTAGTTAAAACTGATTAGTATCATTTTTTTATGTTGTGGTAAGATTCACAGATTCTTTCAATTTTTCCGAGTCATTTTTCAATGTCGTTCTGTTTTTTAAGTCATAATTTTGCCTAGAATTTTGTATGATTGAATTTATTTATGTTAATGAAAATAAAGGTTTATTTAGGGAAAAATAATTTTGTTAAAACCATCGAGTTTAATTTCGTTCTAAGCACCAAGCAGAAGTATAGGATATGTATTATTTTCTCTAACTTCAGCCTGATGTTGTAGAAATGTAGACAGACTATCTATAATAAGAGACTAATTGAAGCGCTAGACAACAGAATTGTGTTGAAATTCTCTTCAAACTTTCTCCTTTTCATAGTCGAAGCTGCTTCCTTTGAGGTCATTATGATTAGATAGTTTCCGGCTTACGTTGCCACAGGGATGCAAGTTAAGGGGATTTGAGCCTCATCTTCGTTTATAAAACCATGAATAGCTCACTTGGATTTTGCAAAACCCTTTCATTTTTTTGCTTTCCCTAACCTTTCCACTTTCTTCATGAACCTCGTTTCAAAAACATTTTGGAGAAAGAGAAAAATTGTTTGTGATTAATATTCGTATTCATTTTTGCAGTTATAATTTAGTTTAAGCATTTTTTATTACCTCGCTGAGTGTAAGTAATGAAAAAGAGAGAGGAGTAAACGACTCTTCGCCTAATTTGGAAAGCATCGCAATTACTGAAGTTTAGTGGTGTGAAGGAATCTAGAGATTATATCAAAATTCAACCCATTATTCTGGCCTATTAATCACTAGATTGTAATTCTAAAGAAAACCTTTGAGGTGAAGTAGTCTGGGATAAAAGTGGATTGGAAAGGTCAAAAATCCTCCAACAAGAAATAACTAATCTATGGGAGAGCAAGGATTTTGGTTTAATGTATGAGAGATATTCTGGTATAAATTTTGTAAACAGATACCTGTAAGGAAAGGAGTATAATTAGAAGAATTGAGAATGTGGAGGAAGATTTATGAAGGGGCAAAAAGTAAGGTTTGTATAAATACAACATATCCTATCATACTTTGTGTCTCGATCAAAAATGCCATCTATGGTTAGATTTTTTTACTATACAAACCTATTATTAAGAATAAAAGGTTTGTCTACTAAAAAAACATAAATAAATTCTGGAAAACAAAGTTGTGGTTAGACTTAAAGAACAGAAGAACATTCGTGAAAAGACTTGCGCAAATGAACAAATCTTACTTCAACATGACAAGTGGTAGCAATCAATTCTAAATAAACCTTAATTAGCAGAAAATAAGACAATGAATTGTTTTAAATGAATGGTTTAATAGCTTGGTTACACTTGGCTTTTATGGATCCTGTTTATCTTAATTTTAAAGCGTCCTCCCATTTCGTCCCACACCAAACAAAACAAAGCCACAAAATAGGTACTTATTGTAATAGTAGATTCAGAAACATCTAACCAATCAGAGAAGAAGGATTAACTAAGCCCCTACAATAGTTCATTTATTGAGCAAACAAGAAATTGATAATGCTTAACTACAGACACTTATTACTCATTTGATTCAACGAACGAAGAATTTGTTAGTAGAAAATTGATTATCACAATGCAACAACTGTAGGTGAGTGTATCATATCTAATTTTTTATTTTGTTGGATGGATGCCTAATTTTATTCACAACAAAATGTTAAAAGTGAGTAGTGAGAATATATAGGCTGAATGGCACTGTCGTAGGGGGAGAAATTGGTTAATAAATAGCTTGTCATGGTACACACATGTCGAAAGAGGGGATCAAGAGAGATTATAAAAAAGAGGTTTTAAGACACCTAGTCACGGACCATTTCTGATACAAAGAATACATCTCGTTATCATTATTGTAAATTATAAAAAATAGAATAATAGCATAAAAATAAAATTCAGATACTTTTAAAAAATACTTGTACATGAGCTAATATTGTAAAAGTATTTTTAATTCATTAAAATCCCAAACAATAGATTTGCTCTTTGCATCAACCTCTCTGAATTTATTCTTACTGCAAGACTTTGTGTTCATCCTGTCATAATACTAAGTGTTGAACTAATTTCAAAGTGTCAATAAACTAAAAATTTGTACGATGTTATATTCTAAGTCAATTTTGCTCTCATTGGTGAGCAGTTTTTCTCTGATTGTTTATCCTGACATTGTTATTCAAACAGAGGTGATCAACTTTGTTCACATTATTATTGGATAAATAGAGAACATTTGCCATTTTTAGTGCAGTTCTTTCTACTAATATACAGTGGTTTGACACAAATATTTGAACACTTAAATTTTAGATATTTCTGAAGTACCTCTTGATTTTGTCAGGGTATTGAACTAACAGGAAACTCAGTAAACATATATTTAACAGTAGCAATACACATAAGAGATTTGCTTTGTACAGGGTGGCTTATAAGTCCCAGGACACTCCATGGAAACTTTTGTATAAAATAGGTTATTAACGGAAACCAATGTAATTTTTTTATGTAACTGTAACCGTAGTGTCCTGAGACTTATGGGCCACTCTGTATATAACAACAATTGCTAATAAACAAAATTATTTAACCACACTAATAACATGTGACAATATTGTTAGCAACTAAAAGATATGGTAAAATCGATGAAAAGGGTCGGATTAAAGATTCGAGAAATTTCTAGAAACGAAACTAATGCAAACTACCGAATATTAGCACCGTCATGCATTCATACGAACGGCTAAGATCAAAGTACTTCATCAAGCTATTCGATAGCGAATAATCAAACCTTATGCAAATGGATTATCTTATATGACTTTTTTTGAGCGAGTTTAAGTGCCTTATGCAACTGAGGTTCTATACAGGGTGCGAACGGTATTCGTTTTTATTTTTGAGATATTTTTGTCAAACTTTGGTCAGTTTGTCTTCATGAAAAGTTCTGTCAATCCCATTCAATAAACACACCTTGGTCACAGCCCTCGGGCGACCTCGGAACCGGTCGCAGGATTCGTCACTATCTTATAGACGCTTGAAGGACTTGTTGCAGCTGAATTTGTTGGTCTATTGTTCCACGGTGCTCCACAGAAAGAAGTTGAGTGTGTTGCATTTGGGCAAGTTGGGACGCTAAATCTCAGCTGATGCATGATCGAAAAAATTCTCCAGCCTGTCATTCGGCTGGTGCGGCAGAGACACAATAATAATAATAATTAACGTCAAGTTCTATTGTTTAAACTGTATTAGGCGCGTAGTGAGATAGCTTGCAGCCGGATGACTACAGCCAGTTGGCATTACTTTCTGATAAACGTGTCTGTAACATACAATTTGTTGCAATAGTAAAAATAAGATGGGATCGGAAGAAATAAAAGTGGATTAACTATGTGTAGAAATGTTTGCACGAAATATATCATCCTTGTAGCGAAACAAAAACGGGTATTATAAGTGTACTTGGAGAAGATTGGTTAAACAAGATTGCTTGAATTTCTATGAGTCTGGAGAATCATGAAACCTACCACCGTCTACCTTAAACGCCTGCTATCGACCCTTACTCGGCCATGACATTTTCCTTTCAGAGAGTTCTTCGGTCAGGGTTATAAGGGCCTTGCCTTGTGTCTGGAGTTCTTTTTCCGGCCCATGGGACTCTGAAGCACCTTGCTTTACCAATCAAATCCAAGTACGCTTATCATACCCGTTTCTTTTCGCTACAAGGATGATATACGAGTATTTCCTGCAATACCATTCCACACATAGTTAATCCACTTTTATCTCTTTCGATCCCATCTTATTTTTACTATTGCAACAAATTATATGTTACAGTCACGTTTATCAAAAAATTATGCCAACTGGCTGTAGTCATCCGGCTGCAAGCTATCTCACTACGCCTAATACAGTTTAAACAATAGAACTTGACGTTAATTATTATTATTATGCCTCAGTGGGTCATAATGGAGAAATAAAAAAGAGGTGACTTATAAAATTAATAATACTAATTCATATTTATCATATTGTTATTATAATGGTTTCTAATTTTCTCTTGTGTGACTACCGCCTACCAACACTAGTCAATTTTCAGCGTGGTTATGATGACAATGAGAAGAAGAGGCGTTTTCTGTAGTCAGTTATGTTTAACGATCCCTCCTCTATTAATTGGCTTCACATTATTTCCTCCCACTGAAGGGGAAAACAGGCATAATGGTTGCATCCTTATAAGCCCCACAAAGGTGTGTTTGTTGGCGCATTTAAGTACCTGTGCTCTTCGTACTTGTTCTAATCGGGGTTAACTACTCCTCTTCTTTACTGATGCCACCCTCTACAGTTTTTTATTCCTACCTAAAAAGACCCGTTTAAGGGTAAATGAAGGCACCCTCCCCTCCCAGTCAACTAAGCAGTTATATCTATTCACACACAACTTACTCTTCCCCATTTCCCTTAATCTATTTTCAAATGCTGGAAACCGAGCTCGAATGAAAAATTGGGGCGAAAAAAAATGAAAAAGACGACATTATTTCTGGGAAACATAACAATCATCTCAAATTATAGCCTGGGAATGACAAGTGCCCCCCTCTCCACACACACACGAAAACACCCTTCTCACGCATATACGGTTGTAGCTTACTCCCATACGCAAAAGATTTCTTGCTCTCGTTCAACAGAAACAAATGACACTTGCTTAATATACAATATGCATACACACCATTATTAAATCACATATCACATACATGCACGCTTCCATTTACATGTGTGTCATGTGCGCTTTTCTCTTGAATTCGAAGAGCCATTAAACGTGATTTGCCAGGAGGAAATCCGACAAAGACAGCTGTTCCTAAAAGGGACGAGTGGGCGTCGTATGACAAGCCTGAGACTCTTTTAAGCGGCATCTTAGCTCTGGAACTACAGACCAGAGCTAAATTTTACAATTTTTAATGTTTCCTTTTTTAAGGAATATTATGATGTATCGGTGAACAGTCAAGGTCATTGATAAGTAGACAAAATAAAGCTTTATTTGAGGAAAGGTTAGTCGATACGGAAGACAGGAAGTTATCTAAATATTAAAAAAGAGTTACCTATATCATAATGATTCGCGCCGGATATCAAATTCCGCCATCATAACTGGTGCTCAATGCTCTATTAACACTATAGAGGCTGTATGGCGTGACATATGCAGCTGCAAGGACGACTAGGAAGCGGTGGCAAGCTGTTCTGACTTCCTTTGCATGTCGGAATTCATCCAACAACCCCAGATGGATGTCGGATTAACCAACATGAAGCTGGTTATGAATGACGACCTTAGCTACCACTCCTACAAAAAGCTCAAGGGACAAATTCTCACAGCCAACTCCAAGGAAAAACGCTTAATGAAGAGAAAGAAGCTCCTGAACAAACTGAGGTATTCTATTGAGCAAGGGAGGATCTGGTTCTTCTCAAATGAAAATAACTTTTGCTAGGCCCAGATGCACAACCCCAAAAAGAACAGATGGCTTGCCTATAATCCATGCGAGCTTGTACGTATCATGAAGACTACTTTTTGATTTCCATCATAATCTAGGCCATTTGGGTACTAAAGCCAATCAAAGATCTAGATCAGACCGATCGTTTTGTAAGAAATGAGTCAAGGTGTTCGATTATAGGCAAACCAATTAAAAGACATAACGTCAGACTAAGTGATTTACGCCCACTTCACTCATTATAACTCAAGATTTAGTGCCCTTTTAAAATAATCTAATAATAGTCTTCAATTCTATTCAGTTATTCCAGGAACTACTGAAGCTAACTGCCACAAAACCTATTTTTACATGCCCAGCCAATGCCTATGGCAACTCCGTACTAGAAAGATACCATTTTACTCTAAGAAGAACTCTATTAGACAAAGGAGACCCTAGTGAATGGTTAAAAAATTTACCCCCAAACTCAGCTCGATATGCGTACCAATCCCAGTCAAGAAACAAGATATTCTCTCGCGCAAATTGTTAAGGGCACTCCCTTATGGTTACAAGGTGACTTGTTTGTCACCAGAAATACAGATCCTTTATAGTACAAAACTATACAGCAACATCAGAGAATCATGAACTCACTTGCCTCAATAACTTCTAGTCACCGTTTGAAACATGATATTTAGTCGCGGGCAACTCTACATCTTACTATGTCGGTCGGTCCTCGTTATTTTTTGTGGGGTAATAATATTGTAACTATTCGGTCGATTCTAACGAAATTTGAAACTCTTATATTGTTTAAAATTTTCTTTCGAATGATATAATGCTAAGATCTTCCTAAGGTTAGCCTGAAATTATTTGGCAATAACATCATAGCTATTCGCTGATTCTAACAAAATTTGAAAGCCTTATGTTGCTTTACATTTTCTTTCGAGTGAAATAATTGCCAAAGTCCTCTCAAGGTTAGTCGGGAAATTATTTGGCAATAACATAATAACCCTTATATTGTTTGAAATTCTATTTTTAATGATATAATTGTCAAGGTCCTCACAAGGTTAGTCCTGGAATTATAGAAAGTTTTGAAGGTCGTAAGATCATAAATCAGGATAAGTGAGAGCACGCGACTTTTGGTCAACAGACCTTGATTTCTCTCCGAAAGAGTTTGACCCTCGGGCTCATATTTGTCTAAAGACCCACAGATCCGCCCCAGTTTTTCGATATCATACAAGGGCCCAAATAAGTTTTTAAAAAGAATTCATATACTCACCAAGGACCAACTAGTCCCTTAAAGTTACACATCCACAATCTCAACCTGACACATTTTGATTCCTAGACAAATTCTACCACAAATTCTACCTCAAGTTTTTCAGTGCCAGCCCATAACCTCCCTCCCGCTAAACATCTAACTACGCTTGCTTACATCAAAATTAAGAAAAAAAAAAACACTACTAGCCTCATACCACCATGTACACATTGAAATATATATTATGAGCAAACTGACTTCCTTCACCATTTATCAAACTTTCCTCGTTTGCACCAATCCACCTACGTTTTAAATGTTGTGATAATTTGATGGGTGAGACAAGAATTTGCGACGACAAAAGACTTTAAAGTTCTTTTGTGCAGACGTCCATTCTATTATGATGTATACTTTGTTTATAACAATTTTGTTTAAAGTTTTAAATACATTGAAATGATTTAAATAAATCAACCATACGATCTTAATTATCCAGCATATCTATTTCTAACTATTTTTTGTACATATTTCATATTCGATGTATTAAATCGAGCAATTTCAACGTTTAGTTCATAATAACCTGTTTCATTCATTTTATATTTATGCATAATTTTTAATTGACTAAATTTACAAACGATTTTAATTGAATTTATTAATGAGTTATATCATATTTCTATTATATATATTCATTATATTTTGATCCGGTTGAGATTTCCGGATAACAAGTATCAATAATTAGGTCATTAAAGTTACGTTTGAAATTAATGATTTATTGCTGAAACACAATATAAAGTTAGGATTTGGAAGATTCAAACTTCGCAACTCTTCGGGGAAAGAGTTATTATTGTAAATCTTGTATTCGTTAAAGTTAAAAAGGTTTAGATAAGGAACAAGATATTTGTTTAAAGTCATCGAAACACATTTCCTAAAACAATTAAACCCCAGTCTCAATATTTGATTCTACCACCTTCCTTCTCCTAGATAATAATAACTTCCAACATAACTTCATTAACCTAATTATAAAATTGGTTCTGTGTGACTCCACCCTACTTTTTCCATTTATTTCATATTTTTTATTTTGATTTCAATATTGCATTTTGGTAATAATACCTGATTATCAGTTTTATTATAAAACCATAAGATGGGTAGTATAGCCGAAACTTTGTTGTCTCATTATTGATTTAGACTTATACGTGTTTAACATATTTTATCAAACTTTTTACTATGTATCATATTCATATATATGAATGATAGCAATGTGTTTTTGTTAATAGGTTGTTTATGTTTGAATTACGTAGTATTTTATTAAAACGTGCGTAATTAATAAAATATGTTATCTAAAATCAGAATTTAACCACTATATCTTAGTTTTAAGCTTAACGATATAACTATTATGTATTTATAGCATTCTAAATACGTAATATGACTAAAACTAAGGAATTGCACAAACACCGAGAGCACAAACCCATCTTGTCCATATCCAAGACTGATCACAAGTAAAAATTGCTAAAGAAATAAAATGTTAAAGAATTGGTGTCCAAACCATTAGAAAACTACCTAAAGAGGCAAAGAACTTTGTATCAGGAAAAAGAAGTGGCAGAAAACAACTGACAACGCATAAAAGACATTTATCATTCACGCTTCACTACATAATAGTTAAAACAAAACATTTGAACTTGTTTAGTATTTTAATGAAGCTTTACATAAATTCAAAAATATCACCCATACCAGTTAGAAGGAGACTAAAAGATCAAAGGTAAGAAAGAAGCCATAAATATTTGAAGTCGACAAAAGAACGTCTTCAGTGAACTAACGATAACAAAAATTGGACACATGAACAATGGTGTTAAGTTATCTGATCAGATGAAAGTAATTATCAAATAAGTAAGAAAAACTCTTGTAGTATTCTTAAGCATTTAATTGATGTAATTCCATTTAAATATATCTTAGAAGAAAATTATTTAAAATTCAACATTTTGTAACAATTTTTCACATTATTTACACTTCTGATGCCCTCTTTAAGAGACGAACCGTTAGAAATGCATTTAAGCCTGCTTGTCTGGTAAAAACTGTGAAGCATGGAGTGGAGTCTATTCTATCATTATATGGGGCATGGGGAGGCATATATTCATCAGGGGTAGGAAAGATGTTTATATGCGAGGAAGAAATGAACTTCACAACTTATATTACCATGTTGTCACATGTTTTAAAGATCTATCCCAAAATTTCATCCTACAATAACAATAAGTCAAGTTATATTTTAGCACAGAGTCCAGATATCAATCCAATAAGTGCTTTGAAAAGCAACCATAAGTACTAAAAGTACAAATAGAGCAGAACTGTTGTAAAATTAGAAGCTGAGTGGGCAAAGATGGCGTCAGAAATTAAGGCAAAAAAGGAGTCCAAATAGCCGTATGCTGTTTCCTTTGTGAAATTAAGGATGTATGTTTTACTCTTGTTGAATTTACTACTTGTGTGTGTCGTGATATTGTTAATGTAGTGTAGAAAGAGAGGTAGTTGTTTA
This sequence comes from Ceratothoa steindachneri, assembly GCA_963969495.1. Taxonomy (NCBI): domain Eukaryota; kingdom Metazoa; phylum Arthropoda; class Malacostraca; order Isopoda; family Cymothoidae; genus Ceratothoa; species Ceratothoa steindachneri. The sequence continues at coordinate 110,949,527 of OZ018317.1, read as the reverse complement.
AGGTGAAAATGCTAGGTTTGTCTTCTATGTATTGGGTGTAATTTTTCCAGTCTGCTTTTTCGTAGTTTATATATGAGATTTTGAAGGATTTGGATGTGGATGCGTGGTGTGGAAGGATACAAGAATGGGTATGTGGTCTGAGGGGAAGGTGGATAATGTGTTCCATGTGGTTATGGTGTGGAAGTGAAATGAGCGGAGAGTTATGTCGGGGAAGGTTTGTCTGGTTGGTAGGGATACGTTGTTGAGTATAGTGAGTGAGTACGGTTGCTCTGATATTTGAGTGCCTCTCTTGTCTGCTGTTTCGATTCTCAACCAGGATGTGGTGTGTATGAAAAAAGCAACAGAGATGAGGGGGGTGGGAAGTTGTGTGAAGAGCTCTAGGATAAGTGCTTAGTTTCGAGATATACTAGGGAAGGTGGTGAAAATGTATATTTTTATCAGGTTGTATTTTTGGTTATTAATCTTTATTCCAATGGATTCTATTTTCGTGTGGGTGTCGTTGTTTATATTTTTGTATGAGTAGTTGAGGGGTGTTTTCAGCGAATGGAATAAAGTTGTGTACTAATGTTATGAGTGCGTGGCCTCTAGAGATATATATCTATTTATCTATTGGCTAAGTTTTCGGGTTTAAACTAAAGTTTTTCTTCAGAATCACAAAGATTAAATTCGGGTCTCGACAGATCCTGCTCCGGGGCGTCCAACCCAGATTGTGATGGCCAAAACCATACTAATATTTCAAAAAACTGCTGAAGCTGTCTTAAAAGGGCTCTCTTTCCCCAATTTGGTTGATGGTTTGGCCTTTTATTTTTATATATTCCTTGGCCAAACGGTTGAATTTCTAGCCTTGCATAAGCTATTTTTGTCATGGGTTGACAGAATATGTGGAACTACAATTTTGGAGCCCTCGACAGTCTCTGCAATTGCTCCAAATGAGAGAACATCTTGGTGGAGCAGATTTACGTTCAGTTCACGGACAAAAAGAGGTGTGAGAGATCTCGTAGTCATGTTATCTAGATGCAGTTAGTTTTTATGCAAACAATGCCGGTTCCTTCTACAAGAAGCCTAAACGTTCAAAACATTTTGGAAAATTCAAAGTTTCTACAAAAATTGCTTATCTGCTTATAATAATAACCTTTAGCCAAACGTAGTTAATACCTCTAGGTTATCGTACACCACTTTTCAAACCTTAGATTTTCCCTGGCAAAAGCTATGGAAGATGTTGTGATAGAAATACAGGCGTTCTGTTCTTTATGGGCGATACTGTACATCGGATATGTTTAGTACAAGCCTACGGTTCAGCTTCCACGCTAAACTGTGAATCTACTCACAATGATCTTAGTGGTTGATTTATTTCCCTCTTCCTAGTTTCTCCCTAGTCTTCCAATGAAGAATAGGTGGTTGATCAGTTAATTCCTAGCTATGTTCAGGAGAAACGAGTTTAAACCCTGTTCGCTGTCTCTAAAAAGAAGCATCGACGTCAAGCTCTTTTTTGCATTTTTCCTAATATATAATTAGTTGAAACTGGTAACTTAATCAAACCTATTTTTTAATTTAAGTTCCGGTTTTCTTACCAGACCTAAATACCTACTATTTCTCATGTTTAAGCCACCACTGCCAAGCATTACTTCCTGCTACCAGTTTTTCAAGTTCATATCTCAACTTCAATCGTCTCTATAATATATTTGGATCAGCGAACTTTCTATAACTGGGTCAAGAATTACTTCTTGAAGACTTCTTTGATTTTTGCATAATGAAATCGGGAGTGCTCCATTTTAGTCTATTACTACACCAATAACAGGACTCAGGTTCTTTTTTGTCGCGACGTGCGAGTCTAGCGGCGAGCGACTCTACATCTCACTATAACGGTCAGTCGGTCCCCATTTTGCTTTTATTGTTTTTATAATAACACTGTAACTATTAGGCTGATTCTAACGAAATTTGAAACCCTTATCTTCTTTTATATTCTCTTTCAAATGACATAAGTGCCATAGTCTTCCTAATGTTAGCCTGGGAATTATTTTGTTTTGGTAATAATATCATAACTATTCGGCCCATTCCAACGAAATCTGAAACACTTATGTTGTTTTACATTCTCTTTCGAAAGATAGCATTGCCAATGTCCTGTCAAGGTTAGTCCAAGAATTATTGAAATTTTTGAAGGTCGTAAGGTTATAAATCAAAATAAGTGAGAGCACACGACCTTTTGGTCAGCAGGCCTTGTTTATCGACTTGACTGTTTATCGTGCTTTATCGCTAATTTTATGCTTATAATACCGTAATTCCCTGTTTCTATGTATTTATTTTTTCCCATTTTTATGGCACATATTTCTTTATTTTTGTCTAGTTATCTCTATTTTCTCGGTTTCTCTCCCTCATCTCACTCTCTTTTACCAAAAAATAACTATCACCATCTAATACTGATTTATAAGCTCTTAATTTCTTTTCATCTCGTTCAATTGATTAATTTGCGATATTTTTGTCAGAATAAAAGAGAAAATGGAGAGTAATCACAGCATAGTACTCATGGGGGGAGAACTAAGGTCATGAAAATAACAAGAGTAGTCTTCGAAAATATTGAAATATTGAAATATCCTTGATAAAGAAATCGAAATAATTTCATTCTGTGACTGGTTACATCTCAAAATCTTCAAGACACACAAACGAACGCACTAACTCAAATGACGAAGTAAACCTAGACTACAAAATCACTGATAAACGCGGAGCCAAGTTCTATTTTTGTAATTAAGGAATCCTTCGCCTGGAACCACATGGCCCAAAAAGGCAGGAGAAGAAACAAAACCCTTATATTAGTAGAATCCACCCGTAATATTCAGCACTTATCATGCAAAGACACCTTTCCGAAGAAAACCAAGCTATAGATGTTCAAAGTGTGCTTAACCATCTACCACACAATGATTTTGGCAACCTCCCTTAAAATCAAAATTAAAAAAATGGCTGCGATTTTTAAGGTCAACCGTTTCTTTTCTTAAGTCACCCTATCATTTTTGCCCTCCGTATTTTTCACCCCTTTTATTCTTCACATAAATCAACCATCTTTTTCAGAAGGGGGAGCTTTGTGTTTTTCCCTTTTATTCGCCTTGCTATTTTTTTTTATTTTTAGACATTTACTCATTTATAACAAGCTAGTCGAGGAATAAAGGCATCAGAAAGGTATTCTAGAATTATTATGAAATGTTCAAGTAGTGTATTATCAACCACCGAGTGGTTTCTATGGAGTGGTTGTGTATTTGATATCAAAATCTTCCTAACCTGGGTTCAAATTCTTTGAATTAATCAGGAAGTAATATGAATTAAGAGAAGATCGGCTTACTATGATATGTTTGTAGGAAATCAAAAGAATACCCCACCCACAAAGATTCTTTCCACCGGGTTTGAGATTGACGTATTTTCGGTTGTGTGACATTCTTTTACATTCACACATGGATACGTCGGTGTATTTTTAATTTATTCGTTTTTAGTTAAAAGTGAAGCAAAATCATTGTTGAAAATCAACATAACTGATTTAGAATTTGCTGCAGTTTTACCAGTCGCTCAATTTTTTTTTACTTTTCTAAAATCTTTAGGAATCTTTTAATAATTAAAAGGCGTAAATACATTGTTATTTCCTTTATAATGCTGTTTTGATGTTTCCTATCCCTATGGGGGGAGAGGGCCGAATGAGATTTGTATTACCTTTACTAAATCACCAGGGTTGCTGCTTTTAAGATCTTTAGTAGTCGTTAGGGAAGTCTCTTACTATAGGGTCTTTCAATAAGGTCGCTCAATTTTTAAATGTAAATAAAACAAGTTGTATGTGATATATGCACTCAATTTATTTTAAATTTGAAAGTACATTTTATGGCATTAAGTGCGAAATATGATGACATTCAAATGTCCGCCGCGGCTTTGCTTGGTGGAACGTATTCGGGAGGCCCAATTTTCGATGACTTTGTCGTATAAATCTGGCTGAATTTGCTGGATGGTGTTCGTTATGTTGACTTTGGGGACTTCAACTGTTTGCGGATTATTTGCATAGACCTGCGATTTAAGGTAGCTTCGAAGAAAGTAGTCTAATGGCGTTAAATCGCATGATCTCGGTGGCCAGTTGACGTCGCCGCCGCGCGAGATGACCCTGCCCTGAAATCGCTGGTGCAAAATGTCTATCGTGACGTGCGCAGTGTGGCACGTAGGGCCGTCCTGTTGGAACTACATGTCGTCAGTATTCATATAGTCCAGTTGAGGCCACAAGAAGTTGCGTATCATCGATCTGTAGGTCTCGCCGTTGATGGTTATGGCAATCCCATCTTTATTCTAAAAGAAAATACGGACCGATGATACCGTTAGACGAAAATCCACACCAAACAGTGACTTTGTTGGAATGAAATGGTGCTGGTGTATCTCATGTGGATTGTTTTCGTCCCAAATTGGACAAGTTTGCTTGTTCACAAATCCATTCATCCAAAAATCGGCCTCGTCGCTGAAGATGATTTTGGGGGGGAATTTTTGATAATAACATTTTGATAATAACTGATTTTGATAATAACATTTCATGATTTGTACACATTGTTCAACGCTATAACCTTCCAAGGTAACTTGCCAAGTACTACTAAACAGTACACAGTGAGATTGCCAGATGTCGCTCTAACAACAGGGCCATTATCACCTAACAAAGCTCGAGCGTCTTTGTTGAAAGATCCTTTATATTTAAGTTTTATCGTTAACATTTACACTTATCCGAATTGTTATCAATTCATCAAAATTTAGTATTTGGTTAGAATGTCTGGAATAGACTTGAAATAATATAGAAGAATTTCTCTATTTTTATAATTTAATGGCTGTTTCTAAATCATCACTTCTTTAAACTTAAATATCTTTAGCCTTAAGTTCCAAAATAATATAAATAATCAAGGCACCGCAAAATCCGACAGTTTCTGAATTTAACATAAAGTATAAAACCTTTTATCTTATTTTCCCCATTAAAATAATGTGAAAATTATATCCAGGTTTCGATTAATACTATTTTAATTACTCACAGTGACCGTGGTCTTAAATTTCCTCATGCAGACCTTCTGCCTGTTGCCTTCGAGATATCCGGCTCTGGCAACAAGCTTTTAGCCTAAAAATATTTTAAAAGGTTTCCAGTACCTATCTCCTAATAATTTTTCGCTTGTCTAGTTTTGTAGATCTATTCTTGTTTTCTAGCTTTATTGGAGGTATGCAGTTAGTATAGCAATAAGTATCGTCATTCAGACTATATCAGGCTCACCCTTGGCGATGTTCTTCATCCTCGCCAGGTGATGGTAACCAATAGACCTATCTAACAGCCGCATTGTAGTAGAGTGCCCTTACGGCTGGGGGAGAAACGATCACGTAAACTGGGGCAGCAAGTGAGGGTTAAATTATACAATTGATACAGATCCTCACCCTAGGCAAGGTCGATACAGTGTGAAGGTGATTACTCATTGTTATGGTTGTAACATTAAAATATATTACTTCCCTCTCCACTTGTATAGGGATTGCAAGTACTTCTCTCTTCCTGTGATTATCGAATCTCTCAAGAATTTACTACGGTTTTGAGCCTGTTCCCTGATAAATTCTTTAGTAATGTGATAAATCTCTCAAATAGGCAGGGCTTATATTGAAATGCCTGTTTCCCAATTTTGCTCACTTTGGTCATGCCTCAAGTTTACCAATCATAACAGCATCGAATTACTTCATTTATAATTTCATTTTGCAAATTAAAAATACAGAAGTAAATCCTAAACTTCTATTCTAGTGGTGTATGCTTGGCTATCTGCCAAGCATATTTCTTTCTCACTCTGCTGCCTCGTATCCTAACATTTGTTCATTCACTTACGCTATCTATCTTAGGAGATATTAATATTAAAATATCCCACTCGTGACTATATTTATTTTGTATGCTTTGCCTTCAAATTATGATAAAAACATAATAGAACAAAATGCAACGATTGATTAGTTCAATTAACCCACAAAAAGGGACTTGGCCAATCCTCGTTACGGATAGATCTTGCGCTTCGCATGCAGACTTGGCTCTGGCCTTCGACATATCCGGCTCTGGCACCGGGCTTTTAGGCTAAAAATATATTAAAAGGTTCCCAGAAAATTTAAAATCTTAAAAAAAACAGTCATGGTTAAATTTTTATAAAATTTCTGATCTTCGTCAATTATAATAATTTTAAAAAGCAACTTTAAACTGAATTTCGCCCCTTTCAAAGTATAACGTCGCTAAAATATAGTTATAGAAGAAGATATATAAAAATAAATTTTCTGAACTTCACCATTTGTAATTCTTTGGGTTTTAAAAAAATTCATAAAATTCCGATACTTATATTTATTTCTAAACTTCACCATTTTGTTTGGATATTATAAAAAAAATATTAGAAATAATTTTGATAAAAAACATAAGTCATAACCAAACTAAGATGAAATTATCATTCAAATACTCAAAAAACCTTCTTAAATTATATAATTAGTGATGATGATGATGATAATAAGAAAAAATATTTCAGTATATGACAGCCTATCATTAGGGATTTTTATTTATTTAATTATGGAAGATGACAAGCGAATGCGTTTCGTTTGACGTTTGCAATAACGTGCTATTTTTAGTGCACTTTTCATAAAATGAAAATGCGTGTCCAGTTCTAGTGCAGGAATTTCGTTTGTGTATTTTCTTCAGTCCCTGAAGACCCAAAGGAAATATTCCAAAGCCGTCAAATCTGGAGAATCAGCTGCCCAATGAATTAGGCACTTCTTGAAATTAATTGCTCTCTCAGGATTCGCCATAGTTTCTCTTGTGATATGAGCGGTTGTCCCAGCGTGTTGCCGCCGAACCTCTTGACAGTTTGAGGGAAAAAATATATTCTAACATTTTGTGGTATCGGGCACCAGTCCCTCCTAACCTTTGGTCTCTGACTCCAAAAATGACCACAGTGTTTCTGTATCATAAAAACCTTTTGAACTACAGGATACCCTCTTTTTATATCAAAAACTATAAAAATACCGCATCTGACCTAATTTCCCTTATTTTATAGAATTTTTTAACAATTTAGACTGGGAAATAATAAAATATTGCTTTACTTTAGTGTTTGAACAAATTGATTTTGCTCATATTAAGGATATTGTTACTATAATTCAAATTGTATGCAAGTAGTTAAGACAAATATTTCGCTTAAAATTTTTTTCTAGAGTGTGTGCACAATTTCGCTTTATACTTCAACAATAATCAGCCAACATATTTACATCACATCTAACCTAATTCCGTTCCTCAATAACCGTCATATCTTTGTGCAATCGCTCACCTTTCTAATCCCTGAGTCCAAAATGGCTATGCAGAAAATTTCACTTCATGCTCATGTTGCAACCGAGCGTTTTGTAGCTCTCCAATAATTTTTGGAGAATTTCAGTGCAATTCTTTGCTCATGTATTTCCAAAAAGTTATGGAAAAGGTTCTGAGCTGCCGAATATGTAGACTATCAAACACAACTGCTTTGATTTTTTCAATTGTTAGGCCAGGAAATGCGAAAAGCAGGTACTTAAAACAGTCGCCTTCAGTTGGAAATACATTAACAAATTGAATGATGTGGCCCAGTTTAATGTTCAAATGTGGGAATATAATTTTCTTTTTTGTCAACAAGTATCTCATGTAGAACGTTGGGATCACCAAGTTTAAATTCGGGTCTTGTAGGCCAATTCCTTTCCGCCCAATGCTTTTCTTGAGCTTTGCTCTCTCATATGCGCATAAAACAAATAAATCAGGGGTACTTTGTGTAACCGCGTTGCTGACCAAAAAGAAAGAATAACATTTTAAGATCAACACAGAGTATCCAATTGTGTTTGTGATAGTGCAACAACTGAATGACTCTCTTTGTTTCCATGTCCTTTACGAAGACTAACTGAATGCCCAACTGGAACTGCACCATATAAATTGCCATTGTAGAGGAAGACACAATTTAGGCTCCTTGCTTTGAGGTATTGAGTAAAAGTCGCCATTCAGTTGAGTTCTAGATCGATCTCGCCAATTCCCGCAGTAAACGCTGTATGTTATGGCGATAAACAAAGCTGTTGTCACTTTGAAAGTACTGGTGAAATGCACATTTTCTGGATTTAGAGTGCGTTAACTTCATTCTTTTTTCAACCAAGTTTTTTTCCTTTCAGTCTTGACGCTAAGAGTTTTGAAGCCTTTTTTGATACTCCCACTTTAGTGATAAATTATTGAACTCATGAACACGTGCTAAGTCACCTTCAATTTCAAAATCTGACTAATTGGTATCACTTAATTCATCATGATCCATAACTTCAAGAGAGGGTAGTTGTACGAAAGTTGACACCGAGATTTCAACTGAATGAGACATTAGACGTATATCTGATGGTAGACTAGGATACGCGATTTTACATTTGTTTTTGTGTTATATCCTAAAGTTTTCATTAAATAAAAGTAACAGTTTTCGCAATGATCCTTTTGCCCTTGGAAAATTAAAAGTATACCAAATGCCAATTTCCAAATGTCCCATAGGATCATATTCTTAAACTCTCTCAACACTGCTTGAATGCCTTGCGAGGGGCCTTATACTTCTTTGAACACCAATTTTTACTTTAATATATGCATGATTGAAAAATGCGCTGATGTTTGCCGTTTAAATGGGAAAGATCAAACTGCCACAGATATAAAAAATGGAATCAGGGCTGTTTAGGCGCTTATGTCAAGTAGCAGAGACAGAAATTATCTGAATGAAAGCAAATTTGTATGTGAATAAAAAATAAGTTAAACAGCTACAAGTTTATATAAACAAAAGAAGCTTGTATAAGGTTTGCTACACACTTTTATACAGACTTAGGTATATGTATTCTTTGTAGAATACGATAGTAATCACGTATATATAGCGGCAGACAAACAATCACCTCACTAGCTCACGTATAACTAAGTAGAAAAGTTAAAAACTGTTTCCCTTTGATAATAGTGCATCTTCTACGAGCTGCAGTCAAAGTTTTAATAAAATTAATTAATAAAATAGCTTATTTAGCTTTTATCCTTCCAATATTTAGGATTAGCAACAAATAAATAAAAAACTAATCGACTGACCAGTTCCATTACCTTCACAGAAAAAATACAATTTTGCTTATTCAGAGAGGTAGCTTACAAAAATACGACGTGATAGAAGAAAACTGACTGTAGTGTAAATACACGAACTCAACAGAAAATATGTTCAACATTATTCACGTTTGTTACTCTCTGTGAATTCCACACCAAATTGTGAGTCCGTGTAAGTGTAATGCTGATGTAAAGATAGCTCGCAGATTTGGGGTACCCACACATCTGCTGTTTTCTTTATTAATTAAACTATTGAGGTAAAAATAACTTCATCACTTCATTAATTTGTGACGAAATTCAATATCATCAAGCACATAATCAAGGCGACGCTAGTAATCGATCCGCTTTATCCTTTGGACTGATGGATACATGTATAACTCTTTATCGAGTCGGTGTAAGACGGTCTGAAAATACGGAGCTCTCGATAATTACGCCGAGTCAACGTTGAAGCTGGAGTTCACACAGAACGTGATCTCTCGACTTAAGAAAAATCAACCACTGATTTTTTTTGCTGAGATGGATTATTGCCGAATTATAGAGCGGGTTCATCGCTGAATACTGAGGCTTGTAAGCTCTCTGTGAGACCATAATGGACTGTCGGTGTGCGCTGGAATTTTTCATGAAATTTTACATGAGTTGAGGTTTTGATATATGATACATAAAGGAACTGCTTTTTTTAGAATACGAAACTACTTTTCAAACAGTCTTAGTCCACTTTTCTTTTTTATGTCTTCGTTATCCACCAAAGACATAGCCTTGTTATCTCAAGAGCTATTTGACGAAATTTTGAAACCATGACGCGAATACATGTGTCAAACTAAAATCTGCATGCTTTATTATTATTATTGCAATTATTTCTCTACAAATAGTAAACTAAATATGGTTAATATTATCTGCCAATAAAATGCTAAAAATCGATCGAACTGCACAATAGTTTTCAAAAATATGATCAATAAGACCTTTATGTCGTATGAATCCATACTAAGCAGAGCATCATTCGCGTCAATGAACAGTTGCAATAGAGCTGAACCAGATTATTCTCTCTTATTCTTTGTTATCATTTGCATTTGTTTTATTTTTTTTCGTCCCCAAGTGATTTATCGCTGATTCTTCACTCAATAGTTTAGTGATGAAGCTTTAAATTTAAAATCTTATTGAAGGTTTTGTGATGTTCAAATGGAATGGGTAAATAAATCTATGTATATTCTATTTCAGAACGTCAATTACCAAATATAATGAAATTAGGTGACATAAAATATATAAATATGCAAAAAAACAATAGTTATACACTACTAAGATGCCCAAAGCCAAAGGATAGCAGTACGCAAAGGTAATGAATGATGTGCAGTGCTTCCATAACATGACGTCATGGAAATTCCAAAACGTGTATTAATTGTTTTCTGACATCTCGTAGTTCAGTGCGAACACTGGATATACTTGCTTATAGTAAGGTGACGTGAATTAAGTGTTTGAACGAGGCAAGAGGGATGGTGCCATTTCAGAAACTGAGAGTATTCAACATGCCTAAATCGACGGTGTCACCGTGAGTGTGCCAAGAATATATCATGAAAGGAATTACCTTCCGCCGTGGACAACGCAGTGGGTAACCACGTATGCTTACTGATGGTGGCCAGCAGCAACTGGGTAGAATTTCCATGGTAATAGCTATGCAACACAGACTCAAATGGCACCCACATTCAATGCAAGAAGTATCGGACACATGTCCAGTAGATCAGTGCAGCGTTCATTACTTCACATAGCATATGGGAGCAAAATTCTAACTAGAGTCTTCCTGTTAACACCACGGTACTGGACAAAGTGCTACACATGGGATAGTGGCGTCTCTGATTGGACCCTGGAAGACTGGCAACATGTGGTGTAGTCCGAAGGGTCACAATTCCAGGTGTTTCTGGCCATGGTATGGTTTGATTATAGTACATATGCATTGTGGCGATTGAAACATGGGCTCCAATTACATAAAAAACCTACAGGCTGGCTGTGGTCCTATGCTGGTGTAGGATGTGTTCATTTGATATGGTTTGAGTTCGATGGTTCGCCTAAACACGTCATTGATCGGTGACCTTTTACTTGTACTACTTGGTGACCATTTGCATCCATTCATGGACTTTATGTAGCTCAACACAGACGAGATATTCGAGCAAGTGGATGACCCGTGTCTTTGGGCCCAAGTTCTAAAGGATTGATTCAAGGAGCACTTTGGAGAGTTCCGACGAATGGTAAGCTACCACATTCACCCAGCTTGAACACACTCGAGCATTTAGGACGAGGTCGAAGGCTATATTAGCCCCCATAATTTGACATTTATAATTATCAGAGTAATGTGGACAGCTATTGAGGCGGTATGTGGCAACATCTCTCTAAAGGTCTTCCTCCCACCTGTAAAACCGACGTCACGCCAAGATGCTGCAATAGGGTGGCAATAGATGGTCACATGCTAGTAGGTTCCTATCCAATGACCTTTGCCACTTAACTGTATGTTATAATAATATGTTCTTAATTAATAACTTCAACCTCAACTGATCAGTGCAGGTGAATACATATAAACACGAAAACCTTCAAACATACAAATTTCACCTTCACCCACATAATTTTCAAACCTACTTATTCATACCTAAACTTTGAATCATGTCACCATGACAGCTTATCACACTCCATTTACGCTATCTTTCGCATTCATTCCATGTTAATTTCAACATAAAACAAGCAGCTGTCATCTCACTTTTTTAACCATAAACACTACTTCTCTCTTCTTTCCTTCATCACTAATGTTAAAAAATAAATCAATGGAAATTATCAAAAAATAAATTATTTTATAACTTCTTTAATTGCAAAACAATAGAAAATAGCGATGATCTGTTTTAAACTTGGCTTTGGTGGCTTCTATGATGAAATGTTTAATAGAAATAGGCCTTCTTTCTTTTTTTCAGCCATTGTAAGACTAAAAGGAAAAACACAGGGTTAAAGTTATACAATTTCATTGAAACTTCTACAAGAAATATATAAAAATTGAGGTGTGAGCATGTTTTCCTTGGTTTCCGTTTGTAGGGTAAATCACCTTCCCATATAAGTTCTAAATTTAGTCTTCCATCATGTTTCCAATGGATACTCCTTATTATCTATGTTTAAAATTCAGTATATCTTGATGGAAGCGCTCCCTTTGTTCCTTTGACTATGCTTACATATTCTTCTTGAACGTGTCGAGATGGGCATCAAGGTTGTATAACTTCAGGGATATCCTGATCACATTTTGGCATAACCATTGATTAAATTTTCAACCAGTTCCACATAATTGTCAGCCTTGTGGTTTCCCATAAGCCCCTGACACACAGAAAAAAGGGTCTTGCAAGTTTTTTTTCCTTTTTCGTAAGTTTTCTTGGGAGAATTCTTAACACTACGATTTCTATGATTTGTGATCCACCAAAGACAACATCTTTCACTTTTGCATGCAAGAGTTTGGGAAAGAACTTTTGAAAGTACTTGAAAGCTACAGACTCTAACAAACTGCTTCATGAGAAATAGTTTTAAATGCAATGGAGGGAACAACACCTTTGGAGGAGCTATCAATTGCTCATGCTTAACATTATTCCTCCAACAAAAACTCAGTCCTTTGTGGCCATTTCTTTTTGTGATGATGTAATGTGGTATCCTTACACTCCCAAAAACAGAGATGACAAGGTAACGCTGTAATACCTCCCTGGAAACCAATCAAAAATGCTACCATTTTTAAGTCTCCAATCACTTCTCAGCCATACTTCTTATAGTTAAAATCTTGCAGCAGAAGCTTGATACTGTTATAGTTCCCTTTGAGATATACAGATTGAGCCAAGGGAAGGGATGGATAATTATTCCAATTATCTAGAAGTATAGTTTTAATGCTTCTTGAGAAGCTATCAATGAAGAGTTTCCACTCATCTTGATTACATGTAATTCCTTTTGCATCAAACAAACCAGATATATCATTGCATTATTATAGCTCAGCTCAATAAGTAAAGAAGCTTGAAAAATGTGTATTTTGGCTTCTCACTTGCACATTTTCATCCAGCAAATCCCACTCTTTTATTCTGAAAATTAAAAGCTCAGCATTTGACTTTAACAAGCCAGGATCTCTGACAAGGTCATTGCGGCCTCTTTAAATTTAGATATTATGGATTTCTCTCAACAGCAATATCTCTGACACTTTAGCCTACATCTCCAGTGATCTTTTCAGCTTCTGAATTGTTGCTTTCTTCTTTGGGGTGGCTGATTCCTTTTTGGAGTGATAGGTACAAGAAGATCTGCATTATGTGGTCCGGATGCAATAGAGGATGGAAGATCGGGATAGGAAATAGGAGGTGAATTTTTGCCACTTTGACGCCAAATACTGGGAATGTCAAACTTCATTACTCTTTTTTCTCCTCTATACGATCTTCTAAAATTAAAAAATATACTTAATTACTCTTTTGTCTTACAAACAAATATAATAGCTTAAATACTTGTGATATTCAATATATGCCTACAACAAACACTTTTCCTACCTTACAATGTTTGGGGTTTTTTTTGCATTGTTCACAAGAAAAATGAGGTGCCCGGAGTTTGTCTTGGACCCCAACTGGAATGTCAAAGTATGCTTTCTAAGGTTCACATATTCTAGTAGATTATGGCACTCTGAATATTTGTACTCTTGTTTTGATGAACTGTCCATAGATACTGTATAACAGTATGCATCAGGAACTTGAATGCATCTTCTTGATGCCTTTTCTCTTTTGATGCGTTCACTATGGTAGCTAGAGTTGAACTGATAGCTGATCTGTGAATACCAGTATGAATATTTCAGAATTAATATTCCAGAAGGCTCTAGAAGTTTCCAGGAGTGTGTTCTGGCAAGTTCTGGAACATTCTTGAAACTTCATAAAATTCTACTAAATTCTAGAAATTTCTCATTAAATCCAGAATCTTTTGGAAGCTTTCCTTAAAACAAATATTATTCTATAACATTCCAATGTTTTGTTTTTTTAAATAAGATTTACAATTTTCTACCATGATTTAAAACAAAATTTAAGCTTACATCCTATTCTATATTTTCAATTTTGTCCCGAAATTAATAATACCCTAGCAATACTTTCAAAATACGCAAATTTAGAAATTCAGTGCCCTACCTACAAAAGCAAACTTTGGGCATTCAAAATTTAGTTTTTTCATTTACTTTAGGTAAGAAAAAGGTAAATAACACTTTTAGCCTAGGAACAAGAAAAGGGTGAAATTTTAATCATTCTTTAAAAGACTATTAAGCAAATTCAATTTCACTGATTATCAACTGATTAACTTCATTCGCATAATTCTCTAATAAGCTCAGAGCTACATATTTGCCGGGCACCCTGTACTGATAAAAAATTGTTGAATATGAAGGAAGTGAAAATGTGTGGAAGATACACAGCCGTAGATCCTCCTGCTCTTATTGGGGACGGGAGGGAGCGCAATAATACAGCTAGCTGCTGCAGCATAGGGCAGCTAGTTAAGGAGATAGTGAATTTTTAGATAGTTAATGAGTTATATCGTTAGACAATAGGTAAGTGAGTGAGTTAAATAATAAGGTTAAGTTATTTCATGAATCACTGAGTTATTTAATGAATTTTGTATAATTTAATGAGTTTTGAGATATTTAATGAGTTACTGAGCAAATTTAATGACTGAGTAATTTAAGAAGTTCTGAGTTATTTAATGAGTCTTGACTTATTTAATGAGTTACCTAGTTCATTCAATGAGTTTCGAGTTATTAAATCAGTTTTGCATTGTTTAACGTTTTTTTTATTTAATTTAATGGGCTTAAAGTTCTGTAATGAAATTTTTAGTTATTTAATTATATTTGAGATATTTAATAAGTTAGTGAGTTAATTTATTGAGCTAGTGATTTATTTACTGAGTTTTTAGTTATTTTTTGACTTTTGAATTATTTACTGAGTTAATTTAATGTTGAGTTCTTTAATTAGTTATTAATTTATTTAATGAGGTTATTGGGGTTGTTGAATAAAAACTCAGTTAATTTAATGAATTTGGAGTTAAATAATGTGGTAATGAGTTATTTAATGAGTTACTGAGTTATTTAACGAGAATTAATTTTATAATGAATTAGTGAGTTGACTTAATTGAATTTTATGGTAATTTATCTAGTTATTTATTCATTTTCTTTTAGTTTTAGGTTAGATATTGAGTTATTTAAAGAGTTAGTGAATTATTTATTGAGTTTTGAGTTATTTAACGAGTTAATGAGTTATTTTGTTGAGTTTTGAGTTATTTACTGAGTTATCAATAAGGTTTAGTTGTTCAAGAATTTAGGGAATTTGACCACTCGGGTACGCAGCTCACTTTTATTGAGATCAAAGCGGTTGCTCGCTGCCTCAGTGTGCTTAATTCGAATCCCACCCCAGCTCGGATTTTTTCGAAGTAGGAAACAACTATTTCTGAACATAAAAAATGTTCCGTTTTCTCTTTCTTGCGGCATGTTAGATTTATATTATATTATATTATATATATATATATATTCCGTTTTTTCGATTCGACATATGTTGAAAGATTGCATTGGGCATGTTGCCGGTGCCCGCAGAATATTTGTGTTCCTAAGTCCATTGAGATATGCTACGTCGAATTTGGCACCAGACGGATGGGGAATTCCCTTCCTGAAACTGTGCGGCTATTAAACATCCCTCACATTACGGTGCTCTTAGAATCCCCTAGGAAAGGGGTTACCGCCCATCTTCGAGGGCACAGTGACTCACCATGAGAGCTTAGTGGCTAGTATTATCGATGGGAATAAACAGTTAAAACTGGCTCAAATCAAATCAATATTGACGGCATGAGTAACCAACACATATCCTTAAGGTCAGTTCAGGGTTCACTACCTTCCCTGGGATATGAGAGCGAAATACCCACCAGAGTGTTCCTTTTAACACAACGGCAGCAGACAAAGCGCTGCCCTTGCGCTCGTGTCGTCGTTAACTGAACCCTGGATTACTGACATTATGTAACGTGATCTGATGAGTGAAGGCTCAAGTTGGTTCGGGCTGATCGTAGGTTTCGGGTGCGGCACAGATCCCCAAATCCCATGGTTCCGTAGTGGTCTGGGGTGTGTTCGCGTAGCATACAGTTGGGTCCTCTGATCAACCTAAACAACTTCATTGACCAGTGAGTACTAGGTTGCACTACATAATGATCATTTGTACATAACTTTAGGCACATATCCTAGGACGTTTGGCACTTGATTATACAATGGGAGGTCATACATGATGCATACAAAAGATTAATCTCCTAATGCAATGCAGTCCGCTGTAACATTTGCTTTGATGTGAACTCAAACAAAAATACGTCGTATTTCACAAAGTGACTCGTAGCCCATTTTAGAGAAAATTAGAACAAATTATTAGCCTGAGAAAACAATTTTCAATTATATACCGATGGAATTGTGTGAGGCCTTGTGTAAGTTAGTTTAAAGAAGAGACATGGATGAATGTAAGAAACAGAGGCAAATCAGCTTCATATGAGTAACAGAGAAAACACTCATAACATTTTTAATACTAAACTAATGAAAACCCTTCAGTATACTGAGCCACTAGAAGAGGCAGAGTTCCTAATTACATAACTTATTAATTCATGAGGCTGTTCAGCAACTACCGCATGATGATAGATGATACGAAAAGTTTCAAAATATATATGGCTTTCTTGGACTAGCAAAAAAAGCCATTGATCCAGTAAGTACAAAGTCAATAATAAGCGCGCTATGAAAAACTAGGACTTGGTAAAAAATACAGAGGGAATTTCTTTAAGTACTCAACCATTGTACAAAAGGACAGAAGTTACACGTTGTCACAAATTAACTTTCTTTTAAGGCAATTTTTCAAGGAGAAATATGCGTACTGGTGAAAATTATTTCATGTACAAATCTTGCAAATTTGTGAGTGTTTAGATTGAACTTGAGCTTCATCCTCTAGTAGTAAAAATTCAACAATATTGCGTTTGTTTGATGATCGAAGAAACCGAAACCGGCCAAAAATGTCAACTCTCTGAGTTATTGATGTCTCTATACGTTGAACTGGCTTGGTAAGAAAATCTCTTGGAAAGTATTATCGTAAACGGTCACTCAATGAACCCACCTATGGCATCGATGAAAATCTCTAGGTGACCTCAGAAATGGCCACAGGCCTTCGTCACTATCACTTGCTTTAAGCCCCAGAAGGCCATAGTAATCCTGATTCTCAGCTCGTCCTTCATGTTTCAGCTTGATTTTTGGGTCCCTCCTTCCACCGCTCCCCACACAATAACTCGAGAGGGGTGCAGCCAGGCGAGTTGGGAGGCCAGTTGTTAGGTAATGAGTAATCAAAGAAATTCTCCGACAGTCAGACCCGGGTCTTTCGGCTAATATGGTAGGATGTTGCCACACGAAAGGCTTCCCTGTAGCTAACCAGTTGATCCAGGGCTTCGCTACCTTGCTCATAACATGAATCTAGCCCTCGGTGTTCAGCTTACGGCCCTCAGGGAAGAAGTTGAGTGGCATAACGGAAGCTTCACTGCTGACTACTCCAAATACCATGGTTTTTGCTGGAAATTTCGTCTGCATCACTCTGGGCACGACAGCAAGCCAGATGTTGTTCTGGGAGTTGATCTTTTATTCTTGGGAGAATTTTTCTCGTCTGAGAAAAGCCACAGCCTGTCTGGCCTTAACTGATGTTTCAACTTATTGATCAGCTTTTGTTGTTGTTGAGTTGCTTTTCCCGCATCACCTTGGAAAGAAATTTCCATTCCTCATAATGTATGAAAGGTAGCGAATGTCCTTATACACCACTGTTTTGATGAGTTTTTCAAATACACCTTTCTCCCTTGCAATGGCACGCATCGACTTTCTGAGATATTTATTGATGATCCCCTGGATTTCAACAACGAGTTCCGTCATTCTGATGGCGTCAACTCATCGACCATGAGTTTTTTTCTCTTCTGTCGCCTAGTATTCCAATCTTGAATCTTCTAGCTCTTCCTTGACCTTTTCCATCATCCTTCTGCTGATGTTGAAAAAGTCTGAAATCTCCTCGTTTGTATTTCTGGCGCGGATTCCAAGGAATCTTTACCTTTTCCAACATTTTGGGGGCTTTAAAATTTCCCATAGTCAATTATTCTACCAAAAGGTTCTTGTTTTTACAAAGAAAAATACCGACAATGGAGGTTAAAAAATATGCACAAAATTAGCATTTAAAAATTTTTTAAAAATACTGTGCCTATCCTGTACTTTAAAAAACAAATCAATGATAACGACTGCCTTGTCAGGTACATTTCATCTTACCTACCACTCAGTTTTCATCTCCTATACCTTTCCTGAAATTTTTAACCTACGGTGAAAAATTTAAATAAACAGTATATTTGCCTTAACCTGTTTAGGTGAGGTAGATGAACAGTCCGCAGAAGACTTCTTGGCAAACAACTAAGTGGCGATAGCAATGTTATTTTCCATGAAAAAGACGCTACTTCAGAGCTCTTCAAGCATATTCGTTACCAAGCGCGGATCCAGGGGGGCTATGGACCTGAAGCTCCCCCCCCAAAAAAAATCCGACTCGTTTATGTTTATATTTTTTATTCCATACGTGTATGCTACTATTCGGAAAGAGTTATGTAATAATATAGAATATATATATAACAGATTTTTAAACCGTTGCGATCAAATGTATCTTATACGATACGTGTATAAAATACAGGTAATCTCAAAAGTAATTATTAAGTTCAGTATTATACCTTAACTGATGTCCAAAAACTACAATAATTTACTGGTATGTAAAAAAGATCTGATCTGAGTGTTAGTTATCACTCATCTGTTAGTTATTATTATTTATTATCAATATTGTGTAAGATAATCATTGTTAATGATCAATACACTTTTCTTAAACTACTCAGAGGGAGGAATTCAGGTTAACCTCTAAAATCTTTAGCCTGGATCCGCAACTGTTCGTTACAAAAGATTGAATCGATCGGCCGTAGCAGTGTGAGTGGATAATGGAAGCGCAACTAAAGTTTAATTTATACACCACTCTTGATTGGTAGTTACTGCAAGGGGTGTGGCAGGCGAACAAAGAGAAAGCGTTGAGGAAGTTGCGCGGTCATCTCAACGTTTATCATTATTCTTCACGCTCTCCACTCCCGACTATCCGTCATTGTTCTCAGAGATGAATGGTTGTTTGAAGTGGTGGAGTCCTAACTCCTTGCTTCACACCCAACCGAACAAGACATGCAGAATGATCAATTGTATTTAAAAACTAGTACATCCGTGTCGACAAAAATGACAAGAATTTTCAGTTTTGTACAAAACACTAGAGAAAAATTGCAATCAAATCCTTTCTAGGATATTTTAAATGTACCCTTGTCCCAAAGTCGCATTTAAAAGAAATCTTTCGAACTAGGCAAACACTGGCGTAGAGGATCATGGCGCTATTGCAAACACAAGCAAATGAAGAAGTAGTTTTTCACATGTTCCATAGATAAATAACTCACATTTTGATTCATTTTATATGATTATTAACATGTCATAGTATTCATAGTATTATTTGTAACATAATCAATAATCTCCCACATTGAACATAGGCTGCATATCGGCTGATAACAATTGTGAAGATGAAACAAAAATATCCATAATTTTACAGATTCTATTGCAGTTGCAAGTAAGAGTTTCATAATTTTGCATACGGTCATTGATTTCTGTAACAATATTTGTAATTGAAAACCGGTGGGTTATTGCAAACTGTCTAACTCCAGTTCGTATATCACTTTTATCCTTATCATAGTGTTAAAATTAAACAGTCTGTATTCACTTCTATGTTTCTGCGTGCATTACGCCTTGTGAGGCCGGAATTTTGGATAAGGAATTGTCTAATATCTTTGAAATAGGTAAGAAACTTTGTTACCCTCCTCAATTTTTGCATACTTCATTATACTTTCCAAAGAGAACTTGTTATAGAACTGATAACTTACCGGTTTTCAATTACAAAAATTGTCTTATCTTGACATACTTTGAACCATTTTCTTTTGTCTCACCTGTATTCTTAAGCAACTTAATATCTCTGTAAATTTTATATATGAATCAACTTTATATAAAATGTTAGGCCACAATAATACACGGAAAAAAGGTGGAGTATATTCTATGGAATGTTCTATTTGTAATTTACATTACTTCGAGCAAACTGGTAAATCTTTATCTACTAGAATTTACCCACAAAAGTATAATATCAGAAGAGGGGAAGTAAACAGCGCTTTATTTTTGCATTTATCTGAAAATAACCACCTCATTGACTGAAATTCTGCAAAATTCCTTTCTTATTCCGCTGATTTCACAAAAAAAATATTGTCAAGTGTTCCTTAATTGGCATCTTACCTAATATAAACATTTCCCCTGGTTTATTTAAACTTGACCCTGTTTTAAAAAAAACTTGTACTAAATGAAATAACTTCATAATGCAGCCTGTTGTCACTCTTTATTAGTGTAATATCATTCGCATTGCCCCCCCCCCTCCACGTGTCCTTGTTGTGCCCGTGGATTAATTCTTAGCCCTAAATGTTTTTGCTCTAATGATAATCCTTTAAAATGTTTCTTTTTTTCACCCACCATATTCCATTCATATACATGGCGTTGTTGTGTGTATATCGTTTTAGGGATGCATATGTCTGTTATTAGTTGCCTATTGTTCTTTTTCTTGGTGTTTATCTTTCTTGTTTTAGTGTTCTTTCCATTAGTTGTACTATGTGATGGGCGTTCGCTTCGTATCTCTGTACCCTATATAAGGTTGTCTTATCCATTTTCATGCTATTCCTTGAAAATGGCTGCTCGTGAGAGACAACCGGTGTCCTGTGATGAAAAACAAAGGATTGTGTGCCTTAAAACAAGAGGGCAAGTTAAATTCTGTCACTGAAAGATGATAAGTTTAAGAGTGCTGCTAAGATATTCCTGCTGCTGGGGCGCGAAGGGGAAATCCCAAGAACCAAGATAAACTCTGGAAATTATTGGAAAACGAATGAAAGAATATTACCCGATCAATTTGCAAAAAATTAATTCAGTCCCGTGGTAACAGATGTCGGAAGGTCATTTGCTAGTAAAGGGATGTTCACAAAATATTGATAGTAAGGGTTTCTTTTTTGTTCTTGTTCCATTTTAAATTGTTTTTCTAAGTGACCCTGAACTTTTCCCGCTGCAATTTAGAAGATAGTTTGTTTATTTCCTCATAACTTATGAAATATTTAATCCTTTCACTCGGAATTTTCACCAAAGATAGATATTATATATATCTTACTAGGTGTATAATATATATCCTCAACGTTTTGCTAAACTTCTAAAAATAAATATTTAAATTTACTTGTTTTTACTGACCCTTATTTTATGGGTGCTACTGTATATATATATATATATATATATATATATATATATATATATATATATATATATATATATATAAATATATAATAGTGAAATTGAGGAAAAAACCGAGCTGAAAAGTTTATTTTCTAACCTTTTGGACAACAAAATTCTTTCAGCAGAGATGTTGACAGTTGGATGTCAGAGGCGTAATTGGGCCAAATCAATTAAATGTGTGTAAGGGGGAAAAATGTTAGGTGTGTAGTGAAAGAGCGATGAAGCAGGAAAAAGAGAAAAATATGGAAGATTTGCAAATAGATGAAAGAGATGCAGAGATGCATCGCACGTGGAGGTCCGTATTTGAGTATTTGTTTCTTTTTTCTTTTTGTGCTTGTTTTTTTTAGTTTTGTTGCTTGTCAATTTGTTTCCTTTTGTTTTTTACTGTGTCAGTTTGTGTTGTAATTTGCTTTTTTACATGTTGATTTAATTATTTTTGTTCATATTTTGTTGTTTTTAAGTATTGTCTGTTTTGTATTCTTTGCTTGTGTGTTCATATATTGTTGTTTATATCTTTTATACATGTGTTCATATATTGTTGTTTATATTATATGATTGCATACTTGTGTGTTCATATATTGTTATTTATTTTTTGTTTGCTAATGTGTTTGTAGTTTATATCATATTCTACTTGCATATTTGTTGTTTCTATGTAAGTTTGTCTGTTCTGAATATATTTACTGTTTATTTTAGTTTCTTGGATCCCTTCTTCTTTTTTTAGTCCTTTTGAGTGATTCGTCGCCGTTATTAGTTGTTGTCGCATTTTTGGAAGGTGGTCTGTCTGTCGCATGCGATAGTTTATTCTTTGCTTTTATTTGTCGTAATCGCTTTTCTTTCTAACTCAGGATATGTTAGCTCGAATTTTCTTGTTTTTTTCTAGTATATTCACAGTGTTCGGCATTGGTTGTCGATTGAACTTTCTTTGTTTTTCTATATTCGCTCTCTGATTTTTGCCGCTATATTTGCAATATTTTTCTTGCATCCAATTAATCAATCATTGTAAATGGAAAGTTACGAGAGAGATCACGGTGGATAAGCACAAGAATCATGTAGTAGAAGATTAAGGAAATTGAAGATCAGACTGGTCAGCAGCAACTCATATTTATAAGAAATATGAACCTGAAGGTTTGAAGAAGTACCGAACTTTTTCCAAGTTATCGAGAAGATTTAGAAAATCTTTTCTTGGCTGTACTTTCGTTGAAATTTGGCGCAATGAACCTGAAGATACGCCTGAAACGTTGTTTCTTAATACCAAATAAATCGCATGTTCCTGAGCCTCCGGTGTGTCCTTACCTTCCCCGTGAAATTATATATATATATATATATATATATATATATATATATATATATATATATATATATATATATATATATATATATATATATATATATATATTTTTTATTTATATATATATATATATATATACATTTATATGAAATTAAAAACTCACAAAGTATCACGTGAGGGTGGCAAATGAATGCAATATCCCGCAGGAAAAAATGAAAAGCTGTTTCCAAGTACTTTCGAACTTTATTAAGTTCCTTATCAAGGATAACTACAAGAAATAGTATTATATTAGAGGTATTTATACGAAGGAAATATATATATATATATATATATATATATATATATATATATATATTAAGTAAATGAGATCGACGAAGATCATCTCAATTTAATAATTAGTAGGCGGGCCAGAAATGACGTGAAAATCGAGTTTAGTTTATTCCAAATATTTCGAGATAAGAAATCTCATCTTGAGCGGTTTCTAAAAAACATTTGAGGTGAATTAGGAGATATAAATAAAATTTAAGAATACAATGAAACCAAATTAAAGATATGTAAAAAAAAAGTTATGATACAACATTTAGTCTGATAGTGGTTTAGAGTGGGTTTTATTTTAATTATATATATATAGGAACTCAAGAATAGTTAAATCACTCTTAGAATTAACTGCGCGCAAAATTATAAAAAAAGGCACAATTAACAGTGGTTATTCAGGTTTGAATATGTTCAAGGATCGGTAAAGGATCCCATTTATTTTAGCTAAAGGAAAAACCCATAGAAGACGAGACGCCTGTGTGCTGCGAGAAACAACTCTACAGTGAACGTTTAGTTGCATCGCATAACTGACGTCACTACAAGTCTCCAATGGCAAAGTTATATGCAGCGGGAAATCAAATCTTTAGCAAAGTGATTCTTGAAGTAGAACAATGGCCCTATTCTGAATGGATAAGATAACAAAAAAATTACGAGTAACATTTATAAAATGTTGATATTCCGATTTCATCATTTTATTTTTTTGGCCATAATAGGGAAAAATTATAAATAATTCTTCTTTAGGAACATTATATACTGCGTGTGATACAATTTAGTTTCTGTTAAGAAATCTATTTAAAGATTTTAAAAAATAACCGAGGCGTATAACCATCATTTTAAAAAGATATTGCCTAAGGTAAAGAAATTCAAAATGTGATAGCTCGTAATTAGAATATCTCTCTCTCTCTCTCTCTAGTTCTCTCTCTCTCTCTCTCTCTCTCTCTCTATATATATATATATATATATATATATATATATATATATATATATATATATATATACACACAAGGGGCGGTCAATAAGTTTTGCGAATCGGTAGGGCAAAATAGATGAAGGGAAATGGATGTTTGTGGGGGTGTTAGGACAAGTTATGACAAGTCAGGACCTGCAGCCGCACGCTCTTGCCTCGTCTATTTAAGAAGCAGTAGCTGATCGCAAATTGTCAGTCACAAGTTTTTCAACAATGGAGAAGGTTGAGCACCGCGTAGTGATCAAATTTTTGACCAAGGAAGGCAAAAATGCAAAAGAGATCCATGAACGCATGGTTGCAGTGTACACCGACACCACTCCTTCCTATGCAACTATTGCTAGCTGGAATAGGGAGTTCCGCCATGGTCGTGAATCCCTTGGAGATGACCCTCGTCCAGGACACCCGTCAGACGTGACCAACGAGTCAAATGTGGCCCGTGTGGAGAGGGTCATCCTCGAAAATCGACAGGAGAAGGTCGAATAAATCGAGCGAGAACTTGGAATATCACATGAAAGTGTTATTAACATCATCCACGACAATTTGTCCATGACCAAGGTGTCTGCTCGTTGGGTCCCTAGAAACCTCACGCCCCATGATCGACTTCAATGTTGTCAAAGTCCACAAGGCCAGAGTTGCACAAGCTGCCCTGCGCGAGTGCGTATTCGAGGAGCTCAACCATCCCCCTACAGTCTAGATCTGGCTCCTAGCGACTACTTTTTATTCCGCCAGCTCAATGCTGCACTGCGTGGACGCCGGTTTGGGGACGATGTAGATCTCCAGCTCGCCCTCCAGGAGTGGATTGAACAGCTTTCAGGAGATTTCTGGTTGTCGGAAATTCGAAGCTTCAGGGACAATTGGCGCAAGTGCATTGAAGTCGAGGGTAGTTATATTGAAAAATAATAAAACACTTTTCCTCATATCTCGTTTCCTTATATCCGAATTGCAAAACTTATTGACCGCCCCTCGTGTATATATATATATATATATATATATATATATATATATATATATATATATATATATATATATATATATATATATATATATATATATATATATATATATGTATATATATATATATATATATATATTTATATATATAAATATATATATATATATATATATATATATATATATATATATATATATATTTTTATATATATAAATATATATATATATATATATATATATATATATATATATATATATATAAAAATGCAATTTCATTTTGTATGTCACACTTTTTGGTTTCTTAAACTCCCACTTGGTTCTTAAGTATAATAGGGGTTCCTTAGACCCATTGCCAGTTTCTCAGATCTGAGTGGGTTTTTAAGACATCCAATGGGTTTCTTGGGGTTTCCTAAACCGCTAGAGCAGAGAAGGATATGGGGAGAGGAAGGGGGTTAGGAAATGGAGAAGATGAAATAGAGGGTGAGAATAAGGAGGGATAGAGGCTGGATAGGGAAATAAGGAGGAGAGAAGGAGTGACCTCAAGTGGCTGTGGAGCAGGAGAGGATGTGTTTATTCCTCGAATTCCTCTTATTCCAAATGATCTCCCACTTGAGGTTAAAAGATTGTAGTCTCCATTGAGGCCATGATTTGCAATGACTATCAACAAGTCGCAAGATCAAACTGTGTAAGTGGCTGGGCTCCAGTTTGAAGAACCAGGTTTCTCAAATGGACAAGGGTACGTGGCATGCTCCAGGGTTGGGAGTGCAAGAAACCTATACTTTAACGCACCAGAAGAAAAAAACTAAAATATGCGTTTTACATCGAAGTTCTTAAATGACGTAAGAGTATTGTTTTAAACAGTCTCCTACGTGAATAAATTATAATTACAAGAAAAACAACCCATGTCAATAGGATAATTTGGCAGTTCTTGTTTATTGCCATAAAAATTTGCAGGAGATAGAATATAAAAGAGAGGGGGTGAAGGAGGAGAATACGGAGAGGAGAAGGAGAATTTCGGGGAGAGGGGAAGGAGAGTATGGGGGAAAGTGGAAGGAGAATATGGAGGAGAGGATTGGGAGATGGGGAAATGAAAGAGAGGAAGAAACTAAGTTGGGAGAGAGGGAGGAGAGAAGCAATGTGGGGAGGGGGAAGAGGGGGAGAGAGGGGGATACGGAGAGAGGGGAAGACGGGGAGAATAGGAGAAGGAGACAAGGGAGAGAGCTATTTTATCAGGAAGCGGTAGCATTTTCAGAAAATTATTGGCCCCCTTGAGCGAGTAATTTCAGATACTACATTATAAGCACTATTCAATAATGTGAAAATTACATTTGCTTTGAATTTATGGGAGCAAAATCTGAAACAAATTAGAAACATACCACAGAATGCTTTTTTACGGCAAACTGAGGTGCCAAATTTATGACCTAATTTTATAACATTTAAGTCCAAAAATGAAATAGAATTATTCTTCTTACGGTATATCGTAAATTTTATATTAGAATGGCAGGAATTAAAGTACTTTACAAATTTAAGGGATTTATTCTTACAATGAAAGAGTAACAACGTGTGATCGACACTGCGGTAGTAGAATTCAGGCTTAAAATTATTTTTACACTCCCACGAAATTCTCTAAATTACACACGAACAAAGTGACCTGTAAGTGCCATCCCTCTTTAAAACAATGTACAAATATGAGCCTCATGGGGAAAGAAAAAGTTTGATCAGGCCGCTTCCTTTTGCATCCTAATAAATTCCTCTTTAACGACCTCGGGTTTTGCAAAGGAAAATCGGAGCGGCAAGAATTACTCTGGTTGACAAGTTGTTTGAATGTAATGCATTGTTGTGTGTTGAACCGATTGACTGCACACTTGAGGAGAGGTTTGATTAAGGATAAGAAGCAAGTAATTTCGTGTATTGCGAGAGTATGGCTGCGTGAGTCGCTAAATGTTATCTACGGGATATACTGACTCAAGTCCTTAAAAAGTTGATGTCAGGGTGACTAGCAAATAATGAAACGCAAAGTACCCAAAGAGAAATCTCGCTGATATCGAATCTTTGAAACGCAGGGTCCCCAAGGAGAAAGGTTCCTGATGTCGTATCGTTGAAACGCAGGGTCTCCAAGGAGAAGGCTCCGTGATACCGGATCTTTGAAACCTGGGGTTCCCAAGGAGAAGGCTACCTGATACCGGATCTTTGAAACGTGGGATCCCAAATGAGAAGACTCCCTTATATCGGATCTTTGAAACAGAGGGTCCCCAAGGAGAAGGCTTCCTAATATCTGATCTTTGAAAAGTGGGATCCCCAAGGAGAAGGCTCCCTGATATCGTATAGTTGAAACGCAGGATCCCCAAGGAGAAAGTTCCCTGATACCGTATCGTTGAAACGCTGGGTCTCAAAGGAGAAGGCTCCATGATACCAGGTCTTTAAAACGTAGGGTCCCAAATTAGAAGGTTCCCTGATACCGGATCTTTGAAACGCAGGGTCCCCAAGGAGAATGCTCCCTGATACCGTGTCGTTGAAACGCAGGGTCTCCAAGAAAAAGGCTCCTTGCTACCGTATCGTTGAAACGCATGGTTCCCAAGTAGAAGGCTCCCCAATACTGGATCTTTGAAACGCAAGGTCCCCAGGGAGAAGGCCTCCTGATACCGGATATTTTAAAGTACCTTCTTTAATTTAAAGGATCATGTAAAAGTGCTACAAAAAAAATCAAGTAGGAGAAGGTCTGGCTGGGCTATAATGCAAAGGATAATCGCTTTCGATAAATAAACTGAGAAATAAGGTGGAGATAAGGAGATGGTACGTCGGTTCCTTTCTAAAAGCGATGCCAGGATGTTGGAGATGGTCATAGCACTGAATACTAGCAAATGTAATTCCCAGGTAAATTACCAAACGAAGAGGTATGGTTTCGAAGCATGCATCACCGCCGCAAGGGTTGATGGGGCGGGTCGATTGTGCCCCCTATTTCGTGAGTTGAAGGGGGAAAAATATTTTCGCGTCTGATGTTGGAAGACCTAATGATACCAGCACCGATTCCTGTGGTGGGGGGAAGCAACAGAGGTGGCGCTGGTGGATACACGGCCAAAGGGCACCGGGGATCGGTAGAGAAGGTTTGAGAGAGGTGTTTGAAGAGTTCGAAGTTCCTCCATAAATGCGATGATGCTGTGGAGTTTGGGGACTTTGATTAAGCAGGAGAGTTGCGTGAACCTTGCTGAAAGTAGTTGTGGAAGCTCGGAGTGAGATTGTGACTTGTCTGCTAGGTTAGAAATGTGATTACTGAGGAGTGTGTGGTGAATCTGGGAGCTGGTTAAAATTTCACACGACCCTAGAAAATGTTAAAACAGGTGGTTGATAATGTCATGACAATACTAACTATATCCGAGCTAAAAACAAAATCTCTTTAAACATTTATTGTAAATTTAATAAAAAATCTTTGTATCGTGTGATATACAGTATAAATAAAAATGAGCAAAATAAAGAGGTTTTTATTAAAACACCTGCTATAATATAATATTACTCTCTCTCTCTCACCCCTCACTCTTTTATGGGAAAATATAATATGTAAAGGCAAAATGATGAACTAAGTTCTCTCGGCCAAAACATAAATAAAGTGAGGTTTAACAGGAAGGTGCTCGATATCTGCCAGGGGTAAACTAATACAAGGAATACTTCCTCAAATATATTAACTAAATATAATGCACTTCCCGATTTCCCAGTGAGAGTGAGAGAGACGAGTGAATCGCGAGCTTGCGACAGGTGCAGCGGCAGAGGTAATGGTAACAAAGACTGACAGGGATCTGGTAAGGCGCTGCAGGTAACAGCAGGTCCTCGATGTAATGACTTCTGAAAGGCTCTACCTTCTTCGAGTCATGGGATCCCTTTATAACCTCTACCGTAAGTGTGGACGTAACTAAATTCAAGCCGGCTTTCAACTCGCCGACTCGCGCTTCCTAGCCGCTACGACGTAATTTACTAGTGCGTCGTAAACCACATAGTAGGTTATCCTTACATAATAATAATAATAATTTTTAGGCTATGATCTTTATGGCTGATAACTCTTCAAATACCTGTTTTCAATCATGAAACAAAGCCATAAAGGTGCAACAAAGTAGGGAAGTGAAAGGAGAGGAGAGCCCTCAGGAAATAGATGTCTTTACCTGGAATTCCAACATTAAAAGAGATAAAAAGGATCAAATATTAGCCAAAAGGCTAAGAAGGTATCTTGGGGTATAATAAGAGAATGTTAGGAAGCTATGCAAGTACATACGCATGGAAGGAGAGGAGAGTTTAACATCAGAAATTTGCAGTGATCAGCAGGGTTGGAAATATACATTAAAACGAGCAGGCGACCAGCAGATATCGTGCAATATGAGAGCAAAAAAGGGAGAGATTAATAGGGTGAAAGAGGAAAAGAGTCTAATAGTCCTGAGTACACGGAGTAGGGTTGAAGAGTAAAGGCAGAGAAGCCATACAAGGTGGAATTACGATATAATCAAAGCAAGTTGGAATAAGATCAATGATAGTACTCGAGAGTCTCTTGCAGTCAAAGAAGAAAAGAATCTACTAAAGCTTGTGAAGGAAATATGAATCAGCTGAAGAAATTTTGGATGTGGAGACTCAGATTTTCAATGGAGTAAATGAAAGTGAAAAATCACTAAGATTCATAGATGGAGCACCTTAAGACCATCCCCTCCGTCATAGCATGATTCAGGTTAAAAAACTTGACTGAATGAAAGTTTCTAATAGTACAATGATTTATCAGTTATAATTTGTAAGAGGAACGACAAAAGGAAGGGTAGTGAAGAGTAGCAAATTTGAGTAGCATTGCCACAATATCAAAGAAAAGGACAAGACGTTAAATTTCAATTAGTGGTAAATGATAGATAATAAGTTGGAAGATATAGCCGAAAACACTAGAGAAAATAGATTCATGGTGAGGAAAAATTCCGTAATGAGCGCAGACTTAGTCTAAGAGGCGCGATAGTGTGGGGGAGGGAAGCATCCAAGGGTGGCATGAGTCGTAGACATCGAATGAGTTATAAAAGTAGTGCATAGTAGTGCATGTTTATCCTCACAAATAATTCGTTCTATTAATCATAAAATTATACAATTTTTCATCATTTTAATAAAAACCGGGAAATATTGTGTTATTTGGGCACACAACTACTGATCACATAATGGTATTGTAGTTTATTGCTATTAATGGAGTAAATTTCTAAAAGCTGACTTATTTTTACCCCGGTACGTAAGGATTAAAAGGTTAAATTATCTCGTATATTTTATATAGGTATACAAATGCAAACATGTATAACAAAAACCGGGCAAAAAGTAGAGAAATGTAGCTTCCGAGCGATTTCGTCTCAATTCACAAAACCTCTTTGGTTAATCTAAAGAATCAAGATTTGGAATCTAGTTTTCTTTATTTAGTACGAAGTTATGTGTTCATTTCACTGACGAGGTATTGTGTAGCTGAATTAGCCTGTGTATGTTCATTATAAACTTATTTTCATGTCATAGTTGGAATTATTTTTACTTCATTAATTGTAGGACGACATGATCGTGTGAATGAGCAGGTAACGAATTGTTACTTGATTTAAAGCTCTTATGTTTCTTCTGGAAGTTAGTAATAGTTCTGAAACCCAATTATTTAATTCTGTTTTTACCACTATTTTTCTTCAATATTCCAGTTCATTTTATTTACCCAATTTTCCCATCGTTTTCTTTAGAAATATATTTATCCTTATCATAGTTCCTTCTCTTGTGCGTAAAAATAATCTTGTTATTATATACTTTTCTTTATCCAATTAAAAAAAATAATAATTCCATCCTTTTTATGACTCCCTTGTATTTCTAGAAGCTCCCTAAATCAATCATTGACATGACCATCTATTGATCAATCAATCAATCTAATCTCCTCTCTTCCTTAAGTTTGGGCCTAGGCTAGCGGCCGGTTACTCCTTACTGCACTATGACGAAAGTTTCTCAAAACTCTCCCACTCGTTTGTCATGGCAACTAGGCTTGATATTTTTTACGTTATGTTATTCTGCAGCAATTCCCTTTCGTTGCTACAAAACAAGAGGCAAAGTGTCCCATCGAAGTTAAGGCAAGAACTCTAATTATGTTACTTAAGACGTTACTTGTGGCTTACAAAGGTAGGGAGAGAAAAGTGGATAATGCGGAAGAGAAAGTAAATTAAGAGGTCCCGAGTGAAATATAAGAAAACCAAAGGACGAGAAACTTAGTTCCATTGTTATTCATCTTTATTAACAAAGACGTCTATTTAAGCGTTAATGAAGGTACTGAGGCTTTGAGCGAGCTCATGATAAACAAGGTCTTCTGACCAAAGTCGCGTGCTCTCACTTATCCTAATTTATGACCTTACTACCTTTAAAACTTTCAATAATTCCTAGATTAACCTTGGGAGGACATTAGCAATTATATGATTCAAAAGGGAATGTAAAAACAATATAAGGGTTTGAAATATCGTTGGAATCGGCTAAATAGTTATGATGTTATTGCCAAATAATTCCCGGGCTAACCTTCGGAGGACTCTGGCAATTATATCAATCGAGAGAGAATGTAAAAGAGCATAGTGAGATAGAGAGTATGTTTTGTCCTATTTTTAGTCATCTGTCCATCGGTCCCCGTTTTGGGGTTTTTGTTTTGGTAATAACGTCATAACTATTTGGCCGATTCTACAAAATTTGAAACTCTATGTTGTTTTACATTTTCTTTCAAATGCTATACCTGACAAGGTTCCCTCAAGGTTAGCCCGGAAATTATTTGTTTTTGGTAATAGCTTCATTTATGTTATCTTACATTCTCTTTTAAATGATATAATTGCCAATGTCCTCCCATGTTAGCTGGGGAATTATTTTTTGCAATAACTTCATAACTATTCCCCCGATTCTAACGAAATTTGAAACCCTTATGTTTTTTACATTCTCTTTCGAATAATATAACTGTCGAGGTCCTCCCAAAGATAGTCCGAGAATTATTGAAGGTTTTGAAGGTCTTAAGGTCATAAATCAGAATAAGTGAGAGTACGCGACTTTTGGTCAGCACACCTTGTTTTTTAATTAAGGAGAGTGGAAAATTGGAGAGATATAGTAGGGAAAAATTGTATATTTTCGCATTTTCTCCAATTTCTTTTAGCTATTTCCACTAGTTTTGGTAATTTAATTTCTGTTTTTATTTTTCATTTTTCTCTTTTTATTTCTTTTTCTCTATCGTGGCATAGATACCTCAAACTCAGCTCCCCTCTAGGGTCATGTTCCAATATTAAATTCCAGAATGTTTCATTTCGAATATAGTTCACAGAAAACGCAATGAAAAATATAAAATTAGCATTCAGGATTAATTCGCCAATAAAAGGCGTTTCTTTGTATTTCACTCAAGTTTATTTGTTTCGTTCGTCTAATCTTATTTTATCACCCGTTTATTGTAATGACATTGATGAATTTTAAGAGATTATATCCAATTAAAAATAATATTTAAATATTTAATGGAAAAGATAAAGTAGTGTATTACTTATTTTAGAAAATGACAGCCTGCTCTTATTATGTAATGTAATAATGGTAATCTTAGATGTAGTTTGATCTTAACTTTACTCTTTATTTTTGAACATTCAAATCCATCGAGAGAAATTACACCTTTTTATCTATGTGAGCAAGAGACGCAGCATCTATTCAGAATGCATGAGACAGAATTATCCCTTATATTTACGATTAAAAGTCATTTTTAAATGTCTGGAGGAAATTATCTCGTTTTATATCATACGAATAAATATTTGACTCATTTTAATTTGGAAAGGGATCGGATATTAATTGATTGGAAACGTGACCGAATAATCTCAATGAACTCTCCAGCAACTGAGATCAATACTGAGCACTGCTATTCTGGAAAACGATTGACCTTCAAGTTGGCTAAAAAATTAGTTCAAACTTTTGTTCCCAACCTTAAAATATTAGATTCAGGCGTTCTCACTATTCATTGAGTGGTAATAAAAATTACCACTGCTCTTCCATCTAAGTCTTTTCGTTTTCCTAAACTAATCCTTAGTAGTCTTCCTCTGAGTACTAATATAGACAATATACTCATCCTCAATATCACAATCATCAAATATTACACTCACCCTTAAGTATTAAACTCACAACCTTCGCCGGCATGTGGGGCTTGGAAGGTCCCTTGCCTTCTCCGGACTCGTGTCCTGGAACTTGACTGACCCGGATAGGAGTCGCTTACCTAGAAAGACGCTTCTTCCACTAAATCTTGCGAGGCAGGGGTCAAGGAAGACCTCACCTAACTCCCTCAAAAATCCATTGAAAACTACTATCTTGAAATGAAATAAATAATCAGAGGAGAAATCTTTAGAAATATTTTGCGACGATGAATACAAAATAATAATAGAGCAAGGAGGGGTTATGTCATGGAGTTAACTACTCCATGCATTTTTACGTCCACTAACTATACCACTCGCTCACATTTGCCTTTTGGAAAAGTTAAATGGTCAGGGATAAAAAGGGACAAACAAACTAGAAAATGTAGAATAACAAAAGCAATAATGGGTAACAAAACGGTGAAAATAAACAATAAAAAATGATTGCATCTGATTCGGACCCCATTGAGGGATTTCGTCGCTACTGGTGGATGTATGGAAGGGAGAACTGCTCCCATGCACCTCCAGGAGGACTTCTTCTGTAATCTTTGGTGTGTGGAAGGGGAGGGGCTCCATGTTTCCTGTCTTTGACTAGGAGGTCTTCCAGACACAACGAAGTTAGTATAAGGGAGAGCGGAGGTTTAGCTGGGATCTGAGCGCAAGGTGTTGACATGTAACCTCTTTCAGAATCTTGGGTGATACAAGTTCAAAGGCATTGAACATCTAACCAGCTCATGGATGATGAAATTTAACATCTGCCTGGGATTTATGTAATATTTTAAATCAATCGTAAGCAAAAACGATGAGTTTTCCTCGATCAAATGAGTTGTTTTTATTAAATTTTACCTAATTCTATGAGGAAGTGGCCTTTCTTGGGTGCTTTCAATCGCAATTTTAAGATATCTCTTAAATTTTCAAGGGTAAAATAATGGGTGGAAATAATGTATAGATTTTGCTTGATAAGTGTTTATATGCAAAAGTGTCTTAAGCCTTGGGTCTCCCTGAAAGTTCCGCTAAATTATGAAGATTATGGAAATATTGGAAAGTCTGTCTGTTGGTGGGGAGCTGGGAACCAATGATAAAAGCTGAAGGGTATTTAACCAGGAATGTTTCAATGAGAGATCAGGTAGATGACCCTGTTGACACCTGCTTGTGGACAGTATGTGGAGGTTCTGAGGTTTCAAGTGCGTACACATGGAGCTCCCTCAGCAATTGCTTAATGCCATTGTGAAGTTATAACTTGTAGATAGTTTTCTAGATTCTGATTAAGTTTCTGTTATTTTCTAAAAAGTCATAGATTGTAATTATATTAATTATTATCATTTATTAATTTTATGTTCTTCCAATTTTTACCTAATTTGTTGCTCTATTTGGTTTATATCAAAAGTTATAGTGTAAAACATGATTCAAGGGACCACTGGACTGCTTGCCGATTTCAAGGCAGAAAAATTAAAGCTACTTGAGACAACATCCTAGTTCAAAATATTTGTTATTTCTGGCTATTTCAGGTCAAAAAACACGAAAAAATGTACAGAACATATGAATATATATATATATATATATATATATATATATATATATAATTGAACAGGGCTACAGTGACATTCGTCGTTCATGGTTATCCCTCGACGATGATGGTCTTCGTGCATACAGTACAGCCATGTGATTAACAGTAAATTGTCTAATTTACAAACCAACACTATCTGATATCAACAATTTAGACACCGGCTCCATCTGACATCCGCAATTTAATTGGCCGCCTACTGGTACCTCCTAATTGTATCTTAATCCATTTTGCTTCTTTGTAATTAACCTCAGGAGGAAATGATCGAATGATCTCTTCTGAGGACGATGCAAGGATTTCCTACATAATGAGTGGGATATATGTATTAGGAGAGACATGGATATTTTCCTTTAACTTTAGATGCCCTTCTGGCGGGCGCCAATAAGGGCATTGCAGCCAAAATTACAAAAAATATCTTTATACTATTTAAAAAAAATAAACAAGTAAACAATAACAGAATTCAATAATTTTTCAACAAACATTAAAGAAATGGAATGTCCAAAGTGCCAAAGGGAAGGCCTACCTTTCTAAGTGGCCTAAGCGAGGCACCAACCATTTAAACTACTTAAATGGTATGGATGACCCCGCCCCGCTCCCTCCCAAAACTATCACACGACCTTCTGATGTGCAAGAACCCTACCCCAACACATAAGAGGAGCAGGATCGACTATGCTCGTCACGGTAGCGGGACAGGTACCATGCACGAAGCTTGTACAGACTGGGAGATTCAACTAAAATGTGTTGGAAACAGCTTTCGCACTAGGGATGTATTGAGTGCTTCACCAGATGACACCCTATTCCGCGGGTGGGTCAGATTCAGAGACGATAAAAAATGACTTAATACCCGTCTACGCATCATTTGAGAATAGGCCCTTTTGGAAAGAGTTTGGGCGCGTAGCACGCAAGTTTAAATTTATGTGCACTGTCACCTTGTCTTTTTCATGCAGTTTTGGGTAGGGCAAACGTCCAAAACATTCAGGTGAGCCCCCATTTAGGAATTTCTAAGCAGGTCTAGATTGGGATGATATTCGTGAAAGCAGTAAAAGTGCATTACCATAGTTTTGGTTGAAGAAAAATGAAAGCGTGCGTTTTGGTACAGCGAGAGACGCGATTAAGAGTCCAATATAAACAACGCTCCAGGGCAGGTATATGAGCCGTAACAAAAAGAAT
This sequence comes from Ceratothoa steindachneri, assembly GCA_963969495.1. Taxonomy (NCBI): domain Eukaryota; kingdom Metazoa; phylum Arthropoda; class Malacostraca; order Isopoda; family Cymothoidae; genus Ceratothoa; species Ceratothoa steindachneri. Next base: position 110,913,574 of record OZ018317.1, on the reverse strand, counting down.
ACTGTTGGTCTTCACGACAAAGAGAGTTTTTCTCTGCAGGATACACTCTTCTTAACATGTAACCTTGAAGAGGGCTCACTTCACCCATTAGATGAATCTAAGATATAGTAACGAATTATAAAATGGAGAGGCACCACATAGACCCTGAGAATACGGCACTCAGTGGTATTTTATCGTCACGCAGTATCATTGGCCTTCTACGAATCGAAAAATATCATGGCAAAATTCTTCCTACTAAGGAACGTCTCGTAGATACACTCTCCAGCCGGATCATAACATCTCACGTGGAGTGTAGCTTACGGAAGCCTTACTGTGAAGAAGACAGGTTACCTTCGATGTCAACTAAATATGCTAAGGTATCTTTAAACAATTTCTCCCCCTCACCTAGACATACATGAGATCACAGAATTTACGATAAAACCAGCCTTTAAGAAGTGAGTTCTTCCCGGTTTGCGAAAAACAAGAACAGAGCATTCTTCAATAAGCAACAATGGTATCCTCCGTCCAGATCCTTTTGGACAAGAATAACAGAAAGGTTAACCATCGTTAACTTTGGTATCGTAGTAAGGAGTAAGGGATATCTTCCGTATCAGGTACAGTATCTACCCAAGAAGAAGAAAATGAACAAATCTGGAAGTAAAATCCAGGCGGCTGCCTTCGGCGACCGATCGACATACTTAGATTACTGGCAGAGGAGAATCCAGTCTGGAAATGTGAATAAATTGGTCGCTAAAGATTCAGGAACGGGTGTGCGATCTGAGAAGGTGATCGCGTTTTCTTGGAGCTGAGTCCTGTGAGAACATACCCTGAATCGCCTTTTTTGCTCTGCAAGAGGGTTCCTCACATTAAGCATAAAACAAATGTGCCCGCAATGAAGAATGTCGAGCTTGATTCTAAACTAAGCAGAATCTTGCCTTTGTCCGATGAAATCTGCACAGGGTATATTTGGTCGTGGCGCACATGCAGCGCTTATAGGTACTGAGGAATTTTTTGTTCGACCCTACATTAGGTCTTTTATTTAGTAAACATCAAATACCAAGAAATAGAAAAAGTATAAAAGTATACGGATGTTTTAAAAATATTGAAATTAGGAGAAACTATTAATTTATATAAAATTAAATGAGGAAAAGGAAGAAAGGTAGTGGTGGGTGGTTGGGGAAAATAAAATACCGTAGGTATTGTTGATGGTTATAAGGCGCAAATGAAAATGTGGGTCCCTGTTCCCGGTTGCCTTATATACCCGGCCTCATAGACCGGTCGTGGACACCAGGAACGGGCTAGATGCAGTTTTATTCCCTGGATAATCGTTCGAGAACCCATGTCGTCAGCGTTGTTAGCGGTTCGGACGAAAAGGATGTTGAGAACTGCAAAACATCTCGAAGATCTCGTTCTGATGGAGTTTTTATAAGAGTCCCACTCGGATTGAGTCCTTTTGATTCCGCTGTAGTCTTCTACCTGTAGTTCCGAAGTTCAAGATGAAGTATCTGAGAGCGTAGGATAAGATGGCCTGGTCCAACCGCTGTAGTGGCTCGGAGATGGTTCCTGGCTGTCTCCAATGGAGCCGCGTGCTACTTTGACCAAATATTGCCACTCCTCCTCCGCCTATTTGGCAGCCCAAACATAGCTCTTCTTGCAAGGTCTATGCCACCGTGCATATCCTCTTCTGCGCCCACGAGAAATTGGGGCCGATCTGTAGTCAGTCGATGTATGTGGAGGACGTCTAGGCCAACCAGTTTGGGCGGTAAAGGCGTCAACAGAAACCTGTATGTTGACCTGATGAGTCTTCCTTTCTCAGGCATCCTTGAGAGTAGGAGCCGAACTCTAATGAAAAACACAACAAGAAATGACTCGCGCTCGTCGGCTGTTAGGTTTCACTGGAAATGTTTGTAGTTAGATCCCTTACCATTATTGACTAACAGTTCATGTTCCAGGTGTTATGCGAGCAGCTGATTTCCTCGGAGGAGTCCGTGGTGCCGGTGGCAATTCTTTTTGAAGTAAAAAGGCGACTGGAGAATGTTTTCTTACCGGAAAAATACTTTGAGAATGGAATCTTATTTCCGGTGATCCTCTCCTCCAGGCAGAGCCCCTAGGTTGCTTTATAAGCCTGCTCGAGGCTTTGCAGGGCTCTTGACGACGGTGCGGTATCAATTTGGTCTGTTTGTAAGCAAGTGTAATGGGTCTTCTAGATCATCACGGATTTCTTTGCTCGCTTTGGGTGCACTCTCGGCTCCTTCGGTCGTGGCGTACGGAGTATCACGGTAACCCTTCGAACATCTCAGAGTCTTGTGTTACTCTCACGAGTACCTAAGTGTTAAGAAAGGCCGAAAAATAAGGAAAGGTATCTAAAAATAAAACACCTTAGGTGTTGTTGACGGTCTGAAGGCGAAAACGATAATGTGGCTCTCGGATCGCGGTGGCCTTATTTACCGACCACTAGAACTAAAACCAGGCCATCGCACACTTGGGCTACCACATAGAGAGTAGATAGCGTAAAAACAGAAAATTTCTACGTATAGAAGCCAATCCAACGCCGATGAGGGTGTCGCATAAGAACTCAAAAGTATCGTCAACTGTTCTCAATTCAAGCAACAACGAGGATGTTTCTCAAGCGACAGCGGCCATACGAAAGATATTTTAATGTGAAAGTATCTGCTGTTAAGGAAGTCGTCGAGTATTTTCACATAGAAAGTTCTATATGCAACAGAGAAAGTTCGGCACGGCACGCTAGCCTTCTCCTCCTACCTAGATTTCTTTGCTTGGCATACCGCTTAAGGAACGGTTTTCCTCAGTTTTTAAGAGGCATTCCACCCGTTGCGCCCCCTTAAGGTCTTATGTTGGGGGAGAGATCTATGACTCTCTTATTAATACCTTCTTTCAGGGGGTAGGCTTAGAACTGCTCATGGGGTGGTTCACTCAAACTTTCCTGGGAATTAACTCTGCTAATTCTAACGAATCGGTGGAAGAGTGTATTTTCGAAGTGGTCACGTGGTGGGGAGAGAAGACCCCTGTAAAGGGCTGAGCAGAGGAACTCACGCTCTTTTTTATGCATAAGATTTTACGATGAGTTCGCTATCTACCGTGCTCGTAGGGCTGAAAGGGCCAGGAGTGGAGAATGCTTTTTTATTGAGAGTCGTAGATGATTCGTCGCAGAGACTGTAATTGGCTTATTTGATTAGCGCTTCTAAACTAAATTCGGTCTAAAGTCTGGTGGTCAAAAACAATTTTTCCTAAGAAATACGAACTGCAATTCTTAGCACAACTTTTTCATGAACGAAAAGATTTATTATTAGGGCCAAAGCGGTGTCGACGATGATACCACTTCGGTAACGCATTAATGCCTTCACTCGGTAGCGGTACCAGCAAGCTCGTATCCAGATATGAAGTGACGAAGAGCATCAGATCAGTCTAGAGACCCTACCCCGTTTTTCCTTCTTCGACATTGACTCAACCTAGACCGCCACCTGAAGGAGCCACTTTTCAGCAATATCTTCTAGGGAATAGATTAACGTTCTCTGGCATACACATGTGTGCCATTGGGATTCAAGAGGCCACTCACTTTGGCACTCTAGAAAGATTTAGTTACCCACATTAACCACTAGGCTGCCATCCGGGAAATGGAAGATCTTTTGTTTTCTTCTCGGCAGAAGGAACGCGTCTTCTTCAAACAACCTCACTCCATCATTCACGCAAAAGGATAGGAATTGCTTGGAGGCGACAGCCTCTCAATGAACGGCCCAAAGGTCTTCGAGGCTCCGCTTTCATTCGTCATCTCATTCTTTTTAGTCAGGGAGAACAGTGTTTTCACCTCCTCTTGCCCACTAAGGAAGCCCTGAGGTCTAGTTCATCACCTAAATAACAAGGGAGATTTTTTTATATTTAACTAATTCCCTAAGAATGGATACGCCTTAGAGGAGAATCTGGCCAGGAGATGCTCTATCTAAGCAAGATTCAACCCTGGGGATGGGCTTCGCCTCCTGTGGTTGGGCCGCATTTTCCCCAAGGTTGGAGGGCCTACTCACTTCGGTCAATGATTAGGTACGGCTATCCATTCCCATGGCCTCCAAAGATGCCACTCGGCTTATGTCAGATCTGGGAATTTGGCTGAGAACGTGCGGGTAGATCCTCTTCTACCGCCATTGAACGTCCTGGGCACCCGTGAATCCGCCTCTAAGAAATTTACGATTCTGTGTTGTAACATATTTGGCAGACCCCAATCAGATGTCCCATTCAGTGTCTCCCTGAGTGTACCCATCAAAGCTCTCAGCCGCCCACCATAGGCTATACAGCTTTATGCTCCTGAGAACGGTTGCGGGTGGAATTGCGCTCATGCTATTATTGGCGCCCCAACGCCAAAAAGACCCTTTAAGTCTGTTTTTTTCAGCCTGTGGACGTTGATTATTGAGGTTCCAGAGTCTCTCTTCTGACACGGCATCGGATAGGTGGTCAGAACCTGCAAGGTGGCACTAGCTTCTCAAGGCCTTTTCTGTGGTAGTCACACTTAACACTAACGTCTAAACCTCTTTACGGGTGATGGGGCTTGATGCTCGGTGTAGTTGTCAACGCAAGCCCTCCCCCCCCCCACTTGTTTAAGCTAAGGCACGAATCTTTATACAACATTGTATTTTGAGTACAATACATTGCAATAAAAATATAAATAGGTCAATATTGTAATTGATAAACCGTGTAGAGAGCTACCTCATCCTTACTCCCCTTTACTAAACACTAAATGACTTCGTAACCAAAATTGAGCAAAATTAAGAATCGTATGAGCAAAAAATCGATACGAAACACACCTTAAAGAGGCTATGATCTAGCGAGTGGCAACGCCTCTTTTGACCTGAGCAGAGTTAAGCAACATTGTGTGTGGTCAGTCGCCAGATGGAATCAGATTCGGATCGAATTCGCGTTATTATCTGCCATCTTGTACCCTGCGTTGCGTCCCCAATAGCAGAAAAAAAATAACTAGACATAAGTTCGCCAAATGAAGATCCCACTCAACTATTGTGTAAGAAAAAATATATACTCATAAAATTTAAAGAACCAACTTTTCTTTGAATGTAATTTAAATCAAATTTAAATTTAATTAAATTGAATTGCATTTAAAACTAATTTTCCTCGCCATTTCAGCCTCATAGAAAGGAGATCTCTGTGAAATAAGACCTTTATTTATAGCGATAAGAAAGCTCTTTTGACAAGCAATAAAGGCCTGGATAAATTCACTTAAAATCTAATTTATCAACGTTATTACTCCTGTGTTTGTTTCCATTTATTTGAGGATCTATTTACCGTATCTTTAAAGAGAGTGATCGTATTATGAGAGTGTGGACACGGTGTATGAACGAATTTCTCAATATGAAAAAAATAGCTCTGTATTCCTCATTTTGATATTTTCAGGGTTTTTTTAATTGTTTAATTTTCTGTATGTTATATTCCTCCAGCAATCGCTAAAGGATCATTTTTTCATTGGATTACACATTTTTTGTTTCTCTTTTCTTGCAGCTATTAAAATAAGTGCCTTCCCTTCCGTTGGAATTTTTTTAAAAACCTTTTTCCATCTTTTTCTTTTCGTATTTTCTCTTTTAGTTATTTTATAACGATAGGTAAATCTCAAGAGTAGCAAAACTAAATCGCAAATTAGAAGACTAGTCCTAATAGTCTCTTTGAACCAAGGGATCACATAACGCTAGAAATTAGAGAGCGGAGCATCGGTTTGCCACTATAATTAAATTCTCTTTGAACGTAATAGTAGTGCACAGAGCGATAGAAATTAGAGAGCGGAGCATCGGTTCGCTACTATAGCCAATTATTTTCTTATAAAGGATGATGTATATAATTAATCTAATTAAAGGGTTAAATAAATTTTTATCTTCTTCATTGAGAAATAGCACATAGTTAATTAAAGAGTCTTTATTCAGAGGAACCTGGTTTTGGACGTCTTCAGTTTACAGCTGAAATGAAAGATTACTAGGTCTGCTGGCCAAAAGGTTGCGTGCTCTCACATATTCTGATTTATAAGATTATAAGATGTCAGAGCCGGTAATGATCGTGTGGTCCACTTCTGGGCCAGCTATCCTTCAAACCCCGCCGACGCACTTAATATGTCCTGCCTACTTTGAAAACTTTCAATAATTCCCGGAGTAACCTTGGGAAGACCTTGGCAATTCTATCATTTGAAAGTGAATGTAAACACTTTAAGGGGTTCAAATTTCGGCGGAAAAAACTAATTCCTGGCTAAACTTGGGTGACTTTGGCAATTATATTATTTGTAAGGGAATGCCAAAGAATATAAGGGTTTCAAGTTTCGTTAGAATGGTCGGAATAGTTGTTATTTCCAAAAGAAAATAATTCCCTGGTTAATCTTGGGAGGACTTTGGCAATTATATCATTCGGAAGAGAAAGTAAAACACCATAAAGATTTCAAATTTCAATAAAAATTCTATGAATCTTTAAAATGTTATAAAAAAAAAGCAAAACGTGAACCGACCGACCGAGATAGTGAGATGTAGAGTCGCCAGCGACTAAAAAGTCAACTTTCTAAAAGTTTATTAAACAGCAAAACTAAATTATATTAGATCCAGGCAATGGCTTCGCTACTAAGATTAAAATTTAAAATCTAAAAAAAAGCAGCCATGGTTAAATTTTTATATATTTTCTGAACTTCGCCAATTATAATAATTTTAAAAAGGAACTTTAAACTAAATTTCCCCTCTTTCAAAATATCACGTTGCTAAAATATAGTTATAGAAGAAGATATATAAAAATAAATTTTCTGAACTTCACCATTTGTAATTCTTTGGGTTTTAAAAAATTCACAAAATTTCGATACTTATATTTATTTCTGAACTTCACCATTTTGTTTTGTTTTTTGATATTATAAAAGAATGATTAGAAATAACTTTGATAAAAAAACATAATTCAAATACTCAAAAAGTCCCCTTCTTAAATTTTAGAGTTAGTGATGATGATGATGACGATGATATATATTTTTAAATTAAAATGGCGGGATTTAACTTTTTGTCACATCTCATTTATCGAATTAGAAAGGGAAAAAAATGACCACATCCTAATTGCATAGTCTAGAATAGTATAGCATAGTACATTATAGCAAACTATAACATAGTATATTATTGCATAGTGGTGCTTATCATATTATAGCATAATATAACATAGCATAGTATATTATAGCATAAAATAGTATAGCATAACATAAAAAATGTAGTATAGTAAAGTATAATATAGTATAGTATACGTAGTATACTATAGCATATAATAGCATAGCATAGCATATCCTAGTATAGCCTAATATTGTCTAGAATAGTATAACATTTTATAGCATAGCCTAGCATAGTCTTGAATAGTAGCCTGGCAAAACCTAGTTTATCGTAGGGTAGGATAGCCTACCATAGTATCACCTCAACTAGCATAATAAAGCCTAGCATAGTATAGACTAGCCTAAATTGCCTAACATATTAAATCCTGCCTCGCCTAGCCTAGCATAGTATATCATAGCATATTATAGTATAACATAGTATAACAGGATAGATTATGTCATAGCATAGCCTCTTATGGTATGGCCTAGCCTGTATTGGATAACCTAGTCTATCCTAGCCTAACTTAGTATAACCAAGTCTAGCTATGATTCCCTATAATAGTAGAACTTACCATACCATACTCTAGCATAGCAAGCATAGTATAGCCTAGCCTTACATAGTATAGTTAGACTAATCTAGACTAATCTAGCCTAGCCTAGCAGAAAATGTATCATAGCATAGGATATCATAGGATATCATAGCATAGAATGGCCTAGAATAGCATAGTATACCCTAGAGTAGCCTGAAGGGCGCATTATAAATACCTATTATTATTATTAGTATTATTATTATTATTATTATATACATATATAGCCTAGCATAGTATATATTAGAATAACCTAGCTTAGTATAATATACCTGAGCCTATCACAGTGAGCCTAGCCTAACTTATTAAAGTATAGCCTAGCCTGCCTAGCGGAGTATAACCGAGCCTAGCAAGCGCAACCTACAATCGTATATTAAAACTTAGTCTCGCCTAGCTTAGCTTACCCTAGTCTAGTATAGCTTATCTCAGTATAGCCTATTTTAGTACAGCCTAGCTTAGCCTAGTTCACTGGAGCCTAGCCTAGTATATTCTATCCTATCCTAGCCTAGTTAGCATATTCTAGCCTAGACTAGCATAGCCTAGTATAGTATATCATAGCCTACCTTACCCTACCCTAACCTAGTTAGTATAGTATAGTATATCATAGTATCGCCTAGACTAGACTATTAGATCTTAGCCCAGGGTTGCATAGAATGCATAACATAGCCTAGCCTACCCTAACAAAGCCTCGCTTGTCCTAGCCTGGCATAGCAAATTCTAGCATAGTGTAGCATAACTTAGTGTATCATAGCCTAACCTAGCATACCATAGTGAAGCGTAGCCTAGTATAGCCTTTAATGCCCTGCCTAGCATAGTATAGCTTAGCCTAGCCTAGCATTAACTATCCTACACATGTATAGCCTATACTATACTATTATACCCTAGTCAATGATGGCTTAATATTGTCTATCCTAACATATGTACTATATGCTATTCTATCATAGCATATTATAGCCTAAATTAGCATAGATTATTTTACCCTTGTACATTATATCTTAGCATGGCTTAGCATAGTATAGCCTAGCCTTTAATATCCTAGCATTGCATAACCTATCATATTATAGCCTAGTCTAGTCTAGCAGATTATCGGCCGAAAAGGTATGATGTCATTGCCAAAACCAAATAATTCCAGGGCTAAATTTGGGAGGACTTTGGCAATTATAGCAATCAAAGGGTTTTAGATTTCGTTAGAATCGGACGAATAGTTACAATGTTATTTAAAAAAAAATCAAAACGCGGACCAACCGAACGACTGACATAGTGAGATGTAGAGTCGCTCGCGACCTGACTCGCACGCGACTAAAAATATCTTTTGCGTCAAATAATATTTTTATTTCCTCTCAGTTATTTTTTAATATGCTTGTTTCTTATTGGGCAAAAGAGAAACCTAAAACAAGATTAAAATCACAACATTAAAACATGAATAACCCTCATTGGAGACGTAAAATTCCAAGATGTCTCATCGAAACGGTTCTAAATTGGCAATACGATTCTAGAAAAAAATAATAATAATAATAATTCAGATTTTTGCGCTTTTATATTTAATTAAACCAGGCAATGGCTTTGCCACTCCCCACCCACCTACCGCAGGAGCTTGCACTTCGCTACTAAGATTAAAATTTAAAATCTAAAAAAAAGCAGCCATGGTTAATTTTTTAGAAATTTTCTTAACTTCACCATTTGGAATTCTTTGGGTTTTAAAAAATTCACAAAATTTTGATACTTATATTTATTTCTGAATAATACTCAAAAAATCCCCTTCTTAAATTATAGAGTTAGTGTTGATGATGATGATGATGATGATGATGATGATTATGATTATGATGATAATGACGATGAAGTGATAAGTTTAAGAGTTTATATGAGCTATTCTGGCCTCATCACAGGAATCTTATTTGGTAAGCAACGCCATTTCTAATCAGGCACAGACAACTATAAGAGACTGTCCCGAGGCTTCACAATCTCTTTCTTCGCATTTTCACCAGAAAACTTCTTCCAATCATTCTCACGCACACACACAAACCTGTCCACGCTTCCTTTGGCAGGTCTAATGATGCTGCATGTAAATACCGGGTGTCCCCAAATCTTGTGCTCTGCACAAAATTGTAATGTTCCATGGTCAGGGTGTCCCCAAATTTTAATTTGTTTTACATCCTTTTCATGATCCCTTTTTAATGGATATTAAAAAGATAAAAAAATGGTTTTTATTTTTCTGCTCAATTATCATCACAAAAAAAAAGCTTTTCATAAGTGTTGAGCGCAAGACTGTGCAATGTTGTCTTGGACACATCAAGTCTGACTGGCCTTTCTCACCGAAGTTCTTTGTTCATTTCCAAACAATTGTTGAATTTTTTCAGTTCTGTTTGGGTCAATTTTCCTTTCTCATCATGTACGGATCCGGTCCTTTTAAATTTGTCCACAACTTTCTTTGGAACTTTTCTCGTATTTCATTAAATTTCGCTCCTCTGCTACGAGCTTTCAAAAGTCCGTTCTTCTGTATGCATTTTAAAGGGTTCTGAAAAGGATTGAAAAACAAATCAAAATTTGGGGACACCCTGTACATGCAACACTACAATTTTCTGCAGAGCACAATTTGAACATGATGAACAAAATTGATCAAGAATTTTTTATAAAACTTTTCAATTTCCTCAAAATACGCACTCAATTTTAGGACACCCGGTCTAATCCCCACATCCTTTTCTGCTAACCTCTTTGCATCGACATATCATTCAAGCTTATTTTAGGGTAATTAAACCCCGTAGAATTTCCCCACCTAATTCCCACCGCGAGTCTAGGATTTTCCTTCCGTAATGGCAGCTAATTCTGCACCTCCATGTGCCATGTAGCTTTCACACGGCCACGTCATACTTCGCCTACACTCTTCTCCTTGACGCCCTTCAATGAAGACGTAAAGCGCGATTTCAAATATGTCGAATAAGGAAAAATAAATAGACGAGAAAATGCACACTAACATATAGTAATGAAATCGCTTATATCTAATAAAAAAATAGGGAGTACGAATTTAAACAATAAAAACCCTTATTAATAATAAATTTGTTGTATCGGTAATATGACAATAACATCTCTTCAACAGAGAGATAATATCGCTAAAGTGAAAGCTAAATTCCTCATAACATGATCAAAGACACGGCTTCTGCAAATTTAGCTCCATTTTCTTTTTTAATAATGGCTAACAGAAAAAAAGCAGCCCTTAAATGATGCTATTAAAGCAGACTTTCCTAAATTACGATTTTAGATTCAAATATTATTACAAAATTCTATATTTTCAGAAAACTTAGCCGACATCGTTTTCGGTTAGATGACGATAAATTGGGAAATTCAGGGATTTATTAATGGAAGTTAGTGACCCGATTGCTGGTTATGAGTAAGCCAAGGTTTTATTAATATTTCTATAAATTTCCGCCATTTTAGAAAATAGGATTTAATATTTAATAAATTATATCGAGCTTTTAAAGAGCATAGAGAGCCGCCTAAAAGGTTAAGACTAGTTCGGATATTGTGACAGAGAGGAATAATTTAGAATTAACATAAACAAGTCTGAAGATTACATAAGTGGAAGCCTGAAGAGCACAAATTTGTGTTTGAAGAGAGTATAGGTTTATGATTTTAATTATTCGTTCAATCAATTATTGCACTTGAATGATCTAAGTTATTGCCTGATCACTGATTAATTTGCCTGCATGAAATTGTGCTTTGATATCTTTAATATCTCCTCCAGAGCCCAACATTTTGAGTAAAAAGGTTTGCTAAAAGCTTTCTTGCCATTCACGATCTGAATTTTTTCCTCTTGTGCACAATCGGACTTTTTGTTTTTCTTCTCCCTCTTCTCTCCTAATATACTCTCTTAAAAACATTGCCTTTTCTATTAATTACGTTACTTTCTTTATAAACCGTTTTATTTCTTAATGGAGATGCCTTCCTTGGCTTTCGCCATATATTTTTAAATACCTGTTCTATGGATGTCACAATTATTCCTTCAATTTAAATTAAATTCCTGGAATTTGTTTCTAATGGCGAATTTGTTCCTCGATGCAGCACTGTGGAAAATATTCAGAGTGGTGTCTGAGTTGTTCGAGAAGCTGGACATAAAGAGAACAAGGGTCAAAGCCCTCACAGTACCAATTTTCCTTTTATTTCCCCCTCCCCCCAATTTTTTTTTATCTTGTTCACAATATATATATATATATATATATATATATATATATATCGAATTGAGGTTTATTTAGGGTTCAATCTCACTTTAAATGACAAATGAACAAGGATTTCAAGTTGTAGTTTCTACAATTTGTTCTTCCTAACAGTTCGTCAAAGACCAGTGCCCATCGTTTACGATAATGCAAAACTTTCATTAGGAGCTAGAAAAATATAAACAAAAGACGAAATTTACGAATACGATTGTGAAAGTTTGGGAAGTGATGGAAAATTGGTCATTCATGGTCGGACAAGAATTTCTGCCTACCAGGGAATCAAATGTTTATACAAAGTGAAGATTCTGATAGGATTTTACTACTTGACTTTATTAAGTATGCATACATCTTACACAATAAGCTTTGTAGATTGAGAACTAGGTTGATTGTTGTTATGAGTATTGCTTCTGGTAGCTAAAGGTGTTATTCATCCTGTGATTTTGTTTTATATTCTACACTCTCATATCTTATGTATTGCAAAGAACTTTGACAGGGGGCTAGCCCATCTTTTAGCGCAAGGAACATCTATTCATTTGCTGCAGCGAGCCTCCGGCCAAAGAATAGCGTTATGGAATAGTTGTGTGTCTAAAAGTCTTTCATTGATGGCCTCCACAGGAAGCAAAGAAAAGTTCATCGACATCGTTGGACAAGTAGAAGGCCAGCGAATTGCTAACTTGTAAGGAGTTAAGGTAGGCTGCAGCTTCTGAACCCATCTCGGGTCTCAGTGAAGATCTTTATACTGGAGCATAAACTGAGTTGAGACGCCATGTTAGACAAGGCGACCCTTATTTTGTCTCTGCATTTCAGCCTGGTGAATGATATAGCGATAAGGAAAGTAGAGAAGTGGCTAAGTGATAGATATCACTTTCCGAGGGTTGCTTTTCTTTGCAGATAACTTGTTTTTCCTAACAGGGAACAAGTGGAAGCTACATATGTAAATCCACCTCATAGAGTATACCATTGCCATGATGGGACTAATCCAGGAAAGGCCGTAATATGTAAGTCATCGTTGATCAGAAAAAAAAGATGGTGTTTGTGAACAAATTACCTCCCTTTTCCATCGAAGGTTAAATCATACCTGCACTAGAACTAAATGATTCTCACAACTAATTGTGCAGGCAATGCAGTTAAGACCAAATAAGTCAGTTATATACATAAAGCCTACCTCCAACCTCAAATACGACTTCTCTCATGTTTCAACCTGTTTCGCAAGTAAATTAAAAAAAGCGGATAAAACCCGAAGCTAGGAGTAAAGAGATAAGATTTTGACAAAAATGAAAGGGGTAGGGTCATGCACTGGCTGCATTTTCCATTAGACATCCTGGTCCCCTCTCTTACACACCAGTAAATGATAGGGAACTTAAAATTGATTTTCCCCAACTAGGACACCGTTCTAAGTCATAAAGGGCTAGTCACGTCACGCGCCCCATACATGTACAACAAGTCAATTTACTATTGTATGTGGCCAGATGTTCGACACCTCATAAAAGGCAAATTCTGATATTAGGATATTTTATTCCGAAAAGTGAACGGGCAAGGTCTCCTGCTTGCTAGATCCAGTCCTTTGTTTACTCCTGGTTTGACGCCATGACATGCTGTCTCTGGAGATGACTTTGCTGCCATGGCAAAAGTACGAGGCAACCTTATCGAAACCGCTGAGACGAACCAAAGGAACTCAAGGCTGGCTCAATGTGATGAGGTATGTAGGGCAGCGGAAACCTTAAACCTTATGATGTGCGCATGCCCACAAGCCTATTGTCCTCGTGCCACAATGAATGATGACTGATTCAAAGCCATCAAGCGGAAACTACTGTTTCCTGGATACAGTGTCAATGTCGAGGAACTAATAACAATAAGAGAAGATACCGTCGACCTAACTTTATTTGCAGGAAGGACGAGAGTCTTGTAATCGCTGATATGCAAGTCAACTCTGGTGACTCGTTACAACTGGTATTGTGGTCTCTCAATTCTGCACAAATGCCAGAGGTTCATTTATTTTTTCTACCCGATTTTCCCAAAGAATGCAGTTCCAGCTCGAAGGAGATAAGCATAGGAAGACCAGCGAAATGGTTGGATGGCCGCGAGACAGCCTCACCTGTCGCGAATCGTCGCCTGCATTTCGTGGTTGAAAACGGAACCGCTAGTCGAGAGACCAATGTCTTCTACTTATTCCTCTCTGTCACTAAACATCCCAGTTATTCAAATACATTTTTTCTAAAATCTGTCACAAAATAATCATTCTTCCCTGTATGTTATCTCCTAAACGATGCAATGATGATACCTCAATTAATGGTATGAACGGCTACATAATAGAATGTTGTACTGTTATTCTTGTAGTTCCATTTTTGTTTCAAATATTGTTGCAATTTTATCCTAAGCAAAATTTATTTAGTCGGGGAGCGCCCCTTTGTTCCAAACTATTCCTGGATGTGTTTTATTCTAGTTGTTGTTTCATCTATCTTACTATAACAATTAACGAGGTTTGTCGCAATGGTTCGCTCAACGATGATTAGTCGAAGGTCGCTATTATTTGATTTGTTGCGAAGTTTCTTTATCGAGCAAAGTCGGTCCGTACAGCTTCTGTGGGGCTTACGAATGAAGATTTTGATCAATTGTAGTGTTTCTAGGTCCTTTGAATGAGGCTTTGATTTTTTGTCATTTATATCTTTCTGCTGAGTAAGAGTTATAGTTTTTACAGACCTAACTATTCGTTTTATGCGTCCTTTGTTTTAAATTTGGCTATTGGATAAGTGAAAGCCTCAACAGTAGGCTTTTGGAAAGCATGTAAATCTTGTGTATGGATATCTATGAATGTGATGTGAAACGCCCTCTGTTTTTGGACTAGTTTTGATTTTGAAAGCGAATACGGTTTTTGCGCGGTAAATATTAAGCAATTCTCTAAGAACATCCTTAGGCAATTTTGGGTCAGTCTAGGTCTTTATTAGGGTATACTTTATTCATTACCTCCGCTAACAATGTTTGGCGGAGGTTATGTGAGACCTATGTACTTTAGTCTGGCTGTCTTTGTATTTAATATTCCAAGGGTATTAGGCATATGTGTAAATTCGATATGATGAAATTATCCATGGAAATATCAGCTTTACCCTTAATGATGTGGTCTCCAATCGCAGGCTTTACTTTGGTATGAACTATAGGATCAAGTAAAGACAACTCCTCTCTTTTTGTTTGGGGGATTATCTTTGACTGGTCACTTTTGAGATGGAACATCTTTACTTGGTAAAGATGCTAAAGTTTGATGTCGTAAAGTAAAATTGTATACGAGGTTTGGAAATTATTAAACGTTTCAAAAGTCACTGTGACTTACATGTTTAGGTTTGTCGTGAAATTTGTACAAACCCTTTTGACGAGAACTCCATATTCATGGTGGGCCCCTGGAAAATTGTACAAATTGATGAAGGTTGCTGTAGCCATAAACCAAAACATCATCGGAGACACGGACCTCATAATGAGTATTCATAATTGTTGATTTTTCTGTCTCCATCGTTGAGTTATATGGAGAATTTTTACTAACGCACTGCACCGACACTTGCCAATAATCGAGTCCAGGAACAACCATGTATATCCAGTGACCAATAGAAAATCTATCAAAACATAGCAAATGACCTTGGCTATACTCATTAAACCGTCAATCAAAATTAATATAAAATAATTAATTAAACTAATGAATTTGAATTAAATAAACTTTATCTAATTTCTTTAAGTAAACAATAAGTTTCTTTTAATCATTAAGTAAAACTAATTCACTTTCATTTTGGGGAAAGATTATCTTTATTTGGTCATTTTCTGTTGAGGGATTCTCTTCCCCTTAATCGCTTGGGTCAGAAGGAGCAGAGGTCATTTGCTCCTGGAGAGCAATTAACAACACCTATCTGGAGAGATTTTCTTTACTTGATAATTTTTGGGAGGAATTATCTTTATTTAATCCGAACTGTTGCATGTTTTATATTGGAACAGAATCTTGCCTTTGGTATTCGCTGAGCTTCTAATGTATGTGCCTTGAAAATCCCATGGACATTTAAATAAATACATGAAGGAGCTCCTAAGACTCTTTGGTACAGGATCCTTTAACGTTTAGAATGATTTGATATTTAGATTGTTTGTAGTTTTCGATTAAAATATTTAATATACATACTGTTGTTATCTCATGGCGGTTTGGCTGATACACTGCATTTATAAGTGTGCGAAGGGACTTTTCTAAGATATATGTTGAGGAACCATTATACAACAAGAAGGATAGGGGGAACTGAATTTGTCACTAAGAGTATATATTGAACATAAGTTGTATATCTGCACAGCGAAGAGGGGTTTTGATGGAAGAAATTTTGTATATTAGTTCGCAAGAACTAAGGAAGTATAAAATTAATCCAGTTTTCTGTATATTGAACTTTTGAGTTGATTTTCATTATTTTTTTATATTATTATATCCAGAAAAGAGAAGGTTTTGAAGGTTTATGCTTTCATAGTATCTTTAATCTTTTTAGGAATTGTGTCTAAAACTTAGGGAATTCTTTGGCTTAAAACCGTGTTTAAAATTTGAAAGAAAGTCATTCAAAACACGCTTGTAATAAATAGGTTTACATGAAACTGGAATTTCAGAAAAATATTTTCTTTTACAGGGGTTATTAAAAAATCTACAGCCAATGGACTGACTGATGACCCCATAAAAACACCGTCAATTTTCTGATAAACTTGACCATCAAATGTAAACACTGATACATTGAAAAACAAATCCATCCAACATGGAACGAAAGTGAAGTCTGATAAAACGAAGGAAATAAGAGAAATTTTTAAATAGTGAATTTAAAATAATTGTCTTTGTTTCCTTAACGGGGAAGAGTGTCAACAAGGTCTGCTGACGAAAGTCGCATGCTCTCAATTAATCTGATTTATGACCTTACGACCACAAAACTTTTAATAATTTCAGGACTGGCATTGGGAGGACCTTGGCAATTATATCATTCAAAAGAGAATGTAAACAATACAAGGGTTTCAAATTTTGTTAGAATCGACCGAATATTTATGATGTTATTATCAAAACAAATTAATTCTCGTCTAACCTTGGAGAACCTTGCCAATTAAATCATTTGAATGAAAATGTAAAACAACATAAATATTTCAAATTTCTCAATTACAATGTTATTACCAAAACCACAACAAAGCAAAACGGGGACCAACAGACCGACATAGTGAGATATTGAGTCACACGCGATTAAGCGCACGCGACTAAATTAAAATATAAATGGATAGACTCAACTTAGTACATAATCACTTCTTTTTTTTAAATTTGTGCTAATTGGTAATGGTGTGCTCATAATTTGCTAGTTAGGATACCAATTCAACAACATATTTGGGAAGTTTCTAAGCTGACAAAATTTGAGGCTAATATCTGTCCTAACGTGGTATTAGGTTAATGTAAATTAGGTCGACAATACAGTTCTTGTAAGGCAGATCCAGTACCATGCAATTCAGAATAAAGTTCACAACTGATAATTGATAAAGATTTTTAAAATGTTATGAAAATGATTGACTTATCATCTAATTGCAATATTGTTTCTTTCACACGTTAAAGCATTTTTCGAATTTCGATGGGCGTGCTAAAATGGTGTTTTATTAATGTAATAATCACTATTTAATATCACAACTCCGTTTCATTTGTCTGGCTTTTTAATTTTAGTTTCTTGTTTTTCCTCCAATTTACGAAGAATTTTCAAGCCATGTTTCTGAAAAACGAATGACGTTGTCTTGTGCGGCCTAAACCTTTGGTATATTCTTCTTCGAAAATTTTACAAAATTTATTTACAAATCTATTAAACGAGGCAGATTTTAGGTCTCTGCTCAGCTTTTCAAAGTAATAAACTATGAGAGTTTGTACTAGGAAAAGTAGCAAGTTTGAAATCTAATCTAAGTGAAAGCAAATATCTTTCTCGGTCGGAGAGATGACAACCTGAAAGATTTCAACCACTATTTAGGGTATGTATGCAAGATGAGCACGTTTGTGTTCTCGATTCTATCACATCACCTATTTTCATGAATAGTTTTGTGATGATTGGAATATGAGTTTCTTTTTTGATATTTGCCTGGAAATTTAGTTAAGATATCGCAGCATAAAAGGCCGAAATGATGAAATTAATGAATAAAATAAATTTTAGTTATCTGAGTGTTTAAAATTCACGTGAAATACTTCTTGAAAATGATTAGGTAGTTTCCCTATAAAGATGTCCCGTTAACTACTTTTATATCTATATTGAGTATTCTTATATTAATTTCCCTCCTTACGTACAAACACGTCTCGTTCTATTCTTTCTGGTTATTCACCCCAACTTTCCTTCTCACTAGAGGTAGCCGCCGGAGAAAAACATTTTAAAAAAAATCTTTCCCGCGGGTATCTTGAAACAAAAGTCCTACTTCGCAATTCAGTCAACTTGCGACCAATCTTTCTGAGAAACCGGATCGTTAAAAGACACGGCAAGCATATTTCCCGTCACTGAATTTAGTTGACGGAAAAGGCCTCAGTTTAGGTCATTTCTCTTCCAGAATGTATTTTTGGACAAAGACATAACGAATGGCGTGAGAAGGATTGGGTAGGTTGATTTATTACTTTTAAGCCTCTGACAGAGACGTGGCTTCACAAGTAAACCTCCTTATTACAATACAGAATTTTATCCATAGTTTCTTCCGTAAAATGTAAGAAGGACCCATCGTTTAATGTAAGAAGGAAGACCAATCGTTATTTTAAGGATGACCCATCTTTAAATGTAAGAATGAGAAAGACTGCAGTTTTCTAAGCACGGGAGACGAGCGAATCCTTCCCTGTGTAGAAGCGCACGGATGGAACAATTTTAAACCAGGTTGAGAGGAATTCTGTTTTCTAGGGAGAAGGAAATTGTAGCAATTAAGGAATGAAGTGGCTAAGGTATGAACAGCAATTTCAAAGTTGTTGAGGTTAAAGTCTGACTGGATTTGACAGAAAGCAAATTGAGGATTTACAGACGTTAACAACATGAGTTTGGAGAGATAAATCACTAAAATGATGAAGCCGAGATTTTTTACTGTAACGGAAAAAAGGCATGCAAGGCGCTTTGGTTAAAGTAGGTAGAAATAGTTTTTCAGAGGGCCATGTCCGTAGTATCTGCCTAACAATTGTACCTCTCTTATGTCTTGGTTGAATTTCAGAATGTTATAAGCAGATAATAGGTTATTAAAAGTCTCAGAAAACGAGGCTGCTGAGGTTGAGAGGTAGATTTGTGCCATCCGTATAGAAATTAAATGACCGATCAGCAAGACGCATAAGAATACCGAGAGATAGTCACGAAAGAAAGGTGAACCTAAAATCGACTCTTGCCCAACACCATCTTGCACATGTACCGGCGGGGGAT
This sequence comes from Ceratothoa steindachneri, assembly GCA_963969495.1. NCBI lineage: Eukaryota > Metazoa > Arthropoda > Malacostraca > Isopoda > Cymothoidae > Ceratothoa > Ceratothoa steindachneri. The sequence goes on along the minus strand of OZ018317.1, from coordinate 110,894,292 downwards.
ATATCCTTATTACCAATATAAATAGATTATCTATGAGATTAAAGATACCAGCGGGCCAATTGATATAGAAAGTGGGAGTTACCCGATAGCAAGGCAGAGAGGCAAATGGTATACCAGATGTTATGAAGACGGGTGTAGGTGGGTGGTAAGAGTGTCGACAATTTTCCTTCCGGTTTACAAATGTTTCTTGGCATTTTAAATTTGTTTGATTAACTATTAGCGTCTTTCTTACAAACAATATACTTTATATTCCAAACAATCAATTATAATGAAATTTTACCTCTCTAGTCGTGCCGTCCTAAATGAATGTAATAATTAATTTTGTTATAATTATGATTTTTATTATGATTTTTTTAATAATAAATATGTAGTTTAATCAAATTTCAAACCAACGTTCCTTAAAATGAAATTCGCTATCATGTGGAAGCCGATTTTGCAAAAGTTAACCCAACCAAACCAATTGGAATTGCTCAAAGGGAAACCTGACCTTATTTCCTACATTGGGATTTTGCTAAGTTGGATGGAAAAACAATTTCCAATGGCATGAATTAAGACACATTGGATGTGTGTAGTTACAAGGAATTTCAATTTCGTTCGACTTTGGGTCTGCCATATAATGAAGCAGCTCGTGCTTAAATCCTACATTAAACTCTATGTCACCACTAAGAGGGGCAGTGCTCCCTCTTTCATTTTCTAAAGTTGCATTAAGTTGTTTGATGTTTTGATTCATTTATAATATAATTTTTGTTTTATTTACAAACCTTGACTCGATTCCTCTAAGTTTCTATCGTCATTTCCTCCCTGTTCTTCTTTCTCATTTGCTTTTGTGTTGGACCATAAGACCTCAAACGTGCTACTGTTCGCTCAATTCTAAAGATGCCCAGTCTGCCTAAATGACCCTTCAAGCTAGCGGCCAATCTCTCAACTCCGATTTTTTTAAGGTGATAAAAAGCCAGGTGCAGCTCAGATCTCTGATCACATGTTCCCCACTCCCTTATTGATCAGACAGCGCTAAATCAGCTCTCCTAAATATAAGTGACCTCCTTTGTCGGGGGCTGATCCTGGCCAACCTTCCATTATAGTACTCTTTGATCTCTCAGCAGTAGTTGATACCCTTAAACCCACTCTTATTCTTCAGAGTTCCTTGGAAGGTGATCTGGAGTCGTCCTTGACTGGTTTCACTCAGCGCTTTCACTTCGTCCTCCACCCGTTCATATCGTATGTGAAACTTTTAGTCCGACAGCTGTGCGTTTTGGTGTTCCGCATTACTCGTTTCTTGGTTTGCTCTTTTTTTATATATATCTTCTTCTCTATGGTGATCTTATGCATTTCCTGGGCCTATCGAATCTACCTTTCTTTCTCACCAGGATCGTTTGCAGAGACTAAAAATCATTACAAAACTAAGGTGGTAATGGTAAATACTCATCGGTGGTGGCTCGCTGTAAAATTATTGCTACTTTTCTTAACCTTAGTCGCTCTACTTATTTGTTTCTGCAAAGGTTTGTGGCTATGAAGTGTGTAATAAAAAAAAACTCGCTTTATCTTTATCATGAGTACTAAAAACCTGGTAAAACATTTTTGGAATCGAAAACGAAAACAAGGGAGTATATGATATGGGGTAAATCTCCTAAACAAAAATTCCACAGATCATTGTTTGGGAGATCTACAAACGCTACGTTTCTAATCTAAAATCCTGAGACTCGCATCGCATTATAATTAATTAATTTTCCTGGTATATTTTCTCTTTCTTTTTTATCTTTATCTGCTCTTTTTTGTCACGAAACCTATTGGGAATTTCTTTGAATTGATTATATCAAAAGTCAATAAGTCCAAAGTTTGTCTCTGTTTGTTTTCGTATGTATCTGTGTTCGTATATAAGAAACATTGGTATCAACAAGGAGATTCTTGTATATTTAAAAATTCCAAATTCCTAAATATCCGGAAAATCCTGTTTTTATAATATATGAAAATTTTGTTCAGGCAAGAAATTTGTCATTAAAAGGAGACAAAATATGCAACTTGACAATTCATTCTCTAAGGATCGCATCATGTTTACGGATGGAAACATCAGACGATTAATAAAAGGTTTTATTAAGTAAATTAATGGTCGGATTTACTAAAAGTCTCTAAATCGTGTTTTGAAAGGGATATATTACCAGAAATTTAATTTAAACAACTAAACGTCAGAGGTGAAAGAAAAAATGCAGACATAAAAATAGTAATTGTGAAATCTATATTACACGAACACATTAAATTCATATAAATTAACTGTCAAGTGTCAAAAAGCCTTATGAAAGGTATGGAGAATAGGCCTGCAATATAAGGTCCTGCAATTAGGCCTTAACCCCATACTTGAAAGGATTATCTGTTGAAGAGTAGAGCTTTCATAAAAATCAAGACTACGGGAGGGCCGAATTCGAGCTTCAAGCGGGTGTCCTGCCGGGGGCAGGCTGAGTTCTCTACTTTATAACATATACGCACTCGCCCTACCACAGCCCCTCACCAAGGGTACGATACACCTCCACTTTGGGGGGAAAAATCCGAAATTTGTTTGACCGCTTACCTAAATAATGAATTTATGGAGAGAAATACGGCTTGGGAGATATAAAACATCAACACTTTCGAGAGAATATAGGAAATATCGACCAATGCGTAAAAATTCAAAATAATTCCTATGTTGAAAAAATCATTTAATGATAACCGTATTGAGGGTAAGCGTCTCCCCTGCTGCACAGAGGGCACGGATCTGGAGCTCAGATCACCAGAGGAGGTTTCGGGAGCAATATCGATCGAACTGTCACAAATGGACAAATAGAATTGAGAGAATTCTTCAGATTTATCTCCTTGAACCCCTCAAATAAAGTTAAGATATTCACTACGTGCATTTGCTCAAGGCTCCTCCACTCCCTTGTATCGTTGCATGCAAGTCCCGAGACCCATATCATCAAGTCCTAAAGTATTCAGAAAAAAGCAGTGCTAATAATTGCTAATATTAGAAGGAGGGAAAATAAAAGACAAATGAAGCTACATGACTCGATTGGCCTAACACCGATCAACCTGTCGCTCCACGAAAGAGCAAAGAAGATTTGGCAAGCTATTGGCAACCACCTTCCTCCCCGAGCATTCTCAGGGAATCTTGGAGGGTGAAAGACAGATAAGACCCTTTAAAAGCAATAAAATACTAGCTGACTGTGACGTAACTCCACGATACACATAAGACGGACACTCACAACCAACTAGTCAACCAAAAGTAGTTTCACCTTTCTTTAGATGAAAAAGACAAAAAGTAGAAACCATTAAAAGCAATCAAACAACAATTAAAACTATATAACTATGCAAACACCAATATCGGTACAGAACCCGCTCCCAAATTGCATCGAATGCCGAAAAATAAATTATTGCTTATAAAGCATAAATTATGAAATATTAGAATACTCCAAAATATCTATAAAAATAAAACCCAAACACACAATTGACAGAACAACATAAACAAAATAAAACCAAGAGCAAAAACAAACAAAACATAACATTCTAAAGATACCCTTTTTACCAGAGAACCTTTTTTTCTTTTCCATCCCAAACACCTTACCTATTATTTAACCTTACCTCAGTTCACCACTCTACACTTTCACTACTATATACCTCTCACTATTTTCCTATTTTCATTTCTTACTAAAACGGGTAACACATGGGTAAATTATATAAATTTATTCAATTTTAAATGGAAAATAGCCTAGAAATAAATAGATACAAGACCAGAGGAACACTCTACAAGTGTTAAATCGTGACATCATGATCATTCTACTAATTTCCTCTTCCTTGATTTAGGTTGATTTTTGTCTAAATCTGGATGTGATTCAGGAGGACAACTTCTTCCATTTTTTTGTGTCTACTTGATGCTTTTATTCTTAAAATTATTTAATCTGAATATACACTTACATATTTCCTTACTTTCTATACTATTTTTCAACAGTATTTCAGTTCGGTGAACTTCCTGGCTGCAATTTAACCTGTAAAGGAGAATGGACGGGTCGAGCCACAGCAAACGGATTAAAACTTTCCATAAGCGACAAACAAATACTTTTAAGCCACTCGACAAAACTGTTATCTGCTTTCGTTTAATTGGGCCTAAAATTTTGAAAAGCCTTTTGAATAGCGTTATAGAGAGAAACGCTAAACAAACAAATGTTGCAACATCGCATGAAATTTTCATCAGAGCCATAACGAACAAGTCGACCATTGCCGTAAAAATTTCCCTATAATGAAAAGAGCATAATTTGTTCCTAATGGAAATTCTCTGTTCGATCGATTGTAGTCTGTAACTTAATTTCAAAATTCAATATAGACTTATGTCAATTTCATGATTCGGTAAAACCTTAAAATATTTATTCGAGCGTAGACAAAATAAACTTGTATAAATTTCAGTCCCAACATCTACCTACATCGTGTAAGGTAGCTGAAAAGTAGTATGTAGTGTTTTCAAAGAGCCATCTACTCTCCAGTCAGAGGTTCGCCAAACTTTTGCACATTCTTACACTTTCCTCTACTTAATAATTTGTGATTTAAAGCAAGATTGATGTTTGTTAGTGCAGAACTTGCATTTAAATTCCTTATATTTATATCTTATCTTTCAATTTTCTTCTTGTTTTTCATATCATTGTTGAATTATATTTTCCATCATTTTATTCATGAGCAATTGTCCTTTGTATTTTCAATAATAATAATGGTAATAATCGTAACGGGTAGACTGTATTCCTTGGCCTAGAAATTTATTTCTACCTCATAAACAATTGGGCCACCATCCACATTATCGCAAGTATTTGTCCAGCAGGCTTATAAGCTAGCCACGGAAGGATGAAGGTAAAGTAATCTAACGTGATAACAATAAACGATTTAGAAATAAAATTAATAAGTAGTAAAGAATAATTTTCAACAGATGTAATAATTTATTTTAATTTAATAACACGTAATCCAAGATTTCCCAAATCGACATACTCATCTCAGCTTTCCAGACAAACTTTCTTTGGGTTGATGCTAGTCTTGATGATAGCAGTCCTAATAATACCAGTCGTGCTAGTCATAGATTAAAGATTCCTCGTAGTATGAGTTCTAATTGAAGCAGACTTTTGGTACAAGGATGTAGAGTTGCTCATAGGCGACAGGTAGACGAGGTTTCCCAACTAACAGATTAGAGATGGATTGCTGGTTCAGAAGAGGAATCTCTTACTAAGGTTGTGCAAGGTTGACAGGACGGTTAATATTTGGAGATTTTTTAAGGGAAAAGGGGTTGACCGCCGATTAACGCAAGCGCGGCCCACTCATTAAATGAGTATATGATATAATTAATTGCTAGGACGGGCTGATTCCGTGAACCATTGGTGAAAGAGTCAAACGCGCACCCTGTGTCCTCTAATCCAAGAGTTCAAAGAGTGTGAATGAAGAGCCGTGCTACGGGATGCTCAGCACATCACAGACCATTTGTGGTGAAGTGATGGGTGGCTTTTGCTTAGGGGTCATAGAAGGTTGTGTAAGGATAGTTAGTTTTTGAGGGGCCGTTGATGGCGCCGACCACATTTTGTTGGAAAGTGGTTAATGGTGATGAAGAATCTGATTATATAAAATACTGGTCTTAATACTGCAGATGGTCTTTATGGAATCAATGCGAATTTTAAAATATTTCTGTTTTATCTACTACAATACCTTGTCTGGTTAATTCAGATTCAAATAATTAATGGTATAATTATTTAAACACAAACGTTTAAAATTTAGTATCTTGTAAAATATCCCCTTCCTGATTTATATACTTTTGCATTCTATTGGGTATATATACAGGGCGGCTCGTTATTAAAGGCCATAGGGGCCGGGCACTATCAAATTAAAATTAATATAAGAAACACATACAATACGTAACTATTATTTACAATTTCATAAAAGCATTGTAATTACCAAACTTGAAACATTATTGATTATTTTTAACCTCGGTTTGAGCCCACAATGAGTTGCACCTGAGACCGCTAACAAAATTCAATGTAATTGGGATAAGAACGAGCTTGTCTCGTCTGCTGCGTTTTCTTCCATGCTAATCTGTCAAATTTAGGGCCGAGTAATGGAAACCACAAAAAGACAAATTGCCATTTAGCATATTTTCTTTTATTAACTTCCGCGTAGAAGGATCATGATGAATGCAACAGATTATTTTATTTTTGTCTAAATGGTGATGAATTAAACTTAAGAAACTATTTTGCAAATTTTCAACCAGTGCAAAATTAATCTCTCTATCCTCTTTTTGAGGTGTTGCTTTTACAAGAAGCCATGGCTTACGGTTAGTGATACTGTGAGATATGACCATTTTGATAAGGTATAACTTCCTCGTAGAAATATGTGTTACAGTAGATACAATACTGTAATCAGTCGGCTGCTTTCTTCGAGGTAAGGTCAAAGTGAAGCTGGTTGCTTTCTTCGAAGTGGTGTTTCCACTCATATGTGAGACCAGCAGTTGAGATGACACCACCAGCAGAGTTGGCTGCTTTCTTCTAGGTAAAGTCGAAGAGATGTTTCCACCGAGATGTGAGGCCAACAGTCGAGATGACGTCACCAGCAGATTGGTCTGACTCCAATATGATCTTTGCATAATATCACGATGCTTATGGCTCAATTTGGTTCGCCTAGGAAGACGAATGAACCAAGCAATGTAGAGTATGATAATAACTTCAGTCCTTGATTTTTATTCTTTAATTCTTTCTCTTCTCTTTTATTATAGAAGACAAGATAGGAATACAAAGAAAGGTAGAGGGATTGCTGTAGTCAAGGTAAAGAAAACTAGCAGTCGGAGAGGAGAGTTTGGGAATAACTTAAGAGGGGAGAGGAGGAGGGAGATAGGTCGGTAACTATACACCGGTGCGAAGTATGTGTTGACGTATAGTTGGAAAATTGAGGTGTTTGACTTGCAAGACTGGAGAGTTGGTTAGAAAGGGCAGACTCCTTGGCAGTTCGACAAGGCTTGACTAGTTAGCCGAAACGTGGTGGCTTAGTGGTTTTTTTACACTTCGGCGCGGCGGTGTGCGTTCAGATTCGATGAAACGTTACGTTACGTAATGCTGTTACTTAGGAGTATATTGGTTCTGGTGGTTGGTGGTTAAGTGCTGCTGGGAATTTACGTACCCAAGCAGCAGCGTATTGAATGTGGTGTACGTGTTTGTATATGGGGGCTCTCTCGAGTTTCCCCAGTTGTCGAGTTAGTCGTGTGAACGTGTAGGCATTTAGTGGTGTGAGTTTTTTGTGTCGTGTAGTGTCCACATTATCGTGTACAAGGGAGAGTGACAGGTGCGCATCAGAGCGGAGTTCTGTATGCGCTATTCACTCCTCTGTCATGTGGGGCTTGCAACCGCTAGTGTGATTGGTACGTATGTGATTAATTATTGGTCTGACGAGTGTTTTGTACAGATATAACTGCATTTTCTTTACTGCTGAGGTAGAACCTCCTCAGTATGTTGTCTATGTTTTTGGCTTTGGCATGTATGTTGTTTAGGTGTAGGTGAAGGCGTAATTACTTGTCAAATGTTGCCCCATGTGTTTTTGTTGCGGGTTAATATGCAACTCATATTGGGGCTGGGTATTTTGGGTTGGGTATGTGATTGTATATTTTTATGTTTTGCATGTAGTGGTCTTGCGCACCGTATAGTGTCACCTGTGTCTTCTGAGGATTAGTGGTTACGAGCCACATGTCCTCGTATTCTGTCTTCTTGTTGAGTATTATTTGTGCACGGGCGCTGGCTAGAGACGCGAATGGCCTCGTCGTCTGCATACTAATGTATGCATATGTGCGCAGTTTGCTTCTGGGCGTGGAGTGGCGTTTGTGTATAGTATGAAACAATGTACATAGGTGCCAGCACGCTGCCCTGGTTACTCCAGCACGTGGTGTGAATCGGCGTTATATTGTGTTGTTGTATCGTATGTATACTCCCTATCTGTAAGGTAGTACGATAGGAGCCTTTTGGTGCATAGGGGCAGCTCCATGTTGTTGGCGAGTTTCCAACGGAGCCCCTGGTGCCATACTTTATCTAAGGCCTTTTCGACATCTTTACTGATAGTGAGTGTTTTCTGTATTGCTTATCGTGCTTTTTGTATGATGTCGTAAGCGATGGTGACTACCGCACCGGTGGACCTGGCCCTCCTTAAGCCGTACTGGCAAGGGTAGAACCAGTTCTCCTCCTCCAGGAAGCTCCGCAGCTGGGTATTCACCATGCCTTCTAGTATTTTGCCTAAGTGCTTTAAGAAAGCAATAAGCCCGTAGCTGTTGGGTTGTTTGGGGTTTTTGTGATGTTTGTAGAGTAGAATGTTGTGTGAGGGCTTTAATATTTTCAGAAAATACCCAAAGGCTAGAGAGGCATTGTAGAGGTGAGTTAATGTTCGTTAGATATTTTCTGGCAGGTGATGTATGATTGTGGTTGGAAGACCGGAGGGGTCAATAGCTTGTTTTCGTGCGGCTTTGATGTGATGTTTTGTTTCTTATTCTTACACACCATATACACCGACACTCGCTCACTCGGCGTTAAATCTAAACATAATATAAAATTTCATATTATAATCAATAAGTAATTATCTTAAATTGTTAACGTTATAATACTAGTAAAGCAAAAAAATACATTTTAATGATCATGTCTTACTTCGATTAGATCAGACCCACTATAAAATATAAGTTAGCTTTTAAATGCATGCTTCTTTTTTATTTTCATTGGCGTACAATTATTTGTACGGCAACTCCTAACAAATATTCTCCTTAGATTGGCCTAACTAATTGTTAATATATATATATATATATATATATATATAATGAAAAAACTCACAAAGTGGCACGTGAGGAAAGCAATAATATGAAAATTAACCCACAGTAAAATGAAAAGATCAATCTAAGCACTTTCGATTCATCTTTTCTGTTTCGTGTAGGTAAATTTTCATATATATATATATATATATATATATATATATATATATATATATATATATATATATATATATATATATATATATATATATATATATATATATGTATATATCATCAATTTTCCTCTCTCTCTCTCTCTCTCTCTCTCTCTCTGGGAAAGAGAGCTTAGAATATCTTTAGGTGCTTAATTCTGAATGAATCTGTTTATATATAATTCAATGCAAGTCATTTGATCACTGCGTTTCATATTATAGGAAATACAGCTCAGTTAGAGAGGCCATCTTAAATTTCGTTCTCCCCACAGATATCTTCCTCGAATTAGACCTGCGTTAGTTTATGTGTAATGGGAAGGTTCTGTTATTTGTGTGTGCAAAGGTAACCAATTTGTGGATGGGTGCTCGGTAATTATGACGGAGTGTAATGAAGATCCTCGTTGCATTGTGCTGGAGAAGGCTCCGATAGAGTTGAGTAGACGGCTAACGAGGACCTTAATTAGTGGGCCTACTTTATATCCCTGTTGAATTAGTTCTGACTCCTTATACTACTTATAGTTCCTCAGGAGAGATTATGGGTTAGGTTGGGATTACCGAAGGTGTTTCGGGATCGAGGTAAGAAAAGGACTTCTATAAGACGCGGCAAAAGAAAATAATTTTATTCTTAAATTGGCCTACTAAAGGGGCAAGCTGAAACGTCTAAAGTTCTTTGCAGTCAGTGAGTAGGCTTCTGTTTTACGCGAAGTATCAATTCTAAAGGCAGCAGAATTTTATCGAGTTAATGGGGCTTCGTAACGTTACCATGAGATCGATTGATTCTCTGATTAGCCTATTATGATTGATTGATCTTGACCTTAGCCATAAGTACCAAAGTCAACTATGTCAGTGAAAACATATTTAGGTAAGCTACCGAATAAAATAATATTTTTTTAGTATTTTCAACATTAGTCCCTATTATAGAAATAAAAACTACTTTTAAAATATTCGCAGCATATGTACCAGAATACATCGGGTTATTTTTTGAACGATCTTCTGACCGAATCCATTTCATTCACCTGAAACAGAAAATTCAAGTTAGTCCAAATTTACCGCAAGAAAACTTTTCAGAATTCGTTTAGTTAAAGAAATAAGAAAGAATTTTGCATTATATCAAAAGAAAATACCCCTACATTTTTAAAAAGAGTAAAAAATATCATGCGGCGATAAATCAAAAAGTTAATATGATTGAGCAAAACCAATATGATTTTTAGATTCGGTGCATCAAAATTGTCCTAAATCAACTAAAAAAAACTTGGTCAATAAAAATGGTGTTGGCTAGTGAATTATTAATTGCTTAAAATTTTGTGGTTCACACGAGTTACCTCTACGAGGATACGATGAAAGTGAGCAATTTGTTAATAGAGGGGTATTTTTAGATATCATTTCCTATACAGTGACTCTAGACAGTGTAATTAATGATCATCTCAAAAATAATAAAGTCACAAAAAATACATCTTAAATAATTCGGAATAACGTTTTAGACCGCATGTATAAGGTTTACATCGATGAAAAAAAAGGAAATTTCTATAACAATTTTTTTCCTGTACAAGCAGACGAAACAACCGTTGTATGATATATCATGATGTTTACAGTTTGTAATTGTGGAAGAATAGACCTTTGAGGTCCACATCGGACTCTTAGGAATCCACGTGGCTCTAACTCGAAACAAAGAGCGTAGAACAAGGATGAACGCGGCTGGAATCGGGTCAACGCGTCTTTATTAAGCGCAGCTGTATTTACTCAAAGAGACTATCCTCCACGCTGGAGGCGATTGAGTCGCTCATCCCCTACCTTCGAAACGAGAAAGAACACGGAAGAATATTCTCTAGGCGTCCTTATCTAGAATTCCTTAGCTGAAAGTCGGCTCTCCCCTTGGACCATGTTTGTCTAAGGAGAGCTATTGAGGATATTTTTCCACCTCGTTAACCCCTATTTAACCCAAGGTTTGACTGGATCCAGTTAGTACCCACTCGCCCTCGCACGAAGACTCGTCACGATTCTCGATTCGGCTCCTCTTTGATTTATTTGAGCACCGAAGGCAAGAACTCTCCCCGCCCCCCGCACCGTTGGACTCTGCCCCAGACGATTGGCAACTCCATGCAACGGCCGTTCTTGCGTTGATTTGTGCAAGTACCTTATCAACAAGAACCCTGAGGTAAAACCTGTTCTTTTTGCAATTCCCTTCTCTCCGAATTGCTCTAGTGCATCAAACTTCCGTCTTGCAAGTTTCCCGTCGCCCGCAAATCTTATTATAGTCCGGTCTTTCCATATCAATAACCTTTGTTTGTATTCCGGCTCAACGTAGCTCCTTGATAGACTCCGATACTAGTCAGGTCACTAACCAGCTATAATCCCTTTGAACTTGTCCCTTTGACCGACAATCGAGTGTCATTTTTCATCTGACCAAATATTTTCATATAGTCCCACTTTTGTACATATTTCATATTTCTTTTTTTATGTTATTAAATATTATTTTTGTTGTATTCTTTAAATAACCTGAACCGCACTCAGCCGTAACTAAATCTCCAAGGCCAATCTGCACTCGCGTATTTTGATTTTAATACCCACATACTGCTGGGGGACGGTTTTCTCCCTCGCTCTCCTACCGGCAACTAGCCTGCCAAGCTCGTCAGTTTGTATATATAATATAGATATATAATTGCTATACCACGACAGTAATCATATTACGTTACGCAAAAGATTATTAACGTGTTGAAAAGTTTGTATCTTTCGTTTAAATTGAAGATGGGACAGCGAGTGCTCTGACTAGTGTGGTGGCTGAAACTATGAAAAAATACAATCTCACAAATAACCTTAATGCGTAGGCTTATCACTGAGCGACCGTCATAAGAGTAGTTCATAATGGTATGCATATATAAATGAAGACTTTTTATTCGCATGCCCATTAAATTTATTGTAGATCACCTGAATAAATGTAAGCCAATCCAGTGTAAACTTTAAAGAACCAAAGTGAATTGATTGAAAGCGCACTTTTTTAATGATACAATGAGAGTGCATACGTTGATACAGCGAATTTGAAAAAAAAAATAATTAAAATAAAAAGTGTTTGCAAAATAAAGTGAACGAAATTACAGAAAAACGGATTCTCTGGTTGCTTGAGGAGTGATTGCGTGTGGTCAGCAATTGTGTATGTTTGTATCTGTAAAGGTTGAAGTGGGTAAGTGAGTAGACACATAAATGACTTATATAATCGAAGAGTCGCGTCTTCAAGAATTATGATTGATCGAGCGGCTGACCATTGAATTTCGTTCAATGGAAAAGCGCTTCTGCGTAGCTTCTAAGTTGATGAAGAATTTGATCAACGAACAATGGTTGAGTAACTTGCAAGCCTTAGTGAAGAGTTCGGGCCTTATGCATTATATGGCCTTGCTTGAAAGCTAATTTTCCTGTAGGTTCGTTGGATGGGTGAGTTGCGAGGCATGTCGCCGTTGCACTGTGTGAGTTCTGAGTGAGATGATGGGCATGTCACCGTTGCACTGTGTGAGTAAGATCATAGGCATGTTGGCATAGCACTGTGTGAGTGCTGAGTGAGTTGATGTTCGTGTTGCTTTAACACTGTGTGAGTGTTGTGTAAATTGAGGGCCGTGTTGCCATAGAATTCTGTGAGTGTTAGTGAATGGAGGGCGATTAATCGATACGAGATTTTGTCTCTGAAGCGCGCAGACAATTTACTGATCTAACAAGTTGGCTAAAGAGGGGATTTACGACCATATCTGCGGCTGTAGGTTGAAAATTGTTGACTTTTTGTAACTTACAGAAGAGTGATTTGAATGGGAGTGGGAGAGTTGCGTGACCTAGACGTTTAACGTCCCGTTGAGCTAAGTTGTTGCCTCAGTAAGATGAATATAAGCTCCTCTTTGATAAGGACTAGTGCTGCTTGCGTCTGATCACTAAGCCTTGAATGGGTTCGGGGTTTTTTTCCCCTTTTTTTAGTCACTCCAGAAAACGATGTTTTTTTTTCATATAAATGGAAGGTAAGTCAGAGGCGGCTCTCATATGGGGCACACTCTGCCCTGCAAGTGGACAAGTTGGCTAATACCTTCCGTCTAAATTATGCCCCACACCATAACGCTTTCTCCACCAAAATTGACGTTGTTATTCATGTAGTTAATGCATTATCTTTCTCCAGCTCTTCGACAGACGAACCAACTTCCATCTGATCCATACAAATTGTACTTCGATTCAATGCTGAAGTGTACTTTGGACCATTTGTCTTTTATCCATCGAACGTGCTTAGAGGCGAAGGATAATCTAGCTTTCTTGTTCTTTGGGCTGATAAATGACTTTAATTCTGGTGTGCGAGATTTTAATGATCTTTGCGTCAGGTGGCGTGATGCTGTCTCCTTGGAGAAACTAATGTTCATTGTTTCATTCACTTCTTGCAAAATCCTGGCTGATGTCTTGTATAGTTCCGTTTTTGAGATACGGACGATGGCTTTGCCATCTCTCTTTGAGCTTTTCCTAGGTTTCCCAAGAATAATCCCACTGATACATGAGCCTGTGGTATCGTAACGTAAAATAATATTATGTACGAAACTTTTAGATAGTTTAACTCTTTCAGCTTTGGCTCTGATAAGGAGCTGATCCTATTGACGCAGCTTAACAATTAGCTACTGGATATAGGCATGTGTAGTTGGTCTCCTAGTCATGTTTTTTGCTCGTAATTTGACTGAGTAGTGAGTCAAAGTGCTAAGAATTCATCGAAGTAAGTTACAACCTTAAATTAGTTGGTTGTCTCAAAGAGAGAGTAATAGAATTACGATGTACGAGTCAATTTAACCTCCAACCATTTACGACTAAAAATGATCTTTTGCACGTAACTTGCATTTTCATCCATCCTAATATGAACAATGTGCATGTACAATTTATAGCTATGCTTAGTTTATATCTGTAATTTATTATCATTACTTACTATTATTTTGTGATGGAGACCTAAGTGTTCGAATCATTATGGCCGCATATATATATATATATATATATATATATATATATATATATATATATATATGCGATATCCTGCAAAAAAGAAAGAAATACATGTAACATTATAGGTAGGGTTTACTCAGTCGAATGTTCTAGCCGTCGAAGTAAATATTTTGGACAAACAGGCAAGCAATTGTCTGTACGTATCAATCAGTATAAACACAATGTCCGGAGAGGTGAAAATAATAGTGCATTTTTTGTTCATATGTCCGAGAATGACCATGTAATTAACTGGGATTGAGCTAAAATTATTTATTGCTCCAATTCTTTTATAAAAAGAAACTTTTAAATGCTTTTTTATAAACCATTCCAATATTTATAGTATTTTCCCTTGCGTTTTCAAAATTGATACTGTAATAAAAAAAATTTCTTAAAAAATCAGTGTGTACTTATATTCTTTGTTTTGTGTCTAATATTCATAGTTATGGGTATCTACTTTAGTTATTTTAAATATTTCATTGATTTTGTATTTAAATAGTTTTATTACTTTTTCTCTCTCCTTGCCCCTTTATTTAGTTGCTTTTCCTTTTACTCCATATCTTCATCTTCAGGCTATCTACTTTTTTTTATCTTTTTATTTCCTCTAACTTTGTTGTTTAGCTTTCATGCCACTTCGTTTAACCTTGCTACATGCACATGGTAAATCTTGAGATGCTTTTACCCTCCCTCCTCTACTTTATCTTAGAGGCTGTGCTTTATTTTTGTCTTTCTTTTATATAAACTTGTTATATTATTTTTTTTTAAGTTATCCTTGATAAGAAACGGAATTAACCGCACAACTTTGTTTTGGAAGTTTTTCCATCTTTCGAATGTATTTAGCTAAGACAGCGCTGTTATATTTAAAGAAATATTCAGTTTTCTATGACGGTAAACGAGACTAGCATAAAGGGGGTCTTTTGAAATGTGGTTTGGATGGGGGGAACGCACATTAAAAGGGCTACTTGAGTGCTATCTTCGAGTCTGAGCATAAGGCGTCACGCTTGACCTGAAGTAGTTTGTTGCCCGCAGCAAACTAAGCTCTTCGGGGTCGCTCTCCCTGATGCAAAGAAGGCGAATCCAGAGCTGTCTACCCCTGGGATGTACCATAGAAATAGCAACCCCATCCCTAATCTCACTCCACGGGGGATGCGGGTGGAGGTGGCTGCAGCTCAAGTAAATGAAAAAACTTAAAAGGATAGAAGTAAAAAAAATAAAGAGGTCTTCCTTCTGATGCGACCTCTGGGTCGAGCAGGGAATCTTTCTCAATCCTTATCCGTGAGTTAGCTGAGTCACCGCTAACTAGCTTTGATGTCTCCTTGTGGCGTTCTTAGGACCACGTTGGAGGACAACGAAACATATCCCCTCATTCCTTTACACCGAGTGAAAATTCCCTCGTTAGTTACACCAGTGTGTGTCCTTTATTTTTTTCACTAAAAAAATTTCTTCTTATTAGAGAATGCTTAAGTGAAAAAAATTTTGTGCAATCTGTTTTTTATAACTTCTAAGCGTGGTTTCCATGTAGCCAACCAATCAAGAAACAAATATTCCCACATTACATTAATTGGGCAGATAAAATTGGGATTGCTAGGTGCCGTCCTCTGATACTTGATTGAACAAAAAAGATTTAAGGGAATTTAGAGGGATATAATTGATTGTCAATGAACAACCTCCCGCGGGTGTACCTTGCTTCCTAAATTGTCACTCTGTGTATAATTACAAGTATGCCCTGTCTTCCTCCACTCGTATGGACATATTTGAAGCAAATTATCACACGTTATTCAATATTCTGTAATGACCAGTGATTTGTGTCTGGTGTTAAACTGAATGTTCCCTCTGAGATTCACGTTTCACTGAGCGAATAGATGGTAAAACCCAAGATCAAACATCTGTATAGAAACCATACAAGATAGAAGTTGGGTATCAAGCAAGGGCCTTTTCTCTCCATGGATAAAGCGACAAAAGTAGATAGATGAAAAAGAAGATCAAGGAGTCACAACGAGATAATCTAATGTGTCCCATAATTTTTATCTTAAGGTGAATGTCCTACTCTGGGAAAGCTTTGTGCGCAGTACCCCCTCTCGCTACCGTGTAGGAAGGAGTCGCTACCGTTTGTTCTTGGTCTGTAAGGTGGCTCATTTGTCCAGGTTTGGTACCATAGAGCCTTTGTCGAGATAGGTCTTTTCAGGTCATATTATGATCGCACGATTTTTCGTTTTAATTGAAGGTGAGGTCTTGTGGTCTTTATACCCTCTTCGCTTGTCGTCATGATAAGACCTTCAAAAAAGACACATAACTATGACACTATCAGACAAAAAATAAAATCCACACATAATACAGTAACCCTTTCTATCACGGGATCCAAACTATCTTTCAAACGCCATTCAACCAGAAATCAATAACACTTGTCTACCTGGTAAGGCTCCGGTGCGGTCCACTCCCAAAACTCAACCTATGTAAATCCCGCCCTAGAATGAAGGGCACAGACATCTGCCTTTGTTGCCGCAAGAAAACACAATTTAACACATTCACAACATGACACTTAAACATGGATAACTAAGAGTAGCCTACAAATACACTGAGTGATTGATCTTTAGGAGAACCCAGTCAGGGGTAAACCTATGGACTAGGTTTGGATGCCGTATTATCCACCTCTATTTATTAAGTTCTTACATTTAATCACAGTGGCTCAAATATACGAACAAAAATCTCTGTCCGACTTCATAGCGCAATGATCATTATTTTTGGCTATCCGCTACAGATCACTGAGCCTAATAAGTAAGTCTAGAGATTATATGCAATAACTCTTAAGCCTCCCTTCATTTTCCAGAAACAAGTTGATGAAATTTGTTTTGTTTCAGATACGTTTACAAATACAATCACTTCAAGTTAGTTGATATAACTCTATTTATCTCTGAAATTACATACTGTAGTTTATACCCGATTTTCTTAAATTTCATTAGAACGATCGTCCAGACATCTTTTGCAAAAATCTCTTTTACGATAAAATGCCAAAGAAAACAGAAATGCCAAGAAAAGCCGTTAATGTCTGATTATCACTAAATATTTTGTTTAAAAGATATTTTTCGTTACTCTCAGGTCATTTATAAATACTAATTTCACTTCAAAGCCGACAAAAAGTATTATTTTAATTTGTTAATTGAGTGATCTTTCTGAAACTCGCATGAATTATAGTAAATGAATTCTCCGAACAAAGAAAATAACAATTATCCGAAAAAGGAATAAGAATTGTTCGGAAAATGAAATAAAATTGTACGAAAAATTGAATAGCAATTGTTCGAGAAAATTAATAATAATTGTCCGAAAAAATATAATAAAATTGTCCGAAAAAGGAGAATAGCAATTGCCCGAAAAAAGGAATAACAATTGTCCGTAAAAGGGATAACTATAGTCCGAAAAGTCAATAGCGACTCTCCAAAAGAAAGAATAACAATTGTCTGAAAAATTAATAAAAATTGTCCGTAAAAGCAATAACAAGTGTCCAAAAGTGGAATAAAACTTTCTCTCACTGTCGGAATATATGACACTAAGATAGATCTCAAAGGTTTGTGTTTGTTTTTTGAATCTATCGATCCATTATTGTAGCTCTCAACGAGGGCACAGACATCTAAATTTATAAAAAAAAACATATATTAAGGCTAATTTAAAGCAAAAACAAACAAAAAGAATAATAACAGAAAAAACGACAACTACGCAATTAAAAAAAATCAAAAGAAAATATAAGAGCCAAGCTCAGGTGCCTCGGGGCAGATTCGCTTCCCTTAAGGACCCAAATGAGTCACGGACAATGTAAACCATTCAAATAGGCTGGAGGCAACTTGCTTCCTTCAAAAACTACCACGCCACTCCAGAGCAGGCGTCTACTCCCATCATTGAGGTTCATCAGAAGTTCCTTCAGACTTAGGACAAACGAGAGTTCCTTTAGACTGGGGGTAATAGCAAAGGAATATGGACCAATGGATTTCTGGCTGAGAAGATTTTTGCTAGTCGTTCTTGTGGCTAATTTAGTGTTTTTAATCTAACTTTCAAATACCAAAAAACTTCCGTTTGATCAAAAATTGGTTTGTTTCTCCTCCATTCTCATTATTATTCTATTATACGGTTATTTTCCCTGTGTCAACGTAATCTGAATCTTTTGTATATCTATTACTTTATTTATATATTCATTACGGTCCATAGATACCATGCCTGTAATTTCATTATATTTGGTTTTGATGAAATTTTGTAATCATCAAAGCCTACTTAGAATGTCAATGAAATCTTTCGAAAAATATCGCTTTCCAATTGGGAATTTTGCCTTTAATTCGAATTCATAAAGACATGAAAAATGGGATATGGAATGGTGAAAATCAGCTCAAATTGCAATGTCTTTAAATTGGCGCGGATTTATTTTTAAATATTAGACGAAATAAAAATTTAGAAGTTTGCAAATATGAAAGTAAAACAGATTGTTCACGTGTGAGTTATTTATAATCAGAAAATATATTAATCATCATCATCACTAGCTCTATAATTTAAGAAAGAGATTTTTGTGAATATTTGAATAATAATTTTATCTTAGTTTGGTTATGACTTTTGTTTTTGTTATCAAAGTTATTTCTAATCATTCTTTTATAATATCAAAAGAAATAAATATCATCAGAAATAAATATACGTATCGAAATTTTGTGAAATTTTAAAACTCAAATAATCATCAATGGTGAAATTCAGAAAATTTATTTTTATATATCATCTTCTATAAATATATTTTAGCAATGTGATATTTTGAAAGGGGGGAAATTTAGTTTATAGTTCCTTTGTAAAATTATTATAATTGGCGAAGTTCAGAAAATTTATAAAAATTTAAACATGGCTGCTTTTTTTTAGATTTTAAATTTTAATCTTAGTAGCGAAGCACAAGCTCCCCTCCCCCCCTCCGTAGTGGGCAGTGGCAAAGCCATTGCTTGGTAACTTTATTATTTAATTTGAATAATTATTGAGGTGTGGCGCATTCCCTCTCATGTACGAAGGTAACTTACCTCTAAAATTCATTCAATTCTCCTTCCATGATCTAAAATGGAGTTAAATAACCCTTCATGGAAGCAAATAGACAAGTAAAGATTGATAAAGTTGTGATGAAGGATTAGCTGTACAACTTAAAATAAACTTAGGAAACATAACAGCAGCCCAAAGGTTTCTAAGATAGAAGCTTCCAACTTAGCTTTTACAAGTTTACCTAAGTTTCGAATGTATTAAGTAAAACTTTGACCCTTCCTGTTAAAAACTTGAGTAAATATATTCAAAGTTGTTAGTAATGAACAGTTTCGAATTAATGTTCTATCAAAAAATTTGAGAAGAAAAAATATCTTAAAATTTTCATTTTCTTCTTTTTAATTTTAGAAGTTATTACAAAGTTTACACAAAGCGGAAATCTTCAGCAAGAGAAGAAAATACAAGAGGTATGTATAAAAATCTATATTAGACTCAATAGGCAATTAAGTTTAAAATGAATTCAAATAATCCATTACACTATAAATTATCTCTTGTTTTTTTTAGATTTTTTTCGTTTGAAAAAAATGTTTGTATGTACAAATTGACCAAGATCAAATTTCAGGATTTAGATATAGCATTGGCTAAAAATTTTAGCATTAGTTTATTGTAAGAGTATATTTTAACTTTGAAATTTTTTTTAAACATATTGTTGAATTCAGAGAAAGTAAATATGAATATGGAATAATTTGGATTTTTTTTAAACAAAAAGGAATTACAAATGGGGAAGTTCAGAAAAAAATAATTATCATTATCGAAGTTATTTCTAAAATAGATTTTCAATTTTAATCTTTAGCAGTAGGAAATAGCTACTTGCTCCTAAAAACAGAACAAGGAAAATTTTATTATTCAAGCAAATTTAGATGAAAAATAAAACAGTCATGAGGATAGTTTTTTTTTCCGTATTTGAATAAATTGCGATAAAGATGGTGATGGCGACCCAGTCCCCGCTCCGACAGTGGGTCGGTGACCCTCACACCTATTCTAGGTCCCACCCCAGCTCCCTGCCCTATCGCAAGAGCAGACTCAACGCCTCCCAGGGTGTCTCCACCGAACAAGGTCTGTGTGTATCTGTGGGCAGTTGAAGAGATCTGTGGTGTCGTGTATCTGTGTTAGGCATTTGGGGCAGTTTGGTATTGTATGGGTTGTGGGAGATATTTTGTGCATGTATGATGTCAGAAGTGGTGATTTGTTTGTTCGTATCTGTGCTAGTGTTCTTCTGATCTGCTTTGTGAGTGTTTGTTCTGAGTTAAGTTGGTGGTGTTTTTTGTGTCTGTGATTTGGAGGTTGTCTGGTGATGTGGTGGAAGGGATTATTTGGATGTTGCATTTTCTGACTGCGTTGTGATGCATGTAGTTTTAGGTGATATTTGATTGGTAGGATGTTCGTCTTGTCGTGTAGATGTTGGGTCTTTGTGTCAAGAGGGCATCCTGTGGCAGTGTGGAGGGCTGTGTTTTGTATTGTCTGTAGTTTTTTGGTGTTGGTTTCTGAAATGATTGGGAACCAGATTGTGTTGGCGTATTCTAGTACTGGTCTTGTGATTGTCTTGTATGTGTTAATGAGCGTTTCTGGTTTTTCCCCAGTGTATAGTTGTGAGTGCCTTGATGAATTTGAGTGCTTTCGTGGCCTTGACTATTGTATTATGTATGTGTTTTGAGTATGTGAGTTTAGGGTCAAAAGTAAGACGAAGGATCTTCGGTTCTTTTGTGTGGTTGGTAGTGGTATGTTTTGTGTGTTTAGATTTAGGATTGTGTTGTATTCTGCAGGGTCTGGTGTAAAGAGATTGGGCATTTTTTTGGTGGCATTTTAGCTTTAGTGAGTTTTCTATTGTCAATGTGTGTATTTTGTTGAATCAAAGTTTTATCTGTTGTGCACAGTTTCTGGTCTGTTGTGTGAGGATTGTATTGTGGTGTCATCTGCTTAGGTGACAATTTTTACTATTTGTGGAGGAGTTGATATATCTGAGGTGTAGATGTTGAAAAGTGTTTTGGAAAGTACTCCTCCTTGGGGAACTCCGGATTTTGTGTGTCTGTGTTTGGATTTTGTGTTTTGTAATTGGGTGTATTGAAATCGTCCCTTGATGTAGTTTGCTATGTAATTGATGAGGGTGGTGGGTATGGTGAGTTTGTGGATCTTGATGGTTAGTTTGTGTCGAATGCTTTTGACATGTCAAGGGCGACTGCTATGTTTCTATGTGGTGGAACTTTCTTGTTGAATCCATTTGTGATTATGTTGTATATTGTGTGTAATGTTGTGGTGGTTGATTACATGGGTTTGAACCCATGTTGGTGTTGTATGTTCCAGATGTTGAATGTGATGTAGGGTAAAATGATTTTTCTAGTGTTTTGGGAATGGGGGAAAGCAGCGCTATTGGTCTGTAGGAGTCTCCTTTATTGGTTTGGGTATTGGGATTAATTTTGCTACTTTCCATTGTTTAGGTATGTTGTTTGAGGTGTTTGATGTTTATGTCATCACGGCCGGTGGAGTTGTCTCTTGCTTGTTTTATGGCTCTAATGGTCTCTTCTGTTGTGGTTGTGAATTGTGGTTTGGGGTGGTTTATGGTTTGTGAGGCCAGCAATAGTTTTCCAGAGTTTGTGTGTGTTTGTTTTGTGGTCTCATTTCTGGTCTAGGTGATTTTTCCATACTTCTTGTTTGTGTTCTTGTATGGCGCGATCTATTTGTTTGTTTTGTTCTATAATGTTGGGGTCTGATAGGTTTTGTTTTCTAGTGTTGTTCCGTTGTGCTATTAGCTTTCTGATTGGTTCAGGGAGTAATTTTTGTGTGTTGTGTATTATCCTACGTGGGATGTTGTGTTTATCTGCTTGTAGGGTGGTGTTGGTTAGTATTTTGCTTGCCGTGTGTGCATATTTGGGAAATTTCATATTGGAGAGTGTTTGTTCAATTGCTTTGGTGTATTCTATCCAGTTTGTCTTGTCATAGTTGGTGTATGTGTTGAGGTTTTGTTGTAGCCTGAAGTTTGTTTTTATGTTTAATATGATTAAGGTCTGGGGATGATCAGAGGAGGGAGCGTGTGTAAAGTGTTTCAGATGTATTTTTTTCACATCTCAATTTTCTTTTATATGTGAAAAAAACAGCCATGCCTGAATTTCAGTACATTTTCTGAACTTGACGATTAGCAGTTAATTTGGTTTTCAAAAATCTCCAAACATTTGATAATCATATTTATTTTTTCTAAACTCTCAGAAAGAAATTTGATAAATGCTTCAAATATGTGAAAGAGCAGCCATAGGGGCTGTGTTTCCAGCTAAAAAAATCTTAGAAAGAACTTGAATAAAAGCTTTAAACATACTTAGATGGCTGTAGGCTAATTACCGAAGATCAGCATGCAAAGCGCAAACTTCTACTGTAAAGAGAAGTGAATAAGCTGCTCCTCTTGTATATATATATATATATATATATATATATATATATATATATATATATATATATATATATATATATATATATATATATATATATATATATACACATATATATGTATATATATATATATATATATATATATATATATATATTTATTTTGATACTTAGTTAATCCCTCGTTTGATTTAATTACAGCGATAATTCTTCGTGGCAGCTTGTAATTTTTCATACAGTTCTGCTTCTTTTTTTTGTAATTGTGGTAGTTCTTCTTGCTCTTTCAAACCTATAAGTGTTTTGGGGGATTTAATTCTTGGCTCTGTGGAGCCACTCCATAGGGGTGATTATTCAAACCAATTATTGGTTTAGTTTGATCTATATCATGTGGCATTGTCCTGCTCAAATATATCATTGCTTGATGTTTTGCGATGTATTTTCTGGATAGAGGCTCTAAAGCTTGTTACAACATTGTGACATAAGTTGTGAGTTCTTTCTTCTCTGGCATAAAAACATCTCTTATGTCCATGATGAAGACATGCAGCCTCATATCATGATAGCATCACCTCCAAGATTCACAGTTGGTACCAGAGGGTCAAACGCCTTCTGATAGCCCCAGAAGTGCTGAAAATCTTCAAAATGGTTACAAAAAAGTTAAATTTATAAATATTTGTTTCCAAAATATATTTAAGTGTAATTACATAAATTACATATAAAATATATTCAATAGTCTTTCTCAAATACGTAATAATTACTTTCATTTGACCAGATAACTTTAGACCATTGTTCATGTCTCCAATTTGTGTGATCTTTGGCCCACTAAACACAATTTCTGTTAGCCTAATATATCGTTGGCTTCTTTATTGCATTGTATCCGTTTAGCTCTTTACCTGTAATTCTCATTCTAACAGTTATGGCTGATACTTTGTAACTTGTAGCTTCATTGAACTCTGTAACAAGTTCAGATGTTTTTTCTGCGATTCTGTAATGAATGAAACTCGAATGATATATTTTTTCTTTCAAGGTGTCGTAAGACGTTTTTTGCAACTTCTCTTCTCTTCTATTTTATAAAACATGCTATCTTATACGAGGAGCGGTCAATAATTTTTGCAATTCGGATATAAGGAAACGAGATATGAGGAAAAGTGTTTTATTATTTTTCAATATAACTACCCTCGACTTTAATGCATTTGCGCCACTTGTCCCTGAGGGTTCGAATTCCCGACGACCAGAAATCTCCCGACTGCTGTTCAATCCACTCCTGGACGGCAAACTGGATATCTTCATCGTCCCCAAACCGGCGTCCACGCAGTGCAGCCTTGAGCTGGCGGAATAAAAAGTAGTCGCTAGGGGTCAGATCTAGACTGTAGGGGGGATGGTTGAGCTCCTCGAATCCGCACTCGCGCAGGGCAGCTTGTGCAACTCTGGCCTTGTGGACTTTGATGACGTTGAAGTCGATCATGGGGCGTGAGGTTTCTAGGGACCCAACGGGCACAGGCCTTGGTCATGGCCAAATTGTCGCGGATGATGTTGATAACAGTTCCATGTGATATTCCAAGTTGTCGCTCGATTTCTTCGACCTTCACCTGTCGATTTTCGATGATCATCCTCTCCACACGGGCCACATTGTCCTCGTTGGTAACGTCTGACGTGGGTCAACTTCAAGGGACTCATGACCATGGTGGAACTCCCTATTCCAGCGAGAAATGGTTGCATAGGAAGGGGCGGTGTCGGTGTACACTGCAACTATGCGTTCATCGATCTCTTTTGCATTCTTGCCTTCCTTGGTCAAAAGTTTGATCACTGCGCGGTGCTCAACCTTCTCTATTGTTGAAAATTTGTGACTGACGATCTGCGATCAGCTACTGCTTCTTAAATAGACGAGGCAGGAGCGTGCGGCTGCAGGTTCTTACTTGTCATAACTTGTCCTAACACCCCAACAAACAGCCATCTCCCTTCCTCTGTTTTGCCCTACCGATTCGCAAAACTTATTGACCGCCCCTCGTATATTATCATACATATTTATGAATAACATGAAAAATTCAAAAGAGTTTTATTAATTATGTTGAATATATAAATCTAAGAAGGGTGCTCTATATTTTTTTTATACCCATGGTGTGAAGATTGTATAACGCGGTCCAAAACTTTTATAAAAAAATACCAAGTTCTACATTTTCTTAGAAATACTCATGTAATTCTTATGACCATTGCGGAGAATATTCTAGAAATTTACCTACAATAGTTTTCAAGTTTCATTTCATACCTCGGCAGATAAAAATGTTATGAGGAAAATAATGGGCATTTGAAGAAATGATGCTTCCATAAACTTGAGAACGTTGACATATATTTCAGTCTATTGAGAAAATTTCGTAACGTTTGTATAACAACACTGTCCAAGATGTATTTTAGATTGACCCTGATGGTATTGCTCAATTATCAATAACGAGACGAGTTAGGTTGGACATGTTCTTTACAAAGTAGAGTGTCCTGTGGAAGAGTGAGGAAATAATATTGTCTGGCATTTTCAAGTATTGTAATATGTGAAAAAGTGTGATTTGGCGCATAAAAAATTTCAATGAGGCTATCGAATTCTGCTAGTCGATGAAGAAAATGGATCGCTCTCGGAAAAAACACTCCAATGAAAGATCGCATGAGGCAACGCTTTCGATGCAGGACTGATTTGAGACCCGTATTTCACGTCAAGTTGTCAAGAATATTAAAATGGCTATGTCATGCCAGACTGTCTCACTTCGCTTAAGAGAGGCGGGACTCTTAATACACACCCCTACAAAGAAAGTGACTAGGTTGGCCTTGCCTACTGAGCATGTGATGTGGAGTGCACAAAAGTATGTACAAGTGTTTTCCAGCGACAAAGACAAGTTTAATTTGTTCAGATCAAAAGGAGAAGACGTATGTAAAGGGTCGTAGAACTGAAAGTTTTAATCCCACATGTACGAAAAGACTGATAAATTAAGAGATGGCAACATTATGGCGTAGGGTACCATAACGGTTTAGGCAATCCTTCTTATCTTTCTTATGGGCATCGCTGAACTGAATTTTGGCTCTTTTGAAAACCGTCCTGAAGTGGTACGTTTTCGGTTCAGTGGCTCAAAGCTCTCAAAGTCTAGGATGCGGTCCATGTACGTCTTCTTTCTAATGAAAGCCATCTATGGAGTACCCTCCGAACCTTTCATAACTAAGATGTTCAAAAAGGCCATGAACTACTTCTCAATCTACTCCATTGTGAAATGTGTATCAGGAAAGACATTGTTTTTGTGGGTGTGGAAATCCATACCGTTTTCAGGTCAGGAATCACAAAGCTGTCAACATCCCATACCCACATGAAAAATAAAATGTGATTTCGAGGTACTGTGAAATCCAAGGAAAAAACACGAAAAATAAATAAACTAATAAGTGAAAGAAGAGTATGCTAATAATTATTAGTACTCAGTACTCTATCCCAATTTCTCTCTCTCTCTTATCTTTTTTATGAATGGGAAAAATAATAGTTATTGGATTATTTAAATAAGTATCACCAATGAAGAAGGAATATGGATTAAACAACTGAGAGGAAAAAAAATCCAGTTTTTAGAGACGAGTAACGAGGTCAAACTACGAAGACCCAAAGGTTAAAAAACACGGCAAAGTCAATAAAACCGTTAAAACACAATAGATAAACTAAGGGGGAGAGAGAGAAAAAATAAAAATGCTAAAAAATTAAACTGACAAAAATGAAATAAAACCAAAGAAATAAAAAGATCAATAAAAAAAGCGTAACTTCAAAGTTATGAAAGACAAGGAAGAAGAAATCTTCTACGTTTTGGGGGGCGAAGAACCCCTATCCCCAAAGTGGGAGAGGAGGTGGGGAGAAGGGCCCCCGTTCAACCCTTCATCCCATTCGCTCTCTTCTTCCAATATTTCTGATTACCTTTTTGTGGAAGATGAATAGAGTATCGTCCGCAGGTTCTCCCACATCCCCCCTAGAGGGGAAGGAGGGGAAAGAACCCCCAGAGGAACCCCTCTCAGGTCCTAAACGTTCTTTTTAACATCATTTCTTAAACATGGATCGAGAAAGCGCTATTACAGGCTGACTCCTCCCCTCCTCCCCCACCCAATTCCCCTCCAAAACGGGCCCCAACTTTCAATATATTTCTTAATGTTTTGTGGCGATTAGGAAATGAAACCTTTATTTATGTCGGTAGATACGGACGCGAGGTTTTTGCCTCTGCATATTTATTGGGCAACATTGGAGAGAATAAACGATACCTTTATTTTTACTGTTATTATTAAAATCATTTTATTTGCTTAATAGTGAAATGCAACAAAAATGCTTCATTTTTAATCAGAAAAAAGAACGTAAAAGAATTAAATTAAAGAACAAAAAGAATGTACATGAATTAGGTTAAAAAATTTAAAGAATGTAAAATAATGTGAGTAAAATAATTAAAAGAATGTACGTCAATGAATGTAAAATTAAGCATTTTTGTTGCATTTTTATAAGAAGAAAAATGCAACTAAAAGATTCGGAAAATGATAAATCAAGTGGGGTTTTTTTACAACTAAAATCTGCACTAAAGATATTTTCCAGATTTCTTAAAAGTTTGTCACAAAGTGGGATCTTCCCCCTTTAACGACACTAAATCTACTGCCTCTCGCACCCCATTTATACCCTATTGAGCAAAATCCCCCCCCTCCCCTCATTTCAGGGAGGCGAAAATGCCTACAATGTTTTTGTTGTCTTTGTATCTGCGCAGGAAAAGGAAGAGTTAATGTCACGCCCTCTCCCATTCTCTTTCTTATTCTGGATATACTCGTTTGTTTTGTTTATTTCTCTTGTTTCTGAGTTTAATTCGACTTGGTTTCAGTCTATGGTGGGATCTAATTCAAAGGCTAATTAGATCTCAAGTCAGAGCTTGTTTCATCTTTTGAGCCTAGGCTGTTCGTTGTGTAATCTTGTAATTCGGTCGGTTTGATAGTTTAATATAACTTCCCTGTTCAAGGAATTCATTTGTTGCCAAGGAACTCATTTGTTTGGAAATCTTAGAGAATTGATGTTTTTTGGCCTACATCTTTGTCATTTCCAATCGGTTTAGAGTAGGTCTTAATCAATAAACTTTCTTGGTTGGAAGACAAGTTATTTCGATTTTGACTCGTGGGTAAACTAATTTCAATTCTTCTTTTGTTGATATAACTTACTTTGAGATTAAATATAAGTAATATTTAAGTCCTTTTTTTTAATTAACTCTGAAGTTTCATAAAGTATCAGTTTACGTTAAAATGTCGCTATTAATGGCTGTTCACATAAAGAATTAAATTCTTATTCGAATTAAATTCTGGAGTTTCGAATATTCCCCTTTCATAACGGATAGAATAGAGTTATCTATTCTTAATATAAAAAGTAGATATTAATCCACTCCTTTGTATTTATTTTCTCATTTTTGTCCTACTTCTTTATTTCCTTTGAATAAACGTATCCTATTGATCGGAGCAAGTTTTTATCCCCAATCAGTGGTCGTTCAACTGTCAATTACGAACACGACGTCGGGTAAAAAATACTTTTTCCCGCTGGGGCAATGATGAGTTGTAGGCGATTTCTCAGCAATTTATCAGAAATCTTTATTTTTATTCCTGATCTTTTGATTCATTTTTTGTTCTTTTCTCTTTTCCCTTCATTGACAACCTCATGGCTGCAAACGTCATGCGTGTTTGAAATTCTTATCCTGAGGCACAAAAATATCTTTACTTGCTTATTATTATTATTATTATTATTTGTGGAATGAAAGCAGATTCATGAGAATTGTGCACTCTCCCTATCATATAATATCATACAATGCCATATATCATATAATATACTTACAATGAGTAAACATTTGACAGTTTACGCGCACGCTGCAGGATCAGATCGAGCGACTTATAGATACAGAATTATCATTTGTTTGGAGTAGGGACGTAGCTTGCCCCCCCGCCCCCACAAAAAAACATCAAACCTATATAAATAGCGTTTCATGTCTTGTTTTACAGTTTTCCAATTTTTAACATTTACTTCCATGAAAGGTATTATTTAAAGGCGGTTCCTCGTCGCTATCGGGGAAAAGAAATTTTCCATTTGCAATCCTGCCCCCGAGGATTAAAGCAAAATAGCCGGTTTATTTATTATTTATTCTAAAAACTATGGGTAGAATCTTGCATAGGAAGTGTCTAAATAAGAGTTCATAAAGAAAGAGTGTAGATAGCGGAAAGTGAAAATGTATGGAACTTGCATAACTTGAGAAGCTAAAGAAAACTACTCTGTCCACTAAGTAGTGAAAAAGCCCAAAACTGTCCAGAGTTTGGTTTCTTCCCGAGAGGCAAAATGTCGTTGTCAAATTTGAAGTTTTATTAAATTCTTAACAAATCAGGCAATGGCTTCGCCACTCCCCCCTACGGGCGAGAGCTTGCGCTTCGCTACGAAGATTAAAATTTAAAATCTAAAAAAAAGCAGCCATGGATAAATTTTTGTAAATTTTCTGAACTTCGCCAATTATAATAATTTTAAAAAGGAACTCTATATTTATTTCTGAACGTCATCATTTTGTTTGTTGATATTATAAAAGAATAATTAGAAATAATTTTGATAAAAAACAAGTCATAACCAAACTAAGATGAAATTATTATTCAAATACTCAAAAAACTCCCCTTCTTAAATTATAGAGTTAGTGATGATGATAATGATGATAATATACTTAAGGCTTTAGCCACCAACAGGACTCTTACTACTGAACCTCTCCATTTTAATAAAAAAAGTAGGCCCATTGGCGTAAAAGGTAGAAAATTAAGCTCTATTTAGATCTAAGATACGTGAAGCTTTATTTTCTTGGCTTCGGTGATATCCGCGATCTTTTAATTTCCCGAAGCTTCTCCGTCTCCTGCACTGGCACATATAATTCTCAGGTTACTTCTTCCCCCAAACACATTTTTTATTACTTAGTTCAACTATTTCACCCATCTTAGCCGCTTTTAGTCGCGTGCACGCGACTCTATTAGTTAGTATGTTGGTCCGTAGGTCGTCGGACAGACGGTAACCATTTTACTTTTCAATGCGTATTTTGGAAACAACATCGTAACTATTCGGCCGATTCTAACGAAATTTGAAACCCTTATGAGGTTTTATATTTTCTTTCGAATAATCTAATTTTTAAGATCCTCCCAAGGTTAGTCCTGGAATTAATAAAGGAAAACTAACTATGGGTCGGATTGCCCCACTTGTTGAAAGTTTTGAAGATCGTAAGGTTATGTGGTCATAAGATCACAAGTCAGAATAATAAAGAGCACACGACCTAGGTCTTTTTGACCTTGTTTATTACTTAGCTTTAAATATTCCACCCATCACAGGCGTTTTTCTTATTCTATACGAATAAATTAGTTAGTCTTTTATTCATTTATCTCCGATTAAACTTATGTAAATTTATGAAAAAATGGATTTTTGCTTCAAAAAGAAGTGGATTAGAATAGTATGATTTTTATATAGTGTAAATTTAAGTGGGATTAAACTTTAATTATTTAATTGAATTAAACTTTCCATTAATGAGACGGAACGTTATTCGCAGTTTACACTTGACGTACCTACGTAAAGTTTTCTCGCCGAATAATATTCGTGCTTTTCTGAATTCTGGCGTTCGAAGCAAGGAGACGCGAGCCGAGCCAGCCAATGTTAAAAACAGCCCTACGTTTGTCTTTAGAAAGAGTAAATACCACCTTTTTCATCGGTCACGCAAAACTGACATGACTGCTTAAGCTATTACATCGTTCCCCGCCGGCGGGCACCGTGCATTTGTAGACATGGACTGCTCATAACCCTCGTTCCAACTATGACAGTCGACTGTGATATGACATAATTGGGGGAATTGATTGAAGGAAGCTGGTTTGAGGAATAGCCCACAGCAGAAATCAATTTCAAAGGCTCCCCGGGAAAAGGGACGGACTGCGAACTCCGTTGATTTAGCTTTTAGCTTTATCGATGAGGGTTTACCGCTCAAGATCATAGAGGGGCAAGTAACCGTATCTATGATATGGATGATGCAGTCGTGAATTAAAAAAAAAACAAGGGGGCGGCACCCCCGCGTGAAGAAAGTTGATTCAGCCTTCACCCATCATCAAGACCGCCATAATTCACCCCTTGGGAGAATCCCTTCCCGGTTCCATCCCTTCATCATCCATCACCCCATCAATTGCAGTACTGGTTCACAAAAGCACGGGGCCGCACTACGGCGGAGGACAACCTATTTCAGAATTAAATCTCACTCACCTAAGCACATAACACATGACTCACATTAAACTCTCATTCACAAAACAGAATTCGAGAAAGAAGACTAGAAAAAAGAAGAGGACCAATTTGGAACAAGGCTCCCCCCTCATTCAAAGGATATGGATACAACGAAGAGAGTCCCCCTCAGGGGGCTCCCCGGCCATGCAGTTCCAGGCAAAGGTCCTGTGTGGCTGGTTCTATTTGAGGAACTTAAGGTTGCACTGATCCGATTGATTGACGTGTGCAACGGGTACATAGACCTCTGTTCAGAAACCAAAGACGGACGAAATACTGTCGACCAGAAGAACGGAAACCCAAAAGAAGATCGGGCTTGAGGCAAGAATAGCCACCCATGTGGGGGCCTATAGGAGCGTCATCTGCCGTAAGATCAAAAACTGGATTGGGGAAAGAACAAAACCCATACGAAGATTAAGGAATTAACCAGATTTAATAATTACACCCATGTGTTTAAAATCAACTTCCAGACCACCGAAATGGCACAGGAAACCAAAATAGATGGGCTCCTAGCTTTCAGTATGAGGATCTCATCCAAAAACATCGCACAGGAAAAATTCCACAACATTCAAATGTGTTTTTCTTGTTACAAACTGGAAAATAATACGAGCCACTCATGCCCCAATAAAAACAGGAAACTATGCTCTAAATACTCAATTCGGAACACGAAGTTAACACAGATAGGAACATAATTAAGATATGGAACTATGACGTGCTGACAGTGAACCATTCTCAAGAACGATACGACGGAGCAGCCATTGTGATTAAGAAGGGAATAAAATTCAAGCAACTCAGGAACTTGAAGGAATCCTACCTCGTTATAAAGGTAGAAATAAGCCTGGGTAAGATGGTCGTTTCCAATGGATACCAACCCCCAAGACGCGACTATTTTCCGAACCACACTATCCTATCACGAGTATACTCGAGCGAAGGGTCCCTACGATATTTATGGGGGACATGAACGCACGATGTGCCGAGTCTGGATATAATCGAAGCAACGGTATAGGCAGATGCTTGAATACTCTCCTGGATATGAACATCGTCCAGAGACTGGGCCCCGACTTTCCGATCTTCATCACGGAAAGGTGCGCTACCAAGCCGGACATCTGCCTAGCCAACTTCCTCTTACCCTTTAATTATCACATGAGCCCTGAAGTGATACCTTGTAGCGACCATATAGAAATTAATATTTATATCAACGTTAACCCTATATTAATACCATCACATACAAGTAAGAATTACGGCAGGGCGAATTGGGATAATTACGAGCCAATGCTAAGAAATTATATCCCAGCGAACTTCGACGAAGCAACACTCGAGGAAATAGACGAAGTAATGGAGCAGCTAGAGACTCAGATGATTGAGGCTGACAAAGTCGAATCCCAAATTATAATGCAGAACGATCTTTGCATACAAATGGACCGATCGTATGAAAGGTTTAGAGCGTGAACTGAAATGATTCTATCAGTTGAGCATCAACACAGGTACATCCCATGATACAATGTACCGTAAGAAAGAAATAAAGGAATAACTAAAAATTCTAATTTACAACGACAAGTTGAAAAATGGAATGAAGCTATCGAAGAACTAGATAACAAAGCATCACCAAAATAATTCTGGGCGAAAATCAAAAGAATGAGAGTAAAGCCCCAGAGGAAAAAGATGGAATTAGAAGACCACCAAGGTAAAATTAGATCAGGAGAGAATTAAATGGAGGAAATTCTCAGGGAACACTGGAAACAGCTTTTCAGTATCAGTGAAAAAGAAAATGAAGACTTCGACATTGATTTTGAAAATCAGATTATAGACGAGC
The DNA here is from genome assembly GCA_963969495.1 of Ceratothoa steindachneri. Lineage (NCBI taxonomy): Eukaryota > Metazoa > Arthropoda > Malacostraca > Isopoda > Cymothoidae > Ceratothoa > Ceratothoa steindachneri. The sequence continues at coordinate 110,861,797 of OZ018317.1, read as the reverse complement.
TGAACGAAATAATTGAAAGGAGGCATCCTAAACACCAATGGAACAGAGAGGAAGAAGAAGAAGAAAGAGTGACGCTAGAAAAACTAGAAAGCGCGCTCCACTCTTTTGAGCAAAAAGCTCCAGGACAGTCAGGTTTGACAGAGTTAAACTTCGTCAAAGCACCAAGATGCGTGCGGAAAGGTTTACTCAACATCTTTAATGCCTGCCTAAATGTAGGCTACTTTCCCGACGCATACAAAACGGCAAATTTAGATTATCTTTATTGCCAAACCTGGAAAGCCTATGACGATGAAGGAGAGTTGTCGCCCAATATCCCTACTGGAAATTATGAAGGGGGGGAAACTCTTTGAGAAAATCCTAAACAGAATACTCGTCGAGAACTTGGAGGAAATTCGCTCTACAACGGACAGCAATTCCGCTTCAGAAAGAAGAGAAGCACCGAGATGGCAATAAATGTCATCACGGAAAAGATTCCTTAAGCGAAGAACGACATGAACTATATCGACATAGTATGCAATGACATGTCAAAGGCATTTGATAAAGTATGGCTAAGGGGGATGCAATACAAGATCGCCCAGCTGGGTTTGAGCGCAAAGTTTGAAAAAATCCTCTGTGATTATGTCATGGAGAGGTCGGCCTACATCAGTATAGGGCGCACGGACGGTCCCACCTTTAATCTACAGGCAGGATTACCTCAAAGCGGGTGCCTCAGTCCAACCTTATACTCGATATATACAACGAACATCCCAGAGCCAAGCTACCCCGCTAGTCTAAACATCCAGTTCGCCAATGACATAAGTCAACTCACAGTTAGGGGATATAGAAACGCGCCTTGGCAAGCTCGAATGACTGCCGAGGAAATAAGAAAAGTCAAGGTATATGAATCAAAATGGAAAATCCGAACTAATGGCGACAAATTCAAGATCGTCCCATTAGGAAGAAGAAAAACAGCAGATGTGAGAGTGGAGGATACGCCTTATCCATACACGAATGAGTGTAATGTACTCGGGATGAAGGTCACTTCTAACGGGTACAGGAAGTACATCACAAAAGGGATCCAAAAGGCATCTTCGGCAGTCAGAACCCTCTATAGCTTCAGAAACCTCATCCAAAAGAATAAAAGGAAACTGTATCTGACGCTAGTCAGACCCACCCTCATCTATCCCTCAGCATCTCTGTTCAGCGTTTCAGGAGCAGCAAAAGAAAAAATGCAGAGGAAACAAAATAATCATCACCAATACACAAAGGAGGGGTAGGAGGAAGCAAGTGGATCTGCACTGAGCGGTGGACATCAAACCGCTCAATACGATCTTAAAGGCAAGAGCGTCAGATAGGAAAGAGAAAATTACAATGTATAGCACCGAGGAAATTAGAGCACTCATCGCAGAAAACCAACAAGGTCCCAGTCGCGCAAGATTCCCAAGCAGCGAGAGCAAGCTTGAGAATGCAATTGTCCCATTTTTTGCATAGGAAAAAACTATCGACCATAACCGACGATGAAAGGCAACTACCTTGTGATGACAAGGAAGAATAAAAATGAAGAAAATAAGTAAATAGGAAACAAAGAAAACACAAAACACGAATACAAACAACCAACGATGAATATAACAAAAACATTTACAATAATCAAATAAGACACACGTAAGAAATGGTGTGGAAACAAAAAAAACATAAAAGGAACCTAAACAACCAAATTACAAGTCAAGTTAACATTAAAAGCTAAATTAGTACATGAATCCAAAGGTTTGAACGCCTTATAGTAATATATATATATATATATATATATATATATATATATATATATTCATACATACTTGTGTACATATATATACTTATATAACAAAAACAACATTATTTAAACAAACAAAATAAACAATGAGAGATTAGCCTGATCTCCAGGCACCTTTGCAAATTTTGCAACCATAAGACTTCCTTATTTTCACCACTATTCCCAAATCCCCATATTCTAGTACACCACTATCTCTCACACTCACATACTTACCACTTCCCCATAATAATAATGAGATTTGATGCTTTTTCATATCGCCTTCAATTCTTATTTATAATTATTAACTTTTTCCCTAAAAGTGGTCGGCGCACATCATTGTAATTCATATTCTACCCAGCCCCCCTTTATGCCCTATTAATCTTCAAAGACCCACAACATTTTTATTTACCACCCCAAATTAGCCTTTCATAGTGATGGATTCTGGTACCAAGTACAATCATGGTTCATTAATGGAGAGTAGTTCCTTAGGACGCGCCTTCACAAACCCTCTCTATAAACATCCATCATGCTCAGTTTTCCTCACTTCATCCTCAGTCAAACATTTCTCTCTTAAATATTCATTCATATAATGAATCCACCTTTTCCGGGCGCTTTCAAACCTTCGCACACCTTCATATTCACTCAAGTATATTCTATTCACAAGTATATTTCCAGAACACTCAAACACCACCATATTCACACTTTTCCTCACGCCAGTAATCACCTCTTATTTGGTCGTTCCTCTCTCTATCCAGCCTTACAAAACATCCCTTTCATATTGACAATTTCCAGTAATTTCACTTTAGATCACGGATGTCAACCCCTGACCTGCGGGGCAGGAAGTCACTCGCGTCTAATTTTTAATAATCCACCAGCCTTTCTATTTATATTTAAATATTACGGTAGTATTTCAATATTTCCTCGAATATTTCTTTTTTTAATTATATTAAAAAAAGTGTGGTAATTTTGAATGTTTCCTTTATATTTATATTAAAATAATACGGAAGTATTTAATATTTCCTCTAATGTTTCATCATAACCTCTATAATTTAAAATGGGGATTTTTTAAGTATTTTAATAATAATTTCATCTTAGTTTGGTTATGACTTATGTTTTTTTTATCAAAGTTATTTCAAAAACGAAATGGTGAAGTTCAGAAATAAATATAAAGTTCCTTTTTAAAATTATTATAATTGGCAAAGTTCAGAAAATTTATAAACATTTAGCCATAGCTGCTTTTTTTTAGATTTTAAATTTTAATCTTAGTAGTGAAGCGCAAGCTTCACCTTAGGGAGGGAGTGGCGAAGCTATTGCCTAGTTTTTAATTATATTAAAATTGTACGGTAGTTTTAAATGTTTCCTTGAATATTTTGATTTTTCAAAATTTATTTCTACATTGTTTAAAAATTATTTCATTTCTGTGACCAAATGAACAGCTCCTAACTGCATATATGACCAGTTCCATAAAAAAGCTTGGGTATAACTTCAAATTACTTGTCTGGAACTAGACAAGTACCTTATGGGATGGCCTAATATAGATAAACGACTCGAATTTTCATATTTCTGTTTCACAATTCCTCGTCTATCATCTAACTTTTTCGTATTATTCTAAGTTCATTTTTATTTTCTGCATAAAACCTTATGAGTCTCATGAAGTCGAGTTCTGTACAAGTAATTTGAAGTTATTGCCAATTTTATCGGAGCAACTCTGGTCATAGACGCGCTTATGAGATGTTATTTTGTCACAAAAATGAAATAATTATTTAAAATTGAAGAAATAAATTTTGAAAATTCTTGCGGACACAATCTGCTTCATCTGTTCAATTATGATTTACGATACATCCTAGATAACTATAACATCTCCCAATCAAGGTCTTTTCATACACCTTGCCTCTAACAAACAGCAGACATTTTCCTGTAGCCTGTCTCTCATTTACCCTTTTACAACGGCATTCTTCCACTTTCAATCATTTTGCAACACAGCCATCAAACCGACTCCACTCCGCAATCACCCCACTTTTTTATATTCTCTGCGACTATAACATATCCTTCAAATGCGTTCTTCTTTTTATCATTCTCACAATGCTAACAACCTCTTCCATCTGTACCACTTCAATATCCTTATAAAGTAGATGGTATAAATCTACGAACCCATTATTATTCAACATCGCTGCATCTTCTATATCCACATTAAAGGACTCATCAAAGCACTCTCGCCATCTTCCTTTGTGCTTATGGATCACAAGTACTCTGCCATGTTCATCCATGATTTTCACACAACTTCTCTTCTCTTAGATTCTCGCCTTTCTAACTTCCTTCCACACCTTTCCGTTTAAATATATATCACAGCATATTCTTCGTCCCAAGGAACAATCCAACTCTTTTGCCCACGCTATGAAAGAACCAGTCTGATACTCACAAGTTTCTTCCTCATCATATCGCCTATTTTTCCCTTCCTATTTCTTCCAAACATCAGCATGATCCCTATTCACAATTTATCTTCACTCACACTTTTGCAAGCGATGATACCAACCATATAAAAGGGAGGACTATGAGCATTAAACCAAGTTAAAACAACCCTTTTAACATCATCAACGGAATAAGAACAAAAAGAGTTGGATGACTTACTCCGTCCGACCTTTTTTTACTTCCAAACCTTACAAATGCATAAAGGGAATAGTATTATAGAAATGGTTCAAATGGATGGTATCATCGCTTGCAAAAGTGGTTCGACTTCAATGGAGCTTAAGTTGAAAAATAACATTCATATTTCTTTTTGTTTTAATTTTATTCCATTTTTCTACGATCTTGTTTGAAGTCACCTCGTATATTATTTACTTCACTTTTTTAATGTATCCCTTTACTCTCGAACATACAACATGAACTCACGTATATTTATGTGTAAAATATTGCGAGGATTTGGAAATACGTAGGAATGAACTCTCTTCTCCTAACGGATAGCCTTTGCCAATGTTTCAAAATTTCACTGCTCTGTAAATAAGCGGTTTACGGTAAAATGCTGTAAGTTAATTAAAATATTTCCATGTTTCCTTTTCCTCTCTTGTTTTCCTCTTTTTCTCTCAGGTTCTTTCCCACGTCATTCCTTATTCTCTAAAGAAGTGATCAATGTGAGCTTCTAGAGGAAATATCAAGTTTGGCCTCACTGATTTCTTGGCACTTTCTTAACTACCTATTAACAATAATTATTCGCCAATAAAATGTGATTTTTAAAGGAATTCACTTTTTTATTCAGTATACCATAGAAAATTAGAGAAAGAACGTTGTTAGAATTAGTGTATATATGGATTTCTTTGTCGACTCGTAGCTCAGCGAATGGAAATTAAGTTTACCCAATAACACTGTCGCATCGGCCAATCCTTTTGTCCATACAATTTAAAATTATTTATAACTCACAAAATCTTTTGCGCACAGAGTGCCAAGCCATAACTTTAATTGCATGTGTTATAATAGTTGATTAAACCAAATAATTAATCTTGAAATGAGCCAGAATGAGAGCTGTATATGTAGAATTACTTTGTTCCGCCACAATATATATCCCGTTTTAATGGATACAATAAAAAGACGCGATAGTTGTATTGCGCTCTTTAATACCACAAGCCTTCGAATTGCGCCTGATTTTCAACGATGGGATGAAAAATGCGAGAGAAGAGGTATATCTTGAAGGCATGATCGAAAACCCCAAGGGAATGGATGGAGTAAATGGTAAAATGTTTTATGATGTAAAAAGATTCTATGTTGGAAGAAAGTCGCGCTCTGTAAATAAAGACGGGCAATGAATAATTAGCTTGATATACATAGGGGTGTGGGAATGATCTGTGATGTTGCATGAATATTTAATATTTTCATAGATAGATGGTTGAGGCAAGTGCAAATGAGGGACTGGATAAAGATATGAGGCGGTTGGCTAAGTAAACACGCTCACAATTTGTATTTATTAACAAGATCCTGTTAGAATTCTTCTCGGTTGCCTTAAGTCAGAGGGTTTGTAGCTCTCGCGGGTGAAGAGCTTCTTGGATGTTTATCTGAAGGCTGACACTTGGTGTGGAGGAATGGTGGCAGCGAGAGTGTTGTGTTAATAAAATATTCCGCCTCTCAGAAGTGCCTGAATGAATAGACCATGTACGGCATGAAGTTACTAGGTTACGCCATCAGGGGGTTGCCAGCAGTCACTGGCTGTTCCAGAATACCCAGCAGGAATGGAGTTAGATGCTGTTAAATTTCAGCCTAAAATGAAATGTAAAATACCCTACTAAATGTATATATATATATATATATATATATATATATATATATATATATATATATATATATATATATATATATATATATATATATATTAGTGTAGATGTGTAGCAGACCTTCTTGTATGCAGATTTTGTTAAAGACTATAGTATATTTCGCATTTATTAATTTTCTTTGGAACCTTTCATTTTTATTATCATCTTTTTTAGTTCATCTTGTAGATGGTAAACAACTTCTTCTATGTTTATCTCTTTTAGAAATGAAATGTGTTTGTTAAAACCAAACTTGACTTTAATTGCTGAGCTTTCGATCTATGCGATCATCTTTAGCGTGTCTTTCCTCCTTTATCGGTGACGAATGGTGGAGTCAGAATGAAAAGAAAACGGATTTTAGGGGATATTTATTCCTCCTCGCTTGAACGTTATGTCAAGGGAACCGTCCACTCCTGTGTAAGCGGAATTTTAAAACAACTTTAAAAGTTCGATTCCAACCCGTAGTCTGGATGTTGATGGCTAGGCTTTCTTCGTTAATTAAGATGGCTTCTAAGGTGTTTACTCTAGCTTTATTTATTTCTTTTCTTTTGATCGTTGTGTTATTAACCAATATGTCCATGGTTAAGCTGATGTTATGCATAGACTCCATGTGATTTTAGGGGGCTCTATGTTGCAGGTGCATTGTCAAACGCCTCAAAAGTGTGGTGGTAGTTATACCAACATATTTTGAGTTGTTTTGAAGCTTACAGTCTTCATTCGGGCAGATATACTCTTAAAACTATGTTCGTAGACTTCAGGATCGAGGAGTTTTCATAATGAGATTGTTAACTTTTGTCGTTTTATAATATATAATCATCTGAATCTTGTCCGTTTGCTTCTTAACTTTGATGTTACCGTTAAAAATGTCCTTGTTGTTTTTTTGTCTATTTTGTAGGCCGATGACATCTAATTTCTATAGTACAGTTTGATGTTATTTACTGCTTCCTGGTTACTTTCCGTTTCATCCGTGTCTTTGAATTGCCTTCGTAAAAATGATTGAAGTTGTTTTTCAATTATGCTGATCGGGAAAATGTTGTTGACTAGGGTTTGTTTTATGCGGGAGATCGCATAAATCGAATAGTTAGAAAGCTCAGCAATTAAAGTCATTTTTGGTTTTAGCAAACACATTTCATTTAAAAAAGTAATAAATATAGGAGAAGTTGTTTACCATCTACAAGATGAACTAAAAAAATTTCCAAAGAAAATTAATAAATGCGAAATATACTATGGTCTTTAACAAAGTCTGCATATATATACGAGTATATATTAGGGTGTTTCTCAGGTATAGGGGTGTAAAATTAAAGTTGGAATAATACAAGCTCTAACCACCCAGAATTGTTTCAATACCCACGGAAACACTCCTTGTTAAATTTGGTGTAATTAAAATAATATTTAGGGGTGCCCCTGCAAGGTTGAACAATGGACCATTTTCCTTAATATTCGACTTAAACTATTTAAGGGAATTGTCTACACAAAAACACATCCAAAGAGGACAGTTGTGAACGCATTATTGAAACCATTCTCTTGAACCCACCATTGAAGCCATTTGATGCTTATGAACCCACCATTCCCTTACACCACCCCTCCCTAGCACTTGAGGGGGTGGGACAAGGGAATGGGGTAGAGGCGGCTGCACTGCGGCTAGCGAGGGTAGTCTGCTTTCAGCGTTGATGATGTGTCGTTGTGCTACGTTGCATTCTCCGATACCCCCAGTAAGAGTATGCACTTGTTTAATATCACGGTATCTAATTCTATGCACTTGTATGTTCACTATTACATTGTATATTTTGAATTTATGTAGTTGTTCATCTTCTGTTTAAAAGTATTTAAACCTGTTCAAGTTGAAATAGTTACTATCTTTATGATTTTTTCGTGTATCTGTTTGCAGATGGTGAGCTCTACATACTAGAAGCAAAACCGAGTTTTATTTGATAGGTCACAGCGAGCCCATGATTGGCGGAGCAAAGCTTCCTAGGACGAGACAAGTGATTGCATACTTATTTCATCGGCATTTCAACTTAAAAGAGGAAATTCGGACATCGTCAAAAGCCACCTGCAAAGCCGTTCTTGAGTTTTGGACAAAAGCGAATATTCCAGTACAGGCAAAGCAACATATAATAAAAAAAAGAAAAAGTGTTTTCTAACTCGAAAGCGCTCCAAAAACACGCAAGGACAACTGCAGCACATAAGGCAAAGGAAATTGAATTTTAAAAAAAGCCTCGACACTCTCTTTGTCATCACCCATCAAAATGCTATGAACATTATGCAGATCCAAGAGGATAAGGATTTACTCCTTGCACAAAGGAAAGACTGTCGGCGAGGCATCCTTGGATCAGTTGACAAAATATTGGTGCAGAAGGAGAAGAAGGCGGAAGCAGGTTCCATTGCTGCAGAACGTCGTCGTCAACGAGCAACAGTTGAAAAGGAGGCGTTAATGAGCAAAGCGGTTCTCCAGTTCGTCCTCATCAGCTAATGAGTCTAATGACACAGAAATTGATCAAGAGCAGGGCGTCGTCATGCTTTCGGAAGCTGTTGTGCCAGTTCTGCCTCCGTCTAAGCGCGCACACGTGGGGAATATTGTGACGCCGACATTAGCTGCTGCCCTTGACGGGACTAAAACTTCATCAAGAGCTGCAACATTCATTATTGCAAAGACAGCTTCCAGTTTAGGCTATAATGTTGAAGACTTATACATAAATCAGAGCTCCATTCACCCGAAGAGAATAGAACATTGTACCCAAGCCCATGCTACACCCCGCCTTGAAGACGAGCTTCAAGATGTTCCACTCATCGTGCACTGGGATGGGAAGTTGATGAAAGATCTCACTGGAAATCAGCATGAGAAGAGTCTTCCAGTTCTGATAACCGGTATTGGTACCAGTCAGCTCTTGTGTGTTGCCAAGCTCAGGAGTGGAACAGGTATCGAGCAAGAAAATGCTGTCTTATCAGCATTGAGAGACTGGGGCCTGGAAGATCAGATTATAGGGATGGGATTCGACACCACAGCCACCAATACAGGAAGTGTTGCGGAACTTGTGTCATCCTGCAACAGCAGTTGAAGAAAGATCTCTTGCATCTGGCCTGCCGCCACCGTGTTCTTGAGCTCGTCCTTGGAGCAGCGTTCACCGCCTCAATGGGTCCAACGTCTGACCCTGAAGTACTTTTTTTCAAGAGGTTTAAAGCACATTGGCTCACCGTTGATCATGGTCCAGGTTTAATAAGCACTGGAGCCGACAGTGACGAGGTGGAACAGTTTCTGATTAATAGTAAAGACAACCTAACAGCTTTCTTTGAAGATATTCTCAAGAATAAGAATCTTAGTCTTGGAGATGACTACCGTGAGTTGGTAGATTGTCTCTGATCTTCCTTGGAGGCACTCCCCACGAGGGCGTCGTTTGTTAACTCCTGGGCCAATGCACCATGCCAGATGGATGAGTAAAGCAATTTACTCATTAAAGGTTTGGATGGTGCGAACACAGTTCAAGTTGACTCGTCGTGAAGAGAAAGGACTTGGTGAGATCTGCATCTCCGTTGTACTTCTGTATGTCAAGTCATGGATACGGGCTCCTTTGGCAGCAGTTGTTCCTCATCAAGACATTGAGATGCTGAAAGCTATGGCTGGTTACCACAACAAAACCATAGCTAAAGCCACTGCATCAAAGTTAAGTCAACACCTCTGCATTTATTTTAAAAAAGACAAAATATTCTTGAATTCATATTAATGCATTAATGAATCTTTTCTCCTTTTTTTCATTTTCCTGTGCGATTTCTCATTTCCTGCTAAGATAATGAAAAAAATTACAACAACAAAACGTTTTTATAATTAGAACATCCATTATGACACGAAGTTTTTGCGAGATCCAGCTTTTAACCGAAAACTATTCAAAAAGCATTGTTTTTCTCTCATAAATATTAAGGTAAATGTTAAACCTTCCAGGGGCACCTAATGGAACAAAAATAGGTGATTAGAGTGAAACTTCAAATTTTATTTTTTGAGAAACACCCTAATATATATATATATATATATATATATATATATATATATATATATATATATTTTTAACGGGGTCTTCGAGGCGAGAAAAAACATCCGCGAATGAAATACTTTAATCCTAGACGTCTTTCGACTATGTTAGGTATCTTCAGAGAATGAACAGAAATGGAATTATTCAAAAAATCCTCTCTTCTTTTCCACTTCTTTCCTCAGCTCCTTTTCCTACGTCAAACCTTATATATATATATATATATATATATATATATATATATATATATATATATATATATATATATATATATATATATATATAGAGAGAGAGAGAGAGAGAGAGAGAGAGAGAGAGAGAAAGAGAGCATCTGACCGGTAATCAGCAGTCCCGGGTTCGACTCCTGGCCAGGAATTTTAAACTGTTTTTTCCTTGGCGTTATTTCTGTCTTCTTAGTAAAGATTGCCTTCATTGTGCTGCCGTTTTCTCTCTCTGATCCTAGTGTTCTTCCAATGTCCGATTTCTCTTGCCTTTAAAAACACTCATGTTTCTTGTCTCATTGCTCATTCGCGGCAAATTTCTCTTTCAGATGCTTATATATATATATATATATATATATATATATATATATATATATATATATATATATATATATATATATATATATAAATGTAGAAATTGGAACAGAACCAGTATTCGGAACATATATAATTTTGAACGTTTCGAACATTAGCTATGTTCATCTTCAGCCTATAATGGAGTAAAACAATATGAAAGCAAGCAAGCTTTGAATACATAAAGAAAAATATGTATTAATGACCGACAATAAGTTTAAAGTTTGTTGAATCTGAGAGAAAATAATGCGACAATGTAATAATGAATAAATTTAGAGTTTAGTAAAACTTTCAAGAAAACAATGCCAAAATTACCGAGAGAGGACAATGCGAACTTACAAAGAAAACACTGCAAAATTATAAAATAAACTGAGAAAACAAAGCAAAAAATTAAAAATTAAAATGAAATAAATGAATGAACACTTACCAGCTTGAAAGAAGGACAGGAATCGAATGATTTACTATGTGGGAAATTTCAACTGAGCAAAACATGGTAGTTGTTTAAAATAACTGCAATATGGTTAACCAACTAATAGAACATTATAATTATCGGGTCATTGAGTGAATTGTTATTACATTTTAGGTAAAAATGAATTATAAAACAAACTAAAATTAAGACATTTGAATTAATAGTTGTAATGTGGTGTGGACGACTGACTCGAATTTAATTCTGGATTAAGCATTTGAATAAATAGAGATTCCAAAATGTTGATATCTACGGATTTATCCGTAGAACCCAAATTTGATGTTATGATGCTGGAGCACGAAACTAATAACTCTCTTTCATTTTCGGACATTAAGATTACCCGGTCAGAAAACAAAATTTCCACTTCAGTATATAGAAAACCCACATCCACTCTGCTTGGCACTAATTATTTCTCGAGTTTACCAAATTGCTTCAAAATATCATCTGTAAGCTGCAGAATAAACCGTGCTTTCAGAATATGTTCTGACTAGAACAATTTTCATAAAGAGATGTCTTATCTCAAACAATTTTGTAAATTTAATTTATTCCCAGCATCATTACTCGAAAAATTTATTAAAAGTTTCCTAAATAAAATACACGTGATTCCTCTCGTCAAATTTAATGTATTGAAACAGAAAATATATCTCAAATTACCCTACATAGGCTTGCTGACCAACAAACTCATCTTAGACCTACAACAATTATTAGCTAAAATTTATCCACAAATAAAATTCTACCATCTCTCTTAAAACCTACCTTTCTCATAAGGAGAAACTACCGTTGCTACTCAGGTCCTCACTTTTTTTATCAATTTATGTGGGCGAGTTGCCAATCTCGCTACGTAGGTAAAAAAACTACGCTATTTGCAAACATAAAGGGGTTTCCTACTACACAGACACACCCATTGCTAAAACGGAATTCTCTGCAATAAGGAATCATTCGGATACCTGTACCTCATTATTGTCTCCCTCCCCCCAAATTTCAACGTTTTGGGTTCTGCGGATAAATCCGTAGATATCAACATTTTGGAATCTCTATTGCCAAAGGTGCCAACAGGGTCAGGGTCAGGGTCAGGGACGAAATGAAATTTTTGCGGTAGGCTGCCATATTGGAAAGTCTGTGTGTGTCATGAACGAATGTATTTTAATAGAAATTGGACACTTTTTTGTTTGAAAAGGTCATCAGCCGCCATGGTGTTAACGGCAAGGCATGCCTCAGAATTGACTTTGGGGATTTTTGAGTGTCAGGTGGGAACCGTACCAACTTGAGATTGTGGTCAATGTTCGGCAGACAGAGGGAGTATAATTGAAGGTTTGTGTTGTCCTTTTTCAAGAAGCATGTAATGAATGTGTAGGTAGGTTGTTCTGTCGCTAGCAGATAATATCCGACTGTTTGAACCACGTGAGGAAAATTAAGGTGGGAGTCAGAAGAGTGCCAGAAGGGAATCGTCATTTTGACGGGGAGAGAAGATGTTTGTGGTCATTGGGTGCTAATTATTTGGTTCATGTGTATTTGTCGTTGTGCGCACAATCGGTGTGAGGTTAGGTTTGTAAAAAGTGCAAAATATGCAGTGTATTTAGTCTGTATTGTTGGATGCACGGTTAAAAGGAGGCGTAGAAGGAAGGAGTTCCTTGAATAACGCTTGTGGATACTCGGTGTGCAAGAGCACACCCCTTTTAAGTTTAGGAAAAACGAAAAGCGTTGCATGAAGTCAGTCCCTAAGATGGGGCGACCGACGTTAGCAACTAAGAATAACCAAGGGAGAGACCTTCCGGAAAAGATAAAGATTTTTTTGAATAGAATGGGATGGGCTGACTTAAGGTAGTTTGTAGCGAGGGCACCATCGGACGTCGACGTCTGTCCTGGATCGAAACCAGAAGTATGAACACGATAGATCCGCTGTGAATGAGGAAATTGAGCCCCGTGTTAATAGTCGCAGATGAAAAAGTAGGGGTTCGAGCCATGTATCGTTCTACGATTAGTTGGGAAGCAGGCTGATTGACCCCCCTGGAAGAAGGCGTCCCTCGTCGTGTCAAAGAACGATGGCCTTGGCAGAATCGCAGGTCCTCTACTTTGCTGGCAACTCGTATAACGATTTCGCTGCCTCCATGATGTCTGCTAGTAGATGGAAAAGGGCCATTAGGAATTTGATCTTAGGAGAAGAGACATTTTGTGCCTTAAATACCAGCTCGCAGAGACGGAGCAATGTTTCGTTCTTCTGGCAAATATTGAGGCACTTGAATCGTCGAAACAATTGCCGTCTCCACGGTAGAATACTGATAGAGGCTTTGCTGAAGAGCCATAGCGATTGCGTGGATAATTTGTTGATCGATGACATTACTTGATGCATGCTTGGGAGAGTGTAAATTGTTCACGGTGACACCAATGAAGCGGTTTGTTATGTAAACACGCTCACAAGTAATATTTTTTAACAAAGTTAGGTTGTAATTCTTCTTGGTTGCCTCAAGTTAGGGGGCTTGCAGCTCAAGTGGATGGCACTTGGCATGAACCGATGGTGAAATCAAGAGAGTTATGTGAATGGCAATAAGCTTCTTTTCCGAAGTGCCAGAATTAATAGACTATGAATAGCGTAAGGTCACCAGATGTCCCTTCTCGGGGTTGCTAACGATTGCTGGCTGCACCAGATGACAGCAGTTTCTTTTGTTTCATTTTATTGACCTAGGATTAACGGCTGAGATTGAGCGTCCTTTATAAATATTGATTGAAACTTTTGACACTGAATGTGTAACGAGTAAAGTTGAACTTAAATGCAAATCTACTAAAGTCATTCTGTTTGTGGTTGAGAATGGGGTTAAACGTGATATTAGAGTCTGTGTTATTTGCAGTTAATAAGTTTAATGTTCCGAGTACAAAGCGAGCTTCGTGAATGATACTCAGACTATGGCAACAAAGCTATTAATATTAGGAAAGCTAATGTATATCAATGTTTGTGTATATGTATATTTTGGTGTATTTTAGCTGAAAGTTGCACGATTCTATGTTGGTCCTAACTATATTTTATGAGGCTGATACAACGGTGTGGAAGTCGAAAACATTTTATGCAATTCTAAAATTGGAAAAAAATATTTTGTGTCAGAAAAATACATGAAGTACTTTGCAAATGAGAATGTTCTGAGGTTATACGGGCACATAAGAAAAAGGGATAAGAATAAAATTGTAAAAATAATAATGACTCTATATCTACGAGAGTTCAAGAGAAAGTAGACTGAATTAGAGACAAGTGGACGATATTGTGCATTATACTTGTGCATGGAAGGTAGATTGTGAGAGATCGTGCTTGAGACATTTACCAGTAAATGAACTATGACTAGAAAAGATGGTAGACTTGCGCCCCGTCACAAAAATAGGCCAATAACATAAAGAAAAGATGTGTATCCTTGAACTTAAGCGAGCAGAGAGGGGTGAGATTAGGATAATATTCGTTGTATTGTTGATACGCACTGTTCCAGTTTGGAAAAAGGATGGGGAGGGTAAAATGGGACCTCCTTTCTGAAACAGAGCAGAAATCCTATTTCACTCTTTTTCATAATCACAAATCTTTCTTCGTCGACAAAATATATTCGCTAAAGATTATCCTTAAATGTTTTTACACTAACATAAATATGTATGTACATACATAATTGGACTAGGAAGGCCTAGTATCAAAAGGAGTTAAAGTAGTCATTAACCTACAAAATATGCGAACCTTTAACCTATAATAAGAGCTTTCTATTCTCGGCTAATTTGCCACCATTTCAGGTTCTTTGCAGTCTTCTTGCAGCTGTTTCGTCTCGGTTACATAGCAAAATGCGGTTAGCGGATTTAGCCTTGTCAAGTGGTTAAGAAGAGAATGGAAATTGGTGTAAATTACAGAGGAAATTTAATGAGAAAAATTAATGAAGGACAGAAAGAGAAGAAATGGGAGAAGAAATTCAATACAAGGTGTAAACACAGATTGAGATAGAGAAGAGTGTAATATATTGTTAATAAATTATTGACCCTTTTCCCTATAAAAAGGTAAAAACCTTTTTAAATGTAATAAAACTATGAACATTATTCAACGAAGTAATCATTATTATTCATCGTTTTTTCAGCACTTAACTAGACGATGGATGTCGGACTTTTAAAAATGGTCTGGTTTTAAAGAATTATAAGCTCTAACGTCACATCCGCCCTCCTACACATCGTACAACAATTGAGACGATCGTGTATGAATCGAGATCACTTATGATCCGATGGTGGGAGATATGTATCGATGGTCCAAAATATGATACTGTGGTGAAAGCTATGATACGATAATGTAAACTATGATCCAATGGTGCAAGATATGATCCCCTGGTGCAAGAATGACGTACACCAGGATAGAATCCTCACACCAAACTTTTAAACTTATTTACTCAGACTTTCTGCAGCCACAATCCCCAACTATCTAAACAAACACTTACCTAGACGACATCTTGATAACAACACAACACCTCCAAATCAAGAGAAAAACCACAACAATACAACGATACATAAATACACTATAACAATGGCTTACAAAATAATGGATCTACACTGAGAAACTTTGGTTCACGATTATCACTAGTACGTTTACTCAGTCTTCTATATTCAGGTAGCCCAAAGGTTAGTCAATTAAAGTGACCAGATTATTCTTGTCACTCTAAATCTCTAGTCAAAGTGACAAATATATTTATTAATTATGACTAATTTCAGATCTTAAAGGACCAAATGGGGTATTGTTGCACCAGTCTTCAGCCATTTATATATCAACGGTCCACGGTATAAATCCGAGGCCTATCTTGGATTGACGCAGCCTACATTAAATGCTCTTATTTGTGTACATCTTGGCATTAATAATAGAACATGAGCCCCGATTCCTAACCCTTAGCAGTCGCCCATCAGATTACATCGTTAGTCTCACAATGTACCACATATATTCTTCTTTCGATGATTTTTCTATTATAAACACCTCCAATGATTAAAGTAATTTAAGAAGCTAGAATAAATTTATAATAAATTCATAAACTCGATCTAAACTCTGATACAAATTCCTTTCCGCTCTTATTACAAATATAGCTTTGGTCATTCAATGTCTGTATTATTTTTAAAAGAAAGCTCTATAAATAATTATCTATTAAGCAAGCTAAACGACTCGTGACCCACTTTGGCAAAAAGATCCCTTTCCTTTGATTCAAAACAAATCAAAACAGAACAAGACAAGTGCAAAACGAGAATATAATTTGTAAACTTACGCATCGTTTACTGGTCCTTGTTTTTTACTTGAAACACTTATTCTCGTTGAGTTTTACGTTTAAAATGGTTAAAACCTATGAAAACAATGAAAAATATAATAATGTGACAATAATTATCTTGAATGTTTCTGTTTCCTTTAAATATCTTCTGGAATTTTATGAGAAGGATTACCTGTTTCGTTCCATATATTGAAATTTTCGATGCTACATAGACCAGATTTTCATTGAAATCACTTTGACATGAGGAATATTCACTACTTAAATAAATTCAATCACTTACCTCTTAATAAAATGACTCACTATCACTAAAGCTTGCCATTTTACTATAGAGTACTTCATATGCCTTAAATAGAAAATGCCTTGAAAATAATTCAACTCAATCAGTCTACGAAAATAACTGTCACTTTTAATGTTACTAATTATATCAATCCCACGTTCCCACTTTTGAGTGCTGCCAATCGTATCTTCAAAAATACGAAAAGTAAGTTTCGATTGGCTAACCAAAAATGACGTCATCATCCTGCCCGCATGAACTTCGAGAGTAAATGAACAAAAAACAGCATTTTTAATTTAATTAGCCCTCAGACTAGTAAGTAAAATGTTTGAAAAGAAACGTTGATCAATATGGCGATCAATAGTCGTATGTTAGTGTCCGACTATGAAAGCGAAGTAGTTGACTATCAAACAAAGCTTTGGTTGTAAATTAGACATTTTCAATCTCTTGTTTTCAACTATTTATTGGAGTTAGAGATTTGGAGTATGAGGCAATTTTCTACGCGTGTCGAATTTATTAATTCATTATATGAGTGAACATTAAATCATTTATCATACAAGTATGCAAGCTCGGATATTGAACTTACCTCAGATCTAACTAAAAGTGAGACTAATTACCAAAAAGCTGAAAGGTTATACAATAGTTTCCTGTTGAATATAATTTTTTTTTATTTAGAAAAAGGGGATAAATACTTTGTCAAAATATAAACATTAAACTATTGTCTGGCCTTGTGAACCCAAGTCTAAATACGCCAAAACCTTAAAAAGCTACGCCTTTTACAGCGCAATAGTATTTTATTTTAGATATTTACAATATGGTACTTCCAATTTCGTATCAATATTTTATAGCGAATTCGTGTCTTTTTCTCTCGTCCCTTTTCTCGAGAGCTTTACTTCTCTAGATTGGGCTGCTCATTCTTGCTCAGGTAGGTTAAAAATTTCGAGAGAAACTCTAATAACATCGCGTGAGACATGCAAGAAAGAAAACTGACTCTCACTGTTAAAGGCGAAAGCAATTGGAATTATATTGTTTTCTGACTGGCATTTTGATCGTCCAAATTGTTTGCTGGCACTAATAAGTCATTCAGTCTTAATTTTTATGTTTAAATCGTTTATTCAGAAAACACTACCATTCATAAACATATTAAAATCAACCTGGCCTATTTATAAAAGATATGAGGCATTTTTATATCAATAAATACACATATTTACCTGCTCTCGTCGCTTATCACAAGCACGAAAATCGCTGTTAATTTCCTAAAAAACATATACATTTGTAAAGAGACATTGACATATAAAAACTTACAATTATTACAGATTAATAATTATCATTTTTTATCGTAAGGCAAAATTAAATAATTAGAGCAAATTTAAAGGATTGTTTTTCTCGAATTTAAAAAGATTTCCGATAAAAACTATTCTGGATTTTAACATAAAAAATAAGGATGGTTGCAAAAAAAATACATCAAGATTAAATAATTAGTAGAGGAGGAGCAAGGCAAAGAAGGGGTTCCGCGCCAAGCCCGAAGCACCCTTCATCTCGCTCCAGTTCATCATGGACAAACACGACAACCTAAATGATAGCAAACTCTCCTCAAGTCGTCCTCGACGCCAACGGGATTCAGCTCTCGAATTCGAGCTCCTGCAATTAGCTGTCTTCAGTAAATACTTCAAGTTAAAGTGTCTGACAAAGCATTAATGGATGAGTCTTTTACTTAAAAAGAAGAAGGAGCACTTTAGATGCGTTTCCTTTATCTTTTAGCCTTATTTCAGAAGGCAAATTGAATTGCCTGCGAAAACTCTTTGATCTTCACTCAAAGAAAATGAATTCCTTTTTTTTTTAATTCTCTCGAAACCGATAAACTGCTGATGTCTTTTTAAAAGTTATACTTGTGTCTATCGCTCTTTCTATGCGTATTTTTTAATTTATTTGAAACGGATTTTTCAATATTTTTAAAGTCGTCCACTCTTGTCATTCTAGACCTTATTTCTGCTTATGGTTCTTCTATTCTTTTATTATCCAGTGTGACCACAAGAATCGTCCCTGTTTTTAATCGCTTATTACTGAGCCATTATTAGAGCTTTTCAAATGAAATAAGAAACATTGGAAAGAAAACATTTTAAAGTTTTAGTATATTTTACATATTTTCAAAGTAACGTCCCTGGACATTCTTACATTTCACACAACGGGAACAGAATTAATATATCACATTTTCAAGACGCAGCCTTCAATGCACTATACACTCTCTACCACCACTTGCTTTAATTCTTTGATAGAGAATGACTCTTACCTAAATACTTTGTCCTTTACAAATCTCCAGAGAAAATCTCCATAGGTGATAGATTGGGACATCTTGGGGGACAGTGAAACTGCAAGCGACGAGAAATGAATTTTTGTTAAAAACATCTAGGTGTGTGTATTGTTGCTTCGCCTTGCCGAAACCATTTGAAACAGGAGTTTTCTTGTTCAATAACAGTGTTCAGCATATCTACATATCTTTCTGAAATCACTTAAAGCGGTTTTCTTGTTTATGTCTCTTCAACAAAATAAAGACCATAAAACTTGCTGACACTAAAATCATACCAGACAGTAACTTTTGGTGAATGCAGAGTTTCTCCAAGTCTACAGTCGGTTTGTTTTGTGACCAACACCAATAATTCTGTCTGTTGATGACCCCAGTGAGATTGATTTGGCATTCAAAACTGAATATTATGTTATTTAATCTTATTTTTTTTGTTGAATTATTGTTTCAATGAGGTTACAAGACATCAAACAACGTTGGTAATCTTGTTCACTAAGTTGTTGCAAACACATAATTTGAATGACTTCATTCTCAAACCCAACGTGTTTATTTCTCGATAGTCTCCCGTATTATTCCCGTCACAGCTCATAGTAGTCTCATAGATTTATTGTTACTCTTTTCAAGCTGATTTGCCACTCAAAGTTTCCAGCGGTTCGCACATCTTTGTTGCGCCCAGACTTGCCTCTACGTTTTTTATTGTGCCGGGATTTTACAATTTTGCAAAAAATCCCGCAAATTATCTAGGAATCCATAGTCCTTTGTTGATCGTATTGCTGTTTGAAAGACCGTTGGTTGGCAACTACCGAGCCATATTTGATCATCTCTTCTGCGATGAAAACTCGTGGCATGTCCGCCAAATATCCATGATTGTTATAGATAAATTTTCTTTGCAAATACAAATTTAGCATCTAAGATGTCGAAAAAAATTGCATAAAACTATAAAATTTTCTCTTTTGAATGCTTTTTATTCCATGAGTGAAGCTGTATTAATGACAATTTTTGTGGTCACACTGTAGTTTTCATACTCAAGTGATTTTTCGATTCTTCTTCCTCCTTTTATAGTTTTTACTTTTCTTTCCTCCTTTATTATTTTCTATTTTCCTTTTGCTAATCTATATTACCATTTCAGCCTATTAAGGAATGAATTCCTTTGCTTCACCTGTTATTGTTTCACTGTATTTTTCCTTTTTCTGCTCGTTAGCAATTGTCTCATTCGGGAAGAGAATTCGCTTCAAATTACCTTCCTGGGTTTTCGATCATCCCTTTACATACTTTAGAATTTCCAAAATATATTTTCTGGAATTCCCTCTTTCGCGCTTACACAACGGAAGTAAAATAGGTATCATTTTTATTCAATAGACCACCTCTTCCTGTACTTTTTTAGCGATTTTAGCGATATAATGATATCGAAGATAATGGAATCAAATAAAACTTAAATAAACAGACCAGCGAACAGGTTAAAAGGAGGGAATTAAAAGCACGGAAGTTAATTAATACATTCCTTCCTCATCACCCCTACTGGGGGAAAATGCCCCTCTTCTAGAATATATGCAATTTAAGGAAATGTAATTTAATTGTGCGATCGTTTCCCATTTACTAATGCCATTTTAATAAATTATTGGGTTTTCAATTAAATATTAGCACAAATTTAAGTCATCTGGAGGTATGATGGGAATATTTAGTGGTAAAAATAGGTGGGTAATTTGACTGAAATGGATTAATGCTTTCCTTTCCAGAGAGATGGATCTATGCGAACGCGAGACACAATGAGAGAATGGATATTTCTTCTTGAACAATGGTTAGGCGAAGTCGAGCGACATTTTCCGGGGATTTATAGGTTCTGTTTTCATTGTATAACCTCATAATGCGATAAATCACACTTTTAGACCTTACTACCTCTCTTAAAATCGCCGAAGAATCCTCCCCAAAATCTTCAAGCGAACAATTCTCGAGTCACTTTTATGTGTAATAGCATCTCTACAGAGTAAGCACGGCAACAATGGTGGGTGTAGAGTTCTTATCTACTGAGCAAAATGTTGGCAGATGATTTCAAGAAACTTTTAGAATGTTCCTGAAAACAATCTTTCTCTTATATTGTATGTATCAGTATTTTATTTTGTTAGTTCATTTAGTATAATTTCTTGAATACATATGATTGTATTATATGAAAACATCATAAGATATACTAAATCGTGCTGTTATGTACCATGGAAATTTTCTTTACCTAGTCATCATATTTCTTTAATTTTTAATAAAGGAAAATCGTTCTCTTATTTCGCTCTGTAGTGTAACCCCCCCCCCCCAAAAAAAAAATCATCTCAATGTACCTAATAGGCCATAACTGTTATAGCGAAAGCTGTTTAGTAACCTATTTTCGCAATTCATTATAAAAGGATTTACTTCGGATCTCCTTAGGATCGTAACTCTTTTTCCCTAAGGGAAAATTGCGGAAATTCCAAAGCCAAAATATTTAGCCCTATTTTCCCTCGAGTGAGAGAGAATTTATTGATGAGGGAAGTGAAGGACAAAGCAAAAAACAAACAAACACCATATTGTCCAATAAGCACCGTCAATATACATTTCCATTTCAGGGGTTGTTGGCCTTTCTCACTGCCCCCCCCCCTCTCTCTCTCTCTATTTATCTATCTATCTCTTTGTCATTCCGCGTTGCAATTGCTGTAATGAAGAGGTATGGAATTTCTTTCACTCCGGAGGCTCTTTCCGAGCGCGAATGAGGTCTTCCGAAATAGATGGGAGGAAATATAAGGAAACAGGGATACGCGCGTTGGGGATCCACCAGGGGGTGTTTTTCTTTATAACCGGAAAAAGTGGAGTGAAAAATGTTAGTATTGGGTTTTCCCCCTTTTAATTAATCTATTTCCTAAGTTTTTTTCTCTGTCTCGGTATTCATTTGTTTTACAGTCATCACTTTTTATTCTCTCTTCTGACGGCGAAAGATATTGTTACAAACATAGAGGCTCATGCGGTGGCCATGAGCAAACCAACATCATACACATACATATATCTGTCGCTCTTTGCTAAATCAAAGTTATTTTGATGTTTAAATCTCAAAAACCGATAAAACACATTCACCCAAATAGAGGCCAGCCGCGTATTCATACCCCCCCCCCCCTTCACTCCCTTAAAGGATGTTTTGGTCTTATATAACTGCCAACAAGTCACTAAAGCAGTAGGCCAGAGGAAGGATCAATCATAAATACCAAGATGGCATTCAGAAGAAGAAGGTCATCCGATAAGTTTTCCTCATTTTTTATTCTTCTTAAAGTTCGGCAAAATCATTACTAGAATTGCATTAATTGGATCACCCATATTTTGCTAACTCCAGGCTCAATCCTCATCAAACATTCGAGGTTTACTTTTATGAGTTTATTAAATAAGCTCAACAAATATAAAAAAAAGGTTGAATATTTGATTAGTACAAATTCTCTTAACAAACAAACCTACACACTCATAAATTGAAACATCCGTGTAAATAATAGTGAACCAACTAACAAATTTATTAGGTTGTCAAGAAATTAATGTCGTATTCAAAAAGAAAATTAAATCATTTTTATATACAAAATTTCATTTATTCAAAGATTCCTTCTGGAACAATTCATCTAGGTTTGCATGAAATACTTTATTAGTGGATATGCTTTGCCACCTCCTTCATAACAGAGTAAACATTGCCACTAAAGCGATGTAGTAATGGCTTGAAATATATGGTAATCACAAGTGAATGTGAAGGATGAAAAAAACTTCATAACCTTGAGTACTATTTCTTTCTTGGGTCAAACGTGTTTCGTGTTGACGTGCATTGTGTTAAAGAAGGAGGGTTAGGAGGAGGAGGAGGAGGAAGAGTAGGATGAAGGAAGGAGGAGGATAGGGAGGAGGAGGAGGAGGAGACCCTTTTAGTTGACCAGTGAAGGACAGTTTTATCCAAGAGTTTCATTTAGACGTTGTATTTGTGGAACTGTATAGGTTAGGTTAGGGATGAATGAATATTCTCAAGTCGTCCCTTCAGGCAGTTCATGTGGCACACAAAGTCCATTTCTGTAGCTACAAAATGCCTAGCTATTGCTTGTTTAATAAAAGCTTTGGCAGTATTATAGCTTGAAAAAGCTAAGGGAATTACTACATTTATCTTTACCAACGACAGTACTAACCTTCTTTTCCCCTTAAAGATGGTTCTTAAGCGGTGTTACCACAATTGCTAGGCTGAGAAGGGATTGGAATCCCTAGAATTATCCCAAAATTCCTCAAAAATGGACATTTACCACCCACTAACTTCACCACAAACTAATAGAATAAATACGCCCTCCGAGCTTAATGTCTCAGCCAGTTTTAGCCTCTGATAGTCGTACTTTCCAATAAAGGCCAATTGAATGAAATCTGGATTATCGCAGATCTCGAAACTTTTATGCCATCAAAGGAAAAACTATTGTTTCTTAGGGAATAATATTGCCTTTCAGTGCAACAGAAAATGGTTTGGGAATGCAATTTAAACTTACCTAAAATTAATTTAAATTTGTGAGACGAATCACGCTCTGTGGTTTCAAATTAATGATGGGAACAGCTTGAACACTCCTCGCATCAAAGTATTTCGCAGAACATTTGAGAAAAGACAATCAAGTAGGATTAAAATAGAACACTGATGTGGAAGGTTCTGAAAAACATCATTTATATATAGAATTGTATAGGCTATGCATTAAATGTGTTAATAAATGAATTTTTATCCCTAAGTTTTAGGGACTGTAACTTTTCTCTCGGTCAGTATATAATTAGGTTATAAGTTATTACTTCTCTTGTTTTTTTTAGTTAAGCCCTTTTCTACTTCAATTCACATGGATCCCTCCACTCCATATCATCCTATATTTTTTTATTTATCTTTTAATTATGGTTCAGTTCCTTTTGTTTCTTTTAAGAGATTTTCATATCTATTTGTTATACAAACTTTCCTATCGCAATTTAATATTCTCTAGCTTCTTGTAATACTTGTTCAGAAGGACACTACTTGTCTCTGTAAAGGCTATCGCGGAACCCGGTTCACACAGCCCAAATAAAACATACACAAGAAATTTATAGAAGACTAGGGATCTAAAGGCCTACCAGAAATTCACCAGAATTTATCAGGACGGTGCTAAATTACGAGGTATCCGTAAGGGGTTATATAAATACACACATAAAAGTATTTCCAGTATTATTTACATCAAAATCAAAATGAAATATATTGACTGCTAACAAATTATACGGGGGTACATCAAATAATAAGAAAAGTCACACATGCTTATCACCACCTAACGACCACAAGTCGTTCTAACCAAAATAGATATTCGCACAAACAAAATTGGATTCTATGAATAATTTGCTTAAAGCCGAAACTACACGCACCGTTGAAGATGAAATAGGCTACGTTACTCTAGTGACAGGTGTTCCCGGAATAACCTCCCTGTCTTACGTCCCTTACCCGAAGGCGCAAAGTTACATGAATAAAACTTAATTAATTTTAAATGGACGTAAGAATAAAGAGATAGTCCAAAATACTTGATACCAGAGCAGTGAAGCAATAACCCACGTCGAGAACCCAGGCGAAAGAGGCTCGGCGATGATGAGTGAATTCGGCCCAAGTTCACAGAGGTGAATGACGGCCTTCGGCGAGGAGAAAACCACAGACGGCGATATCAGGGCGAAAGGCGTGGATACCACGGGAAACGATGATTAGAAGCCCCAAAATACCTGATACCACAGCAGTGAAGCAATAACCCACGTCGAGAGCCCAGGAGAAAGAGGCTCGGCGATGATGAGTGAATTCGGGCCAAGTTCACAGGGGTGAATGACGGTCTTCGGCAAGGAAAAGCCCACAGACGGCAATATCGGGGCAAAAAGCGTCAATAACACGGGAAACGATGATTAGAAGGCCCCACGATCCGAGAGAAGGAATTCTAGATGACGGAATTTCCCAAAGAAGAGATGGTGAGGTGACTAGGGGAGAGCTTTCACGGGCCCAGTGTGAACGGCTTCTTAAAGGAAAACACTTGCAAACGTAACTGGAAAAGCACAATTTGATGCAGCCGACAGAGGGGCAGCGACAACGCTGGCAGGAATCTATGGCAAAAAAATGCTCGCTGCACGAAGGAATCTAGTACGGGTCTCCAAAAATGAACAACGTCAAGGCAAGTGACGTAAAACGATTCAGCGAAGCAATCAAGGCAGAATGCTCGCAACACAATAAATTATAAGGGCTCACGGCCCCATTTATATCCTTCAGTCCGAAGGAAAAAAATGGAAGTGGAGCACAAGGAGAGAAATGAGTCGTTTTCCCTACGCAAATTAGGCTGGTAAGTTACAGAAGTTTAGGCCAAAAATGGTAGCCTCGAAGCGGGTTAACCTGCGATAAACACCGTAGACTATGATGAGAAAGTGAAGGCATGGGAATACGAGGGCCTATTTTTCCTTTCCTATGACCGAGAATTAATGAGGGATCCAATCTTTCTGGCACCATTCGCCTAGTCAACATCTAGAGCCCGAATTGCTCTTGTATGACCTATGAGAAACACAAACCTAGTGGTGGCTTCTGGACCCCTACCACAACTGTGTGATTGAAGGTTTGATAGGAATATTCTCTTTAAGTCTGGAGTGGATTGTGGTACGTCAATTTGTGTCGTTTTCTCTTGGAAATGGCATCGATGAGCAGTCAACCCGCAGTTGTAGTCATAAATGTTCAAGTATTAAAAATCATTGGTGCAATCAAGAGAAATAGGACGGAATAAACCTTAACTATTCTCATTATCATTAATTATGACCTCTTAGTCCTATAATCAAGACCTCACCCTGAGTGGAAACTAATTATCGCGTAGAGCGCAATTAAGTCGAAACGGGCCTGGTAAATTGCCGGATGCTGTTCCGATTCGGATCGACTTCATTGCGCGGCAATACATTGTAGAGGACCTTGTTTGCTTTTTGTGATCATAATTGAGCCAAAAAATAAACATCATTTGTCTTTTCTTTATAAAATCCATTAAGAAGGGATTATAAAAAGGATTGAAAAACAAATTTATATTTTAGGACACCCTATACATTAAACACTATAATTTTGTGCAGAGCACAATTTAAACATGATGAACATAAGTCAACGAGAAATTCTCATAAAAAAGTTTTTAATTTTATCAAAATAGGCACTCAATTTTGGGTCACCCTTTATTCTTGAATTATAATCTTGTTCATTTAGGTCAAACAGATTTTTATCCTTATTTCTTATGGATTCATGACCAATCAACACTTTCAAACATGACTTTTAGACCTTCTAATATTTTGAATCGTGTCTGCCAAAGATGCATTTTACGTGCTAAATCATAGGTAACCAAAGAGAGGTAAAGGTACTATGCAGAAAGGTACTCAGCTCTCTTTTCTTCCTCTACAATTTCAATTGTAAAAGAATTAATCAAGTGTTTTTTCAGCCCCAAGCAAATTAACAAGCTTTATTTTATTACGTTGAGGAATAAGTTCTTGCGGGTTTTTTTAATGTTTTGTTGATTTAAGTTTTGTTGACGTGATTTGTGCATATATTAAGAAACAATAATAAATAATGAGAGCAAAATTTGCAAAGGTTAGGCTACGTCTTGAAGTTGAGGAATAAGTCATTGCGGTTTATTTAAAAGTTGTGTTAATTTAATTTTTGTTCTGTACCCTCAAAATGGAATGTCAAGTTGAAAGAAAGGCGCATTTTCAACACTTGTTGTTATTCATTTCCAATCGAGACGGGAATAATGCAAACGCAGCCAAAGCTCGTCGCGATATTTGTGCTGTGTACGGAGAAAATGCTTTATCAGAAAGAACAGCTCAATGGTGGTTTTCACGTTTCAAAAACGGTCATTTCAATCTTAATGACGAAGAACGTTCTGGTCGCCCCATTAAGTTGGATGAAGATCGATTGAACGACCTTCTTCATGAAAATCCTCGTCAATCGACTAGAGAATTGGCTGAACAATTGGCGTGTGATCATAAAACTGTAGTGAATCACCTTCATTCGATGGGGAAAGTTCGAAAACTCGGTGCATGGGTTCCGCACGCTTTGAGCTAAAGCAACAAACTTCAACGCTCCACGATTGCCACAGGTTTGCTCGCTCGTCACAAGGCTACTCGTGGATAAAAAGACAGATTTCTTCACCACATTATCACTGGCGACGAAAAGTGGTGTGTTTATGTCAACATGAACCATCGAAAACAATGGCCTAGACCCAATAAAAAATCACTCCCGTGATTAAAGCAAGGACTTCATCCACGAAAGACGATGATGTGTGTGTGGTGGGATTGTGAAGGCATTATTCTTTATGAGCTCCTCGCAAACAACGAGATTGTCAATGCATAACTCTATGTTCAACAAATGTATTGACTCGCCGAAACTATTCGTGAAAAGCGACCTCATCGACGTTATGGAGTCCTTCTGCAACATGACAAGGCCCGTCCTCACATTGCCAATATGACAGAAGACGCCATCTAAACGCTTACTTGGTAAAATCTGCCACATCCTCCATATTCACCAGACTTGGCTCCATCGGATTTCCATCTGTTCCGATCGCTCTCCAACAATTTGCGTGGCGTTGCGTTCAATACTGATGTGGAATTAAGAACCTGGTTAGACGAATTCTTCGAGTCAAACTCCAGAGATTTTCATTGCAGATGCATCGAAAAACTAGTTGAACGTTGGGAAGAAGTCGTAAATAACGACGAAAAATACATTATTGATTAAACTGCATATTTTTATCAATTAAAAATGAGGTTTTTCTAAAATTGTTAATGGTAATGAATAAATTTGATAAAACCGCAAGAACTTATTCCTCAACCCAATAATAGACTTCTCAGTTTTTCTTAAAAAAATTCATTGTAGTTTGATAATATTCTTGCAATACAAAGAACTCACAATAACCGTAAAATCCTAAAAAAACTAATCCCGTAAAGGAAATAGTGAAGATTCGAACTACACTATCAAGCGCTCCTCATTTCTACGGGTCACCATCTCTCTTAAAGGATGCTTCGTGATAGACTTCGTGCCTAGCAATGTAGGCTAGACCCATATGAACTTAAGGAATAAACAAAAATAGAGATAATAAATGGAATATTAATAGAAAGAATTCCTTACTGTGACAATAAATAAAATTCTGCCTTGGTAAAGGTTCCAAACTTTGCATCAAGCGTTCCTCACTTCTAAGACCATCGGTCTAACCACTAAGCTACAGTTTTCTTTTTAAAAAAATCAATTATTATAATTTTTTTTAATTATCGTCTCTTTTTTTATCTCGTTTCTTGCTTTCCTAAGTTCATATGAGACTAGGCTACACCTCTCGGCTCAAAGGCTTTCTCAAAGCATCCTTTCGGGCAAATGTAGAACGTGGGTGAGTGGTTGGAATGGTAAGCCTGAGAAGCGAATTCAAAAACGTTTCCTTGAATTGTAGTGTTTTATCTTTTCCAATATCTTAGGTCATAATATAATGCAATTGATCTGAAATATGTAAGCTCTTATTAATAACTACAAAAGTGGTGATATTATTTTCTGTACAAATCATTCATAGGAAAAGGTGGCCGAAGTCGCAAAATGGTTTCCACTTGTGAGCAATTTATACTGACGAGAGATTAAACAAGGGTTTCCTGGTACTTTAAAAAGATTTAATAGTCGTAAACCTTTTAAACCATAAATAATGTTGCTGAAATAACATTAAAATCATCAAGGAAAACATTTCCCGATGGCTGAAATAGATGACGCATCTGGGGATTTCTATCTCGGAAATGGTTAGCCATTGATTACTCAATTTCTCAAAATTGACTGATTCATATGGCATAAAAACAATAAACAACGCAAAATTGGCCAATTAATCAGATCCATGTGGAATGGAACAATAGGTCAATTAGAGAGCATTGATGTTTCTACAACTAAACATTTAAAATTTTCAGGGTAACTTTTTGAATATTTTGATGGGGAAGGAGGGGGGCAAGACTTTTATAACGGTAAGAAACTGTATAGTTGGAATGAAGTGAGGGCAGAGGTGCTTTAAGTACCAGATTTAAGGCACCACCCAGTTGGGACTGGAGAGATGTGACGTTAAAAGACAGACCTCCTTGGTAATGACTCCGACCGATATAAGGTCAGTGAACACCCGGGGATTATGGGTTAAATTACAAAAAATACCGGCAGAGTTCCATAATGGAGATAGCAGAACTTTTGTCTGGTAGAAACGCGTCATAGTACCATTGAGGGTTGGTACCGTTGACTGTCATAATCCTCGCCTGCACCATACTTTGGTGAGTGGTTTCCCCCTCCGACTACCCGGTACATTCTCTTGTTGAATGTTCGCGTGCGCCATCTATCCCTGTACCTGGAACAGCGGGGTTATCGTTACCGCAAGTCCCATGTAATCGGGACGAGTTCGTGCACCCTTAATTTTGAACTTCTTTAGTTTTTGGAGGAGGGGGACGGGAGCTCCATTGTATGTAACTTTCAGGTGAATGCTTGGATCCCAGATGGACCGGGCTGGAACCGGCACCCTTTCTTTTTTTTCAGTTTTAATCTGATTTTGTTTAGTTTTGTTTGATCTAGTTTGCTTTGTTCTATTTTTTGTTGTTTTTCATTTTATTCATCCTTGTAATGTAGTCTAAAACCCGGGTAAATAATTAACTTTAATAATTTGTAATTTCGGTGATTATGCCCTTTCTACTGACCTATGATAGTCGCGCATTTCCTCTATATATTCGATTAGTCACACATTTGAATCCTAAAGGAGGTTGACATGTCATGCTACCACTGTGCAAAGGCCTGCTCAACATGCTACCACCAATCACGGTCCAGAGTTCGACCACTGTGTCCTCCCCATTCCCACAACAGAACCTTAAGACATATTAATACATGTCACCTGTATTTCTTTTATAGTCCCTGCGAGTTATTCCTAAAATGGATTTTTCTAGGTTGTTCTCAGTTATCCTCAGTTTTTGCATGATTTTTTTATGTTCAGTGTCCAGATTTTAGCTCGATAAGTTAATATTTGTAAGATTCATTGATTAAATATAAACATGTCGCTTGAGTTCGAATCTCCGTCCGGATTCTCTTAAAGCTGACACTATTTACTAAGGGAGGTTACCGCCGCGTCAGGGCATCACGGTGAGGAGTTGGTGCTTGCCCTGGCTGACGTCCGCTTGAGAAACTACATAGTTTGATATGAGGACTAAAACCAGTAAACTTTTAACTTTAAATCTATGCAAATTGTACACTGGAAAATAAAACAAGTTGTGTACCACATGAAGCAATATATTATCATGAGTATTTACACACCCATTGAAGATGTACATATATACAGTTGCGAAGAAATTTGAATGGGCCACCATTTGACTTCACGACTTTCTGCAGCCTAGACATGAATTGGTTGCATGCCCTGGTTGCATGCCCTGAGGTCCACAATGGCGGACTTCAGAGATCATAGGTTGTTGTGAGCAAACTTGTTTAGATCTTTCTCAACAATTCCCCACACAAAATAATCTAGGGGCTTGTTGTCGGGGAGCCTATGTCTTCCTTACCTTGTTTGCGGGAGCAGAGTCGAGCGAAAGGCCTCCCCACGGCTACCTGGTCTATCGAAGGCTTATCTACAGTCACGGGCACCATATTATAAACGTCCGCATTGACCTTGGGGCCCTAGGGGAAGATGTGGAAAGGCCTAACGTTGTCCTTGCCGCTGACGACTCCCAGAACTATTCAAAATAAAGGAAATTTGCTTTATATTACCGTAGGCGCTTTGTCCTTATTCTCGCACTCTTACTGCCATTTTACTTTGTAATTGAAGTTTCTCGGGTAACTAAACAAATTCACACTCTCCTACACGCTTCTTCCGGTGCGGAGGGCTGCGATTATGGCGTACCAGTTTTCGATTTTCGATTCTCAGAAGAAACCGTATATGATACTACCCGCATGAAAACTTAACTCTACTGAGCCCGTCCAAGGTCAAGTAACTTACATTAGTGCGGTCATTAACCCATAGACATACTTTCAACTTTGTAGCTACTTACCTGAAACGCACTCTTGTTCTTCTGGGTTAGAAGAAAATAATACGTTCTCTTCTGAAAATCAAATGTAGCTTTAGTATATTCTGTTAATCAGAATTCCCTTTTGTTCCCAGTCCAAAGAATTCAAAAGCTCCTCAAGTAGTAATCTCACTATATTTTTTTATTATTGAGTGAGTGTATATAGACTGAATGACAAGGTTGCACAACCCTACACATATGAAAGAGAGAATGTCAAAGTAGGTTTACCTAATTTTCTTTTTCTTTTAGAATTAAATCACTATTTACTGAATCGAAATTTTTGTATCGTTTACTAATACGATATAGAGAGGATACATATTTCACATTTAGTAGTTTTTTTCAATAATTGATTTTAATATTTACTTGTTCTGAAGTTTACTTTAGTTGGGCATTTGTGTTGTTATTATTAATATTACTAATTGAAACACAACATAAAATGAGCAAACTATGGGTAATAAGGCTTCAGAATGGAATTCAACTTGCTACCCAGAAAAAAATAGTGCAAGAAAGTAATTATAAATACATAAAACAATATAAATTACTGTACATAAAAGAATACAAGATAACATTATTTATTAAAAAGGTGTACTCAACGAGTTCGAACCTCCAAACCACAAGGAATTCAAAAAACACTAGAAATCCTTGTTGTGTCAAGGATAAAACACTTTAGTGTTATACCTTATGCTTCAGAAAGTGACACTATTAGCAACATCAGTTTTACAAGTGTTACGTACAGGATGAAACAATTCAAGCAAAGATATGTGTAATGGATGATTCATAAAATTATATAATTATAAAGCATGCAGAGAGAACTAATTTGCCGACGATGCCATAAATCTATTTTTAAATTTTGAATAAGAAATTTAATAATAAACAAGTTTCTACCCAAAGGTTTCTTCTGATGTGAATTGACCGCAGAAGACCAGACTGGTGCACAATAAGCTTGAGGAGGAATAATAGATTTGAAACAGTTTAAACGCCCCCAAATTTTCTCAAAATACCATTGTTTGTGATATTCCCGAGGCAGCATTCCAAATGTTTCTCAAAAGTAAGTTTAGTACCAAAAGTTACCTAGGATAAGATTCCCTGGACCTACTAATCATCATGCTTTGACCTTTTTTTGGTTAGTTAACTTCATACCAAACAATTTACACCACCCATTAATATGTATAAGATCTCTATTCAGAGAAACAGGAACAGAAGTCTTCAAATTTGGAGATATTATACTGGCAGCCAATGTGGCATCATCAACATGCGCACAAAGCTTGTTGTCTAGGCCTAACCACATGTCGCTCATAAAAATAGTAAAAAGCAATGGTCTAAGGACAGTAACCCTGGACACCAGAGATGAGATTTCTAATATAACCAAGTTTTCAATGAACCACCACCTTTTGAGTTCTACCAGTAAAGAATTCTATTAAAATATTAAGGAATTGGCCAACTATACCTAATGGGTTCAACTTATAGATAAGGGCTCAATGATTTACCTTATCAAATGTTGAATTAAAGTCTAGAGCTAGACCAGCCATACAAACTTCGAGACCAAAATCAAGAGCTTCCCTGAAGGTCTGAAGAGATGGTCAAAAGTGCAACACTAGTACTCCACGACCCTTATGGAACAAAAATTGTTAGTCATGAAACAGATCGTTGCGTTCATACAATTTACTAATACGTTTATACATCAACCTCTCAAATATCTTTGACCAAATTGGGGTAAAGGAAATTGGGCGATAATCCGAAGGGGCAGATCATGCACTTATTCTTATTGACAGCGGTGCTATGTTACCCAACCACCAAAATGTTGATAAACAACCAGCCCTAACTAATATACGCAAAATAGCAGATACTATAGGAGCTAATGCAGATACACTCTTCGTTAACTAAATAGGAAATGCCATTGGGTTCCATACCATCATTGTTATCCAAGTCATGAAGTTGCGTGACATCACGAGATCTTGAATGCCAAATAACTTAATTTAAATCATGAAAACATGTTGTTAGTAAATTAATTCTTCCTTGGATTGTTTCTTGTCAAATATGTCAGCTTAAAGGTTAGCCTTTTCATAAGGACAATGTGAGATGGAGCCATCAACTTTGAGCAGAATTGGCATACTCGAATCAACCCCAAAAAGAATGGACTTAAAATAAGCTCCCTACTTATGATGCTGGTTAATCGATAAAAGGGTTTCGCTTATACCGTTATTATTTTCCCTTTCTGCTGCAACATAAATAGATTATGCTTCTGCCCTTAATCTAGTAAAATTTCTCAAAAAATGACCATACTTGTTTTCTTAACAAATCTTTGTCTTTAATCCTGAACTTCAATATTCTTGTAGGCGCTTTTCTTTCAATTATATTAACTAAATGATCATTCAAACAAAACACGCCACATCATCATGGCTATATAGAGAACTTTAGTTGAAATTCAAATGGTCACTATGTATAGAATTCCAGTGAGCTCTGGATTTCAAATAGATTTTGTGAGCAAAGGAGACCTTTAGGCAAAAATTCATTTACTTTAATGATGACAAACAAATTTAGGATCGGAGGAATCACCGGGAGAACCAACGTTAGCTGGCACAATAGCAGATGTGACCGTAATATGCAGGTCATAGCAATTACCAAATATGTGTCTGACTACAGCAATCAATTGGTCAAAACATGATTATGTAGAAAAGTCAAGAGCAGCGACATCATGGAAATCAGTGAGGAGATAGGATTCAACGCGTCTCTGGTGGGCGTTAAAATCACCGACAAATATAAATGACTCATTCTACCATATTCCTGTATGGATGCCATCCTGGGTAGAAGACAGAGACAGTGAAGAATACTATCGGTGAGGTCTGGGTTACGGTATATAGAGAATACATATTGTGCAACTTACCATAGAGACTCATGACTCGATTATAGACTACTTTTATTTTAATTCTTGTATTCTTACCTTTCTTCCCCTTGGCGAAAATTTCCAGTTAAAGCGTTAGACGATTCCTTTAGTTTCTTTTTTTGTATATTTTTTCTAACAAAGTTATAACTGGTCAGAATTTCCATGAAGTGGCGTCAGACCTAAGATCATGGTAGGATGCTAACAAAGGCATTTTACTCTCACTCACTGAAAGAAAAGAAGACAATGAACTGTGGTGTTTTATTTATTGATACACCAAAATGTCAGTGGAATAACCGACATAAAAAAACAGCAATAAATAAAAAGGAAAAACAAGAATAACGATTAATTAAATGAATAGATTAGATCAAATATTTAATGATTTACTACACGATAACATTTTGCAGCGTTCACCAAGTGGAAAGTAAATCCGAATTTCTGAGTCGATTAATTCTGCACTGATAGATAATATTTGTGAGAGGTAGAAAATCACTGACTCTAATTTGATTTTTGAACAAACAGATTAAGATCTTTACATTATTGTTTAATGTAGCACGAATTTAATGTAATGCAGTACAGTCACGCGCGCTGAATAGAAGGTAATATAATGGAAGGTTGGGGGTATGTAGTTATCGAGGAAGGCAAAAAGAACGAGATAAAGACAGAGCTGAGAGATTTTAGAATTAATTCTATTCGGAGAATGGTAGATAAAACGAGAGTGAAAAGAACCTATCCTGGCGTGAGGAATTCTGGACAGTAAAGTGCCATAGGTGACGGACGGTAGGGCCGTGCCGTTTAGCAAAGGAAACAAATGCCTGTATGGAGAAGGAACAATCGCAAAAGATGCTTTAATCCTCTTTTTCTCTTTACCCAACTGCTTTCTGGGCTTATTTGTGAACTAAAGAGATAAGTGTTTTTGCTGTTGCATTCCGGGTGATCTTAAGTCTGATAGAAACTGGTCCAAGTTGGCCTTGCATTCTGCTCCAAACGGTTTTCGTATTCCTCCAGTTGAGGGAAGTAGAGGTGACTTCATCAAAGTGGGTGAATATTATCTGCGTTCGAATGTTTGGAAGGAATAGAGCAATATGGCGTCATAAAATAATTCATTTGACAAGGTGCTGTAGATACATTTAATACAGGACCATTGATTGACCTCAATCGATCTCTACATTGGGAAAAATTCTTTTTAAAATCATAAATCATTTCCAGCAAGAAAAAATACATGTGAGCATGTGTGTGCATACAGGAGTGCATACTCTTCAAGTCATGTATACGTGCGGTTAACATGCTATCTTAAGACATAATGAACGTTCTCCCCTGGCTTTTATATAGTTATCTGATATCCGTAATCTGCAGGTCATATATTATTTTTTATTTAATAAATTGAGTGTAGAATTTCTTCTTTATTTGGAGGGATAGACCTCGTCTTAATTTAAAGAGAAAACTATATCTTCATTTTATTGATCATCGACGTTTCGAGGTACGGCCTTAATTGATTATGAATAAAAATGAATGTTTTCAAATTAGCTTTGTTGTTAATCTTGTTGTGCAAGCTAAGAGTTTCACCGAACTGATCTATCATATATATATATTAGGGTGATGCAAAAAAGGGGTAAATTTTTTTATTTTCGATATTTTGTAGGGTACCCTCTAATCTGGTTATTTATATTCCAAAAACAAAGTATACAAAAATTGAGGTCAATAGGATGAAATTTAGAGGTTGCTTGCCAGTCTTGTAAAAATGAAAATATTTAGTCAAGTATAGCTACGAGTATTATCCATGCATAGATGAAACTGGTTTCCACACTACCTATTGAGGTACAGTTCTTAGCGCGTTGCTTTTTTTAAACTGGAAGTTCCCCTGTAGGCCTATCATAACCACTAACAATAATTATTATCTTGGCACTACAATTTATTTCAATGACATAATTGGTTTTTTTTTGTTTTTGTCTGGTAAGGCAGATATGTACTTCTTTACTGTCTGTAGAAGATATTGCTTTTGCTCTTCATCATTTGTGAGAATCTTATTCTATTCTTCCATTAATTTTATTTCTCGCTCTGCTAAATTATTTGTAACTTTCATATTTGAAATTACTTAATTTGCATTTCAATATGTTTCATTAAGTCCCCAGTTTTCAGCATTGGTTTCAAGAAAACTGGAAGGCAGACCAAGAATATCGAAGAATCTTTTAGGATGAGAGGTTACAACACCTTCTACCTGTCTCATTTTATTCTTAGTATCGAAAGAGACATCTTCGTTAAAGAAAGTAAGCACTATTAATTCCTCTGAAAGGTACCACAAATGATTTAATAATCTTTTCAGTGCATTAGACGCTATATTTTCTTCAACCTCTTTCTATTTAATTAAACTTTTTAAGAGCTGCAAGTCGAGACGTGGAGCAAAACGTGGCTCAGGTGCCGTAAACCAAGATTTCACATATATCTCAATTGCAAAACAACAGATGTCTCTTAGTCTTTTTTCTTCTGAATGTGTCAATTTAAACTATTGTTTAAACAGCCAAATATTCATAGAATAGATAATTTTGGCCATCCACCATGCTTTTTTGTATTGTCTTTAATATTGGCAATTCTGGTTGCTATGTCTTTGTCATCTTCGGCTGTGTGGAACGAT
This sequence comes from Ceratothoa steindachneri, assembly GCA_963969495.1. Taxonomy (NCBI): domain Eukaryota; kingdom Metazoa; phylum Arthropoda; class Malacostraca; order Isopoda; family Cymothoidae; genus Ceratothoa; species Ceratothoa steindachneri. The sequence continues at coordinate 110,825,264 of OZ018317.1, read as the reverse complement.
CCTTTGTTGAATTTACTCTAATTTGCTTTGAAACGTTTAAATACTTGTATATTTGGTCTAGATGATGCTGACAATGAGCTTGAAACTACAGACTCCAAAACAATCTCTAAAATATGATGACGACAGGCCAGCCATAGCAAATCCTTGTTCATTTTCTGTTCTAGTAACATACAAGCTCCATTTCTACGGCCTGTATTTGATGCTGTTGTGTCGAAACACATCCATCTTACCTGAAGAGATAGATCCCAGTCTAAAATACTTTTATGCACAGCAGCTGCAGTATTTTCTTCGCTACCACTGGTTAGTTTTGAAACACCAAGAAGCTGATCAACCCCATTTCCAGAAATTAAGATTGGAAGTCTGTCGACAACTTCTTCTCCAGTTATGTCTTCTACAAGTTTTCCATCCCAGTGAATGGTTAAAGGAACATCATGTTTTAATTCAGCTTTCAAATTTTCTGAAATTTCTTTTCTAAACTTTTGCCTTGAGCGCCTAATACTTGAATAACTTATGTCAACGTTTTGCAGATCATGGCCTAAATTACTGATAGTAGGAATCTTAATTAAAGAAGCACTTCTATCGCGGACTTTAGCGACATCAAGAGGTGCAAGAAGAGTATTTATTATCCATCACTTCTGCCTTTTTTCTTGTTGAGGTCTGTCCTGTCTTCAGTTGTAGAGCCATATCCAGAGCTAGTAGATAAACTACTAAGCAATACTGTGTTGTAAAATCAGCTGTTTCTCTTTCTTTTCATTTAAAATTGCTTTTCCTTTTCACACGCTATTGCTTCATGTTGTACAAGTTTTTTTATCCACGCCAGCCATTCTTCCTTTTCGTCTCGTTTGTCTTTGAAAAATAGAAATTCTTTATCTTCATCAATGTCTATCAAATTGAGCGCATCAGCATGAGCTATATCAAATAAATTATCCAAATTCTGTTTCCATTCCATTTGTTTATTCAATAAATTTTGAGATTGTTTTTTCTTGTTTTCTTTGTTTTTCTTTAATTTTAACCATTCATCATACATTACTTTTAATTTTATTATTACATCTTTTTAAGCGATGTTGGAATACGTGCTTTTTCCCAGACTTGCGAGACATCTTTGGCAGTAGATGTTAGAGCTTCATGCACGGTTTGTTTACTATTTATTTTATAATGCATAAATAATGCCATTGCTTATCTTTTTGATGGAAGAACAGATGTTTTTAATGCTTCTATTGTCTGACCAATTAGCCATATACCTGTAGCACTTCTAGTGTGATGATCTAAATGAGCCATTGTTCAGTATTTTTGAGACAAAAGAGGCGCGAAATTATAAGCTCGACCGGTGATAGCTGTGAGGGTACTGAGCATTGTAGCACTGACCAACTACAATGCTAATGGGCCGAAGGCGGATGGGAATAGGGGTAGTGGAACAGGATGTACTTCCAATTACAGAGGCAAAATTCTTCAGTAATAAAGAATATAAATAATATACTTAAATTAGTAGTCCAGTTTTACATAATAATTGTATTTTACTGAAATCACAGATAAAAGATAAATCATAAAACTCACCAAACAATTACCTCGCCGCTAAAGGAAGGAACGAGAATAAAAATTTTCCATCAATGCCACCTCAAAAATAACCAAGCCTTCCGTCTGAAGATGCCGGAAGAAACGTAAAAGCTCACGAGCAAAATTTGTAAAAAATCCGAATATTTTAAATAAGACCTAATAAAATGGATCTTCCTTAGTTGATTTTTAATCTTCAGCCTCATATAAAAAATTACATCCGACAGTTAGAACGTGCTAAAATAAAAATGGTAAAGTCAAAATACAACCTGGTTTTTAAAATATATATATATATATATATATATATATATAGCTAATAGCCCAAAGAATGGAAAAGTGGCATCACAACCTGCTAAAACGCCGAGGAATATATATTACCTGAACTATTAATAGCGTAAGAAAAGAAAAATGGGAGATTCAGAAACGGAGAAAATAGGGAAAACTATTTCAACCGCTATATAAATGGGAATAAAGAAATTGGATTCGAACTTGTGTCGTCAAGCGTTCATCGTTATCAGAAACACGACGGTCATTGACTAAGCGTCGCGGTTCAGATAGAAAATGAACGTTATTGTTCATTTCTGAGAAAAAATAAAAGGGCGAAGAACCGCGAGGAAATTCACATTCCTCGAATTCTGTTAAAGTAAACCTTAGCTTATACAAAAGGGTTCTTGAAATTACTGTTTTTAGAGAAATGGACGGTTGCCTTTTCGAATATGTAACGCTCTTGAAGACGGTTGAGGAACTCCACGAGACTTTTCTAGCGGATTAAAGAATTCTTATCATTACCCCTACCTAACCGCATATATATATATATATATATATATATATATATATATATATATATATATATATATATATATATATATATATATATATATATATATATATATATATTTATATATATATATATATGGTGTTTCAGGTAACTCGATACAAATTGTACGCAAGAAAAGAAAACAAGATGTGTACAAACTTAGCAATTATATTCTTATGAGAATTTACACACAAATAGAACGATATATATATATATATATATATATATATATATATATATATATATATATATATATATATATATATATATATAAATATATATAAATATATATATATATATATATATATATATTTATATATATATATATATATAGTTGCAAAAGCATTCGAAAAGACCACCATTTACATTCATGACCTTCTCTAACCGAATTATGCATGTCCGGATTATGGAGTCTTTGTAAATGGATAACATTACCTCCTAAGATCTCCTAAAGTGTTATGAGCAACCTTGTTGACCTCCTTCTCAACAATGCACCACATATAATAATTTATGAGATTACAGTCGTGGGAGCTGAGCGGCCACAAGTCTGGGAACCAGCGGCACGGGACGTTGTTGAATAACCAAGCATGTGTCTTCCTAGCCTTGCGTGTGAGAGCTTTGTTCTGCTGGAAAACGCAAGGCCTTCCCGCCTCTATTTGGTTCAACAAAGGCTTGATTACAGTCTATATCACCTCAAAGTAAACGTCCGAAAAGACTATGAGTCCCTGGTGGAAGATGTACGGAAACATAAGGTGGCCCTAGCTTCTGACCACGCCCAGAACCATCGACGAGGCATGAAATTTGTAGTGCATGACGGTAGCACTTCCGATGGGTCTTCGCACAGCCAGCGATCATTCCGTCGGTTCACCTTCCTGACCTGCACTATTTTTTTATTGTCGGAGAAGAAACGAAGGAAGCCGGTGCCATCGTGCTTGATTTCGTTGATGAGTGTTTGTGCCGACCATTTACAGCTTTCCTTAGTAGCTTGCATGAAGGGTAGCCCAGTAGTCTAGGTGTACTACTTTTTTATGGTTGCCTTGGTAACACTCATCTTCTTGAAAAGTTTGCTTACGGACTGCTCAAAGTACTCGATATTCTACCTGACACGCGACAAATTTCTTGGTCCTGTTTCTAATAGAGGGACGCTTGTCATACAGTCGTTGGGTATAAGTTTCTTCCTTATTCTCAGCCTCATCATACTGCCATTTCACTTTGTAAACGAGGTTCCTCGAATAGTTAAAAAAAAAAAAATCGCAATCTCCTAACGCTTCCCCCGATCTGGAGGACCGCGAGTATTGCGTACTGTTCAGCTGGCATTCTCAGACCGCGTATGATGTTGCCCGCATGTTAGCTAAACTCTTAATGAGCGTGTTCAAGGACAAATAACATGCATTGGTGCGGTCATTAGCCCTTCGGGAGACTTTAACCTATGTATCGATTTACCTGAAACTAGCTGTATATAAGGTATTTCTAAAAATTGTATATCATTTCGCAATCTAAAAACTTTGCCATCTTCTAGACTATTCATTGACCTCAATTTTTGACGGCATGTGTGGAAACACGTCAAAATTTAGATTATCTTTTTATTTTATCTTTTCAGTTATAGAAATGCCATTCACTGAAAAAGAAAAGGTGTTTTATGTGTTTGAGTTAGTTTTAAATAGGGTTGGATTTCTGACGTGAAGGCATGGGTTCAATCCAACTGGGCGAGGATACAAAAGTTTCACGGTGCCAGGGGAGAGCTGCTCATTGGGCGGATACGCTGATATTAGCTCCATGGTGGTAAGTAGCTGTACATAGAGAGTCACGACTCCGCTATCATCCCCTTCTCATCTTCACATTACAATATACCCACTCTCTCCTCTGTTCCGAAGCCCTGCTGATGAATCACTAGTGTCCCCTAGAGGAGGACTCATATCCACATAACCATGAGTCGGAAGGGTACCCCCTCCCTTGTACACGAATGGTCCGACCATCGCTGGTTGCTATGGAAAACAGGCACGCGACTTGTATTCCTTCCCTCTTAACGAGTGACGTTCCCTGGTGAGTTGGCGTACCGAAGATTGTCATACTAATCTTTATGTGCATTTCTTTATTGGGTCGGGGGATCCCCCTGCCGATGCTACAGTCGAATTTGGTTACTTACACTGTCTAAAAAGAGCTCTTGATAGCCGAGTGGATACGGCGTTGGTCTGCTAACTTCGCGGTACCGGGTTCGATCCCGGCAAGAGCGGATAACAGTGGGTCGATCTTACACTTCTCAACACACACAGAGCCAATTACATATAGCATTGTTTTCTTTCCTCTCCCGTCTTCGCAGCACAACACATACACACACTCTCTCTCTTTTTTCCAAGGAATCCTGCCGATGGGTATCTATATCCAACCTACCTCTCACGCGCAACAGGTCCCTCTGCCCCGGGACCACGAAGGTTCCACCTGAATGCTGTTAAAACCATAATAACTGGTACCTCTCCCCAAAGAGGACCGGCCTGGTGCCCTCGGGCTCACCAGTGATTGTCATACTATCTTTATGTCTATTTTATTATCCGGTCGGGATCCGCTTGAATAAAGGCAGGTTGGCGAATCTGTCTAAAAGATAAATTTGAAGACCTTTTAAGAACCCCGTCTTCGAAGACCCACTTTAAATACTTAATTTCGAAGACCTACTTTAAAAATGAAGTTTCGAAGTTATATTCGAGAATTTCAATTAAAAAACTTAAGAGCTTTTCAAAGATTTACTTCTGATGACTTAATTTTACTGGCGAATTTCGATTTTCAGATGACTATTTACGTAACTATTTAAAGATGGGAAACTAATTAAGGAAATCCAATTTGCCTAATTTGCTTAAGAAATTTTTGATAGTCCATTTAGGATAAAAGCGACGTTGTATGTCCAATTTAAAGAGATTAAGGGAAGAGACTTCGAGATTTAATCGCCCAGATGTACGTTTGGGACAATTAAATAGGAAAATTAGGACGAAATTGGTATCTTTGTCTTAGGTTTAAGGTTGAACTTTGAAGAAAGGAAATGTGAGTGCCATTTAATCTTTTTCCTGAGGCAAAAATGCAATTGGAATCTTTCCTCTTCTCCATTTGCATTGAATTGAGGCAGTTGAGTTGAAGAACTGCTCAGAAGAAGCTCATAAAAAAAGTCCACTCAAAGTTTGAACATGAGCCGCTTATGCGGCTTCAATGTCGCGAAACTGTACTTTAATTGCGTGACCTTGTGTGCCCTTGGTTACGTTACTTGTTCGTAACTCGCAATCCATTGTTTTAATTTGTTCTGTTTTGTTTTTATCCTTTTCTGGTGCTCCTAAAATATTAGGTCTACCATCTGACTTCTGGCTATTTGTTTTACCATAGGGTTAAGTATGCTCTCTACCTTGTTGATAATTATGCGGTCTAACATCTGACTTAATTTGCGGTTTATTATCTGACATCTGATTAATTACGCAGTTTACCATCTGAGTTCTGCTTAATTATGTGGTTTACCATCTGAATTCTAATTAATTATGCGGTAACGATCTGACTTTTGGTTAATTATGCAGTCTACTATTTGACTTCTGGTTAATTTTGCCATCTACATTCGGGTTATTTATGTGTTCTAAGATCTGACTTCTAGTTAACTATGTGATCTACCTTCTTGTTAAATTTGCGATCAACCATCTGATTTATAGTAAATTATGAGGTCTACCTTCTGACTTCGGGTTAATTATGCAGTCTACCATCTGACCTATAGTTAATTATGCAGTCTAACAATTGACTTCTGGTCGTCTAAAATAACACCAAGATTACTGACGGTTCTAGAGAAGGCGACATTGGTTTCCCCAAGGTTAAGGAAGGGGAAGAGAGCTTTCTCCAACATCGAAGTGGTACTAACAAGGAGGACTCCAGTTTTATCGTGGTTAAGTTTGAGAAAGTTGGCAGACAGCCATTCGTTTATGTAGGTGTAGGCTGAAAGGAGCTTGGTAATTGATTGAGAGAAGGACACAGGGGATGAGGAAAGGGATATCTGAGTGTCATCAGCATAGAGGTGGAAGGAAAGGCCCAAATCGTGAAGAAGGGAGCAAAGAGGAAGTAAATAGATGCGAAAGAGGAGGGGACCAGGGACTGAGCCCTGAGGCACCCCAAAATGAATGGGCACTGGCTCGGTGGAGAGGTTATCGAGAGCGACCGACTGAGTGCGGGAGAAGAGGTATGAGCGGAACCAATCAAGTGCAGTGCCCGAGATACCAATGAAAGTGTGAAGACGATCAAGGAGGACAGTGTGGTCGATGGTGTCGAAAGTAGAGGAGTGGTCTAGGAGGACTACAATGGACGTACAACCCCTATCGGCTGCTCTACGTAAACCGTCTGAAACATTAAGAAGAGCGGTTTCAGCGAGTGCTTCGCTTTAAACCCCGACTAGTACATTTCATCGATATTGCAGTTAAAAATATGGTAATTAAGGCGAGAGAAAACCACTCTCTCGAGGACCTTAGAGAAGAATGAAAGCTGTGAGATAGGGCGATAATTTGATGGTTCAGAGTGGTTAAGGTGTGTTTTTTTAAGGATAGGACGAATCGAGGCATGTTTGAAGGAAGAGGAAGCCATCCCTATGGCAAGTGAAGTGTTAAAGATGAAGAATCAGTGGGAGGATAGCAGGGAGAATTTGGTGGAGGAGTTTGGGTGGAAAGAGGTCATTAGGGGATCTAGATTTTTGGAGCGTGAGATCAGGGCAGTTACTTCCTCAGAGGACGACCGAGTGAGTACGTTAAGCGGTAATGGAGTATGGTCAGGAAAAACAGCATGGGCTTGTTCAGAATGTGGAACTGCTCGTTCTCTGATCGACTTTTATACGAGTATGTGCGAGTTTTTATGGAGGCCACGAATTAAAGGAAAAGAGTTAGTTGGTCAAATTTACAAAGACATTTTTGTAAAGTTTGATCTATTAAATAATTTTATCTTTCACTTTTTTACATTCCTTAGCTTTTATTTTTTTAGTTTCCTCTTATTCGACCCCCAAACTCCCCAAATACTCATAGCATAGAAATGATCCCATCACTCGATTGCAGTGCATGAGAAATGCAGTTCAGCCTCCTCAGCCGGCCGTTCAGAAATGTGGCTGAGGAGACGAAATTGCGCCATAATAAGAGAAAAGATCTGAGCATCCTATTCCTTTAGGTTAGGTTAGGTTAACTTAGGTTAGATTATATTAAATGTGGCCCCACATGTGATTCATTCAAAATTATTTCACTATGAAAGTCTTTCGCAAGCATGTTATAGCGAGAGTTGGGATGCAAACAAACTTAATTAGCACCATTTTCTATCCCTTGTTCTTTAATTTTGTTTTTAAATCTCATTCTTCATTTCAAATCTTTTGCTCAAGGCTTAGGATACCTGTTTATTTCCATTTAAATCCTCACTACCGATAATATCTAAATTATTATTTTTGTTTCATCGTTGTTGTTATTTTATTTTCTGATTGTTAGTTAGTCAGCACCAATCCATTGCATGATACTGGCAGGATCCCGACCGGATAATGAAATTTTATATAAGGTCTGTATGACAATCACTGGTCGGCCCGAGGGCCCCAGGAGCCGGTCCTCTTTTGGGGAGAGGTGCCAGGAAGTATTATGTTTTGACACCAAACAGCGTTCGGATGGAAGCCTTCGTCACCTCGGGGGAGAGGGACCTGTTCCGCGTCAGAGGTACGTGGATATAGATACCCATTAGCAGGATTCCTTGGAACAGAGAGTGTGTCTGTGTTGTGCTGTGAAGGCGGGAGAGGAAATAAAGCAATGCTGTGATTGGCCATGTGTGAGGTTAGAGGTGCAAGATCTACCCACCCGAAAACGGGGTGAGCACAACGCTTCCACCAATCGGTAGCCAGACATCTACGTGTGCTGGCGTTTGTATCCGCTCATGCCGGGATTGAGAATCGAACCCGGTACCGCGACGTTGGGAGGCCAACACCGTATCCACTCGGCTAGCTTATCTTTCTAAATTGCTTTTAGACTATTTTCTGAATGTTTACTTATACTAAGAGGAGTTCCTTTCAATATGTTCTTTTGATATTTATGAAAAGCTTTATTTATTCGAGCGTAAAAATATGAACTTTTGATGCATTTTCTTTCGTCCTGAATATTTTATCTTTGAGAAGGGGCGAATATTTATTTGGGAGAGAGTGATTTCCAAGCGTATGCAGCGATTGGCCCTTAGAAATTTAATGGAAAAGTTTGCGAGTTTTTAACTCGTCTGCCTCACCGGAGGCAGGTCATAAAATTATGTATTTCGACGCAGTTTTATTTATTGGCGCGGCTTGAATGGATAAAAGAATAATTTTAGATAAAAAAAAGCAAATTTGGGAAAAAAGATTAGAATCTAGAGTTTAGGAATAACGTAAAATTGGGTCATTCACTCTTTCATCATTGTCTTCAAAATAGCTTGTATAAACTTATATAATACTAGCAAATTACAGTGGCAACCAATGCGCTACTTTTAAAGATCCAATGATGCTGCATTTAAATCAATTATCTACCCAACAAAAAATCAACGAATGTGATTTGTATTTAGTCAGATAATACCGGGTGGTATCATTCTGTGCTATCCACAAACTTAACAAATTAAAAAGTCAATAGTGCTTAGTAAATCGTTTAATAATATATATTTTTTTAAATAGTTCAATATAAATATTGAACTCATAATCCTACTTATGAAATTTAAGTAATTTTTGCAGTTAGTAACTAATTTTTTTTTTAAAAAATGCCTTTTTTACTATAAATCTAAACTCTGTTTTTAGAAATTGTTTAAACTATAATTTTTCCTATTCAAAGCTAAAACTATCAGAGTTAGATTTGTACCTTTAGAATTGTGCTTTAGTATATATTTTATAAGCCAAAGAAGATGACCATAGTCTGTTCGAAACGTCGCCACTAAATAAAAAAATAAATGTCAGCAGCAATTTTCCTCGCCTTGGGATTTCTGTTAAAAATTTAATTCAGGCTCTCGAGAAACAATCCTCATCAATATATATATATAAATATATATATATATATATATATATTCCTTCTTTATTCTCTTTCTTGACTTTTCAGGACATCACGCTAGCGTTGTGGCCTAAAAAGTGAAGCGCGCTTGATGGCATAGATTCGAACTGAACCTATCATTTGCCTTTCTTTGACGTATAAAAGAGTTGATATTTTTTTATTACCTTTTCTCTCTCCCTTTCTCTTCCTGCTTTCTTAATCTATGTTTGATCATTGTTTGTTCTCATAAAAAGACGAAATCTTTTGTGTATCATCTTTCCTTATTGTCAAGTGCTATTGTGATTTTCTTTTCATATATATACGAGTATATATATATATATATATATATATATATATATATATATATATATATATATATATATATATATATATATATATATATATATATGAATGCAATGTCCCGCAGGAAAAAAATTAAAAGGTTCTTCCAAGTCAAAGAAATTAGCTTTGACTTATGTTCCTAATTTATTTTGCAATTTTCATTTTTATGGGAACCCGATTTGTCAATTTAATTATCGCATTGATTTTGTATTAACATTATTTTATTTCTCCTCCTCTCTCCTTGTCCCTTTACCCCTCGTTTCAATTTAATTCTCATGTCTCTTCTACTCTCCCTCTTTAGACTATCGCTTTATCCGTTAATCGTTTTAACCCTTTTGGCTCTGTTCTTGACTCTTTCTTGCCTCTCGGTTTGACCTTGCTACCTGTTATAGCTAAATCTTAATGTGAATTTACCCATCCCTCTCCTACTTCTTCATTGGTGATTTCTTGTTTTAGAGGCGGTCCTTTATCTTTTGCTAGCTTGTATATACCCTTATTATATTATTTTCGCTTGTACTTATCCTTGAGAATGAACTGAATAAAGTTCGAAAGTACTTGGAAGTACATTTTCATTTTTCCTGCGGTACATTGTAGCACCTCACGTGCTACTTCGTGAGTTATTCATATATATATATATATATATATATATATATATATATATATATATATATATATATATATATATATATGTCCGAAGACTTTTGACAGATGATATATATATATATATATATATATATATATATATATATATATATATATATATATATATATATATATATATATATATATATATATTTATACATATATATATATATATATATATATATATATATATATATATATATATATATATATATATATATATATATATATATATATTTATACATATATATATATATATATATATATATATATATATATATATAAAGCATCTGTCAAAAGACTTCGGACAATGCAATTTTTAGAAAATTAGCTAAATATAGGCTTCAAAATTTTTATTTGCATATCAATATCAATGTAACTGAAATAAGGATAAATAAATAGCAATAAATTAGATATACCTCAAACAATAAAAAAAAATAACAAAATACAAAAACTTGCCAAAACATGTAACATCAACAACATACAAATGATAAGCAGATCAAGCGCTCTGAAAACTGAAACATCACTAAACTGATACAAGAAGCTCAGTAGCGGATCGAGACTCTGCAGTGATGAGAGCATCCATTCTTTTAGGTATCGTCTCAACGAGAGTGCGACACCTGATGGGGATAATACTGCTTCAATCCTCGGTAATAACTGCGTTTAGCTCTTGTACAAGCAGTTTGCAACGGAATTTTCTGGCGGATGCATTAACCTGGCCTCCATTTGTCTATTCAGTTGCACCTGGAATGTGGTTTGAGATGTATTGTACACATGCATGCAAACCTACAACATATGTACATAACCAAAGAATAAGAAAAATTCCAAATCTCATCAATTCGTTTCCTCACAATAAGAGCCGTCGAAAAGATTAATTTCTTCATCCTCATCCTTTAGGGTAGCTAAAACTGAATTACCGTTAGTCGAATATCGGTAGCCTCTCCTAAAAAAAATATGGGTAGCACATCAACGCATTGGTTTAAAAAAAACTTCAGAGGGTGTAGGCCCAGGCACGGCTACCTTTTAACGATCATCCCCTATAAACCTCAACTCGCATGCCTACCACTCACCACATCTTCTTAAGCAGACACGTCCACAATCTCGTGCTTCCGTCCAAGAACGTTGATCTCAAGCTGCCGCTGGTTAGTCCAGAAGAGACACCGAAATGAAGATTCATGAGAGTGAAGTCGAAAAGAATTCGCTATGTAAGCATCACAGAATTGCTTATCTGGCTCCATTACACTTCTTTCTTTTTAAAGATATTGATCCTGGCGTGGAAAAAGTGGAAGACAATAAAACAACAACTGACCAAATTACCTGAGGAGGAAAGAAAGAAAAGTCTCTATAATTAGTAACTTTACATGCGCGAATATTTCGTTACTATCGACTGGAACGAAGGGAGAGAAAACTATAATAAAAAAATATCCAAACCTTTAATTAGGTTTTACATAAGGAACAAATATTTAAAATATACATAAGGTATATAAATGTCTGGTCAAAAGGTTCTTTGACAGAGGAGAACATTAAACAAGTTCAAATTTATTATAAAAGATGTAAAAATGATAAAATAAAAATTTCATAATAATATCAGATACTTATAGAAAATCTTGCTTAGGAATTGCTAGAGCTGCGAAAGCAAGGAATTTACGAGGATTTACAGAATGTTCACCACGTGTACGCTATTTATTTATCAGGTTAGAATGAAAGTAATGTCCTATTTTAGGGTATATATCAAAAATGAAAAGATTTATCATCATAGAATTATTTAATCATAAACATAACCTTCATTGCTTTCTAGAACCTCATTATCTCTGTCAGCAAGCTTATAAATGCCACGCTTGTAAAATTTGTTAGGTTTCGATGCCTGTCCTAGCGGCATCGGACGGAATATGAAAGAGAGGCCCAACTAGGCCGATCCCTTGTTGGGGTCAGAGTAAGACCATTGCATGCAATGGTAGTGAATTTGAATTTAACGGACACAAGTGATTACTTTCCACTTAGCAAATCTTCGCCCAACCCTGGCGGCGATTGGACAACGAAGGCGGCAATACACCTTAGAATTGGTAGAGGGGCTACTCTCTCATCACTCCCAAGGGGTACAGAGGTTTCGCATATACCACTTTTGGAGCCGCTCTTGGGCTACTTCACTACTTTTAAGGAGCTGTCACCAGTGTGATTTCTCAGTGAAACTTCCAAGAATCTCTTAACGGAGGGAGCGTTTCCCCACTCTTATTTTTATGGGCTCGGGGACTTCCCTGATTAACCTGCTTTGCATATTTGCGTCGTGCTAATTTATTTCCATAGGGGCCCAAAGAATATGGCTAGGCAGAAGAAGCCCCCCTTCTCCGATTAAAGAAGGTAAACAGTTTAACCTTATTAGAGGGGTAAGGGATGGCGTTGTCCCTCGGTCATTTCCACGACACCTCGTCGATCCTAAGTATTAACTATGAAGGGAGCTAGTATTCCCGCTCCCTACACTTTCCCAAAATAGGTCAACATGCCGTTTGCGACGGGCCTTTGAGCCTCCCGCCGAGATCTCGAACACCTTATGGGGGATGGCAGGATGTAGGTCCTTCCTGAGAAAACAAAGACCCTTTGGGAGATACCCAAAAGTCTGTGCAAGATCCTCCTAAGCGGTCACAAGCCCCCGAGGAATCTCGAGTAGCGGGAAGACCTACTCATTCGGTTGGTGTCCCGATATCAGCCTTGGAGCCCCTTCCAGGGAGGAGAGAAGAGGACTTACTCCCATCTCTCCTTTTCTAAAAAGAACAAATGAATAGGAAAGAAGACTATGAGTTCCTCTTTTTCTGGAATAGTTCTATGGAGAGAAGGGTCCATGCCGCTTCGGCAGGTGGGCAGGTCAAAACTAGGACGTTCGAGCCTGCGCGCCATTAAAGGGGAAGGGGAGACTCAGACCCAGAAAAAAACGAAAGTTACTATTTGTGAAAGTGGAGCCTCAATAACATCGGGGCCCCTCATCGAGACTACTTAGCGTTTTTGAGTTAATTGACTTAAAGCGCTCCTTATTTATTCGTCCACTGATTCCAGCATGTTGAGTAAAGGTCATATGTTCTACCAGAGGGTAGATTTACCTAGTTTGATTAGTTAAATGTTAAATATCACCCGTTTCATGGACTCTGTCCAAGAGGGCATCATTAGTGCTCTTTAGACATTCAATGACTTGCCTGAGCAAGTGACATATCTCTTTATATGAATTTTATGAAAGGAGTGATTTATGCTAGGGAACTCATGGATTCCTACATAGAAACTTTTTCCAAGAGCTGGCGGACCAAAGAGTGGTCAAGGTCAAACGTATGATGGGAAAACGCGGGATGGGGGCAACCTAGAGACCGACCTCTTTACTCTTCGTCAAGTTCAATCATAAAAGACTCCCTGAGTCGCAGCGTACCGGTCGCTAAAGCTACCGCGTCTGGAATTCGTGCCATTTACAAGACTGTACACAATATACCCTTATTGTCTACGGTCAAGTGTGTGACTCACGCCAAATACTTGGCCAAATACATGGCCTCTTAAAAAGAGACCGAATCTCTTTTTGAGAGGCCAAGTATTTGGTGCTGTTGCGCTTGTTGCGACTTGGGAGATCCTACGCCTCTAAGATTAAGAGTGCATCCTGTGCTCTTGGCTCCACCATTTCTGCCAGCACGGCAGCTTCCGCCCTCTTTCGGAACCTTTATATGAGTTCTTTCTACTCCACTTCTTTATGATGTTTCGTCCTTCTACTCGCTTTAAATAACTCATTTCAGGCAATAGCAGTGCAGATGAACCTAGATAAGAGATATACTGTTGTTTTCGGGTACATTCCACCATCAATTGACTTCAACGCGATTGACTTCCGCAGCGCCGTGGCAAGGTTGCAGATTCTCTTTTTCCTCTCAGAGATTTGAACGATAGGCACCCCCTCTAAGGGGACTGTATGATCAATCCCAAGGATCAAGTCCTTGCTCGTGTGATCAAACAGATGGAGATACATGTCCTGAATGTAGATGACTTTACGTATCATCGTCCAAGAACTGCCTCATTTCCCGTGCTCAAGGAGGCAGAACCAGAATTTAATTGGAAAGTGTAGTGACATTTGCGACCAGTTTCTCAACATTTTCTAGCCTGAATGATGCCTTGCCAGCAATAATTACATATTTTGAGGTCTCAAAAGGCTGCCGACTAGACTTTAACTCTAGAGGCAGGAAAATCTTTCAACGACATGTTTAAGCTAAGTGAATTGCTCCAGTTATCGCCTAATGCGCGGACACCGTTCCGGATGATGTACAGTATGCCATGTTTCGACACCTAGGTGAGTGATGCATGGCCTTTTTTTATTTCTTCAACAGAATCTGGACCTAGTGAATCTTCTTAGACTCATGGTGAATCACTTATATGGTCGCTTTTAGCAGTCCGGGATTAGATTACTCTACCACGGCCGTTTTACGCTCTATTTCTCTAACTTTCTGTGTGTGTTATACAGCGCCAGAATTATTGCTTTTAATCTTTGTGTAGCACCATCTATGTCACCCTGGAACGGTGCTAGTGCACATGGATTGCTCAGAGTCCCGTGTCAACAGGTCTCTAACAGGTATCGCGACTATCTTCACTGGCGAGCTGGTTGTAATACCTGGGAAAACGCGTTGTACCCGGTTGACACCGGGTCGTGATCGTAACCTAAGTTATCTTGGTGCATTGGAATATTCGTACCCCTTGATTTGCAGTATCTGTGACGCCACGGACCCGCGATTTGGGGCGGATGTTAAGATTATATCCTGCTGTGGGCACCAAAGAATTCGCGAGAAATGGGAGACCAAAAGAGCGTTTTGCTCTTCCACACACTGATAACAGCAGAAATCAAGTCAACCCTCAAGGCTACCGGAAAAGAAGTTAAGAGACGCCGACGAGAACCTAAAGTTGCGTACCATCGCGCCACGACTGTTCCCGTGGGCCTATTCTCAAATGCCCCGTTTGCTTTGTGTCGTCAACGGAGTGGACACACTCACGAGGCGCAAAGCAACTTTATGGAGCGCCCGCTTGCATCTTAAGGCGAAGACTGCGCGGTCTCTCAGACTGATCAGCACATTCTTGTTGAGTGACCCATTCTGAGGGATTTTCGCGCACGTTACCTGCACCAGTACAGGTGGGAACAGGGTCGCTACTGCTTGTGCCTTGTACTCAGGATGAGTTCATGATTTTTCTTGGGGACGGGGACGTGGTGTGTTTGTGATCCTCGCTGTGTTTTTTTGTTGGTTTTAGTTGTTTTTTTTTAATATAACCTAATAATAGGCTAATTATTATACCCTGACTTATTCCCATGCAGGAGACAGTCTCCATAAAAATATAAACGAACTCATTTAAGGATAAACTCTTTCCAAATATAATGTGTGGGATATCGCCCCAATAATCAATAAAAAAGCCCGATCCCGACAAGGCAATTAGAGGCCATCAGCCGACCGACAACTATTGAACAACTTATGCAATCAGTCATAAAATAAAGAATAGTTGAACCTCTTTACAACCAGAGGTTTCTGTTCTATTTGAATAGGAGGTAACCAAGAAAAGGTTTGTACAAAGACTCAAATTGTAGGAACGTGAGCAAACCCCAAGGGGGAGGTTTGGAATAGAGAGACAAACATTTTGACCCGACAAGAGTTACCACTGGACTAAGTGACCCCTATATGGTTCCACTTAGCTTGATGCTATACAAACCATATAAATTTTCCGCACATAGACCGTGGCATAAGTGCTAAAACCACATAAATTTAGACTAGATTTGAAGTAATGATTAATAAATAACTAGACACAAAATGTAAAACAAGAGAAGGGAAAATAAAAAAAACGAAATTAGGATAAATAAAGAAAATCATCAATGCATATAGCTAAACAAAGAGAAAACATGACAAAAAGAATATATATGCATGTACTAAAGATTAATAGTAAAGAAAATTACCATAAAATGAAAGGAGCAGTGAATCAACTAAGGATGACATGAGCTCTTTCTTATTCGCAGTTGGCTGTGCCTCTAATAAAAAAAAGATGTCGAGTCCTTGAAAAAAAATATAAATGCGATTCCAAGAGGAACGGTTTTGGTTTTATTTCCTTAGGCTCTAGTAAATACAGATATACCCCCTTGTAATCGTTTTTATGTCCTGTGTATACTTTTCTTCCGTGTCCAAAATTATGTATGTTATGTCTATAAACTCTATATCTAACCGTATTCATCATTATCTGAAGACCAGTGAATACGACCGATGTTGCTATCGGTTCCCAGCTCTGATTTTCCAAATTGTAGCCGGTTTCCGTCGCGGAGCCGGAATCCGAATAAATCAAATTTGCTTCGGAAAGGCCCTATTAAGGTCCATTAGATCGTAGGGGGCTGTATGAAAACGTAGTTTAAGTAGCGTTGATGCACGTTGTTGGAAAACAGTAAAAGTTGAAAGCCTTGGAGACGGCATTAAATATCATTGAAATGCACTGGAAGGGCATTGGAAGACACGGTGACTTAATTCCTTGGGATATTTAAGGAAGCCTTTTCAACTTAGATGAGGAATTTTTGTTTGTACTTAAGAGTTTTTTACTCGCTTGTGGGTCCAAGAGGTGAAGTTTGTGCTTGTCAGAAGAACTTTAATATAATGCGTTTCCAGTCTGTTTTTAACGTTTCGTTAGAGGAAAATTTAATAGGTGGATTTTCAGGGGTAGCGGTAGCTATGCTTTTTAGGACTATTCTTTTTTGCCCTTGTGTATGCTTAAGCAATTTCTCCTTAGGCCTTGTTTTAAACCTTATATCATTAGTCTTTGTACCTTCAGGCTTTGTTTCCTTATATCTTATGTCCTTTTGGCCTTGCCTTCTTATCTCTAGTATTCTTAGACCGGTCTTATTTGTTAAGCTTTGGCTACTTAAAGCTTGTCCCCATGTCTTTTCTTTAGATATTTTTCCTTAGACCTTGTTTAGTAAGGCCTCGTTTCATTAAGCTTTGTATGCTTAGGCCTCTTCTCTTCTTTTTAGGCACTGTCTCGTTAGGCCTTATCGTTTTAAACTTTGTCTCGTAAGATTTGGCTCCATACGTATCTTTCCCTAAGGCTTTGTCTACTTTGGCTGAGACTCCTTCCAAGTCCTACTTAGAGTCTCCCCAATTGGATTCGTTCTTGAAATATCTTTCCCTATTTTGAGTATGACCTTCGCCAGTTTCCGTCCATTCACACCTCTTGACTTTTTATTGCTAAGAAGAAGGAATCAGAGCAAAGGGATTATAGAGTAGAAAGGTGTGAAAAAAATGGGGACGAGAAAGAGAGAGGGGGCGGGGAAAATGGAAAAAGTAAAAATGAGAAATGAACCAAACAAAATAATAGACTATGATAACATAGGTTTAAGATCGGAAATAATTTTATTTCCTCTGAGTTTTTATATTAAATGATCGAGTTTAAACAGACTTAGGGGAAACAGTGATGTTTGGAAAGCTACAAATTAGGGACATTCTACTCCTACGATATTTCCTTTTATATAAATGAATTTTGTAGAATTCAAATTATTGGGATGATTATTAGCTGAATTGTGTAAAAAAAGAGCACGTTACATTCTCCTCTTCTACTATTATATTTGTGTTTATTTAATCAGATAGATGAAGGTTTTATATACAGTCATGGCCAAAAATATTGATAATACTATATATTTTCATATAAGAAAATGAATAGAAAAAATTAAACGTGGCATTCTGCTTTAGTATGTTTGTATTAAAATTAGGAAGGGAAATATATAAAAAAATTAGAACTCAAACCTATTTTATTAATAAATACAATCAATTGATGGGCGCAGTCATTATTTACAATGGTGTCCTTTGTTTTTCAAGACTGCTTCAAATGGTTTTGGGATGCTGGAGACAAAATTTGTGATGATATCTTGATTAATATTGTTCCAATTTTGTTCAATTGGCAGCCGTACCTGTTTAAAAAATTGGGTGGTTTCTGTTTAGCAACCGCCAATTTGATTACCTCCCACAAATTCTCTATTGGGTACAAATCTTACGAATTCCCGGGCAAAGGTCCAAAAACTCGAATATATTTTGTCTAAAACATTTTTATTTCTTTTTCTTTGTAAGTGGGTGCGCAATAATGGTAAAAAAAATACTTTTAACGTCCACAATTTGGTCCTGAACTGTTAGAAAAAGGTGCTTATGAGGCACGTTTTGGTACAATTTTGACTTCATCATGGCAGTGTTCCTAGACAAAGTTTTGGTGCTTGGGTTTCCTTAGCTAATGAGCAGCCCCAGCCAGACATGGAGTATGTCCGAATGCTTCACCGTAGGCGCGACACAGGACTCCTAAAAGCGCTCCTCTCTACTTCTCCTAACCCGAGATGATCCTGAAAGTCCAAACAAACGGAAGGGAGCTTGATCACTCTTAAACAGCCCAATCCTTATATTTCCTGCAAAGATGGTGCCTATGCATAAAGTTCTTTTCTGTGAGATGCGGCTTCTTCGCAATCCTTCACGATTTGAGAGATTTTTCGAAAAGTCTCAGCCTCGCTGTGCGCGCTGAAGAGTTCACACCTGCTTATTTCCAATCATGAGCAAGCTATACACTGGAAGCAACCTGATCCTTGAGCTAAAACCCTACTAGGAGGCAATCTTGGGGTTATTTGATGCATTTGGGCGTCCAGAAGATTTCTTTACAGGAGTGTAGCCATTCTTTTAAAGTCATTAATGATTCTAAAAATACTACTCTTTTATTTTATACTTTTAACAACTATCTCCTTGTATTTCAGGCCACTTTAGTGCAGAGCAACAATGGTTGCACGCTTTTCTTTTTAAAGAACCATTTCTGGAATTGAAAAAGATTGAATATATTTATATATATATATATATATATATATATATATATATATATATATATATATATATATATATATATATATATATATATATATATATATATATAAGTAAAGGGACTCAATGGCGAGTTATGGTATATGATAATGAAACCACTGTATAGGAGCCAAAGTTTAATTTACGTGACTAGTTTCGGTATGTAGTTATCATACCCTCTTCAGTCGTATACTGAGAATGCGATTGCTACAAAAGTCTATAAATAGCGTACAAATCAGAAAAAAAAGAAAAACACAAAATGGGGGAAAAAGGTCATTAATCATGGGGGAGGAGTCTAAGATTGTTGAGTAAGCTGTTTACGATGAGGTTACGAGAATGGGGGCTGCATTTCAATTGCCCATCTGACAAATTAAAATTGGGAATTTCTCCTATTAAAATAGATTCTACTATTTTTCTTTTACGGAAATCTTTACAAGTATATATGATTTGTGCATTTGAATAGTCAATTTGGTGGTTGAAATTGTTAATATGAATAAAAATACTGGATGTAGTATTGCCTCGTCTGACATCACCTTTATGCTCCTTAGGACGGTAATGAGTAGAATTTGCTTTAGATAAGCTTTCATTGATCACGTGGAGGGGATAATTTAATTCAATGAAACTGCAAGTTATATATGTACGCTATTTATAGACTTTTGTAATAATCGCATTCTCAGTATACGGCTGAAGAGGGTATGATAAACTACATACCGAAACTAGTCTTGTAAATTAAACTTTTGGCTCATATACAGTGGTCTGATTACACGCAGGAAAATAAAAATGTGATTCCAAGCGCATTCGCTTATATTAAGCAGGGTTCATGCAGAGAAAGAATACATGATAGAAAGCTAAAACTTATGAAGTGGAGAAAAGGGAGCGGAGCCAGTTTGCATCATAGGAATGTTTTGCTCGATCTAAATAGGCCGTAGGCCTCAGACCGAAAGTCTGCCTGCGAATCGCAAGCTCCTCTTGTATCTTAATAATTTACGGACACTTCGAAAAAATCTACTCAAGCACAGAAGTCTTTGTGTCTTTCTAAATTCAACATTGAGATAGTGACTTTTTAGGAATGGAGCGTGATGGGGGCTTTATTTTACAAAGGGAAATCTATTTGCCTTCACTTCTATGCTTCAATTCCTTTCCTAAAATTTCGATCCCCATGGCTCATCACACCGAATAACAACCAAGGCTTTGCAGATTTGTTTCCTGAAGGCTTAATTTCTTCTCAGCCTCTTAAATCTATTTAAACATTTTAAATTTTTGTTAAACGGAAAATAGTAGTCCGAAGGCCAACTTCGTACTTCCGGCAGAATCTAATAAAAATATTTTAATCTGAACCCAACCCGCAATAAAAATCGCATTGAAGCCTACATTGTAAACTGTGGAGTTTGTGGTAAATTGTTTAGCCGTCAGGGATCGCAATTTAGAACAGTTCATAATAATTAGAGCAAAAAATATTTACGTTTTGGAAATAAATTCAATACATTTTATCATATAGAAGCCATAAATGACATAATTAAGTAAAGAGAAAGTAAAACTTTGTATTATTCCAATGATCGACCTAAAAAACTGATAGTGGCATCCCTTCTAATTGAATCTGTCTCCATTTTTATCTAATTAAGGACAACTTTGTCGATAATCCACTAATTAAACAACTAATATCCTTGTAGGAATGAAGCACATGATTAAGTGCAGCCTCAAAAGTTGTGTAGTTAGCGATTCATTAAATTCATTGGACACCTAAAAAATTGAGCATATATAGAGATAGAGAGAGAGAGAGAGAGGCAGACAGAGTAAGAGAGAGAAGAAAGATACAGACTGAGAGAGAGATTATAATCAATTATAAAGAATTTTATTTAGTTTTGAAAATAACGAAAGACTTACCTAGTATATGGAGGAGAATGAAAAATAAGATTTTTTTGCCTTTCTGACGTGACGCTAATTCTATTTCTGACCTCTGTATGTATTGGCAGAAACCTCTTTCAAATACCCCAAAATTTCTTTAACTAAATAAAGAAGAGTTTCCAAACAAATTGGATGGATTCAGAGTCCGCAATAAACGCCATTTTTCTCTAAATTGGAATGTTGCGAAATTTCGAAATTTTTCTGGTATTAAATCCGATCAATCAATTCATAAAAGCTGAAATTGCAGTGAAATTGTTCTGAATTAGGAAGAGGAATAATGGCTTAATATTTATTAAATGAAAAAGAAAGCTGCGATGATCACTATGCAAGGGCGGTGGTGGATCCAGGATATAAATTGGAGGGTGGAGGTTAATCCGAATTCTCCATCTGAGTAGTTTGAGAAAAGGGCCTTGATCATTAAAATAATGGTTATGTTACACAAGATTGATAATAAATAACTGTATTCTACACAGGAGGCAGCACAAACTCTCAGATCCTTTTTTTTTCACCGATCAGAAAATTATGATTATGGTTTATTGTAGTTTTCGGAAGCCATCTAAGGTATAATACTGAATTTAATAATTAATTATTTTTGAGATTTGCGTGTATTTTTGACATACTCGTATATCATATAAGGTACATTTGATCGCCATGGTTTAAAAAACTGTTTTATATATATTCTATATTATTACATAACTCTTTCTAAATTTCTAAATAGCAGAACACAAGTATGGCTTAATTTCAGCCTCTAACCCACATTAATAACACAGCTTTGGTCATGGTATTTCACACGAACATCAAACTCTTGCTCCTTTGGGTAAATAAATTGATTACTCTGTCTATTCTAACATCAATTTCGTTGTGAACATCGACCTGCGCCAGGCTGTTGAGGCGTTTTGAACCATGGTATTCATTAAGTACGTTTTCAGAGCCCAAAATGAACGCTTGGCGTCCGCACTCCAGACTGGGCGAGTGATCAGAACTTGGAGGAGTCTGGCCAGGTTCGGATGAATTCGGGTCTGGCGGCCGCTTAATGAACTCGCTTTGCCTTTCACTATTAGCTAATCAAAGAACAAATTTTGGGTGGCTTTAGCCCCCCTCATCCCCCACCCCCCCTGGATCCGCGTCTGTGCATTGGACATCAAGGGTATATATCTTCGATGCATTTTCACTTTCTTCATCTTCACCACTTTCTTTACAGAACGCTCCTTACAATCTTTCTGCGAGAGATGCCTTTGTTGGTTTTTGCAGGAAATAAACAAAATACTACTACCAATGAACAATTTGGTCTGGTGGTGATTGAAGAGATGCGGGGAGAGAGAGATGAGTGAGACGAGAGAAGGGAATTAACCCCCTCCGTACGGAAGCGCAGCAACAGGGTACGACTCCATTTAATTCATCATTTTTCGTGTTTATTGCCTTCTTAGCCTTTTAAATCAATCTTATTTCAAACCGTTTTTTTCGTAATTTGGTGGTAATTTTTAAGGAGTGCACCGCCCGTGGAACGATTTTGCTAGATTTTAGCTCTGTTTTTAGTTTTTTAGGCTTTTTTCAATCTAAGTAATTATATTAAACATATGAATAAACTATCTTAATCTAGAAACAAAACTTTTAAAAAAGCTAAAATCTAGCCAAAATACCGGCTAAAATATCGAACGGCGCTCTCCTTGAAAATTTCAGTTTTTATATCAAATAACAAAATTTGTTTGTATACTCTATATAAGTATGTAAATATACATATATAATGATCAATTTGAGTACTATACTTTCTTATAGGCTTCCTCCTCTTCTGTCCCCTTTGCTTTTGAATGCCACCGCCAAAAGTTATCAATTAAACAGAGACCTGGCTTCTCTGAACATCCGGCACATACTTTTGTTTGTTTTTTGTTGTTTTTCGCTGTTGTATAGCAAATTCGGCACCAGCATAATTACGCAGTAGAGCATGTAAATCATTAAGCCTAACATCAGTCGGAGTTTGTGCAGCTTCATTATCGTCAGTGAGCTAACTATATTAGATCACTTTCTGTGGACTCTAAACAGCTTGGTAATTGGACATATTCACTATCATCATATCTAAACACATTTTTCAAATTACTTGAAGCCATTATAAAGTAAAAACATAAAAAACTGTACAATAGAACCACCAAGATGGGTGATAAAACTAAATTACATACCCGAAAAGTCAAGAAGTAAAGCATTTCGTAAGTCCCTCCTACTTTTTTGTATGACGTAAAGGTCATTTGAACTCTCATCATATTTTATAGAAACAAACAAATAAAAATTAAAGGACAAAAACATTATGGCCGCGCATGTAGACCATCGTTATATAGCACTCAGCTGCCTAGGTGTTGAGGGAGATAGTAAAATATAGGGATTCAAAAATAACAAAAACGACTTGTTAAGCCTCTTAACATCTCGATATATCTGTCAGGAGATGTGAATAATCTGCCACAATATTTTGATATGGAGGAATTTCATTCATCACTGATGGAAATATTAACTGATAATCAACAGAGACTTCTCTGCTTAAGAGTTTTTGAAAGTAAGTTTGTCAAACAAGTGTTGAAGTTAAAAGAAGTAAAAAAGTTCTGAACGCTAAAGTGCAGGAGGGCTCGTACCTCTCCCTAATTTACTCCGGTTTACAACAAAGTATTCTGGGTGAAAATAAAATTAAAAATGAGTAGGATCACAGAAGCATCTGGAATGGTGAAGGGATGTAACATTACCCTGCGTGGTGAAAGTCGTTAAAGACTAACGTAGCCCATAATGATCTTTCACACCATTCTTTTTAGTGAGGTTTTGTATTGGAATGAACGCTTCCTTTTTGTATCAAGTTTAAAATCTATGAGGTAAATTAACATATCAGAATTTGCTTAAATATACTTAGGACTAAATCAAATAGTGAAAAATAGACGTTTATGTCTTAAAGTTGTGATATATTTAGCTAGTTTAAGTCTTCCACCTTAACTAAACGTTAAGTTAATTGGTTTCAAAATCGTGCCTAAAGGATTCGATCATTTTGATTGTGTTGCTGATTTTCTTCTTTTTTTTTGGGGGGGGGGGGGTGACTGTTAAAGACAGTTTCGGTTTGTTTGCCCACACGTTTTGTAATTTGTAATTTTACATATACATGGCTATGTATTCGATTCTGCCCAGAAATTTGTTCGCGGACGTTTTCCCAAAAATATTTCCATTGCCATTGCCTTCTTTCTTTCCCTTTCGATGTGTATTTTTCTCCTTTGTCAGTTGTAATATAAGCTCATTGGTAATTTGCTAAGGCTTTTGTTCTCACAAATAGAATTACGTTACTTGCTAAATGAAAAACAAAAAGGCTCCTCTTATCCGCAAATTTGGAAACAACGCATTTTCCTTCATTATACCGAATTGGACCTCGAATTTCCTAAAGAGAAATTTCAAATGGATTAGATTTATGATAAATTAACTTGTTGGTGACCATTGTATCGTTTACTGGGTAAAACCATTTTTTTTTTTACCCTTGTATAGTTCTTTCACCAATATTTGGTTTGATTTGGTGTCGTAGAGTCAAGGTCGTTGAGTGACCTTGTACTGACTCTCCTCAGACAGAACAAGGGGAAATCAGGGTCCCTGAGCGCGTGGGAAAACAATAACAAACTGAGTGCGATAATTGACCTAAGTTAAACAACTTCTAAGGGTTCTGGGTTGATATAAATTGATTATAGAAAAATACTTTTATATACAAAAATAAGGAATATAAGTAATTCTACAAGTTCGTTCACTAGACATACAACCTAACTCTTGAGGGAGACTTGCGTAAATCGGATGGGCTGGGGCCTGGTGACGACGGGGGTTTGCAATGTCTGATTGCAAACACTTTGTTTAACCTCGCTGAATATGAACGAGGGAGTACGCCAGGCGAGAACGGAGCTGAACCGAGGTTGGTAGAGGTTTGTCTGTTGACTAGCGTCTATCTGGTGAGAACCCTTGTCTTCGGCTGCGAACGAGACAGAGTCAAAGGTGGCTCGCCACGTCACGGGGCTGGTGGTCACTGGATCGCGGGTGCTACGCACGGGGTCTGTACGGTACTGCTATCCGCAACTGTACTGATTTCTGGTATGATGATGATGTGTGTATAGAAAGGACAGAGAGGGATCACTGTTTAACACAGGCGAACAGGCAGTCGTAGAGGAAAAGGGTGCGTAAATAACTTGAGAGTGGATAGGAAGAGTTGATAGGTCGGTGGCTAGAAACCGATGCGTGGTGTGGTTGGGTGAGTCTCGGGGTGTTCGTGACTGGACGACGGTTGGAGGCTGGTCAGGAAGGAGGACGTGTCTGCTTAGTCGGAAACGCGTTATTCATGATGCTTTCATCTTATGCGAAGAACGGTTTGGGTTGCGGGTGGCAATGGGCCACGGGGTATCGCGGAACCATCGCATACCATCTTACATGTAATTCGGTGTATAATGGGTCTCTGGCGAGTTTCCTGAGTTGTTTGGTGAGTCTGGTGTGAGCGTATGTGTTGAGGGGTGCGCATTTTTTGTTGTCGTATAGTGTGAAAATTCTCGTGTAGAGGGGAGAGTGGCAAGCGCGCTTCAGAGCAGAGTTCAGAATGCGCTGAACCTTCTGCTGCCACATGTCACTCGCGGCTACGAGTGACAGTGGGGCGTACGCGAGAAGAGGTCGCACGAGTGTTTTGTATAGGTGTAACTGAAGTTTTTTCCCGCAGGGTAGAACCTGTGTTTGTACTTGAGGCTTTTGCTTGTGTTATGTTCTGGTGTATATTGAACCTAAGGGTCTTTTAAAAAGTTACCCCAAGTATTTTTGTATGTTGTGTGTAGTTGAGCCTTGTTGGGTTTAGATGGTTCATGTCTGGTGTGTGTGAGAAGATTTGTAGGTTATGCATGAAGTGATCTCTTGCGCCGTAGAGTGTCATCTGCGTCTTCTGAGGATTCGTGTCAATCAGCCATTTATCCTCATAATCTGTCTTAGCGTCTAGTATTATTTGTGCGTGGAGCGAGATCTCGTCTGGTCCACGGCCGCTGACGAGGATGGTCTCGTCATCGGCGTAGGACACTGTGTATGTGTGGCAGCAGTTTTCGGGTGGGCGTGTGGTGTCGTTTATGTGCATGATGTATAGTGTGGATGCCAGTACGCTTCTTTGGGGAACGCCTGAGCGTGGTGTGAAGGGTTGTGTAAAGGTATTGTTGTATTTTATGTGGCATATCCGTTCAGTGAGGTATTGCGAGAGGAGCCTTCTGGTGCAGAGAGGTAACTCCGTATTGTTGGCGAGTTTCCAACGGAGTTCCTCGCGACACACTTTATCAAAGGCCTTCTCCACGTCCTTGCTGATGGAGAGTGTCTTTTGATGTACCTAGCTTTTTTTCTATATTCTGTCAGGAACGATGACCACAGCCGCCTGAGTGGTTGGCTCCTCCTGAACCCATATTAGTGGGGGGAGAACCAGTCCCTCTCCTTCAGGTATTCCCGTAGGCGACAGTTGATCATGCGTTCGAGTATTTTGCCTAGGTGCTCTAATAGAGCAATATGCCTGTAATTGTTTGAGTGTTCGGGGCCTTTGTTTATTTTGTGTAGAACTATGTTATGTGAGACTTTGAATATTTAGGGGAAGTGGTCTGAGGCTAGTGAAGCGTTGAATAGGTGTGTAAGTGTGGGGTATATGTATGCGTCGTGGATGATGTTGGTGTCTGTGAGTGTTTGGTTGTTTACTTGGAGGGGGGTGGATTTGGGTGGATCAGTGCCTAGCAACCTTTTTACGTGCCGCGGGAAGAAGGAGGGATTAGTGCAACGGGTGTCGTCCGCGATGCGGACGAACTCTCACTACTGCGGGTTCCAATCAAGCTGCACGCACTGTAGGATGCGGGCACGAACGTGATTGATGTTGTATTGTCATGTGCCTCTAGTGTAGTGATTGTTGTACTGTGTGATGAGTCTCTGAGTGTGTATGGAATATGTGAAATCTTTTATGCATGTGTAGGTTTTATGTGTTGAGTGTAGGCCGTGTGCTGTGGTTATAGTGTTTAAGATTTAGTACCAGTGGTCATCTAACATGTCTGGATTGGTGTGGTCCAGGTCGAGGTTTTGTAGCGTGTTATCTGTTATATGTCTCTTGAACTCTTCTGAGTTTGTGTTTTTGTAGTCGAAGAGAGGTGGTGTGGGTATGAGTATGGGAGATGTGGATATGATAAGGCATATCGGTATGTGGTCAGAGAGTACGTGGGGACCCGGTTAAATATACGTGTAGAAGCGTGTATTGTGGTCGTTGCGGAAGACCACGTCTAGAGACGTGGTACCTCCACGAGGACCGAAGAATGTGCGGAAGGCCGGGCCGATGTGCTCGCAGCGATAGCGGGCAAGGCACCGGTCAGGTACCTCCCTGCATCAATCGTAGTGTTAAGTTGGGTGAAAGGCGTTGAGTTCCCCCGCAAAGAAGATAGGAAGGTTGTGGTTTGATAGAGCCCGGAGTGGGACTTAGCTGTTTAATTGTAGGCGTGGTGGTTTGTAGTGTGTGGCCACTAGGATGGGGCTGGAGCTTGTCTGTACCTTGCAGGCTAGAAAAGAGTCATCTTGTGTTTGGATGAGGGAGTGGTGTATAGAGCGCTTTACTAGAATCGCTGATCCTAGGTGCAGCGCCTATAGAGATAGATACGTGTGGTAACGTGCAATGTGGAGTCTGTTGTTAGGAGGGCGTAGGCTGGTCGAGTTCAAGAGTATTATGTTAGGTCTTTGGGTGTTAATGACCCAGTTGGCAACAGTATAGCGAACACCGTGCCAACTGCGGACGTTTATTTGTGTCACATTGAGGCGACCTATTGTCGTGGGCGAAGTGCGAGTGAGGTTGAATTAGCCAGGACCATTCCCCTCTCCTTGGTTATTGCCCAGGAGGTGTGAGGAGCCAGTACCTTTACGCGTGTCGGCTGTGGTTTGGATAGGTTGTCAGTGGTGTTATTGGGTGAGCAAGCCGTGGTGGAGGGGAGAGTGTGTTCTGTGAAGGGAGTTTTAGAGATAGCGGTCGTGGAAGCAGGGTTGGAGAGAGTAGAGTCTAGGAGGAGAGAGAAGAGGTTAGGACGGGGAAAGAGGGGTGGAAGGGGGAAAAGAAGGAACAGCAGGGTGGGTCGGCTTTACGCGTCGTTGTGTGGAGGGAGGGGGCGTGGTAAAGTTTTTTTGTTTAATAAGGGGTGTTGTGGAGGCTGTGATGGGCTTGGGGGAGGTGGAGGTTGGGGGTGAGCTTGGGGAAGGAGGAGGTTCTGGTGTCAATGGGAGTGGGGTTGGAGGCTGTGAGAGGGTAGGGTAGTTATGGTGGGAAGGGGGTTGGTGGCAATAGGGGGAAGTGTAGGTTGCCGAAGGAGGAGTGTTGTTGGTAGAAGGGAGTTTAGGTATAGAGGAGGAAGAAGTGGAAGCTGTGGAGCATAGGGGGTGGTGGGAAGAGAGGTGAGAGCAGTGGACAGAGGGGCAGGTATGAAGGGTGCAGTGGCGAGAGATGCAGGGACAGAAGGGCGGGAGCGTAGTGAGGGTGGGGGCGGTGGGTCCAGGGGGAGAGGTGTTCGTGCCCATCGGGGTAGGGAGGAGTGCGGGTCTCCTGTGTGTGTGCTCGTCGATTAGAGCAAACACCTTCTCGGGGAAGGTGATCTGCTTTGGACTGTGCGAGGCGAACAGTGTGTTGAGTATCTTTGAGTATAATCGGGGGTCACCCCTCGACATGTCGTTTGCCACTGTTGAGAGAAAGGTGGCTAGGTGTAGCTTTGGGTGTATAGTGTAAGGTATGGGTGTTTGTGTGGTGTGGGTAGGGGTGGGGATGTGGTGTGGGGTGGGGATGGGTGTCGGAAGTATTGGGGGTCTCTGGATGTAAGGTGCTAGGGTGGGGGCGGGTATCGGAATATGTGGGTGAGTTTGGGTTACTGCTGGGGTTGGGTGCGTCTGGGGTGGGACAGGAAGAGGTGCGGACACCATTGTGCCGGCAGCGGCAGCGAATGTTCTTGTGAGGGAAGTAGGGGCGGGGGCCTAGTTTGTGGTTGTATAGATAGGTTGAGGACGTCGTATAGCCGCTACGGCGTCAGAGTGGTCCTTACTTAAGTAAGGGCATTTTAGGTTGACGGCGACAAGGTCGCCGCCACAGTTGGAGCAGAGGGATGTGGTGGCTGTGCAGGTGGTGTAGTGGTGGCCCACTACACTGCACTTGGATCAGACCAGGTCTGCTTGGCAGTTGCGTGTTAAGTGTCCGGTTTTGTAACACCGGTGGCACTGTGTTGGTCTTATATTTAGTTGCGACTCAATTTTGTGTGGGTATGTTAGAGTGCCACAAACCTTAATGCCTTGGTCTAGCAGCAGTGTTTTGTTCTGTTCATCGGACAGTGTGATCACTGCCCATTGTGATGACCTCCTCCCCATACTTCTGTCTGAGGTGTGTGCGGAGGTCGTCATTGGCATTGGAGAAGGCCAACCATAGTTGGTTGGTCTTTGTGATTCGTATTTGGTGTTTTTTACGTACACCGTCGGCTAATTTTGTCTGTAGGTCTAGTGCGGCGAGTGTGTCCGATTCGTGTTGGCGGAATCTTACTGCGTCCTCCTGTGAGCGGAAGACGAGTTTGTGGCCTGTATGTGTCTTTATTATGTTCCCGATGGGGGTTTCGTGTGTAACGGCTAAGTTTAGAAGTGTGTGTTCATTGTTCGTTGTGGGTCTTTTGTCTGTTGTGTGTAGAAGTGTGAGGTAGGAAGTATTGTATACCATTTTTTGTCTTTGTATGGGGGCGCCCCCGCCCCGCCGATAACTACCCTATGAAAGTGACTCGGATGTGGTGATGAATTATGAGTGGGTATAGACCTGGTTGGGCTCCTCAGAGGGTACAAAAGCATGGCGCACATAATGATGATTGGAGCCAGAATCAACTGGCTCCAGTTGGGGTGCTGCCCCCTCTATTAGGTTTTGGGCATTTTTCAGTTACGTTCGACATCTCACAGAGACGGTAGATTCTCTCTATGTGGTCTTGGACGGTGCTTCAGGGTAAGGTGTTAATCCTCCTCGCGTTGGTAACTGAGTCCTAATCCAGGTTTGCCCCTTTGAGGGGAGACCGCAGCGGGCTAAGCCTCAGACCTTCTTTCCCCAAAGTTTGCAATTATTCCTTTTCTAAGTAGAACGGCATAGTTGTAGAGTCACATTCACAGCGGGGCAGGGGTGAGGAGAGTTTAGCACGTAATACTATTATGACGTGCCAGAAAAATCAAGGTATTTTTATTCAGGGGGTGGGGGGGGCAGGGGGGTCCTTCCTGAATCCCGTAGATGGCTGGCTGTGGAAATTACCGTCCACGGTATATCTTGATGAAAAATCAGTTCTCTTTCTTGAAGTGTCTTCCCCTCGACTTTTCCTCCTTTGTTGGCTGTGAACTTCTCGTTAAGCGTAATATTCTTCAAGATTGATTTCTTCCAAGTCGCGTGATTGTGTGATTTCTGGTAGCCCTTGTCTGATTATTTATGTGTCCTCAGCGGAAGTGCATCGCCCGAGACGCCGGAAGGGAACGGGTCTTATCAGACGAGGCGCGTCCTGCGTGGATTCTCACGTTGGCGCGGAGTTTCCGATCTGTTTTGAGCTCGCCCTGCTTCGAACGTTATCCGCGCCGGAAGTGTACCCGTTCCCAGGCACTGTATGTATGCTTGGGGCTCACGGCCGCTCCAGGGCATCGTACTTGGGGTTATCCGTCTCTTTCTCTTTCTGACATTTGCCATTTCTTATTTTCAATAAAACGATAAAATTCGACAAAGTTTAAATTTTGATACAGAAAAAATATTGTTTTAATTCAAGTCTATCTAAATTCACTTCAAAATCTAAGAAACAAACAAAATTGTTAGCATTTAATCGCCTATTGAAAAAAAAAAATTCTTAGATTTTATCTTACAAGAAGCTTCAGGAACACGTCAAAGATAAAAGTAGATAGTAATTTCTCTGAATATTGCCCTGTACAACCAAGGCGAGTAGTAGTTATAAAGGTTAGTTAAGCTAATCTATGAGTAGTTAATCAACATTGGGTGTGATAAGTCACCGTATAGCGTCTGGATGCGTCTTGCCTCTACGATTACAATGACTTTTAGGTCAAACCCCACGGTATACTGTAAGTCTCCATTTAGCCCCAAAAGAGAAAATTTGAATATTTTAAGAATTTAAACTTTGGTGATGGAGATCTATTTTTCTCGTCAAAACCGATGCTTCTTTCCTCCTAAGCCTTATTCATCACCTAATTTACTTGGCAAAATATAATATCAATATCACTGCAGTGCTATTGAAGTACGGACAGACTTAAAAAAAATAGTTCTAGCAGATTTCTAGCAAGACTTTCCTCTTTATGTCTAATTTAGTGAATTAGACGGCTTAAAAAGATTAGAAAAGACTTTTATCATTAAATATTGGAATATTCCGAGTTATATTTGCAATAAACAATAAACTCTCAGCTCGAGTTTATAAATTAAAGAATACAATGGTATTTGTTTTCTTAGTAATAAAATAAAAAACAACCTTCCATTTGTCTTGTTTTTTTCTCTCAGACGCCTACATTATTCAAGTGATAAAAGAAAGAATAATACCCAGTGCAACCAAAGAGGACATTTGAATTCTTTGAAGGAAAATTGGATTTAGCATGATAAAAGACAAGATTTCAAAAATAGAAAGTGTCGTGGTATGACATTACATTACATCAATACCATATTATATATATGGGGAAGGGACCAATAACTTAAAGGCGAACCGACAAAGGGACGGAACACCACGAGTTTAGACGGGCGGAAAGCAAGATAAGAGTGCAACGAGGTCAGGTAAAATATGGGCAATGGCAAGGTTATTTAAAGAAACATGTACAAAAATATAATTTTATTTACATAAAAATAATGAGAGAATTGATGGGCAAAATTACATCAGAGAATTAATGGGCAAAATTACATCAGATGAGTTAATGGCAAAATTACACCGGTAAATGAGGGGGAGAATTGTAGTTATGAATCAGACTATGAAGTTAAAATTTAAGGTATTACAGGAGGAGACTTTTCAAATGGGGTGAAGTATCTCAAATGGGTTACTGAAGGGGGAGAGTGGTTGGCTTACGGAGGATTCCGGGTGAGACGTTGGGGTAAGGTTTCACGGGAAGTTAAAGTAATGACGGTTTTCCAAAAAGGGGAGAAAGGTAACGTACGGTCCAGGGAAGAGTATTTTGGCCACCCGAAAACGAGAGGCGAACGAGGAGGGTTTCGACAGGAGATGATGAGTGAAGTCTGAAAAATCGCTCGGTGGCGATCGTTAAATGGAAATACCTCACTGGCTGGGGCTAATTCCAATACACAAATAGTTCAGCCTTCACTTTTCTTTGTTGTTAGCACCTGACTTGGAACTAAGAGAATCTTCTTAGGTCCGGGCGAGACTTCTCAACTATGTGTCGGCCTTATGAAGGACGAGCACTATATATGTCCGAGGCTCTCCCCGCGGGGGTGAGTGAGAAAGAGCTCTACTCTCGAATGGCCTCAAATCTTCTTGCCGAGGCGATTCTAACCCGTGCAAAGGTGGACCGTGGTGGACGCGGTTCAAGGCTACAACTTGTAGAAGGAGGGGGAAGGTAGGCTTACCAATTTAAGCCTAACATAACCTTCTTCAGAGCATGGAACTTCCGTGCTGGAAAAGAAATTCCACGTGGAATTCCCTCTTAGAAAGAAATGAAATACTGTAATAGTTTGAGGATGATAAGGAGTGTACATGCAAATTTCACAACATAATACTGGTGTAACAATTGGGTGGTATAAAATGAAAGTTTTTTAATACATCACATAAAATTCATTACCGGTTTGGTACCCCATATCGGGAGTTTCAGGTGTAGCATGGATAACTATACTGCAGCTGACATTTGAGAGATTGTGTTCCACCCCGGTCACAACTTCTGCTGCAGGATCTGTGGCTATTTATCTTTCACACATTTTACTTTCTCATTTTCTTTATTTTAAACAACTCTACTTGCAGGACTTTTGGCACAGATGCACTCGTTGGTTTTTACTTATTAATTTTAAGTAACTAATAATAAAAATAATTTGAGGGTGTAAAACTTTTGTAAAAACACCAAAACAACATCAAAACATTTCATTCCACATTCAACGACTAAGAGGATGGATGGGCGACCCTTGGCTCAGAACCCCGACGCTCCATCCTTCTTCCCCTCTCTCTAAGGGTTTGCCTATTGGATTACATCATTTTTTTCTAGCAACCTATGAGTCCACATTGTTTTACTACCCCTAAGTTCCCATTTTTACCAACAGAGACTTTACCAAATCTGACTTAGTACCAAAATTTATGCCCATTAGGGGGTTCTAGAGAGGGTTGGAGAGTCTTCAATACGACTCTGTTCCGGAGGATTTACATACCCCAGGGCTCGGGTTAAAGCGGCTTCTTATCGTTGCCCCTTTCAACTTCAATCCTGTTGCATTCTTATTCACGCTTCTCTTTCTGTCTGTCTGCGCCCGCTCCCTAGTCTCCGCATGTGAATAAAATACCCCCTCCCCGTTTTGAGAATAGCAAATTCCTCGTGTTACCCCCCTAATTCAGAGTTCAGCCCCCTTTGCCTTCCCACAGGCCAGAAACAATATTTATAAGGTGATTGTGAGCTACAATCATCCATTGACATAATAATAAGAAGAAGAATAAGGATGATAATAATAATAATGATAATAATAATAATTAAATAAATAATAATAATAATAAAATTAATAATAATAATAATAATATAAGGTAATTATGGGGTACGTTTAATAATATAAATAATGATGGCCATTTTCGTTTAGCGCTCCTCAAGGCCTTGGAACTGCTTCATAGAGCGCCTTTCTACCAACTAAGAAAAGGCTTGAGCAAAGAGATGGGTGCTAAAGGCAGGCTTGAATTCAACGAGAGTGGATGTGGAGCGGATAGCATCAGTCATGTCATTCAACGTCCTCGGAGCAAATGTCAAAAATGCATCATCGCCCGTGCAGTACAGAGAACTATAAAAGCACAAGTAATAAAGGGCCAGAGCCAGGACGTAATGATCTCAGGAGCCGAGATAGATTCAGAGAGGAAGAAGAGTAAGAGAGCGCCGTTGTATTTACGATTTTGTATTTAAAAATGGAGACTTTAACAACCATGCAGGATTGGTTGGGTAGAAAGTATAGTTGACGAAGCAGGGAGGTTGCACGAGGTACACATGCACCCGCGGAGAAAAACATGTCTTGCAAAGTTCTGAACAAGTTGAGGTGGTAGAAGAGCTCAAGCAAGGAATCCTGCGACAAGAGGGTTACAGTCGTCTATGTAAGGTGGAGGTAAACAAAGCGAGAATAGCGACCACGAAATTATTGTGATTAAAATGCGTATGATTCAGCTAAGAGGAAGCTGAGATAAGAGTTAAAGACATTAGCCCCGTGAGCTTTGAGAGATGGATTATATCAAAGGTGAGGGCGAGATTTTTAGCATGGTTCTAAAACGGTCACAGAAAGTGCGACACTTGATACTGTTTGGCTCTCAAAAGTTATCCGATGTCAGATGACAGACTAAATGAAGGTCGAAGCACGTTTTACAAATGGTCACTAATAGAATTCGTTTTTTACATCAAAATGACTACTAATTAGTTTAAAATTACCTGTATATGAATGAATATAAATGAAAGTTCAGGAAATGACAGTTCATAAGTGTGAATCGAGCCACAACTATGTTGCTCTATGTAGATTTGTTCTCCCGGGTGTTGGAAAATGAACATACGTAAATTTTTCTAGCTCTTACTCACACAGTCGCAACTTTGTTTCAAAGGGCAGTTCGCCTTTGAATAATTTGATAAATCCATTTTTGACGCAAAACTTTGAAGCCATTTAGTGTCATGAAATTCTATGGCATTTACATTTTTACTCTGATGGAATGTATTGTTGCTTCTCGCACTTAATACTCATTCTCGCATAACGCCTCGACTGAGCGAGGAAATTATGTAGAGGTAAAGCAAGTATCCATATTGATTTTCTGATTCTTACTAAAGTTTGATAGACATTTTGATATCTTTGTACTCAGTGTTTCGTGGTCGATTTCTGACGTTGTATTTACCTTCGAAATCTTAGATTAGTCTTAGAAGCAATCATGACACCTTCATTTTGTTCAACCATTGCTGGCACCCCATCGGTACTTACCACTAAAAGCTTTGATAGGTCCATAGTCATGTTCGTACAATACTGGGTCGATGTCTTAACAATGACTGTTAAAACGTACACGAGGAGAAATCTGAGCTGTGTCTATGCTATGTACACTCATAAGTGATATATAGAACAGGTCATTTTTTTAAGAGATCTTTAAACATATTTTCAGGCCCACTAACTTTTCATTTATTCATCGTGTGACTGTTTTTGTAGAGATAACGACAAATAAAATAAAGTCTTTTCTGGGAACAATCAATCTCTATGTATATATAATGGCAATTGAACACTTCTCACGAAATCCTCGTCAGGTAAAAGCTTCATGTTTTCTGCCATCATCTCTGTTAAACGGACGGGAGTCTTGGTCACCAACGAAAATTGGCTCGTAATTATTGGTTAATTTTTAAAGTAATGAAGGTTCAGCACTGGTTTGCCCAACATTTCTTGAAGGTACGAACGGGAGCGTCACCTGAGGGTGCCTTCTTGAAGCGTAACTTAGTTGTGGTCACGGCATGCAGCCAAGCAGTAAAAACTCTGCATTGACTGAAGAGGTTCTGACCAACAGGTATGGACCAAACAGGAGGGGTTTTTTTATCAAGTTTTAGTATTTCTTTCTGGTTCTATGTTTTGTTTTGTGAACACCATGATTGTCTAGTAAATTCGGATGATTTATCCCTTAGTCC
Organism: Ceratothoa steindachneri; assembly: GCA_963969495.1. NCBI lineage: Eukaryota > Metazoa > Arthropoda > Malacostraca > Isopoda > Cymothoidae > Ceratothoa > Ceratothoa steindachneri. The sequence goes on along the minus strand of OZ018317.1, from coordinate 110,789,286 downwards.
CAGTAAATATTAAACTGCTTATTTAAAGCAAACCGTCTATGGCAATCTGAGCAGAGGTGTTTAAGCAAGTATTGAGTAAAAAGAACTGTTCTCTCCACGTGTCTTAGAAAGCCAGGCGCACAGCATCAACATTCCTGAGTTTTGTTGACATTAGGATTTGCTATAAAAAATTTAGATCTATCTATAGTTTTAATTTTAAACATGACTTTATTTTACTTTTATCTGTACAAATTGTTTAAAATGACAGAATGCCCTGATTTCTTCTCACTATTTATTAATACCCTTGAAATCTGCTAACGGCAATTTCTCTCATACCAAGTATATTAGGACGAGTCTGATACGGTACCTCCTCGGTTTGTCCGCAAGATCCTCTTCTTTTGGATACCCTACTTGGTTCGTCGGCTTCAATTTAAAGATGTTCTGGCGGATTTTTTTATCCAAATTAAAATGAAGCACGCTTGATTTTAAATAGAAGCCGGCCTATTTATCATTTCATTATCATTAAGAATTCGGAAAACTTCACTCATTAATTCACAAATTATTGGAGAAGTACGAGAAGATAGGTGAAATTAACACCTGAAATATTGTAATCCAATAAAGAAATGAATTTCTCCCTCTATGTCCTTCCATTTATTATACAAATTAAATAAAATCTCTACAGGAGCAGCCCAATTGAATATATATATGTATATATATATATATATATATATATATATATATATATATATATATATATATATATATATATATATATGAATTACACCTTCAATTTTTTTAATGACATGTATTTATTTTCATTAGTTTCTTGAGGATTTTATTTATTTATCTCCATTTTTACTACAAAAATTCTTCAATCATCCTTTGCCTTCTAATTTCTTTCTTTATTTTTGTCTTCCAAATTTTTGCAGGACTCAAAAATCTCTAATAGGTTTTGAGTTATACTAATTCAAAGTACGGTTAACTTTTGGGGGGACACCCGGTATAGTTACAATCGAAATAGTTATATTAAATAATAAATGCAATGCAGCACAATTATTGGCACGGTTTGACGTTTGGGCAGGATTGTATCAAATTTCTTTCAATCTGTAATGGAGAAGTGCCATTTTTGATTTGTCTAGTGCGAAGGTAGAACGAATGCGGTCAAGGAAATTGTTAGAAAGGATTGGTGTCACGACAAGAATAGGAAGAATTTCAGACCATCTAAGATACATCCAAAATTTGGCACTGTGTCTATCGAGTATAGGGATGGGTGCATTATTTTTGTCTGAAATTTTAAAGCGAAAACCACTGAGGGCATCTTCCACCAACTGATTGTAATCAGAAATATGTAAATAAAAAGTGTTGCAGATACAGGAATCAAAAATGAGGGAAAGATATACAGTATAGCCGCAAATCCTCCTGGGAGATTTAAGCCCTGGAGGGCAAATAATCTCCGATGTCGGAGCCAGAATTGTTCACTATCATCTAAATGTCAGCTGCAACATTGTTTCCATGCAAAACTGCCCCCTCCCCCTTTCGGGTATATAGATAATAAGAAGAATAAGGTCTGCTGCCCAAAAAGTCGCGTGCTCTCATTTATTCTGATTTCGACCTTACTACCTTCAAAACTTTTAATAATTTCTGGACTAACTTTGGGAGGACCATGGCAATTCTATAATTTGAAATAGCATGTAAAACAACGTAAGCATATCAAATTTCGTTAGAATCAGCCAAATAATTATAACGTTATTATAAAAACACAAGAAAAACAAAACGGGGAGCGACCGACCGACCGACGACATAGTGAGATGTAGTCACTCGCGACTAGAAATTGGCATATTAGAAAGGTAAAGGTGGGGCGTCATTTTAAGAACACCAACCTAAATGGGAGCCAAAAGGGAGTTGGTGACCCCTTTCCCCCCGGCCCCACCCAGGAATGGATGGACGAAGCCTACGAAATTACCCGTTGATCCAGTAAAATAAGTTTGGAAGTGTTTGAAGATTAAGTGGTTAAATAGAGGGAGGGGAAGATGCTGCTATATGTCCTAAATACATCTGGGTTACCCCTATTACTGGGGCAGTGGGCACCAACAAATCAGGACGGAGATCCAGTGAAAAGCTGAGCTGGATGAAAGAATCCCCTAGCTGAGTCTGAGACGAGTGAAAGTCAATTTGCTGCCTCGGAAAACAATCTATCAAGGCCATTATTATTCATTAATTCTATTTTTTATTTATATTTGAAGGAGACAAAGCAACAGGATTATCCATGTCTATTATTCAAAGGATACAAGCCAACGGTATTATTCCGACATGAAAATAATTTTGAACGACATCCCAATGCTTACGTTTGATTGCTCGCTTTGTCCAAATCCATTGTTTGAGGCTTCAATCCACGCATTTTCCTCCCCACCATTTACAATCCTTCTCCTCCATAATTATAAATTCTTTTTGTCTTCCCTGTCTAAGGAAGCGAGAGATAACTCATTAAATTTATACGTCAAACTAAAATCCAATAATGATTAAATTTTCTGTCACAAAGACGCTATCATGGCCACTAGAAAGGTTTTATTTTTTTAAAGAGCAGAGTAAATAATGGAAATTAGTGGGCTTTACCAGAATATTTATAGATAGTTATTCTTTTCGACCAAAAAGTTTGTCGTAAGATAAATGAATTAAGTAAATAAAAATATGTGGAAGTTTTTTTTTCCCTCCGAATTTATTGAGTTCAAAAGTTTTTTCTTAATTGGTAGTTGTGGAAACGAGCGAGAAAATGTCTGAACGAAGCGGAGCTCAAGTTATTTTTTTAGCCGCGGGTGACTCTACATCTCGTTATGCGATCGGTCAGTCGGTAGGTCCCCGTTATGCTATTTTTTTGTTTTTTGTAATAACACTGTAACTATTCGGCCAATTCTAACGAAATTTGAAAGCCTTATGTTTTTTCACATTTTTTTCGAATAATATAATTGCCAAAGTCCTCCCAAGGTTAGCCCTGGAATTATTTTGTTTTGGCAAGAACATCATAAATATTCGTCCCATTTTAAAGAAATTTGAAACTCGTATGTTGTTTTACATCCTCTTTCGAATAATATGATTGCCAAAGTCATCTCAAGGTTAGCCCGGGAATTATTTTTTTTCAATAACATCACAACTATTCGGTCGATTCTAACGAAATTTGAAACTGTTATATTATTTTACATTCTTTCTTGAGTGATATAATTGTCAAAGTCCTCCCAATTTTACCCTTGGAATTACTTTGTTTGGGTCATTATTATTCGGCAGATTTAACAAAATTTGAAATCATTTATGTTGTTTTCTATTCTCATTCGAATGATTGATTTTTCAAGGTCCACCCAAGGTTAGTCCATGAATTATTGAAAGTTTTGAAGGTCTTAAGGTTATAAATCAAATAGGTGAGAACACGTGATATTTTGGTCAGCAAAACCTTGTTTAAGTTTGTGTTGAGAGATTTATTTGTTCGTAAGTTCCAAAAAGGGATATTAGTTCGTACTTATCCCTTAAGTTTTCAGATGGCTGGAAGTGCTCTAAACATAGCGAGTAGTGTTCTATTTGCATTCTTTGTGACGCTGCCTACGTTTCATTATTCCTATTATTGTTGCAGTTTCATTATCTTTAATTACCTCTTCTATCGACTTCCATATTCAGAAAAGACACTTAACTCCCTAAATAGTGATTTCCAGCCTTATTCATTAAGGGTCTTTGTTCAAAATGTAAATATGAAACTTGCCTTTATTGTTCCAATGCCTCAATGATTATCATTTTGTCTTTCCTGCAGTTTTATTTATTTACAATACCAAATTCTAATTGTTAGTTTGTTAATATTATTTTTTCTTCATTTATTAAATGTTTCTGTTTTATTGTTTTGGTTTTATTCTTGTTCTATGACTTATTCTTTCATTGTGATTATTCCATACTCTTCATTGCAATTTCCTTTCCTCCTCACAATACTTCGCACCAGAATGTTTATACAAATTCCATTGTATGTGTGTCTGTATATCGCAGTGGCGGATCCAGGCTAAAAATTTAGGGTGGACTAAGCTGAATTCTCCCTCTGAGTAGTTTGAGAAAAGGGCCTTGATCATTAATTATGGTTATCTTGCAACCATTGATGATAAATAACAGTATCTCGCATAGGAGTGATACTAACTTTCTCAGATTTTTTTTCACACATCAGAAAATTAAGAATTTTAGTTTTGGGACGTCAGCTAAGGGATAATACTGAATTTAATAATTATTTTTGATATTTACCTGTATTTTGTACATGTATCATATAAGGTACATTTGATCGCAAAGGTTTAAAAAACTGCTTTTATATAATATATTTTATATTATTACATAACTCTTTCTGAATAACAGAAAACAAGTATGGCCTTAAAAAATAAATATAAACATAAATTTGGCTGAAAGGGTTAATAAAAACATCCAACACACAGCCTTGGCCACGGTGTTTTGCACGATCATCAACCACCTGTTTGTTCCTCTTCTCAAATAAATTGATTACACTTTCTATTCTAACATCAATTTCGTTGTAAACACCCAGCACCGCAGGGTCATTGAAGCGTTCTTGAGTCAGTTTGGGAGGGGGGGGGCTTTAGGCCCCTAGCCTACCCACTGGATCTGCGCCTAGTCTATCCCCTTGCGTTTCTGTATTGTATGAAAAAGTGCTAGAAAATTTAGTTATTGAGTTTTTCTAACAAATTTCAGAACCAATGAGGCTAGTTAAACTAGTATCGTCCGTCTCTCTCAAATTTATATTTATTTTTCTTTCCTTTATCTCTATTCGCCTTTTTCCTCAGTGGTTTCTTTTTTGAAGACAGAAACTTGGTTTCTGTTACTGAGTTTTAGTTTAATATTTTCTGACAAATATCAGGATTTTCTTTCTTATTACACTTTGTGATAAAATAGAAATTTTCTCATTTATATAAGTACCAAAATTTACTAAAAAAAAGGATTATGAAATAGATTAGATTGTATGGTAGATTGGATATGTCTGATACTCAAGATTTGAGCATTGGTTCACCCACAGCCGGTTTGCTGAAGCATCAGCAATCGGAGCGCCGTCGCTTAATCAATACTAGAAACCGTAATAGGGAGAGCAAAAAATATCTTTTTAGATTAAAAAAATGGAATTTTCAGTTTAGTATTTTTTTAATATTTTTACCGTTATGTATGATTTATAAGTGACCGCAAACGAATATATGAATGTTTTTGAGAGTCATTTGACGAAGATAAATATTTTTTTTTAATATTTGTTCATAATTATATTTTAAAATTGCAGCGAAGCGCAAGCTAGCCCCGTAGGGGCTAGCTTGCGCTTCGCTGCACTCGCTAATAGCCCGGCGTGCTGTTGAACCTCCGGCTTATTTGGCCTTTTAACCGGTTTTTTAACCCCCTTTCATTACGATTTCTTTATTCTTTGTTTAAACACCAATTGAATTTCCTTTAAAGTAAAAGGAAACAAAAAAATAGGTATAAAAAATCATTTATTTGTTCATTATTAACCCACATCGTACAAAAATTCATTCATTCTGAATTTCTTTCTTCAACCCGCTTCTTATTTTTAACAACCTGGAATTCTTCAATTTTTCTTCTTCTTCTTCTTCTTTTTAGTATTATTATTATTATTATTATTATTATTTTGGGTGATTAGAACGGTAGTCACCACATCAGGGGGAACTACATGATCAATCACAGCGGTCATGTCCTTGCCAACATGATTGGAGATTTGGAGATAAGGGTCCTGATTATATATGAGTTTACGCATCACTGCTCGAGAACCGCTTCATTTTTTAGTCTTGAACTCTCCCAGCGCTTTCCGGAATGACAGCATGATTTGGGGTCGAGCTTAGTCTACATAGAACCGTCATGCTAGTAATTACTTTCCCATTCAACTATTATTTTCTAGGTCCCTACCACTTGAGAAACCACTTCAGTGGTGTTAAAAGCGGTCGCAGTGGTCTGCATTTCCATTCGCTAAGTTTAGGTCGGTTGATGAGGCCGTTGGGTTCTTCTGCGGTAACCTCATCGCCGTGGATCTAACTACCACTCTTAGAACGCTTGGCGTTTTGCACGCCACCCGCTTTATTAGTATCCGTCCGAATGTAAGACGGCCTTCATAGAGAAGATATAGCCCTAGCGATAGCGATTGATAATTTTCATATCCGAATCCCTAAGAAATGTTCGATTTCGCGTACGGATAGGGATGAGTCATTTCTGGCCCAATAGTGTAAAAAGAGAAAGTCCCCAGAGAAGTGTCCTCAGCATTATACTCTTTGCCCTGAGCAGTAGCGTTATCACCTCAGTGCTGCCGGAAGATGTTCTCGCACACTCTACGCAGATGACCTTTTGATCTCTTTCGGTACAGCTCAAATATGAACTCTGGAGCATCGACTGTAACCAAAATGGATTTGCAAACGAAGCGGACAGCTTTCGGTTAACTTGGACCAAGACTAAGGCAAGGCAATAAACCAGCTATCCACGACTCCACTTCGATCCTGCCTTGTTCCTAAACGAGGTTTGCCTGTAAGATGTGTATTCTGACCGTTTCCTTGGTTTTGTTTTTGACTGACACCTCAATTGAGAGGTACAAATTCGCAGTTTCGTTCAACGCTTGGGGTGCATTTTCAACACCTCTGTTGAAGACATGTTTGTCGATGGCACCTACTCTGCGCCATGTACATGCCTTATGCGCTTATACACCTAGTCTGGGCATCTCTCTCACTCTTCTACAACGTCGAGAGTGTTGCGTTCGACCTTTTGGAAGCAGACTTCCTGTCACATTGGATCAGTGCCATTGTGATACGAGTATATAGCAACTCACAAATCGCCTTGAGAACTCTCGTGGAATTGGAATCCCTGCCACCTCGAATGGTTTGTGGTATCCATGATTCCATCGTTGTCGTTAACCATAAAGATGTCGAGATTAACTTCTGCTAGGTTCCTGGGCATGTAGGAATTTCAAGGGATGAGCACGCCGTGGGTGCAACGAAGAGTCCGAGAGGCCTTAACCATAGCCCAGCGTTTCGCTCTTCTGAACTTAGGTCAGCCCCCCGAGAAGCCAGGAATTGACGATAGCAGAAGGCCGATGAGAACTTTAAGATGCAGACCCGCTCTCTTGCGCCTTACTACGACAAATGCACGCTTCCCCGGGCTGTTCGATACATTCTTTTGAGTGTTCCATTCTTGGTGATCTTCGCGCGCGTTACCTATCCCAGTACTTAGAGGAGTTAGATCGCTAATACTTGTCATATCTACTCGGAAAGTGGTTGTGCATTCTTTTTTGTTTATTTTGGTTAGGGCAGTGTTCGTTTTCGGTCTCTTTGTTGATTATTTCTTGTTGTCGCTGTTTGTTTTAATTTAATCTAAAACGGATGTCTTATTTTGCTTTCGTTGATTTATGCCCTCGGAGGCAGTCGCCAGAGTGGCGCTTTAAAAAATCCAGGTGAAATATTTATTAACATGGGCTAAATTTTCACAACACTGCTTCCAAAACGTCATACAAACGTACGAGCTGCGCAACACTATATTCCCTCACAGGCCCACACTAGTAACTGCAGCTATATGTAAACGCCATCCCGCTAGTAACGCGGGTCACTCATTAGTACAAAAACAAAACTCTTGGCGTACCAGACAACCCATGTAAGTGTTTTAGAATTAAAGGCATAATTTTTAATCATACGAGTCAATTAATTACTTATCACTTACTCTATAATTTAAGAAGGGGAGTTTTTTGATTATTTGAATAATAATTTCTTCTTAGTTTGGTTAGGACTTCTGTTTTTTATCAAAGTTATTTCTAATAATTCTTTTATAATATAAAAAAAATGGTGAAGTTCAGAAATAAATATAAGTATCGAAATTTTGTGAATTTTGTAAAACCCCAAGAATTACAAATGGTGAAGTTCAGAAAATTTATTTTTATATATATTCTTCTATAACTATATTTTAACAACGTGATATTTTGAAAGAAGCGAAATTTAGTTTAAAGTTCCTTTTTAAAATTATTATAATTGGCGAAGTTCAGAAAATTTATTTGAAATGTAACCATGGCTGTTTTTTTTTTAGATTTTAAATTTTAATCTTAGTAGAGAAGCCATTGCCCAGTATTATTATCTAATAGAACAATTTTAATCTAAGATTGCAGCCTAGGGCGTGTTAAGTAGGTAACTTTTAAGCCCGGTGCGAACCGACCCTTCCTAGGCCAAGAGATTGAAGCGTCCGTTAACCCATTCTCGGCAATGCAGATTCAGTTATTTTCATCTTACATCAGCTTCAACTCTTCTTTCTTTTCTGACCAGCAATTTTACTTCCTACATCTTTCCGCTTTAGAATTCCAGGACCTGTGGGGCCTATTAATACCCTCAAACATTCGAGGATACAAACTGAAATCACAAATAGATCAATAATTTTAATAAGAGTAAAAATGGTGACCTCCTCTTCGCAAATTTTCCAAGCTACATCAATCGTGATCGTTTCTTACTTTCAGCTTCTTGTCCCTGTGAATTCGTGTGGACTAACCGGATTTGATCAGAGATGTTATGTACATTGGCCAAGATTTATAAATAATAATCTATTGTGTACAGTCTATTGTTCATTTAAGGCCTCCTTTCTCTCTTCATAATTACGACCAATAATTAATCTATTCAAAATATTTGAAAATACATTTGTATACACGATCGGTTCTGTGTGCATGTATTTTTCCACGAATACATGTATTTTTCTTTCAAATTATTCTGTGTTATGGTAACCTTGAACAAAATATGTGAGCTACATTTTACATTAATAGGGGAAATCGACACATCGATTTGTTTCCAAATATGCGTGAAATTAAATTAAACAGAATCATTCTTTAACGCTTATGAGACCCTAAATCATACCAAATCCTTCTAAATTGAATTTTTTGGCCTGTCGAGGGACAATAACGAGTAAAATGTTTGGAAGGCGTTCGCACAACAACGTTATAACTTATTTCAATGAAACGAAGGCTTTTAAGGAATAAGAGAATGATTTGGCTTGTTATGAAATACCTCTGTTATCTGTTTTAACGTGTAGCCTATGGGTCTATATTTTCTTCCCTTTACCTAGCGCCTTCAGCCATATTTATTGACACTTCAGCCTTCTTTACTTCTACCAAACCTCCGAATCCGGTTATGCCATATTAATTAGGCAGAAAATATAAAATAAATGGACATTTCAAACTTCGTTTGAATGATTAGATGGTGCAGGGAGAATGAAATGTAGATTGAGGATTGCCTTTGCTTTTGCATAGCAGGAAGTAGGTCAGCACTCTCCCAAACTCTTTCATTCGCTTAGGTTTAACTCAACAAATATAGCATATTACTTGCGAGCACCTAAACGAAGAGATAACAAGGCGTTGACAACGTTTTTTTAAAATTGTCTCTCGAAACCTTCGATTATATTCTCTTCCTCCTTAACGCTTGTCTCTCGGCCATTACTTTTAATCTCTTCGTCCCATTTTAAATCATCTTTTTATTATTCACTTCGTTGTATTATTTTCTTCTCATTTTTATCACATTGAATTACTATTCCTAATTACAACTTTGGTTACCATAACCACTTACCAGGTTAGCAAATCATATATTAATCTTGGATTAAGTTGTATTTTCTTTTTTTATACATTTATCCTGAGTGAAAATCAATTTGGGCTTCCAAATTCGTCTTATTTCTCTTTATCAACTTCGTCAAAAATAAAGATTAGTCGATATCTTTTCTATATATGACGAGTTTCATTTTTTTCCCTTCCAATAATCCAAAGATTATAAGAATATTCATGCCCATTTTCTTATTGGTAGCCATTATTGACAACCGCTGTCAACTCTTGACGAGAACCAAGCGCTATTAGTTGTTTGGGTTTTTGCCAGGAAATTGACGGAAAAATTATTTGGCGCTAAATCTGAAGTTCTTTTCCTCAATGAACAGTTTATTTCTTAATTTCAAAAGTCATGACCAATTCTTTGGAATTTGCCATTTATTTAAGTGCATATATATATATATATATATATATATATATATATATATATATATATATATATATATATATATATATATATATGCGAATCGTCGTAAATGGACACATAGATCCTCGAAAGGTGATTACTCGCATTTAGCATGCGAGTCCCTCCCCGCCCGCCCACATCAGAAGAGATGCTTTCATCAATATCCACATATATTTTAGATGCTACTCAATGAAGGATCCTACAAGGATAAACTACCCCCAAAGAAATTGTTTTATGCTCTGAATGCAGAAGAAAAGACCGCTCTTGGCGTTCTGGCCATAATCAAAATAAAAAGTGCATCAACTGCCAATGAAATCACAGGACTATGGCCATATCGCGCATAAAAGAAGTGAAGTCATCAAGAAGAAGAAACAGAAAATACAGCAAATTACGACAACGCAAAAAAGACATATGCATGCATCAATGACCAAGAGAAAGCCACATGGCCGGTCAATACATATAAAGTTTGACGATACCTCAAATGTAGAAATTCTTGCATGTATTTTGCACTTACACATGATGAATATTGCAAACCCAGGCCCATGCGCATCAACACAACAATATGTTGATAGCTGATTATGCAACAGAATTTGACTAATTCTTGTTCTTGGGTTAATTGTGTTGACAATTGTTCGTAACTAAAGTAAATGAAAAAGTCTATTTTGATCCAAAAACTTTGCTTTTGTAGGTAAGGCCCTGAATTTCTAAATTTGAAGATTTGAAAAATAATGCTAGGGTATTATCAAGTTCGGAAAACACATTGAGAACATATAAAAGACAGACTTTATTTTTTTTTTTAAAGCATGGTAGGAAGTTGTAAATTGTATTTAATTAAACAATGGAATGTTGTAGAATAATATATGTTTCAAGTAAACTTAAAACATTCTCGATTTAATAAGAAAGTTCTTGAATTTAGTTGAATTTTATTAAGTTTCAAGAATTTTCCACAACTTGCCCGAACACACCGCTGGGAACTTCTAGAACCTTCTGGAATATTCCGGAATATTGCTTCAGAAATATTTATACAGGGATTTCCAGATCTGCTATCATTTCAAGAGGGTGCAGTCATTTTCACAGCGTCTATGAGAATGTATGAGAATGTATGCCAACTGGGGACCAAGACAAACCCTGGGTTTTCAAAGATAAGAAAATGTTTTGTTGTAAAGAGTAAAATATGAAACGTCACATGTATTTAAGCTCTTCTGTTTGTTTGTAAGCCAAAAGAATATTAAAGGATAGTTTTTACTTCAAAATGATGATATAGAGGGAAATGAAGAGCCATGAAGTTTGCCATAACTAGGATTTGGTATCAAAGTGGCAAAAGTGCACCTGCTATTTCCTATCCTCTATTGCAATCAGTACCGTCACACTGAACAGTGATAATCATCCTGTACCTACCACTTGAGAAAGGAAAAAAGCTACCCTTAGAACGAAGCAACCATTTAGAAGCTCAAAAGATCAGTGAAAATGTAGATTGCATTCTCAGGGATATGGCTGGTGAGAGGAATCCAGACTATCCAAAATCAAAGATGCTCAATGACCTTGTCAGAGATCTTTGCCCCTCAAAGTCAAATGCTAAGCTTTTGATTTCCACGCTCAAAGAGCGGGATGTTGTGTATAAGAATGTGCAAGTGACAAGCCAAAGGAAACCTCATAAACTTATTTTTCAAGAATTTTACTTATCAAACTAGGCTATGCTACTGCACTGGTGTATCTAGTATGTTGGGTCCAAGTTGAAGTACATGTAATCCAGGTGAGTGAAGGATCTTCATTTACAGCTCCTCAAGAATCATTCAAACTGTACTTTTCTGTAATTGGGATAAGCATCCATCCCTTTCCTTTGCTCAGTCAGTATATCACAAGGACGACTACAACAGTGTTAAGTTCCTGCTATTAGCTTTGAATTATGATGAGTATGACTAGAAAATGATTGAAGACTTCAAAATGATAGCCTTTATGATGGTCTTCAAGGAGATTTAACCAAGTTTCCATGTTATATCTGTCTTTAGGAGAGTAAGGATACTATAGCACATTACGATAAGAAGAAATGGCCACAAAGGACTGAGTTCTCTATAGGGGGGTATAATGTTAATCATGAACAATTGATAGACCCTTAAAAGGTAATTTGCCGCCATTGCTTTTTAAACTAGGTCTCATGAAGCAGTTGTTAGAGCTCTTGACAAATAGTCTGCAAGCTTCCAGTACCTTCAAAATTTCTTTCCTAAAACCTCTGAGCTGTTTTTCTTTGTTGGACCACAAATTAGGAAAATCATAGGATGTTCAGAATTCCCTGAAAAGCTTAATAAAAAGAAAATAGAAGCATGAAAGAGCTTTGTTTCGGTGTGTCGGGGATTTGGGGGGCAACCACAAGGCTGACAATTATGTGGAACTGGTTAAAAACTTAGTGTAAAGTTATGGCTAAATTAGCTGCAGGGTGTCACTGAAGGTCCACATCCTTGATACCTCGATGTAAAACTTATTAAATAGAGGTAACTAGGTTAGGGAAAGAGAAAAAAATAGTAACAAGTGAATTGCAAAAGACAGTTTAAACGCTTAACAAAAAGAAAATAAGAAACAATATACATAAATACATCACTAATAGAAAATTGCGCGATACTCACACGAAAGAATATCTAAAATACAATTCTTTCAAACACTTTGCAAATCTCTACCTTTTTTCAAATTTCGCTCTGCTAATTTTTTCCTAACTTATTCACACATGATACATACAGAAGACCCCTGGGATAGGAGTCACGAAGGAGCAGTGAGTTAAAAGCGGATTTAGTTAGCTTAACGGTTCTTAGCCCACGTAAGCTATATGTCCTACGACTGCTTAGGTCACCTTTTTTGCCTCTTAGTTTAATTTTTACTGTTATATCTTGAACCTTTTTTCCCCCTCCTCTCTCTGTCTCAGTCACACATCCCTAACTACTTCCGCTCTAAGTCTGGTGGGGATCTATGTAGCAAGAGTTCGGAACGCTACAGAGGAGTGACTAGGCAGCCACTCCGATGAGTGCCAAAGTAGAGATGGTATTTAAAGAAAACCTCAACAAAAGTGTAATTACTCAAATAAAAGTACCAATGTAAAATATTTAGTATTGCTAGAGTAAATATAGAAAATGGTAATTGAATGATTAATATCAGCAATATTAAATCAAATAATTGGTGATAGGTAGCGTTGGCTTTGAATAGGAGACAGAGATAAATGAAACATAGAAATGGGGGCTTAAATTTACAATAAAAAGACTGGGAAGATTTTCAAATATGTAAATTAGTTAGCGAGTATATAATTGTGAAAATCTATTAAGTTAAGGCGTTTTGATTTATGAATTTAATAATTATATAAGACGGTTTTAAATGAATTTTAAACGGAGAATCAAAGCAAATTGTCAAACTACCTAAACGCGAAGGTTTTTAATACTGAAAAGGTTTAAAAGAACTTGGTATATGCGAGATGGAGGCACAAAGTGACGCATCCTTGGAACACAAGGTTAGTTGGTAGTTCCACACCAGCCTACTGATTAAATTCCGATTAAATGCTCATTAAATACTGTATTCATTAATTTGTCAGCAAGTGAATGGTACGTATTTCTCCGTTTAAACCTGCTTTGGGCCAAAATTGATCCAAGATACTGTGGATTTATCATGCATCTCCGTGAACGTTACTCAACTTCTTTAGATATATAATTATAAAAATAAGTTTTAGCGCTATCAATTTTTATTATCTTGCACATAAATATGTATATATTAGGTTGGAAACAAATTTTCCACAAACCTTTTTTAAAAAGTTTATTTATTTATAGATTTACACAGGGTGTACGACCAGTTAATGTGTAGTGGCCTAATCTTTCCTAGGCTTCGCTAGAAAGTGCATAGTGAGCTAGAGCCTTAGTTACACTAGGTCACTAAGTACTTTCAAGCTAGGCCTAGGAATCCTCGACTAGGACACAGTAATTAGTCGGACACCTTATATGGTTGTATGATTGCTAGTCCATCCTAAACGCTGCCCAATCGCAACGTCGTATCAACCAAGCATTTGCAGAAGACACAATAAGTCATCGCACAGCCTACGATTGGTTTAAGAAATTTCAGCGTGGCCAATTAGATCTCTAAGATCAGTCAAATATTGGTCAACCCTCAATATATGTATAATTGTGTGTGTGTGTGTGTGTGTGTGTGAACATGTAGAATTACTAATATCAAAATTATATTAAGTTATCAGGCAATGGCTTCGCCACTCCCCACTATGGGGGGAGCTTGCGCTTCGCTACTAAGATTAAAATTTAAAATCTAAAAAAAAAGCATCCATGGTTAAATTTGTATAAATTTTCTGAACTTCGCCAATTATAATAATTTTAAAACGGAACTCTAAACTAAATTTTTTCCCTTTCAAAATATCACGTTGCTAAAATATAGTTATAGGTAAAATAAAAAAGCAGCCTTACCTTATTTTTAATAAATTTTCTGAACTTCACCAATTGTAATTCATTTTCTTTTTAAAAGATTAAAAAGCATTAGATAATCCTATTTATTTTTTCTGAACTAAACTATTTTGTTTTTTCAAACTCAAAATGAATGATTAGAAATTACCTTGATAAAAACTTAAAATATACTTAAGTCATAACCAAACTAAGATGAAATTATTATTCAAATACTCAAAAAAGTCCAGTTTTTAAATTATAGAGTTAGTGATGATGATGATGATGATGATGATGATGTTGATGATGAAGATGATGATGATAACACTTAATGTATAAAAATCTCAAATTTATATTCAAATGTGTTCTACAGTCATTGGCAAAAGTTTTGAGACGACTATATTTTTTCATATAATAAATTTAATAGAACTAATAAAACATTGTATGTAATTTGATATGTTTTTATCATAACTTGAAGAGGAAATATACAAAAGCTTAGAGCCCAAACCAATTTTATTAATAAATATATTCAATTGATGCGGGCAGTGAATATTTTTTATGATGTCCCCTGTTCTTCAGCAGTTCTTCAATTCATTTGGGCACGCTGGAAACCATATTTGCGATGATATTTTGACTGATATTCGTTCCTTTTTGTTCAACAATCACCCGCAATAGCTCACAATCAGAGGGTTTTTGTTTATCAAGGGCTTCATTATCGCTCTCAAATTCTCTATTAGATTCAAAGCCGACGAATTCTCAGGCCAAGGTCTCAAAAGTTCGATGTTATTTTTAACCAAGAACTTGGTAACTGCATTATTTTGTGCGCCATCATGCTGAATAAATGCAGTTATTATCACCAAATTATTCCTGAACTGTAAGAAAAAGGCGCAAATGAAGCAAGTTTTGGTAACATTTTGAGTTCATGGCAGTTTTCTTGGGCAAAACTTTTAGTGTTCCAATTCCCTTAAATGAGAACCAGCCCCATACATTAAAAGTATCCGGATGCTTTACCTGTGGGCACGACACAGGACTCGTGAAAGCTCTCCATTTTTCTTATTCTAATGAGAGATCATTCAGAACCTCCATAAAAGTGGAATGAGGCTTCATCAAAGTATATCACTTAGCCCGAGTCTTCAACAGTCCATTTTTATATTTCCTACTTTAATAGGAAATATAAAAAATGGACTGTTGAAGACTGTAAAGGTTTTCTTCGTGGGGTGAGGATTATTCGCGGGCCCTCCCGACTTGAGACATTTGTCTAAAGGTTTCCGCCTTACTGTAGTGCTGAACGTTCACACATACCTCGTTCCAATCGTAAGCAAGCTTGGCACTTGAGGCAACCCAATCCTTGAGCTTGTATCATATCATGAGGCGATCTTGACGTTCATTTCAAGCTCTTGAGCATCCAGAAAACCTTTTCACGGGAGTCTAACTAGTCTTTATAAAGTCATTAAAGATCCTAAAGATTGTGCTCCTTTATGACACACTCTTATCAACTATCTCTTTGCATTTCAGGAAACTTTGCTGCGGCACAACATTGGTTGGACGCTTTCTTTGGACAGCACCATTTCTAGAATTAAAAAAAAAATCACACATTTATTTTTACAAAAATTACTACGAAGTAGATTATAATTTCGAAAATCATTTATTGAACCCATATATATTATCATTTTTCTCTTTTGATCGAGTAGCACAGCTCTAGGGACTGAAAATCACCTCCTACAGGGACAGACAGGACCAGAACGTGAGTTTGGATACATCGAAAGAATGCACTGTTTTTTTCTTATTATTTTTTAAATGGGTTTTTTTAATAAACCTGCAATAATTTAAGCATTAGAATATTTCTTCTTGTCACGTAAATTATTAAAAATAAATAAAAAAAAACTATAGATTACTATTAAAACCTTTGGACATGAATGCACATTAGAATTTGTAGCAAATTTACATTCCAATATTTGCTCTACATTAAAATATACATTCCATTATTTGCTCTCCATTTTTCAAACATTATTCAGATTATAATTTCGGAAATAATATGTATATTTTTTATTCCTCTCTTTTAATATTTATTGGGTTATTTTACCGATTCTATATTATATTAAGCTTGTGTATCATAAAAAATTACTAATATAATTCATTATATTTCATTTAATTTGCATAACTAACTTCTATTTTTATATTTTGGCATTGTATTTTCGTCTTATATTTACTTACTTGTATCTATAATAAATTTGATTTCATTCAGAATTTTTTAATCGGGTGCGAGTCAGGTCGCGAGCGACACTACATCAATATGTCGTCGGTCGGTCGGTCGGTCGGTCGGTCGGTCTGTTTTGCTTTTTTGTTTTGTTTTTGTAATAACACTGTAACTATTCGGCCGATTCTAACGAAATCTGTAACCCTTTTGTTGTTTAACATTCTCTTTCAAATTCTATAATTGCAAAAGTCCCTCCCAAGCTTATCCCAGGAATTATATTGTTTTGACAATAACATCAGAACTTTTCGGCCGATACTCTGCTAGACTAGAATAGGCTATAATGTGCTATAATCTGCTAGGCAAGCCTAGAATATGCTATGCTATGCTAGGATATTATAGGTTTGGCTATACTATGCTAAGCTAGGCTAAGATATAATGTACAAGGGTAAAATATACCATGATAATTAAGGCTATAATTTGCTATAATAGGATAGAATATATAGTGCATATATTAGGATATACAATAATAAAATATGCTTGACTAACGTATAATAGTATAGTATAAGCTATACATGTCTAGGATAGTTAATGCTAGGCTAGGCTAAACTATCCTTGACTATGCAGTGCATGAAAGGATACACTAGGCTAGGCTACGCTATGATATGCTAGGTTAGGCTATGATACACTAATATATGCTACACTAGGCTAGTCTTCGCTATACCAGGCTAGGATAAGCGAGGTTTTGCTACTGTAGGCTAGGCTATGTTATCCGTATTATGTAACCCTAGGCATAGATAACGAATACTTGATTGGTAGCTTCGCCAAATTCCGGATTCTGCTACTTCCATAGTCATGCGATAAGCCAGCGCGGTTGTTTGCCACTATGCCCGCCAGGGGGCGATTCCAGTCATTGTTATGATTTACTTTGGGTGAAATGCTGCTGCCATCTTGGAAAGTTTTGAAATCATAAGTTAATTTGTATTTATTTGACGTTGTAGGCCTGTTAGCTCTAGTACTTGTAAGTAGTGAAGATGTGGAGTCCTGCTATTTAAGTGAATAAGTTATAATGTGTGTTAAATATGGGAAACCAGCATATGATACATATATGTTGCTTTGGGAAGGACGCTATAATGATCTAGTAATTGCAAACTTAGCCTTAAGCTTCACAATGCACGCGTTAATTTCTAAAATAACTTAAATGTTATAGCAATAATTACGTAAATAATACACTAATTTAAATTAATAATGCATTTACGCTACAATAAACTTAACTATTATCGAATGATTTTATTATTCATAGTATTGTATACGTTTGTAAACAAACGAGGACGATTAGGCTTAACAAGATTGCGATCGTCTAAAATTGTCAGAAATGACGTCCTTGAACACATTTTTTTTTTATACGGCAATAGCTCCTCCATTCGGCAAAAATATTCTCAAATATATATTTTTTATTTTGATTTCGTTAACCTTGTATCAGCGCCGATATATCGGTTATCGGCTAATTTACATATCGGTGCAACCCTAACCTATGGTATTGTTTATCCATAGATAACTGTTTATCATAACTGTGATATCAAAAGTCGTGACTACAATACGCACCCTAAACTACACCTTCACCGATGTCTTGGGTTAATCAAATCATTTCTGGCTGATTATTACGGTAAAATTATATTTTATTGTGGTTTATCATCACCACTAACTCTATAATTTAAGAAGGATAGTTTTTTGAGTATTTGAATAATAATTTCATCTTAGTTTGGTAATGACTTATGTTTTTTTAGCAAAGTTATTTCTAAAAATTCTTTTATAATATCAAAAACAAAATGGTGAAGATCCGAAATAAATATACGTATCGAAATTTTGCGAATTTTTTAAAACCCAAATGGTGAAGTTCAGAAAATTTATTTATATATGTTTTCTTCTATAACTATATTTTAGCAACGTGATATTTTGAAAGGGGGGGAATTTAGTTTAGAGTTCCTTTTTAAAATTATTATAATTGGCGAAGTTCAGAAAATTTATAAAAATTTAACCATGGCTGCTTTTTTTAGATTTTAACTTTAAATCTTAGTAGCGAAGCGCAAGCTTCCCTCGTATGGGCGAGTGGCGAAGCGATTGCCTGGTAAATTTATTAAACACGGGTTCAAAGACAGCAATAAAATCAAATTAATAATACTGTACTGTTATTCATATGATTACAAATGGCGTATTACTTTGCCAGAAAGGCTCGCAGCCTCTTAAAGTGTGTTTCTTACCAGGAGGATCTGGTAGAAGTCAACACCCTTATTCTCTCAGTACAGGCAGCCGACCCCGACAAGCTACCAGAGCCTTTCAGAGAGATGATTGAATTCCAGGACAGCGGCGGTCTCCTCCACCCCTCAAACGAGTGCATCCACATGGCCATGATGGCCGTGGAAGTCTTCAAGGCGATTACAACACCAGGCGAAAGGAGGGCCGAGTTCCTGGCAGCCTACTCTTCAGAAGAAGTGTTCGTGAGTGTCTACAAGGAAATAATGAGCAGTGACTTAGGCATGTCCCTGCTGGACTGTGAAAAGGGTTGCAGCCTGGTCAACACCGTTGTTCCTGCCATCGCCAGGTCCCTCTTCCATGTCATGGGCAAAAGTATGGTGTCAAAAGCTAACAGTCATGCCCATGCAAAAGTCAAAAGAAGAGTCATAAAAATAGATAATCCGGATGTACCCAAGAAAGCTACCAGGAACAAAAGTGACTACAAGAAGAAGAAAATTTCTAGGGAGAAAAAGTCCTAAGTCAATTTAAGTGTGCGTAGCCAATGACATTTGTTATGTATCTTTATTTTGTAGGGTAGATATTAGAATCCAGGTTAACGATGAAATAGGTTACTAGTACAGGGTGACTACACCTTAGATTCTTACTAGCTATTACTTTATTATACCTATTTCAGAATAAATAGTCGGTACTCACCCATGGGCTATGAAAAAGATTTATAAAATAAAAAAAAATGAAATTAAATGCGAGGGTCTAACTAAATGATACCCAATGGAAATATAATTGTTTGCTAGATTGGTCAGGTGTGGGCCCTGGAGGGATTTCTTCTTTTTTTCTTTAATTGATGCTACCTACTTTATTTTATTTATTAGAATATACCTTGAAATATGTTTGTACATTGGTCCCATGGTGCTTCATGCCAAATTTGGGGAGAATATCTTTAAAAATAAAGAAATAAAAACGATTTTTGTTTTATCCTGGCTAGCCCGACTATGGAATAGCCCGACTTTGAGCTACCAATCAAGTATTCGTTATCTAATAGTCTAGGCTAGGCAATACTATGATATACTATACTAAAGTAACTAGGGTAGGGTAGAGTAAGGTAGGCTATGATATACTATACTAGGCTATACTAGTCTAGGCTAGAATAGTATAGAATATACTAGGCTAGGATCCTATATATACTAGGCTAGTTTTTGTTAGTAACTTATGGTTTCTAGGCTAGGATAGGCCATACTATACATTATCTGCTAGGCTAGACTAGATTAGTCTAGGTTAAGTTATACTATGCCAAGCTAAGTTATACTATGTAAGGCTAGGCTATACTATGCTAGGTACGTTAGAGTATGGTATGTTAAGTTCTACTATTATAGGAAATTATAGGCTAGACTTGGTTATACTAAGCTAGGCTAGGCTAGACTAGGCTATCCGATGCTAGGCTAGGCCATATTATGGTAGGCTATGCTATGACATAATCTACTTTGTTATACTATGCTATACTATACTATATTATGTTATGATACCTATGCCAAGCAGGGCGAGGCAAGATTTAATATGTTAGGCAATCTAGGCTAGTCTATACTATGCTAGGTTTTATTATGCTAGTTGAGGTAACACTATGGTAGGCTATCCTACGGCAAGCCAAGTTTTGCTAGGCTACTATTCGAGACTATACTAGGATATACTATAAAATGCTATACTATTCTAAACAATACTACTATATGCTATGCTAGTTTATACTATGCTAGAAGATACTATACTACCTATACTATACTAGATTATACTTTACTATACTATGTTTTCTATGCTTTGCTGTACTATACTATGTTATGCTATAATATAATATGCCATGTTATACTATGATATAATATGATAAGCACCACTATGCAATAATATGCTATGTTATACTATGTCATAATGTGCTATGCTATACTATTCTAGACTATGCAATTAGGGTGTGACCATTTTTTCGTCTTTCCAATTTTATAAATGAGGTGTGACAAAACGTTAAAGACCGCCATTTTAATTAAAAAATATATATTTTAATATAATTTAGTTGGTCCACGTTTTTATTTTTTTTAATAATATAGTAACAATTCAGCCAATTCTGAGGAAATTCGAAACCCTTATGTTGTTTTACATTCTCTTTCGAATGATATAATTGCCAAAGTCATTCCAAGTTTAACCAGGGAATTATTTTCTTTTGGCAATAACATCATAACTATTCCAACAATTGTAACAAAATTCAAAACCCTTATGTTGTTTTACATTATATTTCGAATGATATAATTGCCAAATTTCCCTCAAGTTTAGCCTGGAACTTTTTTCTTTTGGCAATAACAGCATAATTATTCAACCAATTCTAACCAAATTTGAACCTATTATGTTGCTTTACATTTTCTTTCGAATGGTATAATTTCTAAGGTCCTTTTAAGGTTTGCCCGTGAATTAGATTTGGGGGCAATAACATCATAACTATTCGGCTGATTCTAACGAAATTTAAAACCCTTGTATTGTTTTAAATTCCCTTTCAAATGATATAATTGTCAAAGTCACCCAAGGTTAGCCAGGAAATTAGGGGTTTTTGGCAATAACATCATAACTATTCGTCCCATTTTAACGAAATTTTAAACTCTGAAGGTGTATACATTCTCTTTCGAATAACATAATTGCCAAGGTCTTCCCAAGGTTACTCGGGAATTATTGAAAGTTTTCAATGTCGTAAGGACATAAATCAGAATTAGTGAGGGCATGCGACCTTTTGGTCAGCAGAGCTTGTTTTATATGAGAGTTTCAGGGCAGAGCCAGCGCAGTTTCTCCTAACGAACAAGATAGGAATGAACAAGCAGAATTGTAATGAGAATATTATTACGTATAACAAATATTTCTAATTGAAACGGTTTAATTTTTAAGCAGTGCAGTTCTGAAATTCATTAATTCGTACTTCATATCATTGACAAGTCAATATTAATTATTTTTATATTAATAGTGCCACCATTTTTTAAGCCAAAGGTAAGCTATAATCTATTTAATAGACGAAGATTTGGGTTTCCTCATTTTGCAATGGACTGATTTTAAGTGAGAGGGGAATGACATGATTATTTTGGTTGGCGCTCCGTAAGTTCTTGTGGAAGGCTTTGGCGCAGAGGGAAATTCACTTGACTGAGCCTTGAGATTAGATAGGATGGGTTTATCGAAGGTGTCTTTGTGATCGGGGTAATTAAAGGACTTCGAAAGGACACGGCAGAAGATAACAACTTTATTCTTAAATTGGCCTTCTAAAAGGGGCAAGTGGAAATGTCTCGATTTCCTTGCGGTCGGTGTGTAGGCTTCTATTTTACACTAAGTTTAGAGTTTAGAGGTGGCAGGATTTAGGCGAGTTAACGGGGTTTCGTAACGCTTTGACTTAATGATCAAATGAATTAACTGCCGAATATTGACTACTGCATTCTGAATAATACTGATCCCTCTCTGTCTCTCGATTTCTATATATATATATATTGTGTCGTCTCCAAAGGGCATGACCTTGACTTGTCTGTGGGGAGGATCCAGTAATCTAATTTGTTCGTTACTTCAACTCCTTGGGCGCAATTCCATAAACTATGTGTACTTGTTCTACCCACATTTCCCCATGTGTCAAATTTATCTTAATTATAGGGAATCCCTTGTCTCTTACAACTCTTTGTGAAATTTCTCCGGTCAAAGCCTGTATTTGTTCAACTTGCCTGTTGTGATTTTGCTGATAATTATTCTTAGCCCGCGTAAGTTGTGTGAGCGCAAGATTCGTATTTGTTCAGGTTCTGACCTTTGATAGTTGTTTCCATTGTGTGTATGTTCGTGTGTTTCCACGCGACTTTAACGACCGCTTTCCTCATATCTATTTGTACAATTTGACATATATTTTGTTTCTTTTTCTGATTCTCTTAGGTTCTTTAGTTATTACACTTGGCATATTATTTCCTTAATTTACACACATAGTAACTTTTAGAATATGCTAAATCCACCGAGCGTCCATTTATGGAGTTCCTTCCTAGACCTATTAAATCCTGCAATTTGGGTGCCACAGGCCTACCTATTTTACAAAAAGAGCCCTACAATTTTCTTTCAGACTGGCTTTCCTCTATTAACGCATTCCGAAACGATTTGGTGGTTAGTTTTTCCAGTCTTGATAAACATCTATCTTGAATTGACGTTTAGCGTTCAAATTTCTCAATTTAAATGGCGACTACACATATTAGAACCATTTCGATTTCATTTGGCTTATTTATGTTGTATGTTTGGTATTTAATAATTTATTCTTTGATCTTACATCGAATCCCGATTTAGTTTTTTATCGGTTTCAGTGTTCATTGAAGTTGCATTTCAATTTACAATACATATGGCTAATTCATAACTCATGAGAGTTTAGGGAATATTTATTGCTTCCATTATCTCACAAAAGATATCGAAATTAAAGACTATGTCTGGCATTACAATATGTTTCTCTCAGACTTTATTTCGACGATTGAAAAGGAATCGCTTTATGCTCTGAGTAAACTTTCAGCTCCTCTCGTGACTCGTGTCCACCCGGAGAAATCCGTGACAATTAGTAAACCTTTGGTTTACAGCTTGATCAGGAAATTTTCATTCAAAAAGTCTAAAGTTAATCACTCGGTGAGGAATGAATTAAACCATAATCTCAGTTAGGCATAATTTTTCACTTTTACCAGAGGTCACAAAGAAAAAGAGGAAGTAAATTAAAAATATAAGCCTTTTTAAATATATTTAATACCCAATGTGATCTTTTAGTTCCAATGCTTCCTCCATCTGAGGTCTGATATCATAGTGAGCCCACCATATACACTAAAAAATAAGTTCTTTTGATATTCTAAGGAAGATATGGTGAGCTTTGCTCTCGTTATCGTTTATTATCTTGATGAGGTTCATCCTTCTTTTATCTATTCCCCCGTTACCTTCCTTTCACCTTCCTTATTCGTTAATCTTTTTCACTCTTCTAGCGAAGAATATTCTAGATAATGATGCTAGATTTATACGACACTAAAAATGCCGAAAAAGAAGCTTTAAAATAGAGATATGGCACCAGATGGGACTAAAAGTAGCAAACTCAGCTACTTCTTCAATCCCATTGCTACTCTTTCGGACATTTAATACAAATAGCATATTGGCTGCATTATACAGGGTGTTTAGCAATAACATCTTAACTATTTGGCCGATTCTAACGAAATTTTAAACCCTTATGTTGTTTTATATTCTCTTTGGAATGATATGATTGCCAATATCATCCAAAGATTAGTCCGGAAATTAATAAAATAAAAATGACTATTGGTCGGATTGCCACACTTGTTGAAAGCTTTGAGGTTGTAAGGTCATATGGTCATAAGGTCATAAGTCTTAATAATTGAGAGGACGCGGTTTAGGAAATTTACAATTATTTATTTTTGGCACAAATCTCTTCTCAGATAGGAAGTCAATTCTGGTTGTTAAATCAAAATACTTTGGCATAACACATCATTGGTGATAATAAGGAAATTATGACCCATAACAAAGAATATATGTATATTTCCGTTGTAGCCATAAAAATCCCTATACCATTATGGAGGTTCTAAGTCCTTATATTTGAGACTGCACTCTTAACTGCAATTACCCTTCCTCACTATGGCCTTTAATATATATTCCAGCACTCATGTAAGCATCGAATGTGGTCGTGTTATTTAACTTACACATGATCTTACCAAGTTCCATAGAGGTTTATTATTTAGCTCTTCTTCTCCTCTCACCCTTCAATACACTGTTATCTGCGCAAGGGACACGAAAGCTCACGAATCAGTTTCCTTCTACTGTACTTATGAAATGATGCAAATCTCGTTCTAGGCCCAAAGACGCTGAGAGACGACGGTAAATTTAAATCATCAGAGAAAGGTAAAAATAAGTTGAAAGGTATGCAAATCCCTTCACACGATTCAAACGTTCAAGCTAAAATCAAATTTTAATGTAATTCTTTTTTAATCTATTCATTTCCTTTGCTAGGATCTTCTCGGACTCAAAAATGCCGCTGCTTTCCCATACCGCCTCCCCTAATTACACTCCGATTTGTAAATTTGTATGTCCCTATGTTAAGCATTTTTCCTATATTCATTAGTTTGCCAGTGATTGAAGATGACGGAGGTCTCCGTCGAGAAAGAGCATCAACTATAGGAATACAAAACTGATAAAAATGTCAAACGTAAAAAGCATTTAAATCTAACTCTGGGGTAAGTTATTAAAAATATTCAAAGGGGTAAATATAAACTTGACCGACTAAAACGCCAAAAGTAAAAATCAATTCAAACACAAAGATCAAAGCGTATCAAAATTGTTTACTATGATCGTGAACAAAATAAAACACATTTTAACATACAATAGTTATAAGATACAAATAAAGACAAGCAAAATAATGCAAAAAAAAACGAAAAACTAGAAAGAAAAACTTACTTTTACAGTGGGAGCTGTTGAGACAACTGAGAATTGTAAATGGAAATAGGCAAAAGAAAAGCTCTGTTGTGGGAATATTGTTGGTTGTTTGAATGCTTATTGTTTTATGTGGTGAACACTTTATTGGTATATTGTAATCATTTAGTGGTGTATTTAGTTGATGTGTAAGGATTCGAATTCTTTTAATTCTAGAGAAGAAGAAGCAGTAGTTACTAGACTAAAAGATTCGGAATGAACGTGGTGGTTATATTTTGGGGAATGTTGTCTAATTGAACAAAGTTCAGAGTTAGAAATGGGAAGGTTGGTTCTTTGTGATCGCCTTAAGTGATTTGCAATCCTATATTTTATTTGTAGACTAATTTGGCCCATATATCGACTTTGGTAGGTCGTACACTTAAATCCCCAAAGTGGAAATGCCTTTCATCCAATTATTTCTCCCATCAATATTCTCATTTTTAACTGGTCCCACTCATTGACTAGCTCACCTGCACAATTAATTCACTCTTCAAAATTCATTTGAATTTGTGAATTTCTTTTCCCAGCTGCAATCATTATTTACAAATGTACTTGTACCATAAACATGTACTATTATATTAGATACCCTTTATCAATCCAAGGATAATATTTTAGGCTTGACAGTCTCTTCTTAACCGTTTTAAAGTTGTGTGTAGAATACGCGGTATTTCTTTCACTGATTTTTTTTATATTCAACACAAAGGTATAATCTTAGGTTCTCCACTGGGACCAAACTTTGGCAAGAGCTTCCTATGTTACCATGAAACAACTGGTTAAGACACTGTACTACAGAATTCAAACCGTTGGCGTTTAAAAAAAGATCCAGTGATGATGCTTTCTTACCTTCAAGCACAACCCCCTCCCCCCGTTTGATTTTTAGTGTCTTTAATTATCCATACCCCAGGATTAATTTTTCAATGGAAACAGAAACTGAAAATAAAATCTCTCTTTTTTACGTCACTGTTACAAAGGTTGGATCTAAATCTAGTAATTCAGGTTACAGAAGATCCACCATCACCAAACTTGCAACTCTTTAGTTTGAAACACTCCTACACATTTCAAACTAAGCAGCATCAAAATCCGTTTGCACAGAGTATACAATTTTTTTCAGATTGGTTTTCATTCATTTCTGGAATAGAATATCTGAGTATTTTTTCAATCGAATGTTTTCCCCGATTATTAATTTACCAAACCGAACTCTAAATTGTTATCTAAAAAGTTATCTTCGCAAACTCGAATAGTAATAGTCACTAAACAAATTATTTTCTTAAATTACAATACCTTGAACATTTCACAACTAAATTCAATAAGATATTACTCCCTGTTCTTAATGACTACTTCTATCAATCCCAATTTATCCCAATAAATTCCGATCCGCGTTTCATTTATTCCTACTTTGGTTACAAAGAATCTCTACTGTTGCTCCTGCGATCCTTTATTGTATATAAATTGACATTTGTGACCTGCCAAAGTCTTTATGTGAGACTAACTAGTCTACAACTAAAATATACGATCACAAATCACGCAAGACGATCACAAAGACCTAAGATCCCCATTTCTACAAGGGGTGGTCACTAACTTTTGCGAATCAGTAGGACAAAACAGAAGAAGAGGGATGGCTGTTCGTGGGGTTGTTAGGACAAGTTATGACAAGTCAGGATCTGCAGCCGCACGCTCCTGCCTCGTCTATTTCAGAAGCAGTAGCTGATCGCAGATCGTCAGTCACAAATTTTCAACAATGGAGAAGGTTGAGCACCGCGCAGTGATCAAATCTTTGACCAAGAAAGGCAAGAATGCATGGTTTAAGTGTACACTGACACCGCCCCTTCCTATGCAACCATTTCTTGCTGAAATAGGGAGCTACCCTATGGTCGTGAGTCCCTTGAAGATGACCCCCATCCAGGAGGCCTGTCAGACGTGACCAACGAGGACAATGTGGCCCGTGTGGAGAGGATGATCCTCGAAAATCGACGGGTGAA
This sequence comes from Ceratothoa steindachneri, assembly GCA_963969495.1. Classification (NCBI taxonomy): domain Eukaryota; kingdom Metazoa; phylum Arthropoda; class Malacostraca; order Isopoda; family Cymothoidae; genus Ceratothoa; species Ceratothoa steindachneri. Next base: position 110,761,943 of record OZ018317.1, on the reverse strand, counting down.
GGTCGAAGAAATCGAGCGAGAACTTGGAATATCACATGAAAGTGTTATCAACATCATCCACCACAATTTGGCCATGACCAAGATCTGTGCCCTTTGGGTCCCTAGAAAGCGCAACAAACCTCATGCCCCATGATCGAGTTCAACGTTGTCAAAGTTCAGAGGAGCTGCTGCTCCTGTACAACCAAGACCCGGCGGGGTTCGAGTCACGCATAGTGACAAGTGATGAAACGTGGGTCTATCACTGGGATCCTGAGACCAAGCTCGAAAGCATGGCCTGGAAACACAGGGGCTCTCCGAACTCCATCAAGTTCCGGACCCAACCCTCAGCCGGGAAGATCATGGCCACCATCTTCTGGGATTCTGAGGGAGTGTTGATGGTGGAATATGCGCCTCGTGGAATGACCATCACAGGCCAATATTAGGCCTAGGAACTGGCCTGGTTGAAGAAATGCATCCGTCAGAAGCGGCGCGGCAAGTTGACACGCGGTTTTCTGCTTTTCCACGACAATGCCACTGTCCACAAGGCCAGAGTTTCACAAGCTGCCCTGCGCGAGTGCGGATTCGAGGAGCTCAATCATCCTCCCTACAGTCCAGATCTGTTCCCTAGCGACTACTTTCTATTCCGCCAGCTCAAGGCTGCACTGCGTGGACGCCGGTTTGGGGACGATGAAGATGTCCAGCTCGCCGTCCAGGAGTGGATTGAACAGCAGTTGGGAGATTTCTAGGGCGCGGGAATTCGAAACCTCAGGGACAAGTGGCGCAAGTGAATTGAAGTCGAGGGTAGTTATATTGAAAAATAATAAAACACTTTTCCTCATATCTTGTTTACTTATTTCTGAATTTCCAAACTTATTGATCGCCCCTCGTATCAATTATAATACGCTTTTATATTTGTGTTTGAAGTGATTTTTACTTTAGGCGTTTTGGTTAGTCTAGTTTAGATTTATCCCTTGAGCTTTAAATGAGATTTGAATGCTGTTTACATTTGACATTTTTATCAGTTTTATATTCTTATATTTTATTACCTTTTACCTATTCACCTGATTATTTTAATGGTATGCACTTTTGCTATATGTGAGATTTCTTTTGTATTTTTATTAGATGCTTAGTCGCTGAAGATGGAAAATGAAGACCCAGGTCATAATTTTAAACTTTACCTTCGCAGGAGGTTTTTGTCCCCATAATAGAGACCATTATCATAGAATAAAATATTAAAATATTCCTAAAAACTCTGAGTTAATGAGCAAGAAATAAAGATAAATAAATGGCAGTCCAACTTTGAAGTTAAATTGCGAACGCAAGAAGTAATTTTAAATAAAATTAAATAAATTGAAGTAAAATCCAAGTCGCAATATACTAAAACTACGAATAATAGAAATGGAACTGACCATTTATGCGGAGTCATCAGCAGCAACTCAATTGTGTGAGTATCATTTGGAACTGTGTTGATGAATTATTTTTTTATAGAATGGGATGTTTAAATTGTATTTAATCGACGGGCGTAGATACGTGTAATAATTTAGTTGAGATTTTAGCTATTTAATGAAAAGTCCTTACAGAAATTTAAGTCTAACTCAATATAAAGATTCTGAATAAGAAGATCATTGCATTTTTAGAATAATCTTTTATGAGGATAGGTTCTGGAGAGAATCACAAATTGTATTGGTATATAATACAGTACTGCAAATAACCCTGAAAAGAATCTGTGACGAAAAATACATTATAAATACCGAGAATTAAATTTATCCAAATAAATTGACATTGGGGAGAGTAAATTAGGAATGCAATAGGTTTAAATTCTGTGACACAATTTAGGAGCCATATTATCATGGCCTAAAAAATCTTTTGCAAAGGAGGAAATTATCGATCAGCACATTGCTATACATTCATGGTGCTATACTTTCAAGTTTTAAATAGAAGCTTTTAATAAAAAAACATATAGTATCTGCTGCCTTTAGACCTAACCTATCCATATTTTTTTCGTAGGGGATCGCTGATTATAGTGCCCTTTTCATGAACATACATCGAGGATCTATTAGCCAGTTTAACTAATAAAAGAGTCTAAATAATTCAGTTAAGTCTAGTATTAGGTCCTCTTATAAGTAATGCAATATTTTTTCATGATATACATTATTTTATGGAAAGAAATAATCGAAAGCAGGTTTGTTTCAAGGGAAGCCTAGTCCTCTAACTTAGAAACCTATCTCCTTGTATGTATTAGCTTACCCTAAGTTTTACATTTTGACATGTCATAGTTGTTATTTTATGGCCTATTAATTTTTTAACTTATCGTCAAATGGTGAATAGTATGGAAGTGTCAGAAGAGCAAATTCGAATGTTATGCTTTGGGAGTTTCGAAAATGCAACACGGGGAGTCAAAAAGTTCTCAGATAAATGGCATAAAATTTTTATTTGTAATAATACTGTAATCATTTTTCTACATAAGCTCCATTAACATCTATACACTTTCTTAATCTATGAATCCAACGGTAAAGACCATCTTTGTAGAATTCACGGGGTTGTCTCTGGCACCAAGTAATGACCTGCTTTTTTGCTTCATCTAATGATTGAAACCGGGTTCCTTTTAGGTGTCCCTTTAAATTTGGAAACAGAAAAAAGTCAGAGGGTGCTAAATCAGGGCTATAAGGGGGATGAGCAAGAGTTTCCCATCGAAATTCCCGTAGCTGAGATCTCACAGCTTTGGACGAATGTGCAGGGGCATTGTCATGGTGGAACAAGATTTGCTTGTGGAGCTTTCCTCGTCGTTTTTTGGCTATTGAAGTTTTCAGCTTCCTTAAAACTCCTTCGTAATAGCTGGATGTAACAGTTTTTTGTCCTTCTAAGAAGTCTATTAAAATAATTCCCTCCGAATCCCCAAAAACTGTAGCCATTATCTTCTTAACGGACCTCTCTGTCTTGAACTTGATAGGCCCTGCTGCCCCCCTTGGGTGCCACTCTTTTGATTGATTTTTACTTTCAGGATCAAACTGATACACCCAAGTTTCATCTCCCGTTACGAGGCGCTCAAAAAAACTATCCTCGTTTGCTTCAATCTTGGTCAAAATAGCCAAAGAAAGGTTGGCCCTATGATTCAGCTGGTCTTCTCGCAACGCTTTTGGGACCCAACGTGCTGAAAGCTTGCTCAGGCCAAGATTTTCAGTTAGAATTCCAAATGCTAAGCCATGAGAGATTTCACATGCATTGGCAACTTCATCAATAGTAATACGGCGATCTTTATCCACTAGATTCCTCACAAGCTCGACATTTTCTGGGTTAATGGAGGTGGAGGGTCTCCCTTCACGTGGATCATCTTCAACTTCTTCTCTGCCCCCCTTGAAGCGCTTAATCCAGTCGTAAACTACCGCTCTACATGGCGAAGAGTCACCATAAACCTGTTGTAGAGCGTCAATAATCTTAACAGGCTTCCAATCAAGTTTAGTCAGGAATTTAATGTTCGCTCTTATTTCCCAAATTTGCCATTTTATGGGTTCAAAAAAGTAACCTTTTTGAAGCACATCTAATACAAAGAGTCTCGACAAATTGAATGACGAATTTTGTAGGAATTGTTCAGAAAACATGAAAGTCGTGTTTGACCCTGTATTTACTTGTACAAAATCGAACATTTCAATAATCTGGCATTTGTCTGAGAACTTTTTGACTCACCTACGTAAAAGCTGAAATTTTATGTCAAGTAAACGGTGAAGGAACAATTAGTGTGAGTCAATGCCAAAGATGGTTTCAGAATTTTCAATCGGGAAACGTTAGTCTCAAAGATGAAACCCGTTGAGGACGACCAGTGTAATTTGGCCAAGATCTTTTAAAATAACAGCGGAAAAAAATCCGTTGGCATCTTTTGAACAATTTGCTGATAAACTAAATTCAACTCATTGAATTGTTCATCACCATTTAAAAGAAATAGGCAAGATTTAATGATTGGGACCAACTGATTTCCTTAAATTTATTTTCCTCAATGTCAATTTATTTGAATAAATTCCAACTCTTGCTCTATATACTGTATTTCTTCTTACAGAGATTCACATCTCGATTGCTTACGGTCCTGTGCGCTATCTACAATTTCACGTGTACGAGTTGTCTCTCGTAACCCATTTTATGAACAAAAAATAGGTTTAAACTAATCTATTACACTTGCTCCCTCACACTAAATATATTTAAAACATAAACCAATACACATTTAGCCAACCAACCAAACTCTCCCAACAGAGATTTCTTCTTAGCTATTTCCCTCCATAAGTCTCAGTTGTCTCAACAGTTGCAAGAGTAAAGGTCAGTTTCTGTTTCTAGTTTTCTCGGTTTTTGCTTTTTTTGCTTGTCTTTATTTATATTTTGCAAATATTGCATTTTATAATGTGATTTACTTTGGTGACAATCACAGTTATTAATTTCAATATTTTTTATCTTTGTTTTAATTGATTTCTATTTTGGGCGTTTTGTCACTCCATGACTGTAAATATTTCTGGAATATTCCGAGGTCTTTCATTTGTTTATAAAACTCACAAGAAACTCAGTAAACATATATTTAACAAAAGCAATACAGTAAAGAAAGATTTACATTGCCTATAACACTTGCTATTTAATCAAATTTAGCAGATGGCAAAAGTATTCAATGATTAATAATTTCGGTTATTTAATATTTCGTGGCATAAGCGTTATTTGCAATAACACCACAAAGGCGATTATTTATAGGTGTATATTAGCTTTGCGCAATCATTTATTCATATTTTGTTCAACTCTTGTACACAAATATCCCTTAAAGAGGCAAGGTTCTTTGAGTTGCTCTTTCGGATTGCAGCCTTCAGTGCTCGTCGCAAATGCCCAATAGGATTTAAGTCTGACGATTGACTTGGCCATCGAAAAAGTTTTATTTTTCTCTTCTTAAATTCTCCATGAATTATTTGGCCGTGTTCTTAGGATCGTTGTCGGCTATTTTATTCCGTATTATTGGGCATTCGATCCGTGGGACCATTTATTTTCCCATCAATGGTGTGGGGGGTTTTTATTTTTAGAGCCTATCTGGCGACTACCCACTTGGGCATAAATCGTCGCAATCACGACAGCCTATCACTAGGCTACTTTAAAATGAGAATATGAAAAAAAACAAAAATAAAAAGGGAAAATGGCAACAATTAGGAAGCAAGCTCCGACGTCGGGGGGAGGTCCGCCTCCCCCCGGCCACGAGCGTGCGACCTACAAAGAAAACAACAACAAAAAACAAAAACAAAACCTAGTTAAATAAAGGGGAGAAGGCCGGCCTCCCATCAAAAGTCTATAAGTCCACCAGTCAATGTGCACGAACTCGTCCCGAGTACAAGGGACAGGTGTTAGTGACCCCACCCATCCTGGTACCGGGACAGGTAACGTGCGTGGAGATCGCCTAGACTGGGACACTCAACAAGAATGTGCCGAACTGTCTAGGGGACAACGCTCAACGCTGTAAAGTTAACCTTTGTCATGGGCAGTAAAGGAGCCCTAAACCATGAAACTACATCCTCCGTTTTACAGTTTGGATGATTTGCTTAGGATCATAGAAAGTTTCTTCTCTCATCAAAACGTGACTAACATCATTTTGGTCGAAAAGTTCTATTTTAGTCTCATTTTTTCAAATCCCCTCCCCTTTTTAAGATTCTCTCTGACACGACTTGTTACATGCTTTTTACTATGAAGTAAAGTTTTTCGGAGAGTGAAAGACTAGATCACTGCGATCGAACTATGTAGTAATAGTCCTTTTAATCACTTTAGTCCCTGACAATTCTAGATCACTTTATAGATATTTCATAGTAATCATTAGATTATTGTTTAGCTTTCAAAACATCTAATATCGAGACAGATCGCTAATCTTGCGAAGAGCACCGTTTTTAGGCAATTTGAAGGTTATTCTATATTTGCGATCCGTTTGAATTATAGAACTTGCAGTCGCACAAGGCGCTTCAACTCGCTCACAAATAATCCTATCGAATAATCCACCTGAATAAAATTTAATTATTTGCTGTCGATTGGCTTGAGGAACTTCTTTGCCCTTCGTCGTTGCTCAGAGTAAACGTAGTTCTTCCATGGATTCTTGTTGAAGAATGACGGTTCTAAAGTTCCTCAGTTTACATAAGTTTCGTTTCTAGAAATCTAACAAATCCTCAATCATACCATTTCATCGAATTGTAAGAATTCTTTTATTTAATAAAATATTCTTGCATGTTATTAAAGTGTTTGAATACATTTGTCACTTGCTAAATTTTGTTTATAAACAAAGAAAATCTTGTGTTTAATTCTTCTGATAAATATTAGTTTACTGAGTTTTCTGTTAATTTTATAACGAGACCAAAGCATGAAATTTTTCAGAAATATTGAAATTTAAGTGTGAAAATACTTGTCACATCACTGTATATACCCCTTTGACTACTTTTTAATACTTTGTCATCCATTGTGATTTAAAGAATATTTGCATTTGACATTTTTATCAGTTTCATATTAAAATATATATATATATATATATATATATATATATATATATATATATATATATATATATATATATATATATATATATATATACCAGGCATTGTAAGAGTCCTGTTATACCCGTACCGACGATCTTAAAAAAGGACACAATGATAGATTGATGCAGCAAGACACGTTTTTATTGGTTTAACATAGAAATATGTTTAAATTGTAATAATAATCAATGAGGCTGCCTTTGCTGGCGAGCCCCCGCTGCAGGCGAGACCTGAAGATCGCGCACACGTTTTGGACGAAGTCCTTCCTCATGCTGGACCACACGTTGCTGTGACGGACCTTGCAGGCCTTGCAGGCCTTGCCCTCGATATGCGCGCACATGCAATAGCAAAGATGATTAAGGTCGGGACCAACACGCAAAGCTATACATTTCTTCTTAATTAAACTTATTCCGTTCGCATCTCCATAGATCACGCCCACCAGAAACTGTGTTGTAGGATGGTGAATATTGAAGTGAAAGGTGAACGCAACCTTTTTTGTACGACCCAAAGCTATAGCCAGTTGAGGTCTGAGGTTCGAGTCCTTGCTGGGCCAATGTGTTTTTTTTCTTCGTACTTTGAGAATGTCAACAGATATTGCACCTTCAGCATCTGACTTCGAAGAGTGATCTTCTACCGACTGTTAACCAGGGCTTAGAATTCAATTCTCTTTATTTACATGATCACCTGATCATATTGGTAAATCCAAAAAGTATTATCGCCGGTTGCAGTTCTTTGCAAAATATCCACGAGATTTTCATCTCGACATTCTGAGTTTCATTTAGACGGATCGAAGTTAGCAGTAAATAAAACAGTGTTATTGGTAAGAATTTATTGATTTCACTATTGGATCATGTTATTTGAGTCATGGCAATTATGTGTGAAAAATAGTATCGTCTAAATATCCGCCAAGGCTTCGGCGGCACACCTCCACTCAATGGTCAAAATTTTTGATGACGTCTCTGCATAGTTGCTCCTCGATCTCACCAATATGCCTTATTATCTCATCCTTCAGCTGTTGAATTGTTGTTGGCTTGTTGGCATAGACCTTACTTTTGAGATGACACCAAAGGAAGAAATCTAAAGGCGCCAAGTCACACGATCGTGGTGGCCAATTGACCTCGCTGCTTCGAGAGATGATGTGACCTGGGAACTTCTCATTCATTAAAGCCATTGTTGCTTTGGTTGTATGGCATGTGGCGCCATCCTGCTGAAACCACAAATCTTCTACATCCATAGAATTCAATTCAGACCATACAAAGTTGTTTATCATGGCAGAGTATCGCTCGCCTGTCCCCGTTACCGAATTCCCGACATCATTTTCGAAGAAATACGGCTCAATGATTCCGCTAGCAAAATATGCACACCAAACAGTGACCTTTTGTGGATACAGTGGCTTTTCAACAATCTTCCTGGGATTTTTATCAGCCCAAACGCGATAATTCTGTTTATTAACGAATCTACCAAGATGAAAATGGGCTTCATCACTAAAGATGATTTTTTGCGAAAAATCATCATCGGCTTGTCTTTGCTCGTGCAACCAATTGACGAGTGTACGGCGCTTCAAATGGTCAGCAGTCTTCAGTTCTTTTGTCAATTGAATTTTGTAAGCGTGTAGAGACAAGTCTTTTGTCAAAATTCGATGTAAAGTTATTGTGGAGAGGTTCAATCCATGCGCGCGATGACGAATAGGGGTGTCTGGATCTTCGGCCACATTCTCGCGGACTGCAGCAATGTTTTCAGCTGAACGGCGTAAACGAACACGCAATGGCGTTTTCATATCTGCCACCGACCCCGTTTGTTTGAATTTACGAACAATTTTCCCAATTGCACTCTCGGTTGGTCGATTATGTTGACCAAAAAATCGCGAAGTGCCCGAAATGCGTTTCTGTTTAAACGTCCATTTTTGTAATAGGCTTCGATAACTTTAACACGTTGTTCGATTGTTAATATTTCTATGGTTGAAATTGTCAAAGACTGAAGTTGTTAAATCTGAAAGAAAAAGAAAAAAACATTAGACGCTTAAACTTAACTTACATTTAAAATCGGTCCAAGTTATTGGAACACCCGTTATTTGGCAATGGGGTGAGTTGCCGGCGAGGCAAAATTTAATTTTTACGATGAAGCCAATGGCGAAAAATAATCCGAGCATTTTTCTAAATCCGTTTATTCAGATCAGATTAACAACGTTTCTAGCTTGTGCGCTCATCTTCTGGTTCTTGGTGGGAGCGACAAGTTTCTAGAAATATTCGATCCATGTTAGCCTTTTGGAGTTTTATCGATTTTCGATGTAACGAGCGGAAAATTCTGAGTACGTCATTTCCATATAGATTGTATATTTGGCAATGGCATGAGTTGTCGGCGAGGCGCAATTTAATTTTCAAGATGAAGTCAATGACGAAAAATAACCCGAGAATATTTCTAAGTCCATTTATTCAAATTAGCGCACAAGCTCGAAACGTTGTTAATCTGAAATAGTCTCCTATTTTTACAACTATATAACATAACTAACAAACAATCTCACTTTCAAACCCTCTCAAATCTTTTTACGGACTTCCTAAAACCTTTTTTGCAGCCATGCTCTTGTTGCTTTTCGTTACTTAGTTTTACCTAAATACCATTATACAGTTTACACATTTTCGCATGCATCAATTTCACTTTTAACCTTAAAGACCAATTTGTATCAACTTTTAATGGCAAAAATTCCTCTGTTGTTCTTTTTTTTCTGGTACACAAATGAAGTTACTAAACAATAAAAGCTCATACACAATTTAAAACTGTAGAAATTTATCATTTAATTGACCTTGTTGCGAAGGACTTTAAAATTGAGCAAAGGAAAAATCTAACAAATTATATCTGCTCTTTTATGAAATATGTAATTTTGTGTGGTAAGTTTCAAAACATGATAACATGACATAAAGTAACACCACATTTCTTGCACAGGTAGGTAATTTTTTTCGCCCCCTTTACCCACATACGAGTATGTGACACCCAAGTGTAGATCTTCCTGAATCCCCTTCTCTTTTGAGAATCGTTTCCATACATCAATCTAAATATAGATCTGAGTTACCATCAATCACAATAAAAAGAAAATAATCGCAATACTCATAGCGTTATAATGAAGGTGATGCGACTCACAAAAGTTTATATCTTTCGAAACTGAACGGTTAAAGTTGCAGGTCGAAAGGTTTCGTCATCGGCAGCTGAGGTTACTGCGACAAGATCCATTAGAGTAATTTGGCATTGGCAACATATCGCAGAGTATTTAAATAATTTGCAGTAAAATATAATGAATCTAAAGAAAAGAAAGGATAATCTCTTAAGAATAATAAATAAACCGTTCGCAATTAGATGCTGGCACAGTGTAAGAGAAGATACGTTCGACGACGAGAGTTAACATATTGGTGATAATGAAGCTTGCACACGGAACTTATCTAGAGGTGTTGGCAGCCCCTAAAATGTATTTTGGTTCCCAATTTAAAAATTAACTTTAGGATAATAGGGTTTAATATTAGTTTAGAGTTTATTCTACAATGAATGAATGAAAACTTCAGTTACCGTGAATTGTTCTGATAATCTTTCTTTTTAATAATTATGGTCTAAGAAAGTATCAGTTACGAAACAGTCTGTATTAGTGTTTCTTCACCATATTATTTAATTCTACCTGGATTTTGTGAGAAAGTATTCCATGCTTTAAATTTTGTTTTGAGGTAATTATTGCCTCAAGTCTACGATGGAGCTGAGGTGTTGAAGGCGGAAACCAAAAGATGAGGATTCACATTTGAAAGATGTTTCAACAAATTTTCATACCTGGAAAATTGATTCTTCCTCGGGAATCTAATGTTCCTTACTGTAAATTCGAAGCTACAGCTTCGAGAGCAGTGAACAATTCTATTAATCATTGCAGACAACTGTCAATTGTCACAAATACGATCAAGTGATACGAGGAAGATTTTATTGTCAATACTTATATGGATAGGATATCTTTTGAACAAATCCAGCAGGGCAAGTAGTTGGGACGCTTTATTAAGTTTGAGAGTGCAGTCCAAATTTATTAACAACATGCAATACTTTGTAACACAATGACGCTGTGAAAAAAACCATTAAAATCCCAAATTATCTCAGACGGTAAGACCATTCTTGGGCAGCAGCCATAAAAAGGTATTCGCTATGTCGATTAACCATTACGATCTAGAGGAGTGGGCACATCTTAAGTTGAGGGTATGTAATAAACCTAAAGGATGTTATGAGTATCTATGTACTACCGCATTAATTTAGGTTTGTTAATAACGGGGAATCTACCCAATACAAAATAAATCTGGAATTACAGAGATGTGACAACATTACTATTATGGAAATGGTAACGAGAAATAATGAAGAAATTGTTGCCATTTTGAACGAAATAAATATGTGCGTGTATGGAATTGTACCGAGATCATGGCAATCTGGGCTCAAATAATTATCATTGATAAAAAAACCCAAAACAACGGGGAGAACACTTCTAGCGATAAATCACATGAGAGATGTAAATGAAACTGTATTAAATTCACTCTCGTTCCTTTACAAAGAAACTCATGTGAGGGATATCACAATTGAATGAATAGAGTGTCGTAGCAGCAAGTAATCGAAGCCAAAATTGACACCTCGTGTGCGCACGTTGGTATGAAATTTGTATATATTTTCTATTTAGTTATGTTTATGCGTTTCCTTTTGCCGTCCACTTTTTATTTCTTTTGAGTGTTTATCTGTCTGCCTGTTTCAATTTAGGATTGTCTCTCTATCCATATCGCTGACTACCCCCATGACCTTTTTGGGACTGATTGTTAATCTGGCTGACTATTCATATTCTATCTGTCATATCCAAGGTGTCCAATATGGACTTTAAAAGAAAGTTCCAAAATTTTGAAAGATTTAAAGTCAGATAAAAATTAGAATAAATCATTTGCAAGAAGTTTCCATGGCATCAGAAAGACCAGATCCGAGCAATTTTTTAATGTTGCTCGCAATTTATCGCCGTTAACTTTGGCCTATTCATCTTGTAGCATAAATGAACATAAATCATATAAACCAGAAACTTTTTATCTTTCTAATGATATATATGCATTTCTATACAAAGTTAAATCTCTACTGTATATATTTATCCCTTCCTTTTTAAAGGGTTATATTAAAAGTTTTGCCCGGCGAATAGACGCAGATATTCTTGTATTCATGCGGTCTGTTGTTATGAAAATTCGGTTGGTTTAGTTAATATATATGAACGTTCCTCAGCTAAGGATCGATTATGGTTGTTTTTTTTAATAAATATTATTTAGCGAACAAAACTTTGTATACAATCATGTATCTAGTTGAATATATAAGACCCCTTATATTCTTCTGACTTTATCTGTTTAGCTTATGTGAACTCTGAAAGATTTCTCGCCGTCAGTTGAGTGCTTAACGAAAGAATGCTTTATCTCCCTTCAATAATATTTTAAAAGCAAAAAAAATGGAAAAATATTCATTTATAAAAACAATGACCTACGTATAAAGACAAGAAAACTACCCGACAAATCTCAAAGAAACTTCATAACATTCAAAATATTTTTGATTCAGTATTTACTGGGCTTATTTTGAAAACTCAAACTCAAAACTAAGGTAGGGTATTGATTATAACTGCATAGAAGAAACAGATTCGTATGCTATGGGCTTCTTATTCTCATATTCTGAATATAAAACAAATTAATGTAAATTACTGTAAAACAAATTAATCATGAAAGCACCATTAATGTATGAAAATCACAGAAATCGACTGATTAGAAAATTATCTATGTTGAATACGCTGTCATGTAATAGAAATAATCCTATATTTTAAGCATTTTATTTTAGAGAAGTATTAGTAGTAATAATTGCGAAACTTAGCAGTTGAGAAAAGGAAAAAAAACAGGTATATCCAACGAAAGAATTTTCACTTTAGATTATTATTATTATTTCGGGGCATCTTCGCCAAAGGGTTGAGGAGGGATTCTTTAAAAAAAACTTGATATAGATGATGGAAGTGAAAATATTTAGAAAACACATAGGCCGAGTAGTTTAAAAAATAAATAACTTGGAGCGCTCGGGACGAGTAGAGTAACACTTCACATCATTCCCAAGCTCCACAATTACCGCGGATCATCCTGCAAACATTAGGCCCGAGCTCACGCAACCCTCTAGATTTCAGCTGCAACGTGACTACCCTTGATATACCCAAAACCACCTTGCCAGGTCACTTAGTAGAGAAAAATTGAAAGAAGGAGCAAAAATAAATGGAAGACAAGATTAATAAAGAACAAGCAAGCGAAAGGGCAGTTGATCTTATTAACTTCTAATTTCCTTACTACTCTGAATAATGCGACTTTTATATGCGAGGCTAAAAATTAAGGATAGTAAATAAGAGAACAGAACCAAATATCCTGAAATCAACCGTATAGAAGACGCGGGAAAAAGCACGGAAGTTATAATAAAATATAGTAAATAGAACCATTTAAAATAATAAATAAAAAATCATGAACAATACTAAATATTTGGCACACAAAAATTCACAACGTTAAAAGAGAAATCCTTATCGAAACTCTCATGGAACATAAGAACTTCACGACCATATTATTAAACACCATATATCAGATATCATCAACCTCCAAATATTTCGGGTTGTTCAGTAAATGAAGAGACAATATATTGCATACACTTAAAAGCATGAACACGGGTAACTTACTGGAGGGATGCATATCCGTCACTCGGCGATAAACTCCACCATAAACTATCGAAAACCGGATGAAGTGCCTGTTGAAAATGAAGTAACAATAGGGCTTAGAAGGAAGAGGGGCGAACACGTTGCCAAACTATGATAATATCTATTTTTTGGGGGGAGGGGAATTTCTCTCAAGGAAATTAAGGTGCTCAAAGAGAGATAAAGGAAATCTAAAAAACTACAAGCCTGTCCTTTTCCTATCATAACACGGAAAATACAATAGTCATAACCAACAAATTAAAGCAAACGCCTAGAGTGTATCCGTCACCATAAAAGGCAAAATTTACAAGTAAGTACTCTGTTTGTTGCCATCGACAGCAATTACTGCAGGAAATAATGCAATTGTACATCGGCTGCGATTGGAAGCCTTACGCTTTTCTCACAATCTAGAATATAAAAAATAGAATAAGTATGTTGCTGTAGAATCTAAATTGATTTAATCTTTATTGTTCGTGCGATAGGATTAAAATAGATATGAATAAATTTATCAATCATTCAGAAACAGATTTAAAATCTTATATATATGTTCGATTTATGATCTCTTCTGGCCTTGTAACTATGGCCATGGCATCAATGACCCTCAGTCGTTAGATGGGGCACGAAGTCAATGTGATTAGGCAGTCGGCGCAATGGAATCTTTCTTGATCAGAAATGACTGCTTGGTAGTTTGGTACACGGTGCAATCTTACGCTGAAGGCTGATTCTTGCAAGGTATTCGATCGTGGAAGAAGGGCCGTGACCCTAAATGGTTACAGCAACTCAACGTAATTTGCTTGCTCCTCTTCGAAACCCGGTACGACGCAGTGGCGGAGAGCAAACGGAGCTGTATGGCTTTAGCTTTATTTAAAATACAAGATTTGCTCAGAATGACTGCTGATCTAAAGTTTACAAGGGTTTTATATGAGAGAAGGTGGGACTCAACTCCAAAGGGGTTTACCAATAGGATACTACTTCGGAGGAGTTATTAGCTAATTTAATGGAAGACCTCCAACCCTATATTACGTGGGAGGAGTTTTCACAGGTTGTTTTAAGTGGGGCTACCAATACTAAGCTAAGAAGAGAAGGTCACTTTCAACATTGCCTGTTTATTTGCTACTTTTACTACCAGTGGGCATGCATAGACTCTTTCCTAATCTATATTAGGATTGGGGGGCACTGATAATTAGAAAGGGATATTTTTATATTATAACAGATTCCTAGGCATTTTTTTTCTCAGCAGTGTTTTTGTTCATTTTTTTAACATGGCAGATTCTTGCAGTAATATCATTGAGAGGTGGAAAAATTAATTACAAATTTGATAACATGAGAATTGGATATTAAGAACAATTGAGCTTTTCAGCCGTGTTTGGGTTTTGCTGTTGTATCATTTACGGTCGAAAAATCTATTACAAAGTCTTGGCACATATAATAGACTGGGATATAGAACAGCTGAGCTTTGAAAACAAATTAAAAACTTTGTGAACTGCTGAGCATTTAATTCGTGTCTGTCTATCTATTACACTGGTCAACATACTTTTTGCTGACTTATGTTTTGTGATTGTTTTTAACTAATTTTGACATGCTGATGTCAAATATCGCATCCATTTTTTTGTAACACATCAGGTTTTCATTCTACTGCATATTCCTATTTTACGACGTACTGCATGTATTTACTCGGTAAGGATAGTTTCAAACCATAACCTAAAATGTCAACAGAATTTGAAGGGACAAAAGCATTGTTAGATAACATTACCTATTACTAAATACATACAGGTTATTTTCTTAATATAATGGAGAAAACACAAGCAATCGTACACATACCTATACATTCATGAACAAATTTTCACTTGCAAGAGTGCCTGGCGTGTTTGATGTTTACACAGTCTCGTTGAATACTTCAACAGTAGTCTGCCATCATGTTTGTGTTCCATAGGCCTTGATATCTCTCCTTCATAATCTTGATATCTTGATGAAAACGATCTCCGTGTTCATTACTCACGTTTCCAAGATTAGCAGGAATTTCATCAAGATGGCTCTTAAGGAAATGAACCCTTATGCTCATGTTGCAGCCTAAACGATGAAAGCTATAAGTATTGTGTCTACCAAATCCTTGTAGTTATCAGCCTTTTTGTTTCCAAGAAATCCTTTCGCAACAGCCACAAAGGAATCCCATGCTCCTTTTTCTATGTCAGTCATTCCACTCGAGAAGTTTTGGTTTTCCATTAACTTTCTGATTTGTGACCCATCAAAAACTCCAGCCTTTATTTTAGCATAAATTGTTTCATCAGCCCTAGTTTAATATGAAGGGGTAGGAAGATTATTTTCTCTCATTCAACAAGTGGTTGGTGTATAATATTCTTCTCCCCGACAATCAAACTTATTCTAACTGGACAGAGTTTCTGTTCCCAGTATTTGTCCTTTCGCAACAGCCACAAAGGAATCCCATGCTCCTTTTTCTATGTCAGTCATTCCACTCGAGAAGTTTTGGTTTTCCATTAACTTTCTGATTTGTGACCCATCAAAAACTCCAGCCTTTATTTTAGCATAAATTGTTTCATCAGCCCTAGTTTAATATGAAGGGGTAGGAAGATTATTTTCTCTCATTCAACAAGTGGTTGGTGTATAATATTCTTCTCCCCGACAATCAAACTTATTCTAACTGGACAGAGTTTCTGTTCCCAGTATTTGTCCTTGGCTCGGCTGTCCCATAAACACAGGAAACACGGATATTTTGTATAGCCTCCTTGTTGGCCAAGCAAAAAATTTACCATTTTCAGATTCCCACACATATGATCCATTTGTGTTCATCGTATTTGAGTAAATCTAATACAAATCTTATATGTTCGTGCTTCTCTTTTAAATGCACGGAGTGACTAATAGGAATTGCACCTAACAAATTCCATTATGGAGTAACACATTTTAGACTCTTTTTTTAACTATCTATAAAAAGTCTCCATTTACTTGGATCACACTCTGAAACACCTATCGCGTTTAACAGTCCCGCCACGTCACAACAGTAAACAAAATCTTCTTAATTTTCAAAGAATGCCAAGAGATCTCTCTCCTTGTTCCGATAAAAGGTTAAATTTGTTTTTTTCTGCAACAAATTCTTCTCTTCAAGTCTAGAAGCCTCACTTCTGCTAACTCTTTTGATAAGCCTAGGTCTCTAACTAAATTATTCAGTTCTAATTGGCTAAAGTTTCCACGTTCTTGGGTCGATGTATGTACAAAATCTGGATCACTATCAAGTTCATTGCTTACATCAGATTCACGTATATCACTTACATCGTCTAGTGAAGGAAGTTCCTTTAATACAGGTACTGCAATTTCATCTGAATGAAGCACTGGACGAATTGCAGAATCAAGATTTGGGTAACTTATTTTATGTCGCGTTTTCTTTCTATAACCAGAAGTATTTGCGAAACAAAGGTAGAAATGGTAGATGAAAGTGAGACCAATATGGACCAGTCCATAAGTAAAAAACTTGACGTGATAGAAGAAAACTATTGCCATTTTTAAGCTCAGTGACCCCGAATTTCCCAAGAACATGTCTCAAACTTAAGACAGCCGAAAAAAAGTTAAAATTTGTTGACCAGTGTTATCTATCGATCTATCTGTTTAGCTAATTATATGCAAATGTGTTTTTCCCCTAAGTATGAAATTCAGAGGCGGGCTTCCCGTTTCATCTAACTATGTTATAGCTACTTTCTTTGTTAAGGCAATTAACACTACTCTCTTTCAAAAGAAGTGTCGCACTTCCATTTTATTGAGTTAATAATAGAAATTTCTATATCCTAAGATTTAAAGAAAATATGTTACAAGCAGCTAGTCAATAACAAACTCAACCTACCAGTTTTCGTACAAATTAATTAAGCAAAATAATAATTTGGGAGTAAAATAATTAAAATATAATTGTTTAAATTATATTCTAATACTGGACTTTGCTTTCGATTGATAAGCTTAAGTTTCGCTAATCGAGCTTTTCTATATTTGGGATCGATTTGAATTTCACGAGGGTCAAACATTTAAAATCAAGAATAAAATAATGATATTTATCTTAATAACTATCGGAGAACATATATTAATGAATTCTACCAGTCTTCGCTGGTAATGATGGTTTGTATGTGGGGTCAATTTTTCGGTCGTTGATTGGGAATGGAGGTGATGGAGGTGATGGAGGAGACAGGTCTCGGATTTGGGAGATTGCGGCGTTCTTGAACCTATTTCACTTGGTGGTAAACCTACTGCTCCAAGAAATTCTTCCTGTGAAAGTGAAGGTGGTCTTACTATTTCCGGAGTGAGTGTCTGAACTGGAGGCATATCGTTTTCAAGTGATTTGAGGTACCAAGAATTCGACGTTTCGGTTGGGTCAACAGGTAGGTTCGCTTCTGATGGGGCGAGTTCCCTCGCGGGTTGTTTTACTGGAGGTGACTCTCGTTGGGGATATACGGATCGACCAATGGGGCATCCCCTTTTGGAAATGGTCATTTATGGAGCTATTTTTCGATGATCTCCTATGCTGTAAATAAAAATAATATAACTAAAAAGCAAAACACAATGTAAAGCGAAAGCATTTGCAAGGCAACCTGGCACATATCACCATTATCCTCATTAAAAATCATTTATCACAATCAAAACCTCTCCTCATTTATATCATCAACATCACTCATCTCACACTTATACAATCTATTCTCCAACACTTTCAGTTCTTATTTTATCCCTATCATTAGTTTTGTGCGTTTTAAGTCCCTAAGATCGAGGATTTTGAACCTGTTTCTACCGAAGTCTTTCCTTATTCTATAGGGTCCATCCCATCTGGAGTATAGTTTCACATTAGTGTTTGGGGGTACGATGCTTTTAATATAGCAACGCATCTCAACGAAGATGGCACGTGGGGGTATCTTTCTCTGTTGCTGCTTGTCCATTTGGGTATTCTGTTAATTTTGTTCCCTTCGAACGAGATAAAAAATTCTAAAGGCACGTTCTGTTAATTCATTTGCGACGTCTGTGTTGTAGAATCGTGCACCGTAGTCAGGGTTCAATGCGACCTCCAAGTCAATTATATCGTAGGCGAAGCGTTTTTCATAGTGAAATAATGCAAAGTGGGGTTTATCTCCAATTGCTACATGATAGGCGCCGTTGATGGCATTCTGGGCGATGGCTAAACATTCATCTCAATGGGGTGAGATTTCTACTATTGATCGGAGACGATTGAAAATTTTCTGATTTTGCCGTTCTATTAACCCATTTGAGCGGGCTGGTGGGGAATTATGTACACCTTGGTTATGTTGAAAATCCTTCAGATTTCTTCTATTAATTTTGAAGTAAAGTTGGCAGCGTTGTCGGAGATCAGTACTTTGCGTGTACTGTGAGTTTTGATGATGCGATCTACGAGAGCTTTTGCAACTGTTTCAGCTGTTTGGTCAGGAATCGCTATCAATTCATTATAGCAAGTAAAGTGATCCGTAAATACTAATATATATTATTGTTATTTGGTGTCTTCCTAAGAGGTCCTAAAATATGCATGCTGGTCCTTTTCCAGGGCTGTTGTGGAAGTGGATATCTGTTCATATACCTTGTTTTGTGAATAATCGCAGTATCGGTTCCGAATAGTCCTTTTAGTTGTTTTATTATTATTATTATTTTAATAATTTTATGGCTCTAATTTCTGCGAAAACATTCGCAAAATATTTGATCTCTCTCTCTCTCTCTCTATATATATATATATATATATATATATAAACAAAATAAGATAATTGCGACAAAATATAGCAAATCTCTAGAAGAGGAAAGGTTGTGTGATCCAATCGAGGAAGAGAATTTGCGTAATTCATCTGAGAAAAGAGACCTAAAAGAAATGACCATATCTAAAAACTAGTGGATGAGGCCAAACAACTAAACTAAAGTTTAAAGGTTGTTATATATAAAATAATCCATTTATTAAATATATTATACATATAGTAAATATATATGTAGGAGAAAAGCTTTGCCAAATGAAGTCAATCAAATCCTAAGGAATAAGAACTAAAGATATAAAACCGAAATTAAAAATAATCATCGGCAAACATATAGTTGTTATGTACCGAAGGTGGAAAGGGTCATAGTACACAGACAAGTAAAAGTGGTTCAAAGTGAACTAAGCTTTGAACAGAAAAACAATAGCATTAATATTAAGAAAAATGAACAAACTTAGCGGGAATAGAATAAATCTAAGTCACTTTAATGCTGACTCAAGTACAAAAGAAGTCGATTGATAAATTTCCAATAATGGGAGTTGGAGTTAACACGGTGGTTGAAATAAAACATATTAAAATAAACATATGAAAGGCAATTATTAAAGAATGAACCGCCTAACAAAACAAATAAAGGAAACGGTGATATAAAACATGATATTATTGAGGGATAATGAATTATCCGTAAGTGTGTTCATGGGAATAATAAAAAACCAAGATAACTATTAGTTTGGGAAACAACGAATAATCACGAATAAGGGTAGTAAAAGA
This sequence comes from Ceratothoa steindachneri, assembly GCA_963969495.1. Classification (NCBI taxonomy): domain Eukaryota; kingdom Metazoa; phylum Arthropoda; class Malacostraca; order Isopoda; family Cymothoidae; genus Ceratothoa; species Ceratothoa steindachneri. The sequence goes on along the minus strand of OZ018317.1, from coordinate 110,742,189 downwards.
AGATGGTAATGGGAGATTATCTCGAGTATAATGACGTAAATTTCTTACAGCGAGAACAGACGGATAGAGAGGAATGAATGAGTTAGTGCTCACTCAGGGAGTACTTTAAAATAGAAAACGACTCGGCTTTGAAAATTGAGCAAATGATTGGACGACCTTATATGGTTCAAGGTCACGAGACACTGAGGCGAGGAATGACTTTAGGGCAGAAAACTGATACATGGGGAATCTTCCTTGAAGTAAGGAAATAAAATTGAATCAGAAACAATAAAATATAGAATATAAATGTATCGCGTAAGAAAGATTACTTAGCCTAGCCAAAACTATGAGAAAGTGGAACAAATAAAATAGTAGACAATCATAAACATCTAACTTTTCGAGAAAAGAATTTCTTTCATGCAGTTGTACAGGTCTCTTGTGTATAGGAACAAGGAGTGCTAACCATTAATGAACAGGAGCGTCATTCAACATTAAACGAATGGTAGTTAATTCTGAATAATTGAAGGGCAAATAGTTATGGTGGCACACATCCAAACCACTCTTTACTCTATCGAACAGACCATATTTTTCATGGATTTCGGCGCATTTTCCCTACGAATCAAACTTTTCTTCGTCCATGAACGATTTTGAGAAAAATAAATCCTTTGGAAGAGTTCCCCTTTTACCGGACCCTAACATATTTAAATTTCCACAAGCAGCATTTATTTGTCTGTCCTCTTTTAAACTAAAAATATTTGGAGCAACCCTTTCTTGGCTCTTCATCCGTAAAACTAAGGATTTTTGGGGATACCATACCTGGTTCTCCAAAGGGGATTTTACTCTGGTCGCAGAGCTCACTCTCTGAACATTAACTACCTCAATCATACTAGATCCGTTATTTAACTCCGATAGTCTCTGCGCTAAATAGATCTCTGTTTATGAATCCCTTTTCTATAACATATAACCCATCTTCAGGCTCAGTATTTCTCCCATTTACTCCGTTTATTTTTACACTAAATCAAACTCTTTCTTGGGGCTATATTTCTTCATTTTCTGGAATACACAATTCTACTCGGTTTTATAGTTTCCACTGTGAGCTCTATTGGTACTTGCACCCAACTACAAGCTAAATTATTTTTAAAAACAGATTTCTCGGGGTTCGATACACTCAACTCACGTAAACATTGTGCTTTACCATTGCCGTTGCTCAACGCATATGTATTTCTTCTACCTCGAACTTGCTTACCGGCTGGGTATATTTCCCAAGCATTTTGGTTCATAGAGTCCATCACTGATAGAAAATTAGTTTGTAAAGGCAACCCTATTATCTACAATTTGAAGTAGGGCTAGGTACGCATCATCACCCAATTCTTCTTCATAGCAGTGATAATATCGTCTCGTTCGGAACCAACTACATGAGATGTAGCAGAATAAAGTCAAAGGGTGACCACGTGGTCTTGAGATCACCGCATGGAGCTTCGAAAGCATGGCTGAACCATGTTGAGGGTGCAGCCTATGCCGTTATCACGCCCCAGCTGTATTTGCTTACGGGCCGATTTCATCCTCTCCCATGGCCACCTTTCAGCCAACATTCCTGCCTTCCGTCATAAGATCGAACTCCGTTGAACATTCCACGCCAACGTTATCACAATTCCCCCCTCCTCCCCCTTCCCGAAGGAGTCACCCTCTTTTTCCCAAAATTGCACGCACGTGTGTGTAGAGGCTTCCGCTAAAGCCACTAAAAGCCACCTCACCAGGCGCCTATATAATCCTTAAACTCAGTTTAGTAAGCAGCACTAATAAACTTCCCACCTACTACGGCGAACGAGCTGAAAGACTCTCGCCTCCCCCCATCGGCGATTTTTATTCGAGGACGAAGGCTAAATTGACATCCATGAATTCTGCCATAGCCAATCGGCAAGTATCCGAAGGCCATCTACGAGGGCTCCCTCATCTGAAGCGAGAGGTAACCCAACTTCCCCCTCCGCAGTCATAATATCCCAACTGGCCCCTTTTCTGCAACGAGCACGTAAGCAATTTTAATCGTCGACCTGAATCCGACCTACTTAATCCCCTAATTAACCCACCCGTATCTCGCGTAGACATTTAACTCCGTTTGTGCGACCATTCCCTTTAAACCTAATATTTATGTATATTTAAATATTATTTTGTTGATAGTAAAGATATATATTCGTCATTGTCTTCCTTTTGCAATCGTAATGCGTACCAGCTACTTGTTAATCTTTGGCTAACTGAAATATTTGTTTTAAAAAGGACCCCGCAAAGTTAATATTAAACAATCCCTACTGGAATCATAACAATCTCCCCATTCACTAACGGTCTTCAACCAACCTTGGCCCAAAGCCCCCAAAGTACCTACGTATATATATATATATATATATATATATATATATAGAGAGAGAGAGAGAGAGAGAGAGAGAGAGAGAGAGAGAGAGAGTTTGACCATTCCACGACACGAATATTCTTTTGTATTTGACCCTACAAATCGATTCCTTGTTCGATCGGTACGGGTTTGTTGTCGTGGTTTAGATGGAAACACACTTTCATTCCTTAGTGCTACAGGTGATCGGCTGTAACTTTTGCATTTTGCGGTATGCCGTCCTCAAGGCATACAGCATAGTATGTGGCATTTCTATATTTAGGACCTTCTTTACATTGTAACATCCTCCACCACAAAATAAAGCTAACAGCCTAAATGCCCTTTAAACCCAAAGGTCGTACCTGCAAGTTGCGTTGTTTTCTCGACGTATTCAATCACTTTGGTTTCGTCATTATTTGATTTTTTTCAATTTCAGATTTTGGAGATTCTTATAAAGGTGGCTCACAGTCCGCAGTCATGCCATGCTCTGGTAGAAGGCCACTATGTTCCGCGATGACTTTAGAGATGTAGCTCTCCGAAGTGTTCTATGCATGCTAGCACCTCACCATTGTGATCCTGGCAATGTTTTGCCACTGATAATCTTTGTGCTCTCTTCTGGCCTTGTAACTATGGCTTTGGCGCAAATGACCCTCAATCGTTAGATAGGGCACAAATTCAAGGTGATCAAGCATTCGGCGTAACGAAATCCTTCTTAATCAGTTTGGTACACGGTGAAGTCTGACGTTGAAGGATGATTCTTGCGAAGGGTTCGATCGTGGAAGAAGGGTGGTAACCATAAGTGGTTACAGCAATTCAACGTAATTTGCTTGCCCGTCTTCGAAACCCAGTACGACGCAGTGGCGGAGAGCAAACGGAGCTGTATGGCTTCAGCTTTATTCAAAATACAAGATTTGCTCAGAATGCCTGCTGATCTAAAATTTACAAGGGTTTTATATGAGAGAAGGTGGGCACTCAACTCCAAAGGGGTTTACCAATAGGATACTACTTGAGAGTAGCTATTGGATAATTTAATGGACGTCTTCCAATCCTATACTGCGTGGGAGAGTTTTCACAGGTGTTTTAAGTAGGCTACAAATACTAACCTAAGAAGGGCAGGTCACTTTCAACACTGTCTGTATATTTTCTACTTTGACGACCAGTTGGTGGGCACACACTCCTTCCTAACCTATCTTAGAATTGGGAGGCACGGGTAATTAGAAAAGGACTTTTTGTCGCTTGCTAGTCTAGTCGCGAGCGATTCTATATCTCACTATGTCAGTTGGTCGGTTGGTTGGTCCCCGTTTTGCTATTTTTTTGCCTTTGTCATAATATCATAACTATTTGGCCGATTCTAACGAAATTTGAAATCCTTATGTTGTTTTACACTCTCTTACGAATGATATAACCGCAAAGGTCCTCCCAAGGTTAGCCAGTCAATTATTTTGTTTTGGCAATAACATCATAACTATTCTGCCCATTCTAATGAAATTTTAAACCCTTATGTTGTTTTACATTCTCTTTCAAAAATATAATTAACAAGGTCCTCCCAAAGTTTGCCCGGGAATCATTTTGTTTTGGCAATGACATCCTAACTATTCGGCTGATTCTAACGAATCGGCCGACTTACATTCCCTTACGAATGATATAATTGTACTCTCCTGGTTAGTTCAGAAATTATTAAAACTTTTTAAGGTCATAAATCAGAATAAGTGAGAGCACGCGAATTCTTTGGTCAGTAGACCTTGTTTTATAGTATAACAGATTCCTAAGCGTTTTTTTATCTCAGCAGTGTTTTCGTGAATTAATTACAAACTTGGTAACATGAGAGGATTGGATATTAAGAACATTTCAGCTTTTCAGCAGTGTTTGGGTTTTGTATGGTTAGACGGGCGAATTTTACTGTTGTATCATTTACGGTCGAAAAATCAATTACAAAGTTTTGGCACATATAATAGACTGGAATAAAGAAAAGCTGAGCTTTGAAAACAAAATGTAAACTTTGTCAACTGCTAAGCGTTTAACTCGTATCAGTCTATTTTTTATCTATCGATCTATCTGTCTATCTAACTATATACAAATGTCTTTTTCCTAAGTATGAAAGTGAGAGGGGTGCTTCCTGTTTCATCTAGTTATGCTTTAGTTACTTTCTTTGTTAAGGCACTTTACATATATAAATATGAAATTCAAAGATTGTATGTATGTGTGTATGTCTGTTCACTATATTCGCAAAAACGGAATATTGTGATATATGAAAATGCATTCATTTCATGCAATCTTAGACCCAGACGTGCATATCGATAGACCCGCTAGTAAAAGGTTATGACAGATAAAACTTTTTTAAAATACTCGAATTTTTTTTTTGCTATATTCTCCAAAATGTTAATTGAGAGATATAGAAATAAATTCACCTCATCCATTTTTCTGAGTAGTTAATTGTTTATATTTCATCTTAATACGCAAAAGAAAAAAAGTTATGGGCCAAAAATAAAGTAGCTTTTTCAAAAGAAATCTCGAAATTTCCTCTAAGCTCCACCTTTTCCTGACAGATATAATGATGTAGTGTAAGTTAAGTAATGTAACATCTAACAAAAAAATATGAAACAAAAAAGTAAGCATAAACATCATAAAATATTCGATCAAAATAAATTAACTTTAACTTTCAAAAGGCATTCAAATATGGATATTTAGTTCTTACGTCACTGCTGTGGTCGTTAAGCTCTAATATGGAATAAACCTTCTTCGTGTTTTGACCCCGCGGCGCTGTGAAACCTATAGGAAAAGGATAGTTAATTAGATCACTTATTTATCGCATTTTTATTTTATATCTCCATTTAGCCATTTAATGGTGAATAACTCCCTAATGAATGAGAGGATGAAGTCTGAACAAAGATGGCCAGGCAAAATTGATCTCTTTTATCAAAGTAAATGATAAATATCAGTGTTTTGTTATATTTTGTAACTGTAGGATAGTGACCCCTTCAAAAAATATTATTTTGGATTACATATACAGAAAAAAGGTGTACCGACTTCTTCTTATACTACAAAAGAGGATGCTACCTTTCGCAAGCAAGCATATATATATATATATATATATATATATATATATATATATCTCAAAGTAGCACGAGAGAATGATGGAAATGAATCCAGTAAACCACATTGAAAGAGAAAACGGAATAATTTTTCCTTGCAGTAATATTTTTATTACCTTTTTCTAAAAATCCGTGCAGGAAAGCGAGTCGAACCAGGCACACTGAGGCAGCGAGCACCGCTTTGATCACAGTTAAAAGTATGCCGTTAGTACACTATGCTACGCAGAGAACCAAAATATTCTCTGAATAAAATAGCTTTTAAGGAACACTTTCGCCAGCTCGAACGGAGACTGTCAAAGAAATAGAAAATTAATTTATCTTTCGATTCTCGAAGTTTCATTATATTCCTTTTTATGATATTGATACACTAATGGGTTTAGTGGAGGCTGTCAAAAATATGTTTGCGCAAGGAAGTAAAATAATGAAACTAAGCCTAGGAAGGCTAGGCCACTGTGCACTTTAAAGAGAATCATAGGGGGCTTAGGTAGCCTAGGTCGCTGTGCGATTCTTCAAGCAAAGCCTAGGCCATTTTAAAGTGGTTTTCAGCCACGCTGTGGTATGGTCTCGTCATTATTGCTTACTAAGTAAATCAAAGGGTTTCTTTGTAAAATTTACTTCCATAAAACCTTTTTAATAATGCAGTTAACAAAAGATCAATGCGTATTTGTAGTAATAAACTTTATTAAGACTGGCAGTATTAAACAAGTACAAGATTCATTTGAACAACGTTTTCCAGGTAGGCACCCACCAAGCAAGCCCACAGTTTGGAAAAATGTTCACAAATACCTACATGAAGGAACATTCTTAAATCTAAATAATGGTCGTTCTGGTCGTATGAGAACCATAAGAACAACAGAAAATATCGAAAATTTTCAGATCACACTTCTTTAAAATCAACAAGTATTTGTCAGAAAGAATGAGTTACAATTGTCAAAGTCATCATTTAACTGCATTATTAAACATAACTTAAAATGGCATCTCTATAAGCTGCATGCAAAACACCAGCTTTTTGAAACTGATTTTCCTTGTCGTAGACAATTTGTCGAATGGCTTCTCCATAAACCTGCTTGTTTCTTGGAAAACATTGTGATTGGTGACGAGGCAGCCTTTTTCATGAATGAAAAGGTAAATAGCCATAACATTCGGCAATATGTGCCCCCCCCCCCGCCCCATTTAACTTTGACACACGTATTTGTCAGAAGAAAGTGTCTCTATTGATCGGAATATGCGGGAATGGCTATTTTGTCGGCCCATTGTTTTACGAGAAAACTTAAATGGTCTTGCATACCTGAGCATGATCAACGAAAGAATCTTTCCGGAACTCCGCCAGATTTACGGCAATTAATTCAATAGACTTTGGTCGATTCAGCACGGCTTACAAGCTCATAGACAGCTTGCTGTAAGAACAAAACTAAGAGAAACGTTTGCCAACCGCATTGTCGCGTTAAATCATGCAATTAAATGGCCCCTAAGATCCCCTGACTTAATACCGTGCATTATTTCTTATGGGAATATCTAAAAAATAAAGTGAATTCTACTCCACCACAAAGCATCAACCAGTTAAGAGATAGTATCACACCTGAAGTCAATAGACTTAAGGAAAATCACAAGTTAATCAAAAAAGGTGTTTAATCAATGCGATCAAAGGCGAAACTGTGCTTGAAAGAAATGCAGGAAATGTGAAAGGAAACGGTGCTTAGAAAATTAAAATATGAATTTGTATTACCAATATAAAGAGGAGTTTTTGTTAAAAATGGATCTAAATATATTTGTTGATTTTAAACTTGAAGTTTTATTATTTTACTTCCTTGCGCAAACATAATTTTGATAGCCTTTACTAAACCTATTAGTTTATTAACATATTAAAAGGGAATTTAATGAAATTTCCCGAATCGACCGATAAAAAGTTGTTCAATTTGTTTTGTTTTGCAGGACTCAAAAATCTCTAATAAGTTTTGAGTTATACCAATTCAAATTATGGTACACCTTGTATATATATATATGTATATATATATATATATATATATATATATATATATATATATATATATATATATATATAATATATATAGGAAAAAAGATCCAAGAAAAATTAGTACGGTTAATGTAGTGTCATTATTAGACAACTGCTCTGCTTCAGGTCCAGCGGAAGATCCTTTCCTCCTCGAACTGGATGATTACAATTATAGGATAGGATATCATATAATTGTAGTCTTCCAGTTCAAGGAGGAAAGGATCTCCCACTGGAACTGAAGCAGAGCAGTTGTCTAATAATCACACTACATTAACCGTACCATATATATATATATATATATATATATATATATATATATATATATATATATATATATATATATATATATATATATATATATATATATATATATATATATATTAATATATCCAAAAAAGTACAGTAACGTACATGTAAATGAAGGAAAGAAACCAAAGTGTTAGGATTAATTTATTTACGAAACCAGGTTTCGACAGAGTCCTCCGTCGTCTTCCTTCGCTGGAAAACGAAGGACCAACAAATTTACAAGTCAGAATGTAATTAGGGAAGGGGGCGGTATGGAGGAGTATCGGAATCTTTGATTAGCGGTATTACGTATTACCAAAGTGTGTTTCTATTTGTTTTTTTTTATTCAATTCTAACGGTTTTATTTCGTGATTGGTGATTTCATTTAATATTAATTTTGTGTATGAATTCTTATTCATGCCTTTTTTGTGCTCTAAACGTACTCTCATACGGTCAAATAGGTAAAAGTTAGCCGTGCGCCAATTCGCCAAGAAATTTAAACAGCTTAAGTTTCATCATGTTTCTACCAATGGTTATATAAATTAATGTTCGCAAATACAGTTTGTATCCATAGTCGCCCCAGTATATTGCCATATCTCTTTTAAGTTACTGTTAACTCTGCTTTTCGAATCATTTTCGAGTTATTTCCTTCTAAGTTCCTTTCTATTACAACTTAGTGACTCGCTCTTTCAGGTCACAGAGCAGATTACATTTTGGGTTATTCTCGCTAGTTTCTGCACTCTGTGAACGTACTTCATTTACTAGCAGTCAAGCTCCTTTAATCAGTTAAAGGAAACATCTTTTGAAAGTTCTACAGCGCATAATAGCTATTATAAAACACGTCTAAAGATTCATCCAGAACCACCTTTGCGCTTATTCTCTCTATCACTGCGCTGAAGTTTAGTTGCTGGCTGTACTTTCCAGGGCCCCTTCTCCTTGGTGACAGGTTTTGTGCTCTATTATAATCATGTAACCAGTAGGCTATTGGCTAACTTCGAAGTAGTGGTATTGGTTAAATTAAAGTAAGTTAGTTTTTTCAACGTTGGTAATTATTAATTTTATATTTATTTATTTATTTATTCTGAGTAAAAACTTAATAAATACGAAGGGCGGTCAATAAGTTTTGCAATTCGGATATAAGAAAACGAGATATGAGGAAAAGTGTTTTATTATTTTTCAATATAACTACCCTCGACTTCAATGCACTTGCGCCAATTGTCCCTGAGGCTTCGAATTCCCGACAACCAGAAATCTGCCGACTGCTGTTCAATCCACTCCTGGACGGCGAGCTGGACATCTTCATCGTCCCCAAACCGGCGTCCACGCAGTGCAGCCTTGAGGTGGCAGAATAAAAAGTAATCGCTAGAGGCCAAATCTGGACTGTAGGGGGGATGGTTGAGCTCCTCGAATCCGCACTCGCGCAGGGCAGCTTGGGCAACTCTGGCCTTGTGGACTTTGATGAAGTTGAAGTCGATCATGGGGTGTGAGGTTTCTAGGGACCTAACGGGCACAGAACTTGGTCATAGCAAAATTGTCGTATGATGATGTTGATAACACTTCCATATGATATTCCAAGTTGTCGCTCGATTTTTTCGACCTTCACCCGTCGATTTTCGAGGATAATCCTCTCCACACGGGCCACATTGTTCTCGTTGGTCACGTCTGACAGGCGTCCTGGACATGGGTCATCTTTAAGGGACTCACGACCATGGTGGAACACCCTATTCCAGCGAGCAATGGTTGCATATGAAGGGGCGGTGTCGGTGTACACTGCAACCATGCGTTCATGGATCTCTTTTGCATTCTTGCCTTCCTTGGTCAAAAATTTGATCATTGCTCGGTACTCAACGTTCTCCATTGTTAAAAGATTTGTGACTGACGATTTGAGATCAGCTACTGCTTCTTAAATAGACGAGGCAGGAGCGTGCGGCTGCAGGTCGTGACTTGTCATAACTGGTCCTAACACCCCCACAAACAGCCATCCCCCTTCCTCTGTTTTGCCCTACCGATTCGCAAAACTTATTGACCGCTCCTCGTATATTGTGACGCTCTTTCCATCATCGCCCCGTTTGACTATCCCTAGGAGCGTAGAATTTTGCCCATAATAAAATTCCATCGTTTGGATATCTGCTTGGAAAGAACCATCACATTCTATGGCGTGAATGAGCAGATGAGACAAGAAATCGGAGTTTTCCTCTAAGGCATGAGAAAGAGACATTGAAATACAAAGATCAAACCTTGTATTTGCTCTTTCTTTAGGTGTGATATGGATAGTGAGCCTTTAAATTGTGAGCAATTTAGAGATATGTTATAAAAAATATGTTGGAACTATTTTCTATCATGAGGAGATATTGTGTTGTGAATGAGAGGAGTGTATTAATTTGTCTTTGAGTTAGGTAAAGCTAAAAGAAATCCGAGTAGAAAACTTGTCGAGCAATGGAGAATTTAGACTTCGATGCGGCGCTGATATTAGCGGAGGATGGTTAACAGCGAACCCTTCCCATGGATACCAGCCAGAGATGATAGGCGTAACCTCTAATCTTCTCAGCATGTATAGGAACTTGTATAAACTCTGACTTGACTGAACTCACTGATCTGAACTTTTTTCTCGACAAACTGGTTTTATTCCTCCCGAAATTGAGGGGAACTGCCGTTTTCTCCCTGTTTAGAGAATAATTGCGTTCCCAGAAAAGCGAAAGAGCAAATATCTTATCTGAATGACCACAAAGATGGTTCGTTCCTCTCCCTCTCCGTTCGAAGGCAGGTGAAAGCTTAGGCGGAAGTCTCACCTGGTCGCACGAATAGGTCTGTATGAATGCCTGGAAAAGCTTGGGGCCTGCGTCCCTCGCAGATCAGTGCTGGATGAGGGGTGAATTCATATAAGGTGAGATGAGGTGGGAAATGAATTGGCTAAGGAAAAGGTGCAGGCGGTGATAAAAGAGAAATATTAGTCAATGACCAGAAGGAGTGGTTAATCACTTGCATTAGTTACGTAGTTATTTGTCTTGCAATCGTGTTTGATTCTATGAGTGAAGCATCTGCACCCCTCAGCTAATGGGATGCCAGGCTAAGTGGTCGTTATTTAACAGGACGAAATCAGCCTTACATGATCGTCACGGTTTATTGAATGTAGAGGAAAAATAAATAAGGGCATAGAGAGACATATTTGATAGCAATGAGTAGGTATTTTTTATCCTTTTACTAAATAATATTACCGCTATATTGCCATGCATAGAATGGCTAAATAAAAACAAAATGAGCATGAAAAATCTATATATAATCCTGATTTACTAGTATCTAAAAACACTCTAAAAACTCATTAAATCATGACTTATCATAAAAATTTTACTTATCTATCAAATATAAGAGCAAATTTAAAAGAGAGCTTCCTGCTGCACGCTGGCAATTACCAAGCTAAATATGAAAAATTTGTGCCCTTCATCAGTACACCTTGAATTTTCTATCAGCGGATTTACTAAGAAAAAGACTTTCTTGCCCTTTTGTTTCTTTTAACTTGCATCTTTTACTCGAATGATTGATCATCAAGTCATTTTTCAAACTTGAAACTTTATTTCTATTTTGAATTTTAAGCAAGATCTAAATTGAGGTATTGTAGTCTAAACGCTGATGTAGGATCCATATTTCGAAGGCGATGTGGCCTTCAGGACCTCTTTAGTAGCCTATTAATTTTTAACTAGAGAAGAGCATAAAATAGAGTTGAAAAGTTATGTGGGTTGAATAGTGACAGAATAGCAATGAATCGCTATGGTGCAAGTTTGCAAGATGCTAGTTGCTATAAAAATGAATCTATGGGAATGGTTTCTGTTGAATAATCAATTAATTGATCACGATAGGAAATGGAAATTGGCCTTTCGCGTAATGACATTGCTATCTGTGACGATGATGAGGATTTCAGGATAGCAATTTTTTATGTTGAAAGCACAAGGCTCGGACCAAATTAAAATAGGCATAGAGTTAGCAAATGAAAAAGAAATACATGAGAGAGTGTTTATTTATTTGGGGAAATATGAAATACCTAGTGTTTGAAAAGAGACAGATCACAATTATTTGGCAACAAATGAGAAGGTAGAGTTCCAAAGCTTTTAAGTTTAAGGAATAAAACATATAAAAACCGCCCACCCTTGAATTACCAATGGCACACAGTAAACATGCGATTCGGGAGCATGGCGAGTATTGCCTGACTAAGCTAGTCGTAGGTGAACATAAGTAGTCAACTCACGGAAGCATAAACCAAATTAATAATACCTGTAGAAGAATGAAAATCAACAAACCTGTGTGGAAGGCCAAGATGATCATGTTTGGAGGTTAGTCTGTGGCAGTGTATAAGATAGATATATTTTGATTCATACATAGAACCAAAAGTCCCCTGTATATACGAAGGAACTGTCAGAAGGAAATAAGGTTCAACATCTTAACAAGACATTCTGTTTCTCGGAGGCAGACTTTTTGTGATGTGGGGGGATTTCTAAGAGAGAGTGGACCTTACAGTAACACCAAGCAAGTTCAGTGAGTCAAAAGCTATGAGTACAGAAATCCTCCTTGCTGCGGTAGTCTTCTTTCTCAATCACGAAAGTGATGCGGGTGCCAATTTCGTTCTTTATATAGTGGATTTCTTAATGAGGTGACAGAGAGTGGATGAGGTAGGCAATCAAATCGCTGCCACAATAAAAAAGGAGAGTATCCAACCTGCTGAGAGATTTGCTCCTGACTGACCATCTTTGACGAAGAGTGTTTCTGCAACAAAAGGTGAGGCGGCAGCAAGCAGGAAGGAGAAATTGGCGTAGGATAAGTAATTGGTAGAGGGTTTAGGAAGCAAGGAGGGGGAAGCACTGGATCATTTAGCATCATATCTGAAGATAAAAGAGAGGAAGGCTGTTAAGTGTTCTCATTGTCAATAAAGGCGGGTTTCAGACGATCCCAAAAAATAGAATCCTGCCTGGTGCTAAGCTGCAGTACAAAGACCTTTAGTTTTCTAGAGATGACGAAAAAGTAGCCATCATAAGCTGATTGCAAAGAGAAGCAAGTTTTGTCGTGTTGACAAAAACATGGGAACAAGTAAAATCATTTTTGGCATGAAAGGTTTCTGGTTAGCAGGTACTCTTGGGTAGGTAGAAGTAACTTCAGCAATTCGATCCTACGAACAACGAGTTAAGAAGAGTGACGCATTGTTTAGGTGTTTTCATCCTTTTCTTGAGCCAGCTCTAACGTAAGATCATCAATGGGGGCAGTATGTAAATGTTGAGTACCCGAGACCACGGAAATACGAGAATGTGCATCAGATATAACGTGTTTAGAACAAGAGACAGCGAATATTAGATGAAAGATGAAGCCCTACAGAATGCAGAATTCAAGATAAGCTACTGGATGAAGTCGAGGTGACGAGAATCGACTGCAGAGTGCACGGAATACGTGTTAAGAAAGGCGAAGACTATAGCCTCTTTTGTTCGAGAGAAAGCTAATGCATTCCTTGGCAGACCATGCCAAAGAATTGTTCTTCTTGTTCGCAAAGAGTAGAGCGTGGAGAGGTTGCATAATGCGAATAATAGCAATTTTGACCTCTAAAGGACAAATTCCGTCATGAGAAATGTGATGTCCAAGAAAGGAGATTTGTATGACACTAAAAGACATTTAGAATTGTTGAGTACGATACCATACTCTTCCCAACGACTGAAACTTGGCGAACGTGAGACAAATGTTTAACTAACGACGGAGATGCTATCAAGAGGTCGTTTATATAGCAAAAGATGAAAGGAATACCTCTCAAAACTTGATCCATGAAAGTTTGGAAAGTCTGACCACTATTACGTAAACTATAATTCATACAAAGCATTTCAAAGGACCCAAAAGGCGTGTAGATTGCTGTTTTATTAATATCATCTGGGTGAATAGCTATCTAGTTAAAACACGAACCAGATCAAGTCGAGAAAAGACACAACGACCAAAAAGAGCAGAGTTAAAATCGAGAGGTAGGGTAATGGTTACCTGTCTGGAATATTATGTGCGTTCACTCGTCTGTAATCACCCATAGCGCGAAATACACCAGGTTTAGACCTTGATACAATATACTGGGAAGAGGTCCATAGAGACGTCAAAGAATGGGCAATGCCATCATCCATCAGGAAATTTAACTCCTGCTTCAGCGCCTTGAGTCTATCTGAGTTTAATCTTAGCGGAAAAGAGAATACAGGATTTCCGGTCGTCTTAATCCAATGATAAACGTTGTGTTCAATAGGCCTATATTTCGGAAGTAGAAAATTAAGACGCTGGAATTAGGGCTCAGTGGGTAGGAGGGGTGGAGTTGGTCAGAGAGGGGAGAATATTTGGAAGAAAAAAAAGAACTTCAACCAATAGGTCATGAACGAAAGAAAATCCAGATCCAATATTGGTCAATTTACCTCAGCCACAATGAAATTCGATTAAAAACACGACAGATGCCGTGTATTTATCCTTGGAATTCGTGGCTCTAAAGACTAAGCCGAAGGGAGAACAAGCCTTATTCATGTGAGACGCCTGTATGACAATGCATTCAGCACCAGTGTCAACAAGATAGGAAAAAGTAGAAAGAGGGTCAAAGCCAGCATAAGGAAATCATGAGAAGGTTGAGGAAATAGGCTCTATTACCACTTACCTTTTTAGTTTAAATTAGTTGAAGAATTTGAAGGATTTAGCTCATTTGAATGAAAAGAGTGAATTAGTTGTTGAGGACACGAAAACAGTGGATTAGTGTTAGATGAAGAAGGTAAGGTTTTAAATATGTGCAGGGCCCTAATATTTGGTTATAGACAAATAAAATTAATAAGCATGATGATTAGAAAGAAAGAAATTGGGAAGAGTGAATATTTGATCGATAATGAAAATATAATGAGTGATAACGTCGGACAGCCTGTCTACCACCATATTTATCATGGCGCCAGCACAGACCCTTTGATTTATACTGCTGAAATTTAGAGGATGAGGATAGCAGGAAAAAGGGTGAATAAAGGTATGTTGCACATAATCTTTTGTGCTGGAATGATCACGTTGGTTTTGCCTTGGGAAGGATGAACGGCGCCTACCGCTCCTCCCTCCTTAATAATGGCTGTGCTCTTGTTTCATCTCTTGGCGCAGTTTGATTTCTCAGATTTGATTTTCAATCCTCTCCAACGGGGCAGTAAAATCCGGGGAAAGAGGGACTGACAAATGGCTACAATCCATTCGGTCGTCAGAAGACTCCGTCGGTACAAGAACATGCAAAATAAATGCGTTAGGTAATTGAATATGGTTAATAGGAACAGCTCTCCAGTTTACATAAGAATTATTATATAATTCATCAGATTCCTTGGTCATTTGCTCCACATTGTTGGGGGAAAGCCATTAATATTAGGGAACTAATATGATCAGGTATTCCATACATAAATATTTCCGTCAGGAGGAAACATCTTGGAGGCACAAAAGACGACGTCACAGAGGAAGGGGGAGGGCTCAATGGTGGGTGTAACGTGGCAGACTCGTGCTCTCAATCGCCATTAATGGCAGCTTCTTGGACGATCCTTTGCTCAGGAGTGGGACGAATTGCGCTCATGATGATTATTAAGATGAAACTACAACGAAGCTTTATCTCGTCTTAATTCAATCACAGGATCTCTCATTGCAATTATAAGACATTAGGCAACTATGAAAGCTATCGTTAATTGCAAGTAATAATAGAAATCCTATTTTTCAGTCTATTTTGAATTCATCTCGTGTAGAATTCCTTTAACCTTGATAGTTATTTCAATTGAAAAAATTTTTAACATATAAAGAAATAAATGTTGAAAATATGTCAAAATTGAGTCATAAAAATAAGATGTAATTATTCTGTCGATCGATCGTGTATACTTGATTTGCTATAAGATTTTAGAACTATTGTGAAAAAATATTAAAAAAGATCGTATACCTACGCTATCATCGATTTTTTTTAACAATTATCGATTATCAAACACTTACAACACTTCTCTTTAAAGAAGAACTAAATATGTGCACCCTAGTGTTATATCTAGGGCACTGTGTCCTAAAATGTTGGTAAAAGTTCATTTATAAGCGGACCCAGACTTTGACAGATAGTTTTAACTGATGCTAGAGTGGGAGAATTAATTTAGTGAAAATGGCAATGGGATCTACCTCTAACTCCATACATAAAAATATACTCGTATGAATGTATCCCCATAGTTAATGAAAGTAAGTAAAAAAGTAGGCCCACATGATCCCAAAATTATAAGGTCGAATTTTAATTTTGCAATAGAACTTCCAATTCTTAGCTGCTACATGGATAGCTAGCACAGGATTCATGAGGGCTAGTATTTGACTACTACCTAAAGTTTTGTTTGTTAACCATCCCAGAAATATGAACTTCATCCTTGCAGATCAAAATAGCTGTTATGGGAACGCTTTGAAGAATTTGCCCATAGCAAAGTTATATGGGTATCGTAATCCCCCTCACTCAATTCTTATACGACCATCTTTTGTAGCGATGCATGTGGAGTGACCTTTGTAAAGTTCTGCGAACACTTCGATCAGACACGTGTAGGGCAGCCGTGAGTTTCCGTACAGAGCGCTGGTGAGCTGCTCTATCGGGACTCTCACAGTTGCCACATTTTCCGGCCCTGTTGCGGTCCTTAGTTGGTTAGGACTCATTCCTTTTAATCTTGAGCCGTTTCGTCTAAGTTTGAAACCAAACGACGAATTATTTTTCTATCCGTAACGGGATCATGACACCCAGGTACAAAGCGTATCCGGAATGTACGCTGCGTCGTTTATCACTGATTTGCCATTCTTGACATACTCATGGACAACAAAAGCAAGATGCTCTCCACTCAACGCTATGTTGCTAAATCTAAATGCCTGATCACATAGACCTAAATTGACCACGCTTACTGTTGTACCTCCTCCACAAGCCAAGCAATGATCTTCTCAAATTTGGAAAGTCTTATTTCTGCACCTTGTCTATGAACCCACACTAAATCGCACATATTCATATATATTAGTCATCTTAGAAAGGTTAGTTTTTTTTCACTGATACCTACATCTACCTAATTTTCAAGAAATTCAATAATGCTCAGGGATCTCTAATATTATAAGGATCTAATATGCGCATATCATATCCCAATCGTCTTTGGAAAAAAAATTAAGTAGCATTAATTCCTTGGCCTTGGAAACATATCACTAGTATCTAGAAAATCTAATTATCATTAGTAGTTTGTGAGTTATCAACAAAATTATGAATTTTCGTATTGCCTGAATGAGCCGGAATTTCTACTCTGGATCAGCCATAAGCCACATTATTCAACGAAATATAATTCCTTGATCCTGATAACCTACCCGTTGCATTATTGATCCTGAGTTTATCTTCAGTATTTTGGAAATTATCAACAAAAGCTGTTTACCATAATGGCGGGTCCGGATCTTGTATTCATGCAAATAAAACTTACTAAATTTATTTAAATAAGCTAAATTTACATTTTATCTGGTACATATAGGCAACAGTTTATGTTTCGAAATATCTCCATTACTGTACCCTGACGCTGTAAAAAGTGTCCCTCCAAATAAATATTTTGATCTGATCGGGATTAAACTATGTAAGTAAATAGAACGTCCTAGGTTGTACGTTCCTGGTAATTTTTAATTCTACTATTTTATTTTTATGATATTTATTGGAAAAAGTAAAAGAAAATACTACATTTAGCCATGTTGAAGGAGGAGATCATGTTTCTCATAATTTACATCATTATATAGATCTTCCCCGAAAGCTAGTCAACACTTCAATTACCCAAGTCTACCCCTATCCAAATTCTGATCTAAATTCGTCAATAACTTTTTGAGATCAATTAAACATACACATCGGATCTTGAAACCAAGCCCCAGCTTTGTTGGCAGAGGTAATAAAAAAAGGTTTCTAACACAACTTGGCATAACAAAGTTTTCAGCATTTTGGCGTCACTTATCAAGATTAAAAGATTAAGAAACACAAACCTGCTATTCATTAATTAACCCTTTTTATTTTCAAAATATAAAAATTGATTTTTTTTCCTCTTGCTGACCAATCTCTTTTCCCAACTTTTTTTACTTTTCTTCAGGCTTATCTATTAAATGTCTGCCTTATTATATTAAACCAACTTGATAATGACACGTATAAAATTCTTCCTCTATTGTAGAGAGTTGATAGTATACATTTACAAACCTAATTAAAATGTTATTGAATTCATTTTTTTGAAATTAATTATCATTTAACACTTACTATTTGAAAAAGTGACAATTTATCAAAGAGGATATAGAGACATGAGAGGGTAACAACAATATTCACTTCCACAAATTTAATCCATGCTATGCCACATGGGATTTGATCGATTTTGTGTGAATGATATAGGTCTTGAAGCCTTGAAGCAATAGAGTTATGTAAAAACTGACCAAATATAAGGGCAGAGTGAAAATCAAAACTTCTATTATCAAACTTGATCAATGATTAGTTAAATAGAGAGTGAAAATCACTATAGAGAATAATTTTGCATATTGGATTAAAAATGAAGATCTTAATTACATTGTGCTTCTAATCGTGGGTTGGTTGAATGAACAACGTTAGCGTGATGTAGTATTAAAAAAGGAATAGAACATTTACTGAGTGTTAAAACAAATAGAAAAATAATGTTCGCGGTTTCATTCAAATTTATTATAATAATTTGAAAATTTTCGACTATTGTTTGATATCAAATTCATTATTGCGCCAATGAAACTGATATTCACCCTAAGACCCCAAAATATGAAGGAAGAACGAATGAATGATCTAAGAGCGAATCTAATTTTATAAAAGATAATTTATCCTGTATCATTTTTAGCCCTTATTTCAATAATCCTAATCTTGTTATTAAATTTAGAGCAATTTCTAATAACTCTATGGGTTATACATTTATTATTTCACTAACAATCTTTGAGTCTTCTTTGCCATAATTACAAAAGGAAAGTAGAAATAAATATTGGGTCAAACAAAAATGAACTGTGCACTAATATTTTTAAATAAAGAACAATTAAAAAGTATCTATAGGTGAATTTCCTCACATAAGGCGAAATTAGGTCAGTAGATCCAAATAAATCATTTAATAAAATATCTGGCTCCAATAATAAATAATCTCCTCAATTCCCTTATTCTCCTCTACGAATTTCTACTTATCTGATCATTTTTTTATTTTATAGACATTTGTTGATTTGAGGAAAACGCGTCTTTAGAACTCGACTACTTAGCATTGCTAAAGAAACGGAAAAAAAATGGACTTTGATCTAGATTCTACCCAAGCGGAAATTTGCGCAAAAACCTTGTAAGTATTATGTTACCAGTTTTCTTAACACTTTATACAATTATGGTGTAATTAATTATCCAATATATATATATATATATATATATATATATATATATATATATATATTCGGTGCAAGAAATAATAAACCACAATACATTATTTGAATACGATTTATTTACGAACAGAACTACATAGTCTCCTCTTTCGCAATTATCAACTGTATAATGAAATCTATGATATACGACTCCAGTATATAAAAGCGAAGAGAAAAATCAGACCAAACAAAATGAAAACAATGGAAAAATAATGAAAGATATAAATATATATATATGGTTTGGGAGGCAACTTTTAATTCCAGGGAACGACCGATTCTGGCGGTTTATAAATGGATTGGGCAACATTATTTGAGATATATGTATTTATTAAACTTATAACATTTCTGAAGGACAATATAAATTCATTCAATAAATATATCTGGAATAATATTGCCCAATCTATCAATAAACTGCCAGAATCGGTCGTTCCTCTAAATTAAAAGTTGCCTCCCAAACCATATATATATTTATATCTTTCATTATATTTCAATTGTTTTCATTTTGCTTAGTCTGATTTTTCGCCTTTATATACTGAAGTTGCAAATCATAGCTTTCATTATACAGTTGATAATGACGAAAGCCGAAACTAGTTCTGTTCCTAAATATATTGGATTTAAATATTGTGGTTTATTATCTCTTGCACCATATATATATATATATATATATATATATATATATATATATATATATATATATGCAAATTTTGTTGAATGAAGTGAAGACCATGGTATATTTCACCTTGATCAATTTCCTTTTGTGGCAACTTTCTATTCTTCTAGCTGTCTTTTTAGTCCATCTTATAGATGGTAGATCACTTGTCCTATATTCATCTCTCTTTTCAATAAATGGGTTTGGTAGAAAACAAACGAAATTCCGAGCTTTCGATCTTATTCAATCAGCTTCGGAGCCTCATTATGTATTCTTTATGAAATATGGTGGAGTCAGAATCAGGCTGAATGGAAAGAACATTAAAGTTGTTCTAAAAATTACAATCCCTGGATTGGCTCGTTTCCTTTGACGTTACGCTCAAACGAGGAGGAATAAATATCCCCTAAAAACCGTTTATTTTCATTCGATTCCATTGACGGGATGAATTTGGATTCTTTTTTACAACGGAGAGCTGTGAGCGCGCTTAAGGAAAAGTTAACTTTTCATTAAAGGTAACGTTAACTCCAAGAAAGAAGAAATATATGCTCCCTCTGGACTGATTGGAGATGCCTCCTGTTTCCAGTAGGCGGGGTGCTTACTCTAAAGGGGTAATTCATCCTTAATTCTCCATATTTCACACTTTGACTTCCACTTACTTCACCGACTAAAAGCAACATAACATGACCACCGCTGCACCCAGAACCACTTAAATTAGGGTATAGTGAACCCCGGAAGTAAGCTCCAATAGGGGGTATGAAGAAGGGTGGTCCTTAAGACCACTAGCGCTAAATTCTGTTGAATCGCTTCTTAGCTTAGGTCTATTTACGTAGGGTGGTGGCGAAGTGCTAAAATAAGTAGGTAAATATAGAACCATAGGCAGCTAGGTGATAGGGAACGTTTTTACTGTCCTTTTTTACAGATTTAGAGAGGAAAGAAGAAAACAAACATAGGCTTCGGAGGAAGGAACGAGGAAAAGTGCGTCTAGGCGCTCGGCTAGCAAAAGGATTGGGATCATCCCTCTCTATGGAAAGAAGGCAGCCTGGAATGCCTACGAGTACCTCTACGGACAATTGACCAGGAGATCAAAGCGGATAAAGGAAAACTCTTCGAGACATTATTTGGACAGATAAAAGTAGCCTTCGTCAAAATTATCGACATCCCAAATGGCTACGTGTAATTGCAAGTAAGGAAAAAGCAGTAGAAAAATTAGTGTCCCAGGAAGGAATAGAGACACTAAAGAGAATAGGACTAACGCCCAAAGACCCGCCCCAGATAACTGCAAACAGAAGTATCATATGCAGGAAAGTCGACGTTTGGGTGGGTTCCCATGACCAAAAGGAAATGAAAGAAGAAATAGAAAAAAATCATGAAGGCATAAAAATAAATGAAATAATTAAATTTGGCCACCACAAACATGTTTTAAAATTGTGTGTGCAACAACAGATATGGCAGCATAGATATTTCAACGAGGGCTGCTCATTTTTAACATGAGAATTCCACCAGAGAACATGGAGCGCGAGAAACATATTAATATTCAAATGTGCTTCCGCTGCTATAAGATGGAAAACCATTTGACGCCTGACTGCACTGAGAAGGATACATTATGTTCTGAGTGCGGAAAGAAGAACCACGAATGGAGACAGTGCAAGTAAAGTACTAAGAAATGCGTGAACTTTCATGGGCCACATAGGACTATGACAATGGCATGCCCCTAAAGAAAGAAGATAATAGAACGAAAGGAAAGAGAAGCGAGAAACGAAGAAGAAACTAGAAGAAATGCAACTTTTGCAGGAGTGGCTAAAGCAACTGTGAAGCAAATACAGGAAGCACATACCCATCTAACTGTGCCACAAGGGGAATCAACAAGAGTGCTCACATGCATACTCTATGCCCATGTGATGAATATTGGGAAACCAGGCACCTTCGCTACGACACTTAATACAATGCTAGATAAAAATGGAATAATGTCGTTCCCTGACAACCCTCAATCATCTGAAATCCTCAAAATCAACGAGCAATGAGCAACACACTACTAAAGAGAACGCAATTTTAAACATGTCAGTGCAAAGTAATGAAGAAGACAAAATAGTACGCATGGAAGCACAGGAATTAAAACTTAAAGTCTACAGCGATGAATGCTCGTGACTCCCGAGAGGCAAGAAACAGGAGGACATCATTAATGCAATTAAAAAAGGGAAATGCAAATGGGTATTCAAAGGAAAGACAGGAGAAGAAGACGAGGAAGAAGTACAAAAACTCTTAATGGAGGATAAAATTCGAATCTACCCTGGCGACTGCGTTACTCTCTGTCATTCTACGTTTAAAGGCAACGAAGCAGAAACCAACAAGAGATCGACCCGCCAGAAGTCCAGAGATCTCTAGACGACCAAACTTAATAAACAATGGAACCAGAAAGGAGAATAAAGCTCAGCATTCTGCAAATCAAAACTTAACGATAGGTCGGTAAAACTTCGGCATTAGAAATAATTTTAGAGAGATCGATCCAGACATAGTATTAATATCAGAACATAGAGTGAATCCAGAAGAAAAAACAATGAAATTGTTTTATTACACCGTAATAAACGCGAGCCCTTCAGGCGAGCGTCATGACTGGGCGGCCATAGCAATGAGAAGAGGGCTGAAGCTCAAAGAAGTTAATAATTTGGATGAGGCATACTTGGCCGTAAAAATTAAAAAGGAATTAACGTCAATAATAGTAGCCGCGGGATACCAAGCACCAAGAAAAAATTACCTTCCACTGCACAACCTATTAAAAATCTTTGGCACAGGTTTCCCAACCATCTTTATTCGATACCTCAATGCCACGTGCAGTGCAAATTGATACCGCTCCAGAAACAACAGCGGAGCTAACTTAGAAATTATGTTGGAAAGAAAGATTTTCAAGAGAATAGGGCAAGACTTTCTAATGTATGTCACAGGCAATGCAGCTACAAAACCAGACGTCGTGCTAAATAGCTTTAATATGCCATACAACATCCACATGCAAACAGTTAACTTTTCATGTAGCGACCATGTTGGAACATATTTGCTCATGAATCAATACCCGATACAAGTACCAGTACCGGCGAGGAAGGACTACAAGAGAGAAAACTGGGCAGGGTAAACACAAGATCTTAGTAACTTCGTCTCAAAGGATCTCACTGACGCCAACCTGGAAGATATTGATGAGGAGAACTCAAGATTAACAATCATTGAGGCGGGCGAAAGATATATACCAAAGACAAGATACAGTACTGTAGAGAAATGGCTATATTAAGCATCCCGGAGGAGTATAGGTACATTAAAACCCCCATGAGGAGAAGCGTGGGAGTGGTAGCCGGCGAATAGCCGTAACTGCCTACCCTGTTTGATCTCCACGCCGCTTTGGGCAGTTGGAGCTAACATTTGTTTTAAAGCGACCACATAAGGCCCTTAAACGACGCTCTAACGATTTAATTACCTATGAAACCCGTGGTTATGTAAGAAAAAGCAGTGCTAGTCAAAAGGCACGCCAAGTAGAGGTGCCGTTGAGAGTGTCTCTAATTTGCGAGACGACTTGGGCACCTCAGTGCCAACCTCTGCACTTCTCGCTCTCACCATTCGCGTTCCCCTCCCTGTGGCCTGGTCACTTTCCCCTTTAGATGCGGCGGTGATCCGCCTAAAAATAAGCCCCGAAAAGAAAGAGAAGGGATTCGAAGTCGATACGAAAGAAGAAGGATCAGTCGTGAAGATCGATCCTTCAGCCATACAGGACTATTTCCGTGAGAAACGATAGGATCAGATTTCGGAAATCGATCCCCCCTGCCCAGGCCGAATTAACATAAATAGTCAATCTTGATATCGGTACCATACCGAAGAATCCTTGATAGACTGGAGAAAAGTCTGACTGAAGAAAATCAAACCCGCTTACACTCGAGTGACTCTCACATCTCAAGCTCCGTAAGAGTGAGAGGAGAAGAACCCAACCCCAACGAGCTCCCGTTCTTTAACTAGAAGTTACATCGTCTCATCTCTATCCCGCCATACTACCTCTACGAAATTCAAGGATCGGCCAAGACAACACTCCAAAGTGATAGATAAGCCCTCCAGCGACATCCGGCAATCCCTAATACCTCCTGCAATGTAAGTTAGAAAGAACCTTTATATTCATATGGTGATAGTAGAAGTTTAGTACGTCTCAGTTTTTAAGGGGAGTAGAAACCCTTTTTCGTAAACCTCGGTCATATTTGCTTGTAGACGAGCATACTTTAATTTATTGTTTAACGCTAATCAAATAGAGTCGCGATAAAAATACTAATCGGCAATTGATGTGTTTACGTGTAGCTTATTTGTTTATTTTTTTTATCGCATCCGTGCGATAGGCCTAGATACCAACAGGAATAGTCGAGTTTAGCATTGAGACAAAGATAGAAATGTGTTAACTGTTTGTTTTTCATAGTTAAGTGTTTCATTTAAAATATATCTTTATTTTGGTATAAATCTTGTGTTTCCTCTTATCCTTACGTGTTGAAATAGCTCTTTCTTAAGAACAAAACTACCGAATTTGCACTCTTAGATCAAAGCCTACTTCATCAAAGAAGTATATCACGACCACAAAGAATACCACGATAAAAGTGGTGTCAAAGAGTGGAATGATCAGAAAAGGGCATCCTGCTACAAGTACACTTCCACATCCTCGAAAGACAGAGGAAATGAAGAGCAGGAATAGGCAACTAAGAGAAATACTAGACCAAATAATTTTCCATGGACCAAATAGAGAGTGATACGAAGAAATCAGAAGAGGGAGAGAAGAACTAAGGCATCTCATAGAAGAACAACAAAGCCACATATGGGATAGCCTAATAGAGAAAATAGACGAAGAAAGAAGTGCAAAAGAGAACTGGAGACTAATAAATAGACTTAAAGGCAAACCCCCGAGATAAAAAATAAGAATTAAGAATGAACAAGGAGAAAAGATCCAAGAAGAGAGGACCACAGAAGAACTTTTTTGTAATCACTGGAAATCAGTGTTCTCCCTGACATCAGAGGAGGACGAAGACTTCAATACAGAGATAGATGAAATTGTCCACACAGTCTTACGAAAAAACATAAACAAGATCAATTCAACACCAAGTGTAGGGCAAGAAAGGGAGGAAATTCTGGGTACAGGGGCCTACATAACAACGGAATAGATCAAAGACGTAATACAATCATTCAAACAGAAAGCGCCAGGCCCCTCAGGAATAACCAGAATTAATCATACCAAGGCACCTAACATAATCATCAGAGCATTAAAGAATATTTTTAACGCGTGCTTAAACACCGGTTACTTCCCTGATAGCGTTAAACTAGCGGAAATGATATTCGTTCCAAAGCCAGGAAAACCACCCAAACCACCTAAGCAGTTACCGTCCAATATCGCTATTTAACTTCATGGGCAAAGTCTTCAAAAAAATTGAAGATCAATGGTTATTCAGGACCAAAATTTGAATTGGAAGCTGGACTCCCGGAGGGGGGTTGTTTAAGCCCCACGCTGTATTCAATATGCACAGCAGCCCTGCCACCACCAATAATGCCTGGTTGCCTAAACACACAGTTCGCGGACGACATAAGCCAACTCGTCGTCACTCCGTACAGGAACGTACGCTTTTAGGCAAGGAAAAGAGCTTTAAAAATCAGCAACATCAACAACTACGAAAGAGATTGGAAGATAAGGACGAACATGATGAAATTTAAAATAATACCAATCTCCAGGAACAAAACTGCTGAAATAGTAGTTGAAAATTGAAACTCCAGAGAATATAAAATAAAGCTCTCTACCTAATCACTAACACACGTAGGAGAGTGAGAAGAAGACTACAGGATCTACACCAAGAAGCAGGATTAGAAACGCTCAATATAAACATCAGGAACAGAGTGGAGAAAATATGGAGGAAGATCAAAGATCTACCTCCGATATTTGCAGAGCACACGAACACCAGAGCTGGAGTCCCCTTTAACACTCGATTTTCCAGCGGCAGACAACAGCTAAGAATCGAGGAGGTTCCCATGTTTACTCAAGTATAAATTCAAAAAGAGAGAAGGAACAAGCATAATGATGAAGATATTTACCCGACTATATACAAACCCAACCACCGAAATAACCAACCAAGACACCAGATTGATACCCTAATAAGACAACCGAATTTAAACAACCTAAATAGGAAGAAACAACCGACTAAGAAGACAATACAGTTCAAAAGTGTACAGAGAAATAATGCAAACAAAATGAACTAAAAGTGTAATAAGTGAACTATATTATAAGGTTTAACAAAAAATGATAAGGAAGTGAAAGTTAAGAGTAAAACAGAAATTAAATGAACATAGTAAACTGAAAGTGTAATAAGTGAACTATATTAAAAAGTTTAACAAAAAATAATAGGGAAGTGAAAGTTAAGAGTAAAACAGAAATAAAACGAACATAGTAAACTAAAAGTGTAATAAGTGAACTATAGTATTAAAGATTTTAACAAAAATGATAGTGAAGTGGAAGTTAATAGTAAAACAAGTGAACAAAGTAAAACTAAAGTGAAAAAGTGATAACAACAAGAGAAAATGAAACAAAGTAAGGAAACTATAAACAAGTAACATTAAAATACATAAACAAAGCTCAGAGCTAAGATAACTCAAAACAGCATGAAAGCTACAATAAACACATGAATGAAAGATGAATAGAATAAGGGAACAAGGATTAAGCGGTCCTCCCGCTTCTGTATGAGAAACATAGGTGCTAAAAGTGTGAGAAAAGAATTAAGAATGATGAGTAAATGCATGATGATGGTTTGGAATCCACGTTAATTAGCAGGTCCCTCACCAATCTGTCCTCTTTTAACTCTAAACTTTCCGTCTCCCACAGCTATAAAACCTCTTCTAAATCTTGTTCTGGACTTCCCATTAAGTATTTCACTATCGGTTCACTTGAACTGAGAGTCAGAAGTGTGGGGAGTTTCTCCAGGAGCAAGTCGGCTGTGGGTCTGCTCTTCTTCTGTGCCCCCCCCCCCGATCGTGGGAGGGGTACAGAGGGGAGGAGAACCGCAAGCCGTACATTTTCTCCCCCCCAAAAAAATCTTTTCATTCATCCTGATTCTGACTCCACCATATTTCATCGGTAAAAGAGGAAAGAATACATAAAGACACTCCAAAGATGATCGAATACGATCGAAAACTCAGCAATTTAGTTGGATTTTACCAAATCCATTCATTAAAACGAGAGATGAATATACGAGTAGTACTAAAAAAGACAAAAGAATAGGAAGTTGCAAAAGTTAATTGATCAAGGCAAAATATACCATGGTCTTCAACAAAATTTGCATTCAAGAAAGACTGCTACCCATCTACACTAATATATATATATATATATATATATATATATATATATATATATATATATAGAGAGAGAGAGAGAGAAAGAGAGAGAGAGAGAGAGAAAGAGAGAGAGAGAGAGGGGGGGGGAGAGATCATTTTCCTTAAAAAAATAAAACATTAATTCTATGAAAGAGAGATCTGTTTGGTCACTGATGTGGCTGAAATTTATAATGCCAAAAAAGTATATTTTTCTGGTGTAGTGCCAAATCAAACAACTTTTTCATTTGTTCATCTCAAATTAACCATTGGTTATTTTATAGTGAATTAATTCCAATACAAAGTTAAATTCAGAATCATTAATCTTTTCAATTCTTCATATGACTTACGTCCAGTTGGAAACATTTTTTCCCTTCTGAGTACTTTGCTCAGGCACTTCAGAAATTCAATGTGGGCAAAGATGAGAGAAAGAGCGAGATCATTTGTGTTTCTTCGTTCCAGGTTTAAACTAATAGATGAGTCGTTCTCACCTCTCGTTTCGTGTGGCCATCTTGTCTAGACCTATACTTAGGACGTCAAGTTGATGGTACAGAACAGTATTAAAATATGTTGCTCTCTAAGAGCTTTAAAGCTTTTTTGGAATCGTGATCAAAAGAAACTATACTGGAAGACAAATAGAGGATAGATGAGAAATATGACATTAGTTGGTTAAAGAGAGTAAATAAAAATAATCACAATGGGGGAAAAAGATATTGGAAGGATCTAATAAAATAATTTTGAAGATTACATTCCTTTGAGTAAACTAACTTAGTTTTAAGAACTGTTATTCCATTTGTAAGAATTGGCCAAGAGAAACGGAACTCCTGAAAGGGCGGCTAAACTATCAGCAACAAAATAACAAGAAATGAAGGATTATAAATTCAATAGAAGATTGCTAATGGGATATAAAATCAAATTTAAAGGGGAATACCAAAGCTGGCGTATCATACAGAGAAAGACTGTACGACAGATCTGCAACAAAAGTGGTTAAGATAGAAATAAGCGAAAATGTGTCGAAGATATACAACTGCAGATCGTCGAGAAGGCATTGGGGACAGGAGGGCAAATAACAGGTGTTGAGGCTAGGGGGATTTACACATTCTTCAAGATGTCTTTCGCAGTAACGATGCCCACGCCAGGAATGGGGTAGAAAGAGGATAGAAAGAGTTCGCTGGAATAAATGAGAAAGAATAAGCAAAAATAAATCTTTAGTCTGAGTTGCATAGGATTTGTGGGGCAGGTTTCATTCCTTTCACTGCAAGAGGCTGGTAATTCTGACCAAGGATCTCTGTGTGGTAATTCCTGAAACTTTATTTTAATGTCCTTCTGTGTTTGTCTATTTCTATGTCCTTTTCTTCTCTCTAACTTCTTTGTGTTTATCGATCTCCAAGTCTTTTTTCTCTCTTGCTTATTTGTGTTTATCCATTTCCATGTCCTTTTCTTCTTTCTTACTTTAATGTGTTTATCAATCTCCAAGTCTTACTTTTATCTCATACTTCTTTGTCTTTATCCATTTTCATGGCCTTTTTTTCTCTTTTTTTGTATTTATACATCTCCAAGTCTTTTTTTTCTCTTACTTATTTGTGTTTATCCATTTCCATGTCTTTTTTTTCTCTTACATTTTGTGTGTATCCTTTTCCATGTTCTTTTCTTCTCTTACTTCTCTAGTTATCTATTTCCATGGCTTTTTATTATTTCTTATCTTTTGGTTTATCCATTCCTATGATCTTTTCATCTCTTCTACCTTTTACTATTTATCCATTTCCATACCCATTCACATTTATCCTCTTCTCTCACTTTCTTCTCCAGCATTCTCCCTTTTTCCCTCGTCTCATGGGGACCAAACATTAACTTTTATAAGGAACTCACAATCACGTAGGCTGATTGACCCTTCAACGTCTTATCCTGGACTTCTTCGATATAACAGCAAAATCATCCTACAATCTTCCAGCTTCATCCAGTTTCTCTCAGCTGCGTCCCTGGTGGATTCCAACGTGTAATTGGGTCATAATTGTGTTTTGTTAGAGAATGACGGCATTTAATCCAGTTAATCAAAGGTAATAAAAAGCTTTCGGCTTTCTGCTGATTTCATTATCGTACACAAGTATGTATGTACATATGTTATGTACATAAGGAAAGTGGAATATAAACTCATGTGCACTAACAATCTAATTGCATCTACAAATAGAACGGCAAGTCTGTGAGGATCGGATTTTAATGAGTTTGGCAGTATGTAGTTAGTTGTCTGTTTTTCTTCTCCTCCATATTATTTAACTGATTATCACATACATTACGCCACACAAAAGATCAGGATGCTTGCATCTTCACTTCAACATCTTTTATGACATTTGCCAATCATTGTACACACTCGTGTTTGGCCAATTGCTGTACACACAAGCAGTTGGTCAATCGTTCTACACATACGCGGTTGGTCAGTCACTCTACACAAGCGCGTTTAGTCAATCACTCTACACATACGCATTTAGTCAGTCGCTCTATACACACACTCGCGTTTAGTAAATCGCTGTATACATACACAAGCGTTTGGTTAATCGCGTACACACATGCTACTTTGGTTAATCGCTGTACATACGCGCGTTTAGTGCATCCTATCCCTGGATTCTGTCTATCACACCAATCCCCCTTCCCTCTCTCGCCTTTCCCATAATTATGAGACACGTTATTTCATTGCTTTAGTAAATATTATAAAATTAGAATACGAATGACAAATAAGATAAATTTCTTTTGGAATAAACGATTGAAATAAGTAATTTGTATTTAGTGTGGGTTCCTTTATTCTCGATGATGCTTTAACATCTTTACATGAACAAACCAAATGTTTTCCCTCTTGGTCAGCAATCTTGCTCTATTCACCTTAGAGAATTTCTTAAAGAGTTTTTGAATAGTTTTCGATTCATCGCTTTAGACTTCGTTCAGAGTGTCTACCAAACATTTTTAATTGAAGTCACCTCGGGACTCTGTTTATGCCAGTTCATTACAGTGATCTCTTCGTCGTCCAAGAGAGTCTTCAACGACTTTGTTGTGCGGCTGGGGTCGTTATCACCCATAAAAATAATAGGTTGGGGTTCTGAGATTTTCTAATTGGCCAAAGTGTGTTCTTCCCTTTTGCATTCACTCTCCCTCATAATCGCAAAAGAGGCCTTCTACTTAAATCATGCCCCAGAAAATAACCCTTCCTACCAAATTTTACACTCTTTTGGTGCAATTGTCAGACAATCTTTTGCCTGTTCTGCAACTAAAGATCCTCCTACCATCATATCCGAACAAATTGAACTTCGATTCGTCACTGAACTGAACTTTCCTCCATTCGTCATCTGTTCACGTAACGTGCTTAGTGATGAATGTAAGACGAATCTTCCTGTTCTTCAAACAGAACAATGGCTTCACCATATGTGTATGAGCGTGAAGAATGTCTCCATCACAATTGGGGCAATGGTTCGGTCTTCCTTTTTGACGTCTTTCTTGGCCTTCCAGTTGATTTACCAGACTTACATAACCCTGTTTTGTCGTAGGTTAACACAATATTATGAATATATTACATTTTTGGAGCGCTTAACAGTCTCTGCAATGGCTCCAATTTAAATACTATTTTGTGCCGAGGTTTACGATCAGCTCACGGACAGAGAATGGCGTGACAGATTTCTTAACCGTTACCTGTCATGATAATGACTTGACGTGCACGAGGTTGTATTTAAGTTAGTAGCTATGTAAACGATGTCGGTTCTCTTTTCATTGGTTCTTTTAAATTAGTTATTTGCTGATAAATGTTAATTCATCC
Organism: Ceratothoa steindachneri; assembly: GCA_963969495.1. Taxonomy (NCBI): domain Eukaryota; kingdom Metazoa; phylum Arthropoda; class Malacostraca; order Isopoda; family Cymothoidae; genus Ceratothoa; species Ceratothoa steindachneri. Next base: position 110,711,211 of record OZ018317.1, on the reverse strand, counting down.
AAATTTGCATAACCTATATCCATATCTATTTTATACACTAATTTTGGAAAATTATATTTTGCTGGGAAAAATTATAAAAGATAGCACTATATGTATAATCGATAATATTTAACATATAATCACACGTAATACTAAAATAAAGACACAATTTTGTTTATCCTAAAGAATATATTTTACATTGAGAAACGGATTTTCGAGGAGTGGCTACCTACAACCGCAAAGTAAGTCCTTAAATGCAGCAAATAGGAAATATAGTGTTGGATTGCCTTGAATATATGCTTTCCTGCAAGACATCTTGCCCCTTTATCATCAAAAGTCATAGTAATTAAGAACTTTTGCAGCCTCAGATAGATATAAAAAGGGATAAACTTCAGTCTTGCTGGTCATTATCACAAGCATATTAAAAATGCCGATTAAATCCCAGCCACTCTTATTGACTTGGGTAAGGACGCCAACAAAAGACTTTTTACAAATAAACTTCTAGGACACTACTCACATTGCATTGACTGACTATCGTTGTGCATAGGCGCGTTTGGTCAATCGCTGTACACACACACGTTTTGGTCACTTACTCTACACACACGCGTTTGATCAATCGCTCTACACACACGCGTTCCGTCAATCGCTCTACACATACGCGTTTGGTCAATCGCTCTACATACGCGTGTTTAATCACTCGCTGTACAGACACGCGTTTGGTTAATTTATGTAAACACACACGTGTTTAGTTAATCACTCTACACATACGCGTTTAGTCAATCGCTGTACACACGCGCGTTTGATCACTCGCTGTACACACACGGGTTTGGTTAAGTTCTGCATACACACATCTGTTTAGTCAATCGTTGTATGTATACACACGCATTTGACCAATCGCTGTACACATACGCACGTTTGATCAATCACTGTGCACACAGGCGCTTAGTCAATCCTATCCCTTCCTTCTGTTTATCGCAGTAATCTTCCATCCCTCTCTCACTTTTTTCTTAATCTTGAGTTACTTTAATTCATTTCTAAGTAAACATTATTAAATTAATTTCAAACCTTTTCAATTCTCTCGATGGATATTGAGCTTTTCCAGGCACCAGCATGTTAGTAAATTTCGTGATACAAATAAAGATAATAGCTTTTAATTTGGTTGAACGCGGTCCCTCTGAATTATAAATAGTGTAAGCAAATCCTAAAATGTTTTAATTAATTAAATGCTGATAAAATATTAATATACATTTTAATGAGTGCCATAGTAATTGTTCTTGTTTAGGGAGGAAATTTGATATACGCTTCAGGTTATTCGAATATTAGATGAAGCGAAAGAGTACTTCTCCTCGTGGATGAATGTGTGTATGATACATGAGATTTGAATCCTATTCCGATTCCAAGCTCCCACCCGACTAACTTAATCTGGCTATATACCCTCAACCCAAATTCACTTTTCTTAACTTTAATTTGTTATGAAACTCTTTTCAAACCCTTTCTAACCGTAGATGCCTTCGTTGTTTTTTTTAAGAGACCGAATCCCAAAATACGATATTTAAATGAGAGCGAGAATGTTTGTAAGAATTGAATCCCAACTTTTCGTCAATATCACTAAAATCGAGATAAAAAAAAGATGGCTTTTGTTAGGCAAAGTAGTTTTTATCCGTTTAATTACCTTTAAATGCAGAGGTAAGACCTAAAATTGACGTTAGATCCAACAAAAGGGTTTCTACAACCTTTGGCAACCGACCCATGGAAATTAAATTTAAATTTAAATTCCATCCCGCGACTAAACTTTACCAATGTGGTTTGACTGTGTTCAAATGGGAAGTGTTTTCCAACTCGGCAGCACCGTAGCTTCGTTAATTAAGATAGCTAAGTAACTTAATAGTAGGAGATCAAATGACTTTATCCTCTCTATTCCCTATAGAAGAACGGGACGCGAGTGAATCCAATGCTTTTAAGCTTCATGAGACAGAGAGAGAGAGAGAGAGATGGACGGAAATATCTTCGTCACTTTCTGTCTGATCTAATTGTCCACCTTCATTGCCAGGGAATACAGCCGCCCGAACTCAGAAAAAAATAGTGGTTAAGAGACATATTTTTAAAAAGGGAATGTTCAAATTAGGTGAAATTTGTAAAAATAACCATAATTTACCTAATCAAAAGCTTTAATTAGATCTAAAAAAGGAATGGCCTATAGAAGTTTCAATTGAGTGGAATATTAAAAATATATTAGAATAGTTTGAATTTAATTTATTATTAACACGACTAATTTAGCTCATCGATTTATTTTTATCCGTAGCTCATGTTTCTTTTTTATCATTTCAGAAGATATGTACATATAAAATTAAGAACAAAATCTATATACATGGTGGCCCTCTCAAAATTGGATCGTTTTTGAGAAGCAATATCTAAATAATCATTGAAGCTAGTGACATGAAATAAAAACAAAGGAAATATGAATCATTCATCTATAAATAATTATTCCTGGTAAAAATTGTATAAAAATGCTGTAATGGGTCAATTAGCCTTTAAAAAATAATGTAAAAAACGTTGTTTTTAATTTCTTGATTGATCTGTTACGAAGCAGAAAGAAAGAATAAAAGTGAAAAGGCAATTTCAAAATGGAAGTCAAGATTACAGGCCGTGGTTTGTCATAAACAAAGGCATATTGAACCATTCATTAAAATTTAAATTTAGTTTTAATTTTTTCAAAGGTTTTAATTCAGAAAAGAGAAAAACAACTTTATTTTACTTTATATTTTTAAATGCTAATTGACTCATTAAAAGACTTTAAGTCGAATTTTACCAAGAATAAGTATTAATAGATAAATGTTCAATATTTCATTTTTTTTATTTCATGTTCCTAACTGCAATGGTTATTGAGATATTGCTTCTCATAAGTGGCTTATTTCTTGGGGGGGGCCCCTATATAAATATATATATATATATATATATATATATATATATATATATATATATATATATATATATATATATATTTGTTTAAAACCTTTTGCTTCTTCATGACTCAAAAACTACTGAAGCCAGACTGGAAATTATTGCAGATTTGGAATCAGCAGGTCAATGTCTAGGATTTCTATGTGTTTGTTGTTCAAAAAAGCACGAATTAATTTTTTTAAATCTTTGCTCTATCTATTTGTTTTAGAGAAATAATCGCTGCTATGTGTTGCAATTAAAATGCCAACATTGCTCGTGGAGAGATTAAGGTTTGACAGACCAATTCTGCCACTGCAAGGTTAAAAAAAGCGATAATACATATCGTCAGTACAACTCGAATAATTTAGATATTTAGTTAAAAATCACGCTCATCTGCTTCAGCCGCGCTGTAAAGTTTGTGGCTGCCAACTGCATAGTCACGCTTGCCTGCCTGCCCGCCCGCCCGTTTACTAAGCTAACCTATAAACAAGAAACGTGGTTTATCTAGAAACTTTAGAGAACTAACAAGTTGAATGTCTTGGTAATGTGAAAATCGTTTTATTTCATAATACAGTACTCCATTACTCAAAAGTAAAGATAAACCTTACATTTAACTAAAGCAGAGAATTTAATTTATTTAAGATAGTTTTAATGCCCGGCCAACGCCAAGTATCTTTGCTAGTTTGTAATAAAACAATGTTTGGTAGGAGGAACAAACTTTAGATTAGAGGAATATGCATTCACCTTTGCTACTGAGCTTTTTTAAAAAAACTAATTAATTAAGATAATATTTCAAGATTCACTTTAGCATCAACTAAGCTTTTATCTTATTTTAATCCACAAAGATGCATCAAGTGTAGCATAGTCAACCTCGCTGCAGTCATAACTGGAGGATTGTGTGCTCCCTGCCCCCTGCCCCCAATACCAGCAGTTAGCTCCCTCGCCCTCAATACCTTGGGGCGGATTTGTGGCTATATATTTTTCAAACATTTTACTTACTCCAGCTTCGCTACTTTCTTAAGAATAAAAAAAAATGTTTCTCAGCTGCAGATAGGCTATCAAGAAAGTAATGTCGGTTTTTTGTGGGAAAAAGTAAAATCTAAAATAATTTAAACAACTTTGAGAAACATTCTTCTAAAAACGGCATTAATTTCTTAGCAATTCAATGTATATAAATTTATCACACACAAAAAAAAATTTCACTTTCATGCATTTTAGAACAATCCGATTTCCAATCAATTATTATTTATTTTATAAAATCTAACAAAATAAATTAAGTTTTTCTGAAGCTAATTTCTAGCTTGGAGTGAAAGAAATGATGAGAGAATAAAACCAGAAGTAAATAAAGAGATAAAAACAGCAAGATCAGTGATAAGTAAGATATCGTAAACCCATCGCTCCCATATCCCGGGATTTTGGATGGAGCATCCATCTCAGCTTTCAGGAACGGATTGGTACTAAAAATACACGTACGAAAAGATACGCATTTGATCACCCTGTAGAGGAAACTGAATATAAAATTTTGTTACCCAATTAAAATTAAAATTGTCACTGGTTTTCCAAAATAATTCGACAGCTTCGTCTTTCTATTCACCAATCATGATTTCTAGAAAAATTAAGTTCCTAATTTGTATGGCTAATAAAAATGTATTAATAATTTGGCATCGTATTTATCCCCTTCCTACATCATAACATCCAATTATGAGAGGATACTTATTATTAAGAGTAAACTTCGCGCTATTGTCTTGTACCATTCGCCGCCGTTCGAGGCTTAAATAAATTTCCTCTGTCTGCGATCGTCTTTGTCTTCCGCTAACATGTGTATGCTAATTTGGACAGAGCAATTTAGCCGTTTCACTTCAGATGAATTTTTCCATGTGAATATCAACAGAAACTTGGTTTATTTTTAATGCATTTGCACCATTCTTCCGCATATAAAACTGATTTATCGGTTGTAATTTTATTTATTTAAATTAAGAAATCAACGAAACCAAACTTTTTTCCAAACATCAAAGAGTTTGCTAAAACGATGAGACTTTAAGCTTTCCAAAGAATAGCACGACGACCCAAGAAGAGCCGTATATGTGATAAATGTGTTCAAGAACTGCCTAGACCACTAATTGGGCCAGATGTTACTTGAGCTGATAAATGGCTGTTAATGACAACTATTTGCCCATAGCATTGCAAAGATTTGCAGCTTCATGGAAATTAGTTCTCCTGTATATTCGTTCCAACGGGAGCACCTTTCACCCATATTTTAGTATTCGTTTCATGGTGCCTAACAAAAGATGTTTCTATTCTAGCATTAGAGAAACCCTACATCATTTTTAATTTGCCAAAAATACAAGTTATATAGGTCATGGATTCTCAAAATAAGAGTCGCGCCCTCAAATGGAGTCATGGGGCATTAATTTAGAGTCTATAGAGCTTTCGAAACTCTATTTATAAATACTTTCATTTAATGTGAGGAATAAATGTTACAAAATAAATAGAATTTATTCATTAACTGTGTACGTTTCACTTTATGTATTTTCGTCAGAAGCACCCTGTCGTAAGGCGTTCCAGAAGAGGGTTTAGGAACTCAACGAGACGTTTCTAGCAGTACATTCAATTTTTAGGGTGAGGTTGTGGTCTTGAAAAATTTCACTTGTAAAAATGGTGTCGCCAATGAAAAGGGTTTGAGAAGCCTCGATATAGGGGCGATTAATTGGAATTGAGTTTTCAATGGTGGGTTCGAAGTTAATATAAATAGTAGTTATTTGTCTTGTAATCGTGTTTGGTTATATGGGTAAGGTATATGTACCCCTTATGTACCTCCTTCTTTCTCAGATTTGATTAGAACCGAACATGTTAGTCTACGAATACCATTTTGAAATGGAAATCATATTCTTTTGTTCTCGTACAATTGTTGAACAGTTTAAGATGATCATATACACTATCATAGTTAATTCTGAACATGCATGCTCCAATGGATGATTGCAGTAGTGTACTCATATGCATTTATTATTCTGTTAGTTATGACTTTTCTAGATGAATTATATGTCGCTTATAGGATAATATTAATAGTCTATAGTGTTTTTAAGTCTTCCTGTGTTTTTTTATAAATGAAGTAAACCAGAGGAGTTATATCTTTCAATTGAAATCCAACCTTCCCTGAAACAGTTTTTAAACCAAAGGATTTATTAGTTTTCTTTTAGTCGCATCACCTCTCGGAGTTTTGCCATTTTTCATACTCATAAATGCTTGCAAAATTTTACTTTGCTTTACTGTGGGGATGTTCTCATCATTTATCGAGTTGTCATATGATGAATGGAGGAGTTCGGTAACATACGGTTCCTAATAAAATTCGTTAACACTTTCAATTATCTGTTCTCTGTTTGTGATTTTGTTTCCCTATTTATCCTTTAGGTTTTTCATTTGTTGCATTTCAATTGCTAGCTGCCCTTTCACTTGTTTCTGAGATAGGTTGTTTTTAATGTCTTTTTATTGATTTGGATCATATATTCCTTTATTTTTAGTTGTTGATAATTAACTTATTCGATAATTTCGTTAATTCTTTAATCCCGTCTAATCTTTCACATTTGGTCTAAAAGTCTAATTATTTGCCATTAATATTGTTGCAGTATCTTTCTCGGTTTTTCTCCTGATCTTAAAGTACATCATAGAGACTGTATTCGTTTGCATGATGACTGTTTGCAAAAATAAAAGAGCATTTTTATTTGATAGATATATTCGTCAAATTTAGTTGATTTATTCTCTTGGAGCTGATCTGTCTACCTCACTCGATGAATCCGCCTGTAACCTCAATGACAGCCTCCAGGCGACCTCGGAACCGGCCATAGGCCTTCATCACTATCCCCCGTTTTAGGCACGTGAAGGATCTTGTGGGCCTGGTCCTCACTCAGCTCGTCCTTCGTGTTGCAGCTGGGTAGGTGGGCCTCTAGTTTCATCGAGCCTAACACAAACAACTCAAAGGGGTTGCTTTTAGGCGAGTTGGGAGGCCAAATGTCAGGTTCTGTGCGATCCAAGAAATTCTCCGCAACTAGGCTTAAGACTTCCGGCTGGTGTAGCAGGGACCAGAGTCCTGCTGCCAAATGTAAGGGTTTCCTGCAGCTATCTGGTCGATCCAGAACTTCACCACTTCGCTCATAAAAAGATGTATCCCTTAGTGTTCCCCCTTTTGCCCACACGAAGAAGTGGGGTCGCATGACGTCATATTCACTGCTGGTGAGACCGAAGACCATGATTGTGGCTATGCACTTCCTTTATGCAACAGCTAGCTACATGTTGTTCTGGCTCCACCCATTGTCATACTTCAATGAGTGTTTCAACCTGTTGATGAGCTTCTTGGTCTGCTTTAGTCGCTTTTTCTGCATCGCCTTGGACAGAAATTGTTCCTTCCTCATTTTTATGAAAAGTAACGAATGTTTTCATACACCATCAGTCTAGTGAGCTTTACATCCACACCTTTCTACCTTGTAAAAGCACACATTGACTTTCTGGGATCATTGTTGATTATCTGGATTTCAGCATGGAATTCCCATGTTCTGATGAAGTCAGATCGTCGACCATTGGTTTTCCTCTCCGATACCACCTTGTAGTCGAATCTTGTATTTTCTAGCTCCTTTGTGACCTTTTCCACTATCCTTCTACTGACGTTGAGGAAGTCTCTAATCTCTTGTTTGTCCTTCCGGCATAGATCTCAAGAAGGATTCCATGCTTCTTTCACGAAAGAGTTCAAACTTTCTGTAGTCAATTATTATTTAAAAAACTAAAGCAAAAAATTGCTATTTTTTAGGAAGAAAAAGACCGACAATGAAGGTAAAAAGTAAAAATATGTGTAGAATTAGAAATTGAAAATTGCGAACGAATACCGTCCACACCCTATATTAGTTTGATAATGTAATTAAGAAGCTATTTATTACTTTTAGTTTCAAGTTATAGTCGGTTTGTCATATTTGACAAAGAGTAAGATAGTCAAACAAGTCTGTGTATAGGAACCAGTCCCGAATACAAATGATAATCGGTTGCGATCCCGCTCTTCCCAATACGGAGACAGTTAACGTGAGCGAAAACCACCCAGACTGGGCCATTCAACAAGAATGGGCCGAACGGTCTGAGTGACAAGGCAGTGGTGTGCCAAATTCGAAGACGAGAGAAAGCGACCTGAAACGATCACGGCATTTAGGGGGTACGAATAGGTCTATGGGGACAGTTGCGGTGCAATGGCAAGCAACTTTAAGGGCCCCTCAGCCATCTCTCATTTGATCTGCCTAGCATCCAGGTGGGCTTCTAGGCAGATTAAATGTAGTTGGTGTGAGGAAGAGCCAAACGCTAGTTTGGTCGCGTTGACCTAGTGGACTCTTTGGCGTCCTCATCGGCGTGCTCATTCCCCAAAATTCCCACATGTCCAGGAACCCAGCTGAAGATAAGGTAGAAATTCACTAGGCTCGCAGCAACCGTGTCGTCACGGGTACCGCAAAACATGGGGTGTGTAGAGTCCAATGACGCGAGAGCACTCAGTGCATTTTGTGAGTCCCTAACATCACAATTGTGTCTTGGAACCGGGCAGGACGCATTATCTCTCGTACCGAGCGTTGTATTGCAACCAGCTCGGCCGTAAAGACAGCCGTAGTGTCTAGTAGAGCCCCGCTGACCTCAAACAGACGAGATATGGCGTCAAACTCGACCATATTCTGGAACTTTGAGCCAAGTGTATAAACTGGCACAGTTCCATTGTGACAAGACGTGTGCTCCAAAAGGCCGAAGGCAATACTCCTGGCGCTGTGGAAGTTTTAGAAGCAGAGGCGTGGCGAAAGTTTTCAAAGGTAAGATAGTGTCCTGGGTGGTATACTAGGCAGAACTAGAAGCGCCACCGCCACAAGTGCTAGACCGAGCTCTCAAAGGAGTTTCCTATCCCTAAACCCAAAGGGCTTAAGGTAGGACTGTCATCTCTCGGCGTCATAGGCACCGATGAGATGAGCTTTTGATGTAATTAGAGCCCTTGGCGACTGAGGGAGGCGTTGGGCTCGTGTATACAAGCGCATAATGCACTATACATGGTGCAGAGCGAGTGGTATCTCCCCAGTATCGTCAAATAGGCTCTCAATAGTGTAGGTGCGGATTACACCGGTTTGCAAGCAGGAAACGGGAGGGTAGATTGAGTCCCCTTTCCGCAATACAGGCTCAGCTGCGTATGCAAAAAGTCGCACCCCTAGTCAAGTTCGAACGAACAAAGGATCGAGAGAAAATCAAGGTAGTAGCTCTATCAACACCCTAGGTGCTGAACGTCTTGGAACAAAGAATGTCCATGGTGCCGGGACAAGAGACCTTAAAGGTGTGAATATGAGCCTCCCAAGGAAGGCATCGGTCAAAAACAAGACCAAGGAAACGAACGAACCCCCTTTATAAATAAGGTCAGGTTGGGGTAGAGCCGTGGTTACAACAGAAATACAACCCTTAGTCTTGGCCAAGGTAACCGAACCCTGTGATCTTCTGCATAGCAAAAAATGCGGTTCAGTGCATGTTGGAGTTGACGCTCCAAACTTGGCTCCTTATCAGCACCAAAATTGATTCAAAGGTCATTTGGTAGAGCGTAGCGAGCACATCTTCAGATAGCACGGAAGTGATACCGTTGATGCTCAAGCCAAATAGTGTGACAGTGAGTACACTTCCCTGCGGGAAACCTTCTTCCTGCTCACTTGGGCCAGAGAGGGCTCCTTTTGCCTGTTACTCGGAGGTGTCCTCTCGCCACCATCATTTGTAGAGTCTCGATGTTACAGTATTGCCATGCGATATAATAGGATATCTTCAGATTTAAGGAAGGCCTTGAGGACGGCATTTTTCGATCGGAGCAGACCATTTAACGTGGATTGCAACTAGCAAACTAGCTAACCCTATTCCCAGGAAAAAGGCTTATCTAACATTTACCAATTTATCCATCAACTTACACACGCTGGAGGTTAAAGAAAATGAGAGGAATTTAGACGGGATAGAGTGATCTCTTCTTGGTTTGCTGGAAGGAGCACAGCAGCCATTCACCAGGATTCTGGAAGAATAATCTATTTCCGGATTCTGTTGAATAAATTAAACAAAAAAGTCATGCATTGCTCACTTAGATGTCGAAGTATAGCATACGGGATGTGGTTTACACCTAGGTGGCGTATGCACACAAGGTTAAGCGGAGCACAACTCAACTCATTGTCAACATATCGTTGAATGCTCTCCACTTCTGGAAGTAAAGTGCAGTCGGCCATCTTCAGCATCCCGGCTAGAGAATTAGGAGAAAGTGGTCGCGAAGACTCCGCTACGAACGTGCGGTCCGAGATTGCGGTCCAATTCTCCTGAAGAACAAGAGGGGGCCCTGCGAGAACTTGCTCCATATCCTTTTGACTCACTTCCACACCCTTAGTAGAGGGGTATTCCTGTTAAATGAAGACAAGCATGCCCGCCAGGAAGAGCGGCATGCGTGCTCGAAACATACCGGAACCTTGCCCTAGTTCGACGAAATTAACCGACATTGAAATCGTTCGGGTGGGACTTATAGCGGATAGCCATACCCTTCAGTTTGAGGACTATCTCACACTCAGCTGACCACCACGAAAGCGGTCAGCGTGCAAAACGGCCAGACGTTCTTGGCGTAGTAGTTAGCCCCACGGCGATGAGGTTGCCGGAGAACTTAACGGCCGAATCCACCTACAAAAAATCCTCGACTGGGACAGTGAAATCAGTCACTTCCTGAAATGCGGACGACCATGCCCGCACGAAAGACCATAGTGGAGGGTCTCTAAGGCGGCAGAGGTCCATACAATTATATTTAAATGGGAACATGATCAATACCATGGATGTGATCGATTACCTCGCATCCAAGTTCAGATGGTGCATCCGGAAAATGCACTTAGGACACTTTCCTCAAGCTCGTCGATTAGAACAGCAAGGACCTGACCCCTGGGATTGATCGAGTAGTCTCCTCTGAGGGGGTGTCTACGGTTAAAATTCCCAAGCAGTAGAAACGACCTCGACATCCGTGCCGTGGTGCGGCGGAATTCCCCCACGTCAAAATTGGCTGGCGGTGGAATGTACGCAAAAATTAGAGTATACCTCCTCTGCAGGTGCAACTGCACTAGTACTGCTTGAATTGAGGTATTTAATGCAAATAAAAGAAGGGAGACATCATGCCAGGTTTAAATGTTGCATCCTCCCGCCCGGGCCAATCCCTTGGTGGAAGGGTAGCGAAACCCTTATACCCCATTAGGGTGTGAAGAAAGCACGCGTCCAGCATGCTCTCCTGCAAAAAGATAGCTAACTGGAAACGGGAGAAGACGAGCCTCTGCAGCTCTTCCCAGTTGTCCTGGAGTTTGTTTCGATTCCATTGAAGAAATATACACACCAGATCAAGCTCAGAAGAGATGCGAGGGCACTCTTCGAAGAGAAGACCCTCACAGGAATAGCCGTACGCTTCCCGGAGTCAGAACTCCGGGCGCTGTTGGCCGAACAAGACGCTGAAGGCGTTGTCACCCTCGAGGACTAATTGGGGAAGTTGGGCTTTCCATATGATCTTTTTTTTCCTCCTTCTTGTAACTTTAGGCGGGCAGGGCGGTTTCGAAGGCGGGAGTCCCTTTTTTTAAGGATCCATCATCTCCTAGACACCAACTAAACCCTGGTTTGGAGCCTAGGAGCTGAAACTCCTTTGGTGCTGTCCTCCTTTTACGAGGAAACATTAAGAACCCTTGAAGACGGCCTTACGACCGTCATTATGGGTGCTGCTTCCTGTTAGCCTAACGACGCCATGCCATTAAGTGTCCAAATGGCGCTAATCATTGTCACTTCAGAGGGATCTGACGCATTCGCCAGAATGCTCTCCTTCGAGAAGAAGGACGCTTTCGGCTCTACAAATCAAGCTAGCTTATGGATTATGTTGCTCTTGGCAAGCATCTGCCATTATTGGAGCGAATATCCAGAAAACATTTGAAGCCAGTGGGCTCTAAAAAGGCAGGTAGTCTTTCAATGAAGGGCCCCGACGCAATCGAGGCTCCGCTCAAGGCACTTGCGACTTTAGTCTTGCTCTGGGACTCCCCACCCGAGGCCGGACCTGCCGATCTTGGTCTGGTGGCTTGCAGAAATGGTAGCATACTCTTTCATCTCCAGAACCGCCGTGGTCTGAGAGGAACATTCAATCAACTTAGTATTCTTCTTGCTTCTTTTATTTTTGGAGAGGAGGGTGGTGAATGAATCCGCTTCTCTCTACCACCGGAAAGAGCCCTTAGGCCTGATGCATTGGCTTCAGCAGTATCTCAATACGAGATGAATAAGGTATTAGTTGCCAGTGGCGTAGCATTTGGGAAATGGGTCCCTCCTCTTCTTTGGAATAATCTGGGGACTGAGCCGTCTGAGGAGAAGCTCGCCCAGGGGTGGACCCATGTTCGGTTTTTGACACCAAAATTGGGTTTGACCCAATGGGAGATACTAGCGTCTGGAGCTGACTTACCTCCGGGACCTAGTTCACCTCAGGAGGTTCCTCCGTGTGGCCATCCCCCATCAATTCTTTACGGATCCCATTTGAGCTATCGCCTGTCGCAGTCAAGTCTCTAGTCAGCCAACTGACCTCCATTCGGTAAGAGAGGGGGTGGTCACGCCGATCCCCGTAAAGTCAAGAGGCATAATTACAAGATTGCAGGAGTACGGCCCTACGCCTCTTGCTTTACCTTGCCTCCCTAATGGGGTTGACCGTATCGAGTCGCTCCCACCGGTAGTGGTCCAAGTTTGATTCCCTGCGATAGAGAAGAGGGGCCTAAATTTGTTGAAAGATGGAGTCGTCCATGACCACCCTATGTATAGGGAAGTGAAGAGGAAAGTCTGCATAGGATCAGAAATTTGGGAATTTTCGGTCCAGGGCGAGCGATGATGGGTTTTGCCAACCCGGCCTCCCATTTTAGTGAAATTTTCCTGGAACCATAAGATATGTTGCCGGCATAGCCCCCTTATATGTTTTCTGTAGGAATGTGAGCAGAGCCGACGATCTAGCATACCCCATACCTAATATTTGCGCTAGCCAGAGGGGCTTTTGGCCCTCGCAGCAGGTAGGGACCTCACTGAATACACTGCCACTCGACTAATGCTCATCAGATGACGAAAGTGCGCCGGGCAGCCAAAAGCTCTGTAAATTTGAGAGAAAGTATGAAAAAGTGTAGGAGTGTATATATTAAAGAGAAGTAGAGATAGGTGAGCCCACTAACGAGTAGGGTGGGTGATCACCTTTATTATCATACCCTGGCGCTAGGTGATCTCAGGCGGGCATGTCCGTCCACCAAGGCACGATGGCTGCCGGACCGAACATCGGAAAGGGATGAACATTCCTACTGCTACAAAGTGGGGTAGAAAAGGTTGAATGGAGTTTCGTAATGATAATTATAAATAATACTCATAATAAATAATATCAAGAACTTATACTAATAATAATTAATACTAATCATGATAATTAATTATATACATAATAAATAATGATAAATAATAGTAATATATCATAATAAATACTAATAATAATATAAAAATTATAATATAATAAATAATATTATTAAATAATAACAAATAATGATAACATACTAATTCTAATAATTAATATTAATCATATTAATCATTATAATACATAATAATATAACAATAAATACTAGTAACCAATAATATAAAATCATATTAAATAATAATAAATAATAAATAAGTAATAATAAGAATGATAATAACAATAATAATGATATTAATAATTATACTAATAATAAAAAGTAAAGTAGTGCTAAATGGGGGAGAGGGAAAAGTGCACCATCAACTTTTCTCGGCTCCATCAGAAACTTCAAATCAACCCTAGTGACGACAGGGCTTTCCTAATTTGCATTCTGCCAAGGAGGATGTGCAACTCCTCCGGCTACCAAGTGTAACAGGAACACAAGGAACCTTCCTGGTGGGGCGGATCTCCAACAATTCTAGCAATTCATTAAAGGACTTAGCGCTGAGATTTATTGTATAGTCGCTCCCTAAAGGGGTATCTACCGTTCAGGACTCGGATAAGGAGAAATGACTTTGGTAACTGTTCTATGGTGCTGCGGAAATCCGCCTTATCCAAGTTGACTGACTGTAGAATGTAGAAAAGGACAAGGGAATACCACCTATCCATGTAAAGGAGCTGAATTGCTACTGCCTGAAAGAGGTATAATGATAAAAAAAGGACGGAGACATCACAATGGGTATAAATTGCTAATCCATCTTCCCAGCCTCCTTTTCGTGGTGGCGGTGGGTCATACTAATTTATTCTTTATAAATCAAACACAACAGAGTGAGTGAATTTTTCAAGTTTTAAATCAGGAATTTAAATATGGCATTTTGTAGGGGATAGAACAAACCCTACCTACATCATACATCAATTTGCTACCGAATATTAGATTTTTTTATTTCCTTGTAAAAAAAAGAGACTATGTAGATGGACTTTTATTTTGAAGTTAGGTGTTATTTTTTTTTAGTTCCTGTTGAAATTTTAGGTGTAGAATGATATTTTTGCTTAACTATTGTTATCCTAATTTATCTTTGAAGTGACTATATAGAGAACGTTGTAGTGAAGATTGTGATCATTTTCGGTAATACTTAACTATTAAATAATTTAATGCTAGAATCCCAATTTATGTCATGACATTGTAAGGAAAAGATCAAATAAAAATACAAATTATTTAGAAAATATCTTGCCCAAGATAAAAGATGCCTGGAATCATTCAGGGAAGTTTTTTCTAAGAAAATACAAATTGGATATCAAAGAGAGGGTTATTGTCACTTTGCACATGTTATTTGGTATCTTGACTTGCAAGTATAAAAATACAAGTTGTGATGAGGAAGGCTGTGTAATCCAAGCTTACATTCAATGTTCCTGAAGCAGAGAGAAAAATATTCGTGTAAAAGGTCTTGCCTACATCAGCGGTCATAGAGAGAGGGTGGCAAGTAAAGGATCCCAACAAATGCGTGCCCTAATATGCCATAGCAGAAAAGACAATTGCAAACATTAAAATTTCAGGGAATGTAGACAAAGAAAAAAAGATCAATGAAGAAAATGCTGTTGCAGCAGAAAAGACAACTAGGAAGGATGTGGAGACATTTTTTGCAGATATTGATGAGGAGATTGAATATGAAATATGTTTTGCGTGATGATGCTAAAAAGATGTGTTTATCCCTCTAACTGAACATGAGTCTGCATCTTTATCAAATTTACAGAATAACTATGATGAGAATCTAAACATTGAGCTAGCTAGTGTGAGGTATATCATAGGGGTGAGGCCAACTGCAGCGATAGCAACTGTTGCAGTAACAACTGCAGCTTAAGTTGATTCAGGAATCATCATAGAGGACAACACCAGTAAAGTGATTGATAGGAGCAAGGTAAAGAGAGCACAATGTAGGTTAATGAGTTAGTTGGGGAAGTAGGTTAAGTAGAAGGCTATATAAGAGTCGGACCACATGCAGGATTGACCTGGTCATTGTAATGGTGGAAGCTCAGGACACTGACTAATCTTTTCCAGAAATAATAAAGGAAGAACACTATATGTAGTGTTGCTCGTGAGCCTGACAGCAACTATTTATTCCATTTCAACCCAGATAAAGCCAACAAAGAGGAACCACATGCAGAACAGATTGTTAAGGTCCTGTTTCCCTGGCTAAAAATAGGCAGGTTTTTACCAGACACTGATGACCATTGGAAGAGATTCAAAATACGTGAACACTGGTGTGAATGTTCTGGTAATGCATAAGTTGGAGATGCACCTATGTATAAAGCTGGTCTGAGTTGTGTGAACTTGCACACTGGTGAACTTAGCTTGCGCCGTCTCATCATTAACCTTGATGACCCTATTCTTTCAGACAATAAATTATCTGGGCCAATAGGAAAGCTTCTTGATTTACCTGAATCTCCGCTGTACCTCCAATGATTAAGCTGCCAGAGAAGGTCATTCAAGATCTTTCAACTGATTATAACTATGGCTATAGATGTTTTTGTGCAATCAGGGAAGGTGTGCTTCCTGCAAGGTTGGCTCGGTGGAAATTGGACCACTAATCAAAAGTCGCTGGCTCACCACAGCAAACAGATTCCTCAGTTTTGGGGAGTCAAAGCATGGACTGAGAAGAAAGTAACTAAAGAATCTTCAATTAATTGTGGAATCTATCATTGGTGTACACTATCCGGGTAAATTAACATGAAGGTCAAGCACTCGTGGATTGAAGGACTCTGGGCCTAGGCACATCCAATTTCAACTTGAATGCCTGAAGACCCAGAGGAAGAAAATGCTTAACCTTGCGATGCGACTGTGCAAATGGATGCTTGATATACTAACATTGAATCCATCCTACAAACACTGCTGTACTTTGAAAATCAGAAGGAGAGGATTGATTTGATAAAATGGAGAGAATCCTGGCCATCAGATAGATTGGAACCCAAACACTCAACTAGGGGACTTTTCTGTCAAGACCAAAAAGAGACCTAACATCAAATGTGATGCTTTTAGCATTAGTGACATGATCAGGTGCTCAGAACGTGTGCCAAAGCTACCTCTCTTCTGCTTCCTAATCCCCTCAGAGGTCAACAGCTTTTTTAGTACCTCCAGGGAAATAACCGATTGGCTCTGCCAGACACACAGCATAAAAAAAAGTTTTTTATTAAAATTGCGTCCTAGGCCTATGCTAAATAATACATACAGAAAAAGAGAGATTGAGCAAGACCCTCATTTGGATGGTTGTAGGAAGTTGGAGACAGACCTCCTAGAGTTATTAAACACGGAATGCGCCGAAGACAAAGTTGCTTTAGAAGAGAAGGTCCGACTCGACATGCAAACCTTATACTCCTCTAGTCTCGAATACTTATGCATGCAAGGTGCTCTAAAAATCGTCGTTCTCTCATTGTTTTAGGAGAAGTGACCATCTGTTTCATCCAGTCGAACTTCTTTTAGGAGCAAAGGCGCCTAAACTCGTTTGTTGCTGCACTCATTTATGGGGTCAGTCGTCGAATCACTCATAGGAGCGGTTACTGCCCCCTTCCTGGTGGAGATTTGTTAAGTGGATGAATATGATCGAGTATTTTTATGATAAGCGGTGACCTCTGAGGGGGAGGGAGGCGGGGGCTCTGGTTTGGCCGGAGCAGGGCTTGTTCCCTTAGTGCTGCCATCCGGATCAGGCTAGTTGCCGGGTAAGAGTAAACCCTCAGAGGGTAATTTCCACTTTAAATGCATATGAGAGGCCTGTGAATAAAGCTCGGTCGCCAGCCTGGAGGGCCAAGACATCCTTTTCAAAATTTATGAATCACAATGATTAGAGGAAGCAGGGTGCTATTCTCCACAATTCACATACTTAGCATAACACAAAACATCTTTATGGTGCAATTAACACAGATTTTGGAGGGATATGATATGCTACGTATTCAGTCATATTGGTGTGACCGAAGTGGTGGCAGTGGTAACACCACTGCGATAACCCCACGAATGTATTCGCGTGGTAGCTAAACCAACTACCATGCATATATTTATGAGGCTTATCGAGGTCAAACGTGACAAAGATTCCTTGTCTGGTTTTAACAACCTCTCCTTCCCTCCTCGCTACTCTTTCAACACTGACTGACCTATATTCAACCAGCTGTTTATTATTGTCCTCAATTTTTAGTATAGCAGTTCCTTTTCATAGAATACCCCTTTAACGAAGTTCAAGGTAGAGAGTGAGCTTATTATTTCAGGGATGTCATTGAGTGCCAAAAGCTAGAGCCTGACGATAACGGAGCATATAGCCTTCAGACAGCCTTGTTCCGTAGGTGCATGGATTATATGAAAAGGTTTAAAGCCGGCAGGCTCAAAGATGACGGTAGCCTATATGTGAGCGGCCCTGATTCTTTCAAGGCTCCACTTTCTTTCTCCATTTCGTTTTTTTTTGTTTTTTTCGTGTGTAACTAAGGTGTGGAGTTAGAAATCTTCTCATCCCACGCCATAATGGGCTCCGGGGCATAGGAACTCATTTCAACGCGGTCCTTTACCGAAATGGCGAAGGCCCGGAAAACAGTGGCCTCCCACAAGGTGGGGAGCTGCTTTTTTTTACTACAAGCTGGCCTTGATCCTCTTAAGAGAGCCCCGCTCATGAGTGAGGCATGGCTTCGAGGTATCTCCCGCAGACCACCAGTCCGTGCAGCTCCTCCAGATGTAACAATCTACACGACAGCTTTAGTAACACTCAGAAAGGAACACTCGAAAACCATCTTGAACCATCTTTCCTACACCAACCTGATTACTATAGCAGCAGAAAGAAGTTGGTTTCTGACCCATTTCTCTATTAAGGACGAAAAAGGGCGAATTTTTCCTTTATCTGGTTTTAATTAGCATAGTGTTGTGTATTAATACACTCGCTATTTTCCTGGAAATATTTCCTTTAAATTTGAAGAATAGTGCTTTGGCTCAAGACTGACTCGCTCTACCAAAATCAACCTTCGAGACGCCCAACCTGTACTGCCCAAACCATCATGACTCTATCACCGTAAAATCAGATGTTATGCAACTGAAACTGTCCTATAGCATATTTTTATTCAGAAAAACGTACGTGTAATAACCATAGAAATCCTTTTAACTCAACACATATGAGGGTGTTGAGATAAAATGAAAAGGGTGGATAAATAAATTAACAAATAGACAACAATAACAAACGTATTCAATCCAAATTCTGGAACCAAGAGGAAATGGACTAAAAAACTTCCAGGAACAAGTTTGAACAATACACAAAGGCGTTCAAAGTAGGGACTAGAGCCCTCTGGTGGAGTCATAGAACATGTAACAATAACCGTTTGATGACACAACTTACAACCTATTTCCGTTTCAATCAATTGTTTGATTTCTAAATCTGAGAAGGGTTCAAGAACGTTAAAGATAAAGGTCTCATAAACTGAAAAATTATACAAAAGAAAACATTGGATCTACTCATAATGGAGGTAATCAGGGTCATTGCTTCAAAAGGGAATCTCAACAACAAACAATGGCACAAAGCTTATTAAAACACCAAAATATTAAAGAAATAAAAGATGATTAAACATTTAATATTTAGAACTTGGGAACATCGTGGTGTCCTTCTCTCTTGTGTCTATTTTTTATTTTGGTGCTCTCTTTCTCCTTACATGTATACATGTGCACCAGACCTGGTATTGATACCCATTCCTCTGAACTTTTATGTAACATTATATGACTACCTCATCAAGACCAATAAGTCGAATTCTCCCCGAGCAAATTAGAAAATGTACCTACATATATGTGCATCCAGTTCTAATTATATATATGAACGTAGGTCTGTATGTGTGTATAGTATTTGTATCCTTAACAGATATTTCCCAATAATTAGGAATTGAAATTCCAAATAGCACCTTTATTTACTGAATTAATAACATTGTTGAAGAAACCTGGACAGAATTCGTTACAACACAAAGGGGAAAGCCATTCATTCTCTCCCTTACAACATATGCCTTAGATCCACCCTTTTGATGGACTCGAAATAAGTGGAATTAAATTGATTTAATAAAATCGATCATTCACTGTTATCCTGACACAAATAATGTTCATTTTGGGCAGGTCCATGTGTAGGATGACACACGCTACTACACACGTTGGATACACATTTTAATTCATAGACATGTACACATTTGCGCAAGCATCTTAACACCAACACACGTAAAGAAAGAAAAACAATGATAAAATAATGATATCACGACCAAGGAAATGAAAAGGCCTTCGTTAATCAAGGGAAAAATGCTCGGAATCTTCTTTCATTTTCCCTTATAGGGTGAGGATTAATGAGTGCTTATAATGCTCCCGTTTGTTTTCAATAATTTCTAAATAAATACAAAAAAATCTTTGGAAATCCTACTCCGAATATGGTTTTGGTAAATAGAGGTAAAAGTTAGTCTAATCCTATTTTTTTTTCCTGCGGTTAATTAACATTGAATGGATAGAAAGAGATAAATTAAACGAATAAAGATGAAAAAAATGAGCGAGAGGAGGAAGGTCGAGGGAAGCTTCGTAACCGAAGTTCCCATCTTCGATCCTTCTTTCGGTATAACTGGCTATCCTATTCATTTTCAGCCGTTTCGAGAAGAGTTGCGTGCCCCCGGTGCCGAGCTCTCCAAGTGATTTACATGAGATTCATAAAAAACATGTTTCATTTTCACTTCACCTAACTTTACCCTTTCTTTCCAGTCCTCTTCCCACAACTTTGGGGGTTTGGGAATTCCCTCGTTTGTTTTCCCATGGATTTAGATGATTGTTTCGGTATGGGAGTAAGAAACTGCATCCCAGGAGGGGCACATATGTGTCTCGCTCCTCCCACATCAACTCTGAGTAGTTTCGAAAGACAGGAACTTTTATTTCAATCATTCTCATTCATTCTGGATCTTCTAATTCCTGTTCTTCCCATCCAATCCCACCGTTCCCATTCCATTCCTTCATACTTTCGCTCTTTACATCCCAGTCTTATTTTTTTTTTAATTTTAGTACCGCATTTAATGACGGAAATTTACAATTTATTTCAAATTACTGCTTAGATACTCTGCAGAGCCTAATTGATAAACGAGTTTGAGCGAACGAATCGTCTCTACATTTCAAATCTAAAATTTTAACGGCAGAAAACAATAGAAAATCCAACCTCCAGCCCCTAGCAACAGTAGCCTTAGTCATCGGGGTCTTAAATCGTCTCCCGCCGAGTCATAAATTTGAGGGATTTATTCTAGGAATTAAGTAACCCAAGGCGAGGAAATTGCCAAGTTTTGACGTGGAATACAAAGATTGGTCCAATCACACCACCTCCAACCCCCTCACACCCCCATCCCCACCCTGCGACAGTGGCCGCTCGGCTTTACGGGTAGTGCGCCAATCATTCCGAGGAACCGATCAAATAAAGGCTTTAAATCGTCTATTTTTCGATTATATAGCGAAAAACCAAAAAGGGCGCTTCACGAAAAAGGAAAAATGAGAAATCTGGGTGCTATTGTAACATGATTCCTAACATAATTATTTAATTAAAAAGACCAGGCAATGGCTTCGCTACTAAGATTAAAATTTAAAATCTAAAAAAAGCAGCCATGGTTAAATTTTTATAAATTTTATGAACTTCGCCAATTATAATAATTTTAAAAAGGAACTCTAAACTAAATTTCCCCTCTTTCAAAATATCACGTTGCTAAAATATAGAATTATAGAAGATATATAAAAATAAATTTTCTGAACTTCACCATTTGTAATTATTTGGCTTTTGAAAAATTCGCAAAATTTCGATACTTATATTTATTGCTGAACTTCACCATTTTGTTTTTTGATATTATAAAAGAATTATCAGAAATAACTTTGATAAAAAATACATAAGTCATAACCAAACTAAGATTAAATTATTATTCAAATACTCAAAAATATGCCCTTCTTAAAGTATAGAGTTAGTGAAAATAATCGTGTTATTTATTTTGAAAATAAATATAAAACTAAATTTAAAAATTTTAAAAGTAAATTAATTTTGAATGGTGAAGCTACTGTTTAGTGAGACTATAAAAGAGTAGGGTTGGATAATAATTCTTTTATAATATCAAAAAACAAAATGGTGAAGCTCAGAAATAAATATAAGTATCGAAATTTTGTGAATTTTTTAAAAGCCAAAGAATTACAAATTGTGAAGTTCAGAAAATATATTTTTATATATCTTCTTCTATAAATCTATATTTTAGCAACGTGATATTTTGAAAGGGGGAAAATTTAGTTCAGAGTTCCTTTTTAAAATTATTATAATTGGCGAAGTTCAGAAAATTTATAAAAATTTAACCATGGCTGCTTTTTTTTAGATTTTAAATTTTGATATTAGTATCGAAGCGCAACCTCCCTCCGTAGGGGGGAGTGGCGAAGCCATTGCCTTTTTTTTTAATTATATTATTATTCCTCATGGACACATATATTTACTAAATATATGTGTAATTATATTTTTTTCAGAAATTTTATCATACATTTTAGGTAGGATTTATACTACAGTAAAAGCCTACTGGTAAAAATCATGCTACAGTAGCACTGAAATCTGTTAAGTGCTGTAGGTAGAGGAAATGAAAATGTGTGGAAGATACCTATATAACCTCAAATCCTTCCGTAGGCATATAGCCGGAAAGGGTAAACTGTGTATGTTGGACATTAAATCCTCAAGATGTCAGCTGCAACTAGGTTTCTCATGCGAAACCCGACCTCTCCTTGCTGTTGGGAAAAGGATAGATAAGGGAAAGAAAGATGTGAGATGTAAAAAGAGAAAAGGTGGCACGAATACATACTAAAAACTAGCCCCCTAACTGGGGCAAGTGGCCAGGAATGAATGGACAAATGCTGATTGGCAACTAGCCTACGAAATTAGGAAATGAGGTAAAAAAGCAGGGAAGACAAGTAGTTGGGAAATTAGAAACAGGGATAAAAGAGAGATGGAAAAGAAAAGACAAGGGATATAAGAAGCAAGAGAAAAAAAGCAGGGAAAAGAATAAGCGATGAAAATATGAATCAGAGGCAAGAAGAAACAGGGAAAAGAAAAAAGATCAGAAAGAAGAAACAGGGAAAATAAGTGGGGTAGAGAAAAAGCAGGGGATAGAAGAAGTATACTAAAAAAAAGAAGCATAAGAAAGAAGAACAATGAGAAAAGGATCGTTATTGTTCATTTATCTAAAATATAGGGGGTGAGGAGCAATGGGAATATTTACACTTCTCGTTTTCTGTTAAAGTTCCAACACCAACTCCAATAAAAGGCTTCTTTAAATTTCACTTTTTAGATAAAAAGATAGTTTCCCAGTGGTAGAGGTAGCGCTCTTGAAGACGGTTGGGGAACTCCACGAGCCTTTCTTAGCGAATTCAGGAATTATTACTATCATCCTTACCTAACCACCGCATTGATATGGACGTTATAATTCATTATAAAATAAATTACATGTGTGAAAAGCCATTTTCTGATAAAGTCAAATGCCAACTGGTACAAAAGGCTTCTTTTTAGAGAGAGAAATGTATGGTAGTCCAGTCGTATGGGCCGCGCTCGTGAAGAAGGTTGAGGAAATCCAGGAGACTTTTCTAGCGGATTAAGGATTTCTTATCATTGCCCTTACTTAACTGCATTAACATGAACGTTATTGTTCATTTATCTAAAATTTAATGGAGTGAAGAACCACATGATTAGAGATTAAAAAGCAGAGGTGCAGGTTGGATGTTAGAAAATATTTTTTCACTAACAGAGTGGTGGATTATTGGAATAGTTTGCCACCTGAGACTGTAGACAGCCCAAACTTGAATGTTTTCAAGCGCAGATTAGATGATTATAAGGGGATGGAGGGTTAATTTCTTACTTTTTGGTATGGGGGTACGAAGGGCGGTCAATATGTTTTGCAATTCATATATAAGGAAACGAGATATGAGGAAAAGTGCTTTATTATTTTTCAATATGACTACCCTCGACTTCAATGCACTTGCGCCACTTGTCCCTGAGGCTTCGAATTCCCGACAACCAGAAATCTCCCGACTGCTGTTCAATCCACTCCTGGACGGCGAGCTGGACATCTTCATCGTCCCCAAACCGGCGTCCATGCAGTGCAGCCTTGAGCTGAAGGAATAAAAAGTAGTCGCTAGGGGCCAGATCTGGACTGTAGGGGGATGGTTGAGCTCCTCGAATCTGCACTCGCGCAGGGCAGCTTGTGAAACTCTGGCCTTGTGGATTTCGACGACGTTGAAGTCGATCATGGGGCGTGAGGTTTCTAGGGACCCAACGGGCACAGACCTTGGTCATGGCCAAATTGTCGTGGATGATGTTCATAACACTTCCATGTGATATTCCAAGTTCTCGCTCGATTTCTTCAACCTTCACCCGTCGATTTTCGAGGATGATCCTCTCCACACGGGCCACATTGTCCTCGTTGGTCACGTCTGACGGGCGTCCTGGACGGGGGTCATCTTGAAGTGATTCACGACCATGGCGGAACTCCCTATTCCAGCGAGCAATGGTTGCATAAGAAGGGGCGGTGTCGGTGTACACTGAAACCATGCGTTCATGGATCTCTTTTGCATTCTTGCCTTCATTGGTCAAAAATTTGATCACTGCGCGGTGCTCAACCTTCTCCATTGTTGAAAAAATTGTGACTGACGATCTGCGATCAGTTACTGCTTCTTAAATAGATGAGGCAGGAGCGTGCGGCTGCAGCTCCTGACTTGTTATAACTTGTCATAACAGCCCCCCAAACAGCCATCTCCCTTCCTCTGTTTTGCCCTACCGATTCGCAAAACTTATTGACCACCCCTCGTATGTTTCTTGATTCATTCCTGTGGATGCAGTTTCTTTTTATTGAATATTTTGGGGTACTTTGATTTTGTTTTTGACCGACTCCTATGGAGGCTTTAAATTATATATTGTAGATGCATGGTAGGACATAATCCTATGGATTGTTTAAATTGTCTATTGTCGATGCATGATCTGACAAAATCCTATAAATGCATTATGTGGGTGGGATTTGATGGATACGGATGACCTTTGATAGACCCTTGTGGCTTTTGTCTTCCGTGAATTATGTTATGTTTTGTTATGAATATTTAGAATTCTCGTTTTTGTTAAAGTTCCAACGCCAACTACTATCTTGACCATTATTTGCGGCCCTCTGAATGAATTAAAATTTTACGGATGCAATCATTATATTGCTTTCCTAAAAACAGTTATTAAAAGAGTAAATTAATTTAGAATTTAGCATATTTTTCGTTTTTAAGTTGATACAGAGTCATAATAGCTAGTTATATACGAAATAATTTGAAAATTGCAGCCTACAGCTAACTTAATGCTGCCTTCTACACATGAAAACTTCCCAATTCCTGTTCAAACCGTTCACCACAATTCCATTATTCAGATTGGAGCTTTTCAATATTTTCTCTGCTATTTCGAGGT
Organism: Ceratothoa steindachneri; assembly: GCA_963969495.1. Lineage (NCBI taxonomy): Eukaryota > Metazoa > Arthropoda > Malacostraca > Isopoda > Cymothoidae > Ceratothoa > Ceratothoa steindachneri. The sequence continues at coordinate 110,686,323 of OZ018317.1, read as the reverse complement.
GTTTGTATTCAACTATGCATATACTTTGAATATTCATTTTGAGGGGGCTATGAACTGCAAATATCATTAGCACATTTTGAATAGTAATGATGTAAATGTGTAAACGTCGTCGAGCTCAGGATGCAGGAAATTCCAATAAGAGCAACTATGAATTTCGCATATGTCAAGAACATACAAAATACGCCGGATTTCTGAAATTTCCAGAAAATCTAAAATAGGAGGGAATTTGTTGTGAAGTCGTCATTTGAATGGAATGCAATTTGCATTTGGAAATATTGCAATAGATATGTATCATTCCTGCTTGCTTTATGTCTTTTAAAACATTCAATTTCTTCGGTTTCCCCTGAGTCTTGAATTCGAGTTCAAGAAAGAAGATCTTGGTGAAGTGGATGGAGTGCGCAACACCGAATTTGTTCATAGGCTTGCTTGCAGAAACATCTAATTATCCCGAATCAGTCAAGCTTGGGCGGGAGTATTGTGGTGGTAACCAATGAGGGCATTGTCTCTGCAAATCAAGAGCAGAAGGTTGTACCATTATTAGAGGTAGAGACACAAAATAACACCCAGGTAAAATGAGTTAATGGGGAAGTTAGGCAGTTTTCTTTCTTTTAACTACTACTACTAATAATAATGATAATAATAAAATAACAATAATAATAACAATAATAATGACAATAACAATAATAATAACAATAATAATAATACTATGTAACAAAATTTCACTTTTGTCTTGGCCTTGGGTTAAAAGTGTTATTTCCCAATTGTTTGTGGCTCTATTAAATAAAAAGTTTGCTTGTTATCTTTGCTTTTGGGACAGCAGGGTCACCGTGTCACACTACCATCAGCGGGATTGGCCACAACGGACCGAGTTTAGTGTGGAGAGAAACAACGTCAAATGGGAGCCTTTGTTGGACCCACGAAAAGTATGGTTTCCTCCCATACACTTAAAATTGTTGCCTTATGAAACAATTCGACAGAGCTCTAAATAAAGGGCTTGCAACTTTCAAGTATCTCCAAGCTTTCTTTCCTATGATATCTGCGGCAAAGGTAGAAGCCGGAGTCTTCATCGGTCCACAAATAAAAAAGATCACGGAGTGGTGGTTTCCCCGATAAGTTCATTAGGACGGAACAAAACAGCGTGGGCAGATTTATCGCAGTGGTTCTGGGATTCCTATGAGATCACAGAGCCGAAAACTATGTAGAGCTTGTTGAGAACTTGGTGAGAAATTAGGGCAAGAAGGGTTGCAGGATGTCCCTAAAAGTCTATACTCTTGACGCTCATCTTGATAAATTTAAGGGGAACATGGGAACGTACTCCGAGGAGCAAGGCAAGCGCTTTCACCAGAATCTACTGGACTTTGAACGCCGCTATCAAGGATCGTATAATGAAAGTCTGATGGGAGACTATATTTAGGGGCAGATTGGTGAAAGTAATTTACAGTATAAGCGTAAATCACGGAAAACTACTCATTTATAATATTTTAATTGTCTCACTTAAGTAATTCTAGAATAAATAAATGTATCATGTCGTTTTGTTTCTACTTTATGCAAATGAAAGTTCAAATTCGCCACTTCCTTCCAGAGGGAATAAGTAAATTTCAAATAGATAGGATTGTCATGGAAAAAAAAGCAAAGTTTGAAATAAATAAGTGTTTTTTTATGTATTCTAAACAAAAGCAAATATAAAATAACAGTTGCTACCCAAAGACAAAATCGTGTTACACAGAGTAATAACAATAAGATAATAATAATAATGATAGTAGAAGAAAAAGGTCGAACGGTGACCTCGTGCCCTTTGGTACCCACGTTGTCTCGAGATCGCCGCATGGAGCGTTGGGAGCGAGGCTGATCTACGGCAAGGATGCTGTCCACGCCGTTTTATTGCTCCCAGCTGCATTTACTTAGGGGCACATTTTCCTCGTCTTCCATGCCCTTACAGTCAGTTTCCTGCCCTCCGGCCTAGATTAAAGCTCTTCGAACATTCTAAGCCAACTTTATATTGGTTTCCTGAAGGAGTCGCCGCCTTCCCCCAAGATCGCGCGAGTCGTGGAGACTCTCACCAGGCAATCTCCGCCACCAGCGGAGCGTCTATATAGTTCCCCGACTTGGTTCAGCAGGGTGCACTAAAGCACTGTAGTACAATAGCACCGGAGCAGAGTAACCTGGCTCAGCACTGTTCTACCTAAAACCGCGTACGAGCAAAGGACACGCTCACCCTTCGCGATCGGAGCCACTGGCAATTTCGATTTGAGGACGAAGGCTAAATCGACATCTGTGAACTCTGTCATAGCCAGTCGGCAAGTATCTGACGAGAAACTCCATCTCCAAGGGCCAAACTATGTGTGCTCCATTATCTGCCCCTGAGGTAACCCAGCTTCCCCATCGCAGTCATAGTATCTCGATTGGCTATTCCCTTCAACAAACACGTAAGTATTTAGTATCGTTGACACCTACAGATTATTCTATATTCTATAATCGCATTTTTAATCACCGACCTGAAACGGACCACTAATCCCATATTTATCCCTCCTGTGATCTGTCCCGTGACAACATTTAATTCCACATGTACGATCATTCCCTTTAAACTATGTATCTGTATATATTTCAATTGTATTTTATTTGTTAGTAAAGGTATATTTTTTCTATCGTCTTTTTCTTTCAACCCTGAACGAGTACCAGCTACCTGTTAATCTTTGGTCAACTTGCACTCTGAATTATTTGTTATGAAAGGACCCTGCACTTGAAAAATAAACCATTCCCACTGAATTTTTAACTATTCTCCGTCCACGAACCGACTAGGTCGACTCTCAAGAGTCCGGCCATTTCACAACAATGATAATAATAATAATAATTTCCACAACAAGAACATATAATTTTTTTGGCCGTTCTTGTTAGCAACTCTTTGTGGCACAGTGGGAAGTTGCAGTCCCTTTTTATAATAAGACCCACATAACAAAAAAAAATCACATAGGACAATTACCAGTCCAAAATCTGTCCTATAAAGGTGCCTTGTATTTTGCTCCTCGTATCTTAATCTTTGTCACGTTTCGTTTTTGTTGGGATTCTTTATCTTCCATTTATTTATTGCTTTATTTTCGCTTTTTTGTCCGCTTCCTTTACCATCGGCCTAATACTCGAGTAGTTAAAGCAAAGCTGCCCTTGTTTGTTCTTATTTTTTTCAATTGTTTTGCCCGATTGTTTCCGAGATAGAAGTTTGGGCAAATTTGTTTAGGTTACAATGTGCCCCACATGCCCCAGGATAAAACTTGCTACTTTACAAAGGTTATGCATGATTCCTTTTCTTATTTTTTTAATTTTTAAGCTTAAACTAACGAAGGAAGATCCACCAAGAAGGTGATAGTGTTAAAAGCATTTATTTTATAATGTTTAACACCCTCTGTCACCTTTTGTTTGGTCCAACCAGGCGCAAAAGAGAAGTACAAAAGACGACCCGAGAGAGAGCACCACCAGGTACTCTTGGTACACTGGGGTCTAGAAGGTGTCCCTTTCGCCGGATTTTATTTGTATTAGGGGCATGGCCCCTGTTACACTCCCAGCCCCCACCCCTTTGCGGAGAAGTAGGAGAAGTGTAAATGTGGAGGATGAAGATAACATTAATTAATTCAGTTTCGGTATTCCTTTTTTACTATCCCTTGTTTTTTCCTCCTTGATTGGGTTCAGCTCCTTTTAAATAAATAAGGCTGTGCCGGGGATTCAAGTTTAATTTTCAGTCTGATAATAAAGTCCCCCGAAGGACTTTTTTCCTTCAATCTCGTGAAAAGAAGAGTATAAATTCCAGCGAAGGGTTTTTTTTCTTTTGATCTCGCGAGAAGATTATAAATTCCCCTTAAGGTCTTTTTCCTTTTGATCTTGCGAAAAGATTATAAATTCCATCGAAGGTCTTTTTCTCTTCGATCTCGCGAGATTATAAATTCCCCCGAAGATCCTTCTCCCTTCAATCTCGCGAGAAGTCTATAAATTCTCCGAAGGTGTTTTTAACTTCAATCTCGCGAGAAGATTTTAAATTCCACCGAGGTTCTTTTTCCCTTCAATCTCGCGAGAAGAAGATTATAAATTCCGCCGAAGTTCTTTTTCCCTTAGACCTCGCAAGAAGAAAATTATAAATTCTCCCGAACGTCTTTTTTCCTTGCGATCTCGTGAGAAGTTTATAAATTCCTCCGAAGCTCCTTTTCACTTCGATCTCGCGAAAAGATTAAAAATTCCCACGAAATTCTTTTTTTCTTTCGATCTCGCGAGAAGAAGATTATAAATTCCCCCGAAGGTCTTTTTTGCATTCGATCTCGTGAGAATATTAAAAATTCCCCCAAAGGTCTTTTACCCTTCGATCTCGCGAAAAAAATATAAATTTCCCTGAAGGACTTTTTCCTTTCGATCTCGTAAGAAGATTATAAATTCCCTGGAGTGCGCCTGCCCTGTGTGGAATGGTCTTCTAGGGGAACGAACAATGATTCCGGGGTGATCCCACTGATTTTAGTTAGGAATGTTCCTGTGAAAAATCCTCCCAAGGACGCGCAGGCCTTCGAGGGCGGATGAGGACGGGAAGGATCTCTTTCCTCGGTTGGTGGCTTCTTCATTTTGGAGAAAGACAGGGCTGAGTCTGGCTCCTCCGGCCTTAGTGTCTCTTTTGGGGCTGGAAAGTAGAGGGCTCACTCTTTGCCCTCCTCTCCGAAAAAGAAAAGGAAGAATTAAAAAAATGTACCCAGAAGACTAGAGTTTCTTTACCGAAGTGGTTCTTGGGATAGACGACCCCATACCGTTTTGTAGGTGACTAAGCCATTACTGGCACGTTAGGTCTCAAGGCGCCCTCATGTAGGGAGACCCATAGCAGAACCAATATGAGAAAAGGACTTTTTATTTTCGATCTCGTGAGAAGATTATAAATTCACCGGAGGTGCGCCCGCCCTGTGTGTCATGGTTTTCCAGGGGGGCAAACAATGACTCCGGGGTGTCTCCCACCGAGCTTAGTTTTAGGTCTGCTCCTGTGAAAAAATCCTCCCAAGGCAGCGCGAGCCTCCCAGGACTGTTGAGAAGGGAAAGGATCTCTTTTCTCGGTTGGTGGCCTCTTCATTTTGGAGAAAGACAGGGCTGAGTCTGTCTCCTCCGGCCTTGGTGCTTCTTTTGGGGCTGGAAAGTAGAGGGCTCACTCTTCGCCCTCTTCTCTTAAAATAAAAAAAGAATAAAAAGAGACTGCCCAGCGTCTTTGAGCCATCCAGTTTCAAGCGTTTCTTGATTGTCTGTTCTACTAATGGGAGTATGGTGTCCAAAGGACGCATACTTATCTCCATCTTTGTCAGGTATTAGCTAGGGCTCGAAATATAGAAGCAAAAGATTCTTGTTTCCTGGACGGGACTTTTTTTGTAAATATGGCCGTGGTGAATGTTCTTTGTACAGCTGATGGCCTGCCTTCGCAGTTAACATCACACTCTACTCTGAATTTGGTGAAATGGGAGATTCCTGCGAGAGAACTCGTACATTACACCTTAGAAGACATCACCGAATAGCTGAACGACTAAGGAGCTGTCAGGGTCAAACGTGAATGTGGTGAGAAAACAGGGGGAGTAGGATCAAGATCTAAGGCTAAAGTCTTCGTAAATTTCAATCGTAACAGGCTCCCAGAGTCGGTGCGTGCTGGTTGGTATCGCTAGCACGTCAAGGCATACTAGCCATTGGCGCGCACTATGCAAAGTAGACATTCTATGCTTCTTAAGTTAAAAGTCACCCCTCTGCTCCTTGCTCCTTGCTTCTGGTTCTACTACTTCCAGGTACTCAATTGATAGAGATGGCGACTCAACGGGCTTACTCCACATCATGGCTAAAGCTAGAGCTCCACCCATTTCCCCGCGTGAGCGCTTTTTGTAAGGCGAAAAGGTCACGTTTCTTCAATGAGTCGTTAGAGTCACAGGAGACAAACCCACGGAGGTGGTCGGGAGACTATCATCGAGGCTTTTTAAATCTGCATACCGACCCCTCAACCCCCAGTAAATCCCCGGAGGCGACAGCGTATTAGGTTACCAGCAGCTACCGAGATTCTACGGCCATTCCGGTGAGGATATTCACTTCTTAGAGGGCCGCCCATCTCCTCAGAGCTAGGCCTGAAAGGCACATTCGTTTATGAACTCTGGGCTAACTTGGAGGAGTTGCAGAGGCTCATCTCTTTCCACCTCCCGTTAGTTATCTTTCTACAGGAGACCATGCTAGGATCGTGCTACCTCCCTACCCTCCCAGGATTTAAGGGTTTTACGACCCCAACACCAAGGAATAGAGACCGGACAGGTGGCTGTGTAATTCATACCTTGCATGGCGTTTCCGTGGTTCTACTCGCATTAAATACGTCCTTTCAGACAATGGCATTGCAGCTACACTTGGATAGGAAATATAATGTTATATCTGTGTAGATTCTCCTTTACTCTCAACACTTAGGTTGCTGGTATGGCTACAACTCTCTTTCAGTATCGTTTCCTTGTTTGCATCAAAGCTTGACTACGGATTCCACACACTTGAATTGCGAAAGATGGGCTCAATTTACCACACCGGTCATCGTCTGGTGACCAGAGCTTTCCGCACATCGACGATTAAGAGCCTACTTGTCGATACGGGGGAGACGCCCCTTACTCGTCTTTGTACACAGTGTATTATTGGTCTGTGTGCGCGATCTCGGCGTCTCTCTCAATCGAAACAGCTCTCACAGCATGTGCGACCAATTTCGACGGTGTCTCGGTGTAGTTATCGAGCCGATGTCACCTCTGGTTCTTCCTTGGACGCCACCCTGGAAGGTACTGTAGGATTTAGTCACCGGTGGCTTATTGGTCAACAGTTTGGTGGTGACGATGGATGACCAGAGTATGGACGTCGAGCTAAGGCGGTTAAGGCAGACTAACAGTCGAGTTTGGTCTGAACCAAAGTGTTCTTTCAGTTAATCCATTTGTAGGCTGGGTTCAAATTGTATCCTGGTTATTGCTTGGCAGAAGGAAAGACTCGGAAGAAAACTTGCGGTTTTGTTGGCTTTAATCTCGGCCTAGAGCTACCTAAGTAGGGGCAAGCAAAATACTTGAGTCTTCCGTGGTTCGTTTGTGCACTCACGCCTTTGGTGATGACTATCAGTGTTAATGTTCAGTCTTCATTGTAAGTCTCCTTCCGCGTCAGATTGTTGGGACTATGGATGGATGGATAGAAGAAGAGGAACGGACTCGTGATGCTAATAATAAATAACGCTACTAATATACAAATCAGAATGATAATAATAATGTTTCTGCCCGTCAATTAAATGGGGTGGAAGGGCGTGACTTCTCTACTCTAAATCTCAATGTGGGGTGGAACTTAACGGGTGCGTGTGTTCTCTACTAAGATGGTGGGTGGAGTCAAAGGGTATGTGCATGTTCAGTTTAGGTACGTGTACACTAAAGGAGTATTTGCATTTAGACATCTGACCGAGCTTATAAAGCCAACATTCATAGCAAGATTTATTTCGTCGTTTGACAGGTTCATGTAAAGTCTCGCTGGTCAGATCCGATTCCGTTCTATGTGTGTCCATCAAATAATAAGAAAAGTCACAAATGCTTATCACCATCTAATGACCACAAGTCGTTAGATGCTATTAATAGATTGCTTAAAGCCGAAACGACACGTGCCGTTGAAGATGAAATAGGCTTCGCTACTCTAGTGACAGGTGTTCCGGGAATAACCTCCCTGCCATACGCCCCTTACCCGAAGGTCCAAAGTTACACGAATAAAACTTAATTAATTTAAAAGGGACGTAAGAAGAAAGAAATACTCCAAAATATCTGACACCAGAGCAGTGAAGCAATAACCCACGTCGAAAGCCCAGGCGAAAGAGACTCGGCAACGATGAGCGAATTCGACCCAAGTCCACAGGGGTGAAAGCGATGACGGTCTTCGGCGAGGAGCAATCAAGGCAGAATCCTCGCAACAGAATAAATCAAAAGGCCTTACGGCCCCATTTATATCCTTCCTTCAAACACGGGAAAAAGGGAAGTGGGGGCACAAGGGGGGGGGATGAGTCGAGGTATATCTGTGTAGACTAGCTCGGCTCTCAGAGTCGTACACAAGCATGGGCAGACAGCTGTTGATTAATAAAGAGTGCGATTTAAAGGTTGACCGGGGGTTTTTTTACTAATGGCTTGCCAAGCTGCAGTTCAAAGGATATATAAAGACAATACCCCAAAATATAATTTTAATATATATAATAAAAGGGGCAACATATATACAAAAGGGGGAACAAATTACCTATGGTAGTTAAACGAATTAGTGAAGATTAACGAGGTAATCTGCGGATGACCATACAGGATTGCTTTACAGTCAATTGCGGGTGAATTGGATAGGGTGTGGAAAAGAGACATAGGGAGATGTAGAGTCGCACGCGACTAAAAATAAAGCCACATTACTTAGCCGCGTGACGGTACCTCGTATTAGAAATATCAATGGAAAAAGAGTGATCATAGTAGACTAATCAATTAAATCACTTGCCTCATAAAAACCTTTAGATGAGATGATCCCTAGTGGTTATTCATCTATATATATGTACTTGACAGACTACAACACCAATAAAACTATTTTCTTGTATAGAGTGAAACTAAAAAGAATTTTTTATACAGCATCGTCCAAAACTAGAGAACAAACTACCAAAATCTACATTTTATTAAAATATTGGGTTTTGAAAAAGGTTTCCCATACTCAAGCCCATTATTTGCAACTTGTTCATGGAGCACTTCGAAACTTCCACCCTCACCACTATCAAACTCCCAAACTTGGTATGGTATAGATATTTAGATGACGTGATTTCCACATGGCCATTATCTGAACTAGACTCCTTTGATAATTTTTTGACAAAGTTGAACACCCTCCATCCCACCATAAAATTCAAGGTTGAATGGGAAAAGGACAATTATCTTCCTTTCTTTGACGTTAAAGTCTTAATAATTAATAATAAATTGTCTTTTACTGTATATCGGAAACCCACCAATTCTAATTCCTATATACATTATTTTTCATGTCATGATCTTAATATAAAAACTATTGCAATATCTATGTTTTTAAGAGCTCTCTGAATTTATGACCCCTGTTTCTTACAAGATGAGATCCCCTTTATTACATGCTTGTTCATTGAATTAAAATATAGATGAAAGCCTATCTAAAACTAAGACATATTCTACCGTTCTCGAAAGAACAATCCTATATGTAAAATGAATTGCTTAGCTCCTCCATATTTCCCTTTGCTCAAAAGATTAACCCCCGTAGTATCTTCCAACTTAACCACCTTCAAATATCCCTCAACTATTAACAAATCATTTCGGTCCACTAAGCCTGAATCGCTATTTGTAAAACTCCAACTTGCCCCTCTTTCTATGTGGGGGAGACCGGGAGGTCATTAAATAACTGTATTTATGAGCATAAGGGGGATATTTGTAGAGCAAGCGATGCTTCTAGTATTTTTATCCATGTGAAAAACACCAACCACATAATTGATTTCGAATGTGCCCAAATAATTTACCAATGTAACGATTTTAATAAAACAAAAATTATCGAATCTATATTAATCAAAGAAATCCCAAACTTTAATTTGTAAGAAGGTCAACACAAAGGTAGCCGCTATGTATCAGACCTCATTTTAAAAAATATAGTTAATCACCTAAAACTAACGCCTCCTGATTGATGTCAGTTGCCGGTTTTTATATATTTTAGTATTTCTGTTTTCTTTGTCAATTTCTCTCAGTTAACGGCTCCAGATGGTATGGAAAACTTCATAGCCAAACTAGTTCCAGTTCAATAAACTTTGTGCTCAAAAAGTGGTTTCATTGTACAATAATTTACTCGCTATTGGGGAAAACAGTGTATTCATATATATATATATATATATATATATATATACAATACCTTTCAAAATTATTAGAACGCCATTGTTTTTATGACATCCTTTTTCCTCAACCATAGTTTTGCAATATTCTGACCACAAGTGATAGCCATCGTCGAAGACGTAGGCAAGATCCTGACCGCTATCATTTAGAGAGCTGTAGGATGCAAAAATCTTTGTTAAAATTAATTCTGATGAAGATATTGAAGCTATGAAGAGGGACTTCCAAAAACTTCAGAAATGGAGTGAGAAGTGGATGTTAGAATTTAATCTAGATAAGTGTACAACAATGCATATTGGACATGGGAACCCTGGAATATCATACACTAAATGGAAGAGAAATTAAATCAACATAGAGTGAAAAAGACCTAGGGAGTTCTCATTGCAAAGGACTTAAAGCCACTCCAACATATTGGAAATATAGTGGCCAAAGCAAATAGAGTATTGGCATTGATCAAGAGAAATTTTCTATATATGGACATTGAAATGTGTTGCACATTTTATTGTTCTTTGGTCTGGCCACACCTTGAATATGCTGTCCAGGCGTGGTCCCCTTATTATAAGAAGGATATTGAAGAACTTGAAAAAGTTCAAAGAAGGATGACCAAGTTGGTATCAGAGTTGAAAGAGTTACCTTATGAGACTTTAAATTATATATTGTAGATGCATGGTTGGACATTGCTATGGATTGTTAAATTGTATATTGTAGATGCATGGTTGGACATTCCTATGGATTGTTAAATTGTATATTGTAGATGCATGGTTGGACATTCCTATGGATTGTTAAATTGTATATTGTAGATGCATGATCTGACAAAATCCTATGGATGCATTATGTGAGTAGGTTTTGATGGATACGGATGACCTTTGATAGGCCCTTGTGGCTTTTGTCATCCGTGAAATTATGTTATGTTATGTTATGTTATGTAAAACATTAATCATATCATCTGGGGAATATCACGACTTACATTTCAAAAGCCCTCTGTCGTAGTATTGTTGTTGTTTTATTATTTTTTTTTGTCCAAGAATTTCTATGTCCAATGACTTTAGAGCGCCATTCTGATCCTATTACTTATATATTGGTTGACTGGACTTTTTGACCTGTTTATGACCTGTAAGGGTGTACACGGGTAAGCGGCATCAATCGGTTCTTCTTCGTCTAGCAGGGTAATATTATTTTTGCACGCGCGGCGGTGATATTATTTTAGCATGTTTATGTGATAGATTCTTCACCCTGTTGGGGTATCTATCAAGTAATCGACTGGTCCTCGTGCCTCGGTTACTTCAAACGGTCCCTTCCATTGGGCCCATAACTTATTATTTTCGGTTGGGTAATAATAAAACTTCATCCCCTGCCTTTAATTTTCGCGCCTTCGCTTTCATATCGAAGTAGTCCCGGTATTTGGCTAAATTTTTCTCGGTGTTGTCTCGAGCTAATCCTGAACAGTATTCTAGGCGCTCACGTATTTCCATTACATATGCGTAAGAAGATTTAATCTCTTGGTCGAGATGCGCATTGGCAAATAATTCTTTAAGAATGCTCATGGGACCTCGCACATTTCTCCCGTATAATAGCTCAAAGGGCGAGAATCCCAGCGTACGGTGAGGGATTTCTCTGCATGCGAACAGGGCTACAGGCAGGTATCTGTGCCACTGAATAGGGTTGTTTTGACACAACTTTTTCAATATATTTTTGAGAGTCCCGTTTAATTTCTCGTAGATTCCGTTAGTGGATGAATGAAATGGACTAGTAAAAATTGGCCTGACTAACAGTAGTTTATTAAAGTACTCCATCAATTCTGATGTGAACTGGCGCCCTCTATCAGATAGAATTTCTTTAGGCAGGCCTACTCGGGCAAATATTCAAATTAGGGCTTCCGCGCAGGAAATAGTGTCAATTTTCCGTAGTGCCACTGCATCTGGCAAACGGTTAGCACAATCTAGTAGAGTGAGGATGTAGGAGTGTCCTTCGCTTGAAAGGGGGTGAATTAGTCCCACCAAATCGATAGCCACTCGAAAGAATGGTTCGGTTATAACGGGCACTTTTTGTAATGGCGCGGGAGGTACCCTTCCTCTTGTAGGGATCTTTCTAACACACGTCGCATGATCGGCAATAGACCACAATTTCATTGGCAATAAATGTGTCTGAATATCTGCTGCGACGTTTTATTGTGTTAAAGTGTCCTGTTAATATTCCATCATGAGCGGTATTTAAGATTCTTTGCGTGTATTCCTGTATTACACACAGTGCTTTGTTGCCATCCTTATTTTCCTCGCTGATAGTCCGGTATATAAGCGATTCTTCTACCATATACTTTATTGGCTTCTTTCCTTTCACTTGGAGAGTTTCACCCTTAATAGCCTTTTCCCATAGGGGTTTAAGAGTGGGGCATTCCTTCTGAGCAATAGCGAAGAAGGTCTATTTTAACCCATTGTCTTCGAGGGTAATCCTAGGGGTCAACTCAGCAGGTTGCTGCTTCCTATGGGCTTCTTGTGCCAAGGTGACTACTTGTTGGGCCACTTCTTGCTGGAGAATTTGGAGATATTGTCCGATTAGCACGGCGCAGAACTTAATCGGGGCTACTACCACGTCTGTCCGACGGGAGAAATATCTGCATTGTATATGACATCTCACGACGGGGAATCGATTGTCGCGTCCTAAAGAGTCGTGGACGATGGCGAATTTATTATGGTTCGGGTTTACTGGGGGCAACAACTTGCCGAATACCACTATGCACGTAAATCCGGTGTCTCTGACTAAAGTGGATACTCGGCACCCATTAACAGTGCTATCTTCGAATTGTAAGCCGCCTGGCGAACTTTTGTTAAATAGAAAGTTTACCTGTTGTTGGGGGCCTTCGGATGTTCGCTCGGGGATGGAGGAAGCATCAGATTGTCCGGCCGGGAGCGCGGCAGTCAGGTATTGAACCTGTTGTCTCGAGGTCTCCCTCAATCGGGAGTTCTGTGGGCACTGGAGACTAAGGTTACCTACTATCCCGCGGGTATAACAAGTAATAGGTTTCCTGGAATAAGTGCTGGTATTAGGGTGTGATCCTTGGGGAACCCTAACTTCTTTTTGAATTTTTGCTCCTCCAAAACTCGGCTTATAAGTTCCTTTTGGGGCTGTGAACTTAAAGGGCTTCTTCTGCAAATGCCTTGGTGGCGGCCCATTTTTCTTTGGGGAGGGAACTTTCTCTTTTTTGTACTCCCTCGGGTATAAACGATGATTTACCGCGTGGAGGTCAGACTGGTCCAGACACTAGTTGAAGGTGGAAGCTTTTCTGTCGTTGACAAACGCACGGATCTCCTGGGGTAGTGTGTTTAGTAACTGATCTCTAAGAATGAAGTCGACGACCAAGGCGACTTCGTTCTCTACCCCTGCTGACTCCATCCAAAACTGTAGGCTTCGATGCAGCTCAAAGACAAAATGTTTGTATGTTTGTCCAGGTCTTATACGGGCCTGCCTCAACTTCATCCTATATTCTTCAGGGTTGAGGTTTGTTGCTGAGAGAAGTTCGGCTTTAAGAGTGGAATAGTCCACAGTCGCTTCTGAGGGTAGAGGTACAAATATCTCTCTCATCTGACGATTGAGTAGAGGTAACAGTCTGGCGACCCCATCTTTTTCTAGGCCCCAATTATTGACTTCGAATATTTTCCCAAAATGGGAGAGATATGAGCATAAATCGTCTTCTTCCCTGTACTCCGGGAGTTTCATGCTGGCCGCTGGTGACACTCCTGTTTTGGATGTCACTGACTGTACTTCTAACTGGTCTTTGTTAAGAGCTCTTTCATGGGCTCTTATTTTCTCTTTCCTCAGCTTCCAGTTTCATTTTACGTTCTTTGGCTTCCAATTTTATCTTACGTTCTTCGGCTTCCAGTTTCATCTTACTTTCATCGGCTTCTCTTTTCATCTTATTTTCTTCGGCTTCCAGTTTCATCTTTTTCCTTCTTTCTTCTCTTTCGTTTCTCTCTTTCTCCTGACGATACGAGCTCAACTCGGGTCCTTCCAGTCCAAGGCTTTGACCTTGCTTCCGATAAAGTTCAAACGATGCCATCGCGCTTATGTTAGTCAACTACTTTGTTGTAAATCGAGCTTGACTTACTCCACCACCGAAATTTACCACTTGGCCTAACAATTACCTTTAGATTGTTTCTACCCCTGACTTTACCAATTTTCCTCTCGTCAATTATTCTATTATTCTTGGTATTCCTTTTACGTATTGGCTCTCCCTTAATTAGACGCTGCTGGGTTCTTTCTAATATTAACCTACAGAGCTGACACCAGTTTTGTCGTAGTATTGTTGTTGTTTTATTTATTTTTTTTGGAGAATCTATATGTTCAATGACTTTAGAGAGCTATTCTGATCCTATTACTTATGAAGGACAACAATACTTCTATATTGGCTGAGTGGACTTTTCAATTGCCTTATTATTGAGAAAGTGCCACAGCGTTTAATCCGTTTTAAGGAGAAAGCCCGTTAAACACGTAAAGAATCCATTGAAACACAAGAATTATCCAAAAATAAATATACGAGTATATTTTAAATTTATAAATTCTCGGACAAAAAAAAATAAAACAACAACAATACTACGACACCCTCCAATATTCAATATAAAATATAAACTGGTCCGTGACAACATTGGAAAACATTACATCTCAAAATATTTTATCGTATTTCCCAACTTAATAATTAATAATATTCCAACCCATCGATTTTACAAATACAGGAAAAACATAAACAATGTAAGGACGAAATTACCTACATTATCGTTATCGGTCGCAGAAACTGTTCATTTCATGAACCATAATTTATAGTTCATAGAGGGAGAAAGGCTTGCGGATGGAGTGAATATATATACACACACATACACACATTATACATAAATACAGCTAAAACTCTGGACAACTTATTACCTCTTCAAACCTAGATTGGAGAAATAACGTCCGCAATGTAAATATATGAGTTAAATGTATGGATGGGTGCAAGTATAGGCGCGCTAGTTAAATTAAGATTATTTCTATAAACATAACAATGCACAGAGCCATTACTATTTCTCCTTCTAGACAGATATTCACCACGTACACTTAGAACTCGGTCATAATAGTCTTTTAGCCCTGATGTTCTTGGTTAAGTCAAAGCTTAAAGTGATGTACAATCTTTGATAGATAATAATACGATCTATATAATATTTACACTCTCGGCATTTACATCACATTGGTGCAAAGGGAATACAGTATATTTCTTTGTAAAAGAGGCCGGTTTTCCCATCCTCAGAATGTGTCACTATATTCTTCAAATGCTAATGACTCGTCGGTAGAATATTGTTCATATCATCTCTCAAAAAATTTTGATTTGATCTGCTTCATAAATGATCTCGTTAATGTCCACAGTGTCCGACATCTCAATGTTAAACCCTATAAAAGTGTTAAAGAATCAGTTTGAAAAATACGAAACAGTGGATTTTTGGAGGGTTTATTGCCAAACATTCAAGAAATTCGGGGTAAGGTAATGGATGTCCGAGAAAGGTGCAAACAAATGTTAATTCACAACGTGAAGAATAAGTAAATGAAGTTTATGATTTTTTTTTAAATATGCAGGAGTATTCAACAAATATAAAGATTTTACCATTCCTTATATAATTAATATCGCTGTCGTTTGTAGTTAAAAACAAGGCTCGGCGCACATCAATGATGCTAATAAATCTCCGAAAGCGCAAAATTATATCAAGTAATTATTTAATATCTATTAAATATTTAAAACTTAATATATACTTACTATTTGGTTTAATTAATAAATTTAATGTAAGTGCATGTTTTTAATTTTAACCTTGAAATAGATTACTAACGAAGAAGAAATAAGCCACTTAATTTGATTAAAAAGTTACCGGCGAAAGAGAAGAAAATTTGAGTTTATTCGACTCCGATCAACCCATATTCAGGTTGGAAACGGGAAGTGTAGCCTTATTTTTACAAATCATTTTAAATAAATATGTTTACATACCATTAATGAATTATTTCTTTCAGGATTTGTTTAATTTTGCGAATCAAATTGTAAATTCATAAAAAACAGCACCCGTTTACAAATATGACTGGAAAATGTGAAGCACTCGTGTATCTGTATAGAAGCGGTAAAACAGGAAGCAATACGTTCAAAAAAAGACCCACTGTGAGCAGATCTTGTTATTTTAGACCCCTCTAAACGGCTGACAGAGACAGAAAGTTGTCTCCCAAGGTAAAGACCACCATGACCCGATCAGTAAGAACCCCCACCCTCATCAAGAACACAAGTTCAGGTTAAATCCAATGAGAGTTGCCAGACAACTTGTTCTAGAGGCTAAAAGGAGTCATGAGGCCATGCCAAAATTGTGAAAGATGATCTGAAACTTCGTCCATTTAAGATAGCTAAAGGACATGTGCTTTCCAAGTCCCCCTTACAGTTCTGTATGGGGATAAGAAGTTGTTCATTGTCCAGGCCACCCGCATTACAGAATATTGGGTTTGGCCACAAAATAAAAATGAGACTCCGGTTGAACAGCGGATATCTCTTAAGATACAGAATCCATCCTAGGTGTTGATGTGGGTGGGTGTAACATCAAAAGGACAGAGAACATCTCTCATCTTCACTGAAGGAAGGGGGGTCTAGGTAAGATCAATCAATATGTTTATTTGTACAAGTTGAAGTAAAAGTCATTCCCTGGTTGGTTGCCACCATAGGAAATGCCGGTGTAATCATATGGACTTTGTAGTTTGATCGAAGCTTGAGCAGAAATCCTCTACCAAATCTCATTAAATTATTGAAGTTCTGAAGAGCAAACTGGAAAAATGCTGCGTGTCACTTGCACTCCGGTAATATCTAAACTTCGTCATGTATTCGAGGAGAAAGCTGATCTAATGAATATTATTTTATCTATCTCTTAGTATATACATATTTTTTATTTACCCTGTAATATAAGAATTATCTAATAATATCTAATATTGAATAAATATCAGTTTCCACTTCGTTTGTCCACCCTGTATTTGGTGGATCAAAAGGTGACGCATAAAATTGATACACCATTTCATAAGTCAATCAGGACCCAGCGATTAAAAACAGGCGAGGGACATTACAGCTGGTAAATTGTAATATAAGATACGTAAGAAAAAGCGAAATGTAGGAATAGTAAATTAGGTCAAAATCGCGTGTGCGTCAAACAGAAATGGAGAAGAAAGTTATCAAGCTCTTAGAAGACAAAAGCAGCGAGAAAGTACTTTCTATATTTCAATATTTATCTTATAATCATGAGTGAAACTAGATCAAGGCTTGAAGTAAACTTAGCACTTTTTAACGCAAAACATCCGCTCCTAAATACCTTCGCGCTCGATCAATCACAAATTTGCGCAGCACAGAAAGAAATTTTGTAACAACACTTACTTAGGTAAATGAAGTATAAATCTTAAAAGAAGGAAACCTTGACCACTTAAAAGGGTTAAAAAAAACACAATGGCCAACACTAACTGGAATTTTGTAACATCCGATCTGTAATAAAGTGAGGGGGATCGGGAGGAGAAGAAAAGTAATAGCATTGTCACGGAATAATGAGACTCACATAAAGATCAAACTGACAATGGCTGGCTTATTACGTAGTACCGACCGTAATAGTTATATTTTTCTGTTTAACACGTATTGCCATCCGTAAATACATGTATTCTTTTAACAAAGAAGACGAAAAGTGAGTGAATAACGAGGACAGAGATGCAACCAACACCAAAGAGAGTCTAATAAAATTGAGGAGGCCAGCCCCCTCTGAAAAATCCCTTAGTCAACAATTTTGTGTAAACGAACCCGTCCCAAGCACAAGAAACAGGCGGTAGCGACTCACTGCAACCCGGCAATTGGACATAATACGTGCGCGGAGATCCCACAGATGGGAAATTCAACAAGAATGTGAATAACCGTCTATGGAACAACGCAATCGTCGCAGTATAGAACAGGTGGTTGAGCACTCCAACAAATGGCAGGGCGTTCCGCGAACAGTCGCGGCGTGTAGACAAGTAAATTTAGATTCCCGTCGGCCGACTCCCATCTTATTTACCAGGGAACATGAAGGGATGACCTGATTCCTTCCATTTAGTCATGATGAGGAAGAGCCATAAGGCTGATATGGTCGCAAACAGTCCACCCCGTAAATCTTATATGTCCATAAAAAACGGCAGAAGTTAATTTCAACGTCATTCCGGCTCGCAGCAACCCTATTGTTAATGAAACCTGCGAAAATTTTAATGACCAGAGAGCATCAGTGAGCTTTTTGACTCGCTATAGATTACGAGCCGGTCTCCGAACCGTACAGAATGCATTATATCCAAACTGAGCAGTGTATTGCAACCAACTCGGCCGCGAAGACAAACGCAGCGCCTGGTAGAGCAACGCTGACATCAAACGGAGGGTATGGGGTGTGGAAGCCGACCACATCTTCATACTTAGAACTATCCATGTACCCTGGTACTAAAACAGCGTGACATGAAGTGTGCTACCAAAAGGTCGAACACAGTATTCCATGTGCTGTTGCAGCTTTGGGATAGAGGCGTTGTGATCATTAGTCAAAGGTTTAACACTCCAGGTGTCTTAGGCAGAACCAGAGGCACCACCGGCCCGAGAGTTGCACCCAGTTTTCGAAGGAATTTCCAAACATCCACCAAGGGCCTAGGGTAAGACTAGGGCACCAACGATGTGATAGCGTTGATGCTCTGGGCAAAGAGTGTGACACTGAGGACACTTCTCTTCGGGACGACATTTTCCTGCTGTATTGGGTCGGAGAGTGCACCCATAAACCGTATGTGGAATCGATCACCTCATAGAAATTCGGATAAAAGAAATGGGAGGTTACCCTCGCTTTTATCGTGTGGAGGGTTTCCAAGATACCTTATTGACATGCAGTATAATATTCCATCTCCAGATTGAAAAGCCCCGTAGTGTAATTTTGTCTACGAAGGAAGGCCTGGAAGATAGCATTTTCCAGCCGGAGCAGAGCATCCAATGTAGAGGGGCACTTGCGGAAGCCGCACTGTGCAGAAGACAGGTGGCCTCCGCTGTCCAGAAAAAAAGGGCTAATCTAACATTTACCAATTTCTCCATCAACTTGCACATCAGGATATTTTAGAAATTAGCCGGAAACCGGCTGGGGTATACTGATTTCCAACCGATTTTCTGTTTATCGAGCACAGTAGGTATTCACCAGGAGTCTGGGAAGATACTCTATGTCAGATACTGTTAAACAAATCTAGAAAAGAATGCAATGCCTCGCTCACCTAGGTGTCGAAGTATGGCATACGGGACGTCGTCCACACCATGAGCGGTGTGTCCTCACGAAGTGAGAGCAGAACGAAACTCACTCAACGTATACCTGTTGTTGAAGCGTCGTTGTCTCTGTAAGTAAATTTTAGTCGGTGGCCTTCAGAGAACTCACGACATCCATCAAATTATGGCGGAACATCATCCCGGTAAAAAAGGTGTCGAGAAAACAGTCGCGAAAGATTCCGCCATGGTCACGAGATCCGAATGGGAGGGTGGGGGTCCTGCGAGAACTTACTCCGAATTTTTAACATATCGGAACCTAGCCCTAGATCCACGAAATTCATCAAGCATGAAATTGTTCGGGCTGCCCTTAAGTGGATGAATTAATATCGCTTTTGTCTGAGGACCGTCTTACACTCAGCCGAAGACTAAGGAAGGGAGCGGTGTGCAAAACGGCCAGAAGTTTTGAAAATAGTAAAGTCCACTGTGATTAGGTTTCTGGAGAATTCCTCAGCGTCATCAACCGACCTAAACTCCTCGACTGAGAAAGAGAAATCAATCACTTCCTAAAATGCAAACCACCGCGCCCGTTCCAAGCACCACCGTGGCGGTTTCTTGGGCGGCATCGGCACATAAAATGATTTTTGAATAGTAAAATATTCACTACCACGAAATTCATTGACCACCATATACCCAAAATCAGTGTATCAGAAGAGCATGTGTAAACTTATCCACATTGCAGACCTGATCCATGGCGTTAAATTTCTACCCCACCCAGAGGGGTTGCCTTCCGTTTAAATCCATGAGCAGTAGAAAGGGCATCGGCAACCGTCCCGCTACGCTGAAGAAATTTATTGCGTCGAAATGGCCTGACGGTAGAATGTACGCATAAATAACAGTATACCTTCTATCCAGGTTTAGTTGCATTACCACTGTCTGAAAGTAAGAATGGAAACATAATGCTGGCTGTAAATCGAGCATCCCCTGCCAGATCCTCATCCCGTGGTGGAGGTGTCGCAAAACCTTTATACTCTGTAAGGTTTATTGGAGGAAAAATTAATTTGCAGGTCTTTCCAGTTGGTCCGTAGTCCGTATCAATTCCATTGAAGGAATATACATTCCTGGCCTAACTCAAAAGAGATGTGGGGGCAATCTTTAATGAGAAGACCATCACTTAGATGGCTGTACGCTTCTAGAAAATATAATTACGTGGTATATTATACGCATAAAGCTCTTAAGGCGCTGACTCCTCCGATTTGAAACCTTCGGCGGGCGTTGCCGGCTCGGAGACCGGTGCTACTCTTTGGAATGGTCCCGGATCTCCGAGTCACCCGGTGCATCCTTTGGTGCTAGCGTGTGTGCCGAAGCTCCCTTGATGCTGTCCTCCTTTCAGAGCTGTCTCACTCCACCTTCATGTTGGTGTTCCCTCTGAGTCTAACGACTCACTGTAGGGGCACGGCAGTTTAGCCTTATCCAAAAGAATCACGCGAGAAAAGGGGGCATCCCGATTTTAGCCAAGTGGGTGTGTGAACTCTTTGAGCTGCCACCTCAACCAGTGGAGAAGAACCCGCAGAAGGGTTCATAAAGGCCGTGGCAACTACCATGCTCGTAGGTTTAGAGCGGCTTGGGTTAGAGGGTGCCTTTTTAACTATTGAGGCATAGGACGTCCCAATTCACGATCGGCGCAACAGGACCATTTCGTAGCCTCGCAAAAAGTTAATCGATTGCAGCGGGGGAAAGGGGTGGGAGGGGTAAAGTCTTGGCCCATGTGGAGCGTAACGGTTGTCGCTGTATAAACAAACTAGCGTCTGCTTGTCCTTTTCATGTTCATTCCTCCACAGCCAAGAGCCCCTTATCCAGGAGTCACGCGCCACATTCTCGCGAGGAAGCAGGGTGTGACTATTCACAATTGACACACATTGACATTCACGATAAGTACTTATCCTGTACTTTCTTAGAACAATTTACAAAGACTTTGTACGCCTACACGAGCGATTTGTATGGCCTAAACGGTGGTAGTAGTAACACCTTCGCAGCAGTAACACGAATACATTGGCACGATAGCAATTCAAACCGTCACGCACCGACTCAGGGAACATGTCACAATCGGTTGTGATGAAGAGTCTAGGAGTAGGTCTCGAGCCAACTCCATCTCTCCCTGTGTTCTCATGATACGCCCAACCTTGACTAACCCTAGGTCACCAAGCTCTACAGTGATTTTCTCTAAGAAGTAGCCCACAAGTTCCCTCTCATAAATCACCCTTTTTCACGAAAATCCGAGTAAAATGCGCTGTCACCTGAATGAGCGAGACATTGAGTGTAGTATCAGAAGAGCACTAAAAATAGCCACCTTGGAAGGGTACACCGTATTTTCCAGAAAGCTCACATGTGAAAAACAGGTGGCATTCGGCTCTGTAACAGTCATTTTAGTTAACTAATGCTATCCTCTGATTGAACATGTGGCCTTTGGACAACATGCTGCCATCAGGGAGCGAATGAAGTCAGCTGGCTCAAAAACTACATGTAGTCTCCTAAGGGAGCCCCGGCATAATCGACTCAGGCTCAAATCGAAGCTCCGCTTACCACAATTGCAACTTTAGTCTTCTTGGTCTGATCCTGGGTTTCCCCACTCGAGCGTGCCTCGAGGTCAAACCTGCCGGTCTTGGTGGGATCGATTAACGAAATGGCAGCAGACCCATTCGTCTCCGGAACTCCGTGGATGGAGGAAGATGAACCACTAGTTTTCTTTAATTTCTTCTTATACTTTTTTTTAGGATGGAAGGGTGGGTAGGGCCCCGCCAGAAGGAGCCCAAAAGCCGCATGGACCAGTTTTAGCCAGAATCTCTTCCAAAATGGAGAAGATCTTGCCTGGCAAGGGAACGCCATGTGTGGGAGAAAGTCTGTCAACTTTTTCTGAATCCTCGATGGGCCGTACCGTCTGAAGAGGAGTTTACACCCGAACGGACTCATGTTAAGTGTCTAGGACTGATCCCAGGTTCGCCCCAAGGAAGACCCTACCATCTAGTGCGGTGGAACCACTGAGATCAGTATCAACTCAGGGGGAGACCTCAAGTGTCCATACGCACAATGTGTCAGGTATCCCAACTTGGTACTTATATGGTATATTGCCAATCACAAAAGTCAAGATGTTCTGAAGAATGGGAGAGTTTGCATGCCTGCTCCCCACAAAATGTCAAACCTCGGATCAACGAAGTGGCTCGGAAAGGCGCAGGGATGGACGCCGACCCTTAGCCCTATGTGACGCGTCCTCTGTCTCGCTGTGCTTATTGCGGGCTGTTGAGAAAGCAAATGAGGACCCGCCGTAAGTGGAGAGTTGCCTGGAGGAAGCGAGTTGGGGAAGTGAGGGGTTATGTTGTGAAAGTACTATATGCAGTTTAATTGTTATGATTATCAGTAATATTCAAATTAGTATTATTAATACTAAAGTCATGATTTTCTCGCATGTACATATGTCTTTTTATATCTCGATCACTAGTCATAGTCTTACGCATTACCTCACTGAGTGATACCACTCAACGACCTAATAGATACTGCTAACAATCTTTAACCAAAAATCAATAATGAAACTCACATTAAGCTTAGAATGACAATCGCTGGCAAAGTCAACCCTTCACCACTAGAGCAGTTCCTCAAGGCAGAGATTGGGTGCTTTTTGGTTAAATCTCGCTACATGAACCTGACACACACAATTTTTATACCTATGAATGTTTTTTACAAAATTCTACACAATTCCGATTACAAAGTATCCACGCGTGAATAATTTTTGCTCTCTTTGGGACTTTTCTTAAGTTACTCATATACTAATTTCAAAGACCTCTGCTCTTCCTGTATTTTGAACAATTTCTTCAGTTTTAATAACGTGCCAATACTCTGTAATCTTTTTAAACTTCAAGACATTTTTCAAAGCTTTATACTGAGTCCCTTTATTGAAGATAAGTTTGAATGATTTTTTATAGAACTAAAATCTCAGCATTTTGGATAAAGATTTATATAAAGAACTTTTTGCCACAGGTACTAGACTCACAAAATTATACTATCTGCCAATTTGGGGTTCAAATTATTTTCTCCCATTGTAGTAATTTCTAAAAGACCCTTAAATAAAAAACTACTCAGCATTTATTTTTGTCACCATTGATGTGGTTTCTCTTTCAATATTAAGCAAATAATCAATATTATTCGCTAATACTCCCAATTTCCATGATTTTCTTAGTCTTTTTCAATACCTTTGGAACTTTGTTTTTAATTAATCATATTTTATCTTTAAATATATATATATATATATATATATATATATATATATATATATATATATCAACAAATTGACGGAGTGGCAATGGAATCTTTATTTGGCCCCACATCTGTTGAATTATTTTTAGGATTTTTTGTAACTTATTTTCGTTTCCAACAATGTCCGATAACAGTCAACCTCTAAAGATTCTTTTCATGCCTAGAAGTTTCTAAATTTTAGTAATTTGTTTTAGTTAAGTATAAATTTGTAATATGTAAACAGAAAACAACAATAGTATGTATGTGTTCCCATCTTAGACATTTATATAAAAATGGCCTTTGCCGGCTTATGTTTAATTTTTCTAGTTTCTGTGATCTGTTATAAAATTTCCACTCTTAATTCTTTTCTACACCCTGTTTTCCATATATCCTCGTTTTTTCTACTGATTTATCTCGAGTTCTAGAACCTGGAAGTCATCCTTAATGAAACAAACAGTTTTTCTCTTTATATATTGAGAAAACAATAAAATCGGTTGTTTGGGTTTTTGGAAAAAAATATACGCCAACAAATTCCTGAATTAACTGTATCAAAAGAATGGGGACGCGTCGTTTCCTTACACCCCATAGTGTGCAGGAAAACATACATGCACAGCGCGAGCAGGAAAACTTTCCGGTCCAGTTTCCTGTTTCAGCCGCGAAACGGACAAGGAGGCAGTTGTGAATGCTGCGAGTGGGTAGATGTGGGTAGGGGACAAAGAAAGGGTGTGGGGACAGATAGCTGAAAATAGACAAGTGGTAAAAAGAAAAAGAAGTGTGGTAGAGTGCAAATGGATACTAAGTGCCTGGTGATCAGGCCTATCGCTTTTAAATATTTTCTGGTTATGTGGTTCCTTTGTTGCCATTGGGATGGTTTATATTATTATGGCGTTCAAGCCATCTTTCTTCTATAAAGTTAATGTTCTTGGATATATTATGCTCACTTGCTGTTGTAGTAATAAACTACTTTAATCACTTTAGTATTATGCTTAGTGTCTTTGTTTTTTTTTGTATATCTTGTAGTGAGTGTAAATCGTGTCTATTGTTTTTTCTTGATGTCTTCTTCGTTATAGTTGGGTCTTCATCGGTAAATTTGCTTTCGATATTCGGTTAATTCTTGTAGAAATTAGTGAGGTTTCGTAATTAGGTTTTCTTTTCTTGATTGGTTTTATTTGTCAATGGTTTGGGTAAAAATATTCTTATTCTCATGCGTAGAATGGCACTTCTGCTCCGCCAGCTAAAAGCCGAACGGAGCTCGGAATTCTGGCATGACTTATACTTCTTCTGTTCTAGTTAATCATGTGGACGATATCATCGTTCAATTCTCGATTAACCATTTTCTGCATATTCCTTGTCCCTTCTTCTATGACAACGTTAATGGGACTTAACCCCGCCTCCCGGTGCAGTTCTTCCTGGCGTCTTCTTTCCCGCCTAAGTGTACCTTAAATTAGGTACACACATTTGTTCTGCACCACTTGTAGTTTCCTCTTTTGTGTCTTTGAGACACACGAGAGGGAGGAAGCGGTGTATAGCAGCTTGGATCTTACAAGTGCATTGTAGATCTTTTTCTTATTGCTTTCGCGGAGATTTCTGAACATGTATAGAGTTCTGACTGCAGTTGTGGCCTTGGTGATTCTTTCATGGTCGTGCTTCGTGACCCGATTGAAGTAATCTTCATTCCGAGTACATTGCACTCCGTGGTGTAGGGAGTGCTATTTCTTAGGTGTTAAGGTTCTCAATTTCTGCTGCTGTCATACGAGCCTGCCAAGGTGCATTCCTCCATGGACAATTGATTATTATCTGAGTGAAATCATTAGCGAATTAAATGTTGAGGCAAGTGAGACATCAGCGGTTTAAATCAAGTAGAGAGTGAAGGACAAGCACCCCTCCCACACACAGCTGTGGGAGGCCCGCAGAGAGCGTAAAGTTTGGTCCGTCCGTGCACCCTAAACTGATATACGCCGCTCTCTCCATGAAATAGTCACAGAGAGTACTTTCTATGTTTTCACTTAAGCCCAGTCGTAACATCTTGTACTGCATTCCCCGTTGCCACACCTTATCAAACGCCTTTGATATATCCCGACAAACACTGTCCACGTAACTTCTTTCCCGACTTGCTTGGGCTAGCTTTTCCGTTATGACATTAATTTCCATCTCCGCACTTCGCTTTCTTCTAAACCCGAGTTGATATGGGTCGAAAGAAGAGTTCTCCTCCCAGTGAGATACTAGTCTCCGGTTGAGGATCTTCTCGAAGAGCTTCTCACCAAATTCTAGAAATGAAATTGGCCGGTAGCTCTATTTCAACATTGGGTCCTTTCCGAGAAGGCGCGCGTACCTTGTCCAGTCTGTTCTTCTGTAGTTCTTTCTGACTACAGCTGGAACTTGTATAGGGTCCCTATTGATAGTGAGTAGGATCTCTATATAGTTACTACATGGTACCTGGACTGGTTCCAGTAGTAATTGAACGGTAGCTGACGTTTGGCCATACAGATGTGTGGTTTTGTGGCACTTCCTCCTCTGACAAAGGTGGGGAAGTCGTGGCCTATTCGCTTGGCAATGTTTCTGTCCAGCAATAGGTCCAGGCCTTTTGTAATACCTTTGAAGGTCCTGTAACCGGATTCTCGGCATCTGGCGTTCAGATCCCCTATTAATATAGTGGGGACTCTTCTGCCAAATAGGTGAGTGATAGTGTGAGTTTGTAACACGTCTCTCCTTGGCAGTTGATATCCGGTAGCAATGACCAACTTTCCTATGTCGATTCGACCTCAATCCCTTTCTTTATTGCAATAGCGGCACCGTCGAACCGCTCTTGCGAATAATTCGTGATAAACACATCGTAGTTCAGATTTTTACTTATGTATTACGCGTGTCGATCCCGTGTTTCGAAATTAAAATGATGTCTGCATCAATTTCTCTGAATAGATTTCCTTAAAGAGTCCTTTTCGTCGACGAGACATTGGTATTTATTTCCAGTATCTTCAGTGCGTTACGTAACATAGTGAATTGTTTTACCAGTGTTTTTTCTTGTTTTTCTTTGTCTTTGGAGCTGTCTGGGCGGTTTTGCTGTCCCAGGGTTTTCTTCTTTGGGGGAGAGGGCGGACTTTGGGTTTTGGACCCTCTCTTCGTAGCTAGTGTACGGGTACAGGGGCCCTCGTCGTTGTTTTGAAAAGGTGTATCCTTCCTCATTTTCAGTTTTTTCTTCTTCTTCTTCGAACTTTTCGGATTCCTCCGATGATCTTCTCCAGTGCAGATTTAACACTTTTATTTCTTATAACTGATTGCTTGAATGCCTTGGAGCATTCAGGATCTGCAGGCATGATCACTGAAGGAAGATTTTTTTCCTTTAAGTGTGCATTGGGGACCTGGTTGTAGCACCCAGGCTTCACTGAGTTAGCCACATTTGCGTGAGTAGTTCAGATCAGAATTTTTGCACTCAGATCCCCTGTGATGTTTATCTGTGCAGGTGTTGTCTTCACTTACCCATTTTTTTTGGAGGCGTTTGCGTATGTCATCTCCTTAGCTTTCTTCTCTTCTTCCTTCCTTTTGATTATTTCTCGGCGTTTTGGGCAGTTTAAAGTCATGGTCCTATGTTCCCCTTTGCAGTTGAGATATTTCTTCTTACTGCTCTCGCACTTATCGAACCGATGTCCTTCTATGGCGCATTCACTGCACCACAGTTTGTTCTTGTCCGGGCAGGTCGTGGTTGTGTGTTCTTCTAGTTTATAGCATACAAATCACATTTTTATGCTATTAAACCTTTCCTGCTGAATCTTCTCTCCTGGAATTCTCATATTAAAGACCAAGATCTCGTCCGTCGTCGTGTTCCTGGCTATGTTGGTAGTAGAGAAGGTTATTTTTAACAAGTAGGTGTGTTCGCGGAATTTGATTATTTCCCGGACTTTCGCCCACGGGTTGCTCCTCATGATCTATTCTTTTAGTTTTTCGGTTGTGTTTTCGCCCACCTAACTCTCCACTTTGCGGCAAATGACACTGTGGTTCGTTGCCACTTGTGGGGGTGGGGGTTCTTTGCTTCTAGTCCGATGCTCTTCAATGAGGTAGCTCCTTCTTCAGACAAGAGCAGGTCCACATCTTTGGTCTCTGTGCAGATGGCAATAAAACCTGATGAAAATTCAATCAATTTCACCAGGGCCACCATGTTTTTGAAGTTGAGGGTTTCGCGTTGCTTCCTCTTTTCCGGGGCCTTTTCTCATTGTATGTTCCTGAGGGAGACCCTCTTAAAGAGGGTCTCCATGGTCTTCTTCGTTCCCTACTATGTTCTCTTCTTTACTTCTTGTTCTCTGTAACCAATGTGTAATTATTTTTGTATTTTGTGAGTGAAAAAGAATGTGAGTAGGGTTGTAAAGGTGGTAGTGGTTTGTGAATTTCGGAGACCTTGGTGAGAGCGCTCCCGTCCACTTTCTAGTTGGTTCCCCGCTCGGTTGCTGGCATGATGATGGGTGATGATGGATGGAATGGATCTCGAATTGAAACCTCAAGAGGGATGACTTATGGTGTAATTGATGGCAGTAGCGATCAAATCAACGGCCGCTAAAGTTTTGCCACCCCTCTCGGGTACTTACGCCATAACCGCATCCCACTACATAGAAACGGGTGTTACCCTCCTCTACGATGCTGACCGGGTCCACCGGGCGATGAGAATCTATCCTCCGTTCGGGACTCGCAGTTATGCCCCAGCTTCGAGAAAATTTCTGACTTATGCTTCTGCTGTAGGCAAGTCCTCAAACCAGTTTTCACATAACCCCTCAATTATGTCAATCGAAGTGGCCGACATACTTAAGACAAAGATAATAAATGTCAGACATCCAAATGTTATTCTATCTTTCTGAAGGGCGAAGCAAAATTCACCAAAAGACTTCCAGAATAGACTCTTTTCTATGTAGGCGGTGCTCAAAGTCCGTTACTAAGCAAGTAAAAATGCTTTATCCGAAGGTTGTCAGCAGAGCGTAGTAGTCGAATATTCGGCCGTCAGGAGGCAGTTGTCTAGTTAGTCGCCTCTTTATATGGGCCTCAATTTTGTCTGTGCGTTGATCATGTTAATCTCGCAGGAATGAAATGGGTGAACAGAGAGATTACCCTAATCTCATTTGCTTCCACTCAGTCCCGGACTTTCATGGGAATCGTCGAGTTCGCTCAATTTGGGTAGAGCAAAACTGACTTGCTAGTGTCAGAGAAGGAGACAAGAGGTCAAACCTTTCATCAAGAAGACGATCTGCAATCTGCAAGGAACTAACGCATTACATAACAGTGTTGTCTTGCTTTATTTATGCCCAAGGTTTACAGTGAAAAATTCTTGTCAAGATATTGATGTCCTTTTATAAGTCTTATAAAACTGCATCTTAGAGTTGTTTAAATTGTTCCAAATTTGTAGCAATCTATTTAGAGATAACTGTAGTAATAATACTTTAGCATTTTTTAAGCTGAAATATTGCTTAGGTCATTTTTAACCTTCAAAAATGGTGTTTGGATGCTTCATGAACTGGCTGAAGAACAACGTTTACAACGTGCCAATATTCCCTAATATCTAATTTAGCCCCTATGT
Source organism: Ceratothoa steindachneri (assembly GCA_963969495.1). Lineage (NCBI taxonomy): Eukaryota > Metazoa > Arthropoda > Malacostraca > Isopoda > Cymothoidae > Ceratothoa > Ceratothoa steindachneri. The sequence goes on along the minus strand of OZ018317.1, from coordinate 110,657,318 downwards.
TCAACAATCGCTACGTTTCAATGAAGCTCTTGAAACAAAAATATTCTTTACAGGTCAGCCAAGAGGGTGTCTTCCTCTTTCATGACAATGCATGTACATACGTTGCACGTTTTATCCAAGAAACAATTATAGCATAAGGTTGTGAAGTACGTTCTCATAGACCATATTCACAAATCTTCCACATTCCGATTACTATTTATATATGTCATTAAAACGTCAACTAAATGGTAAATTTTACTCCAATATGAATGAGGTGGAAAAGGATATAAAATCATTTTATCAAAAGAGAATGACTTCTTCAATGAAGGTATTCATTTTATGGGAGAGCCGTGTCAGTGGTGAGGTCATATCTTACCATAGTAGTCACGTCAATAGGCACGACTCTCACTGTTGGTATCAGGAAAAATCCTTAACTGATGGAAACTAGAAACGTGTAAAACGATCCTTCGAGTGATTATAGTATAGAGTGGAATATGGGAAGATCAATTAATCCATACTTATTTCTTTGATGCTAATATCACAGGTCAAACACGTCTATTAAAGATCTTGTTAATGAATTTAAAGTATGTTTATCCATACCAAAAAAGAATGACCTTGTTATTTCAAAAGGACTTTACACATTTTTTCCTGTGACTTGTAGGCATGGAAAGGAGCATCTTTAGTCATTAACTAGCAGTTGTCTGTAAGCAGTGATTATAATTTCTCCATAAATATCTTGGGGAAACTTTTCACCCTAATCGTTATTTACTGCTCCTCATTCCGATAGAAAGAAATCTAGATGCAAGTGCAAGAATTGTCTATATCTTGGATGACGTTGCATCCCATGCATTTATATGCCTTGTTGAGGTTGTCCCATCACTTTGTGGTTGTCCGCATTATAGCTTCTAGAAATCTTGTTGTCGCCAATTTGAAGGTTTCCTACGCTTTTTTTCCCCTTTCCACGTAGCGCACGCCCAAACTCATTATCACAAAGAAGATCACGGATCCGAGGAGCGATTAAAACACCGTCCTTTATCTAAGCATCACTTATTCTAGGAAATTTGTATTAAGGTACTTGCAAACTTTTTTTGTTTTGCCCATGACCTTCACAAAGTTATTCATCCAGTGTCATTTGTGTGCGAAATGGTAGTATCAAAATCTTTCTTAAATTACCAAGTGTCGCTGTGAACGTTTTTCTTTCCAAGCTCTTATGACAGATGGGTGGTCAGTCTTTCGTGACATTGTGTGAATCTCTTGCATGACTATCCTATTCTCAAAGAAAGTATCAATACTCTATCCTACAGATCCATCTCAAGAACAACCTCCAACTCTTCATGTTGTCATATGTTTCCTTCATATAGATTGCATAACCCAGTGAAATTGATGAAAAATGATTCCACCTATGGAGCATAACATTTTTTTGACATATTTGGGCGAATCTATGAACAACCTCCACTCACATGAATCATTAACAATGTCGAATACTAGTATTAGACCAGTTATATTTTAAGGGCCACAATGTCACTTTGCATAAAAAAAGTGTTTCGAGTTTTTGTACGGTCTCGGCATGTGGAAGCACTAATATTAGTATATTACACTACTATATTCTAGAGTCTTAACAACTCTGCCTTATTCTTGTCTCGCTCTAAATTTCTGACAAAGTCTTTTAGTTCACTTATAGTTATGAGGTGTAGTTCAGAGAAGTAAACTGCCTCAAAATTTGAGTATTGTGAAATCGATAACGCAGAATTTTAACTTTTAACTTTTCCTCAGCTTACTCAAGTGAAAATGATTCTGCCACACCGAGAACTTGTACCCTTTCTTCTTGGCGTAATGGCCAAACCGTGATGGAAATTTAAGTACTGAAGAATCTATTTATTTCTTCTTTTATACACTTTTCTCAATTGAAGGCATCATAAAAAAATAGAAATTGTTGCTATGATCTTTTGATTCAGTCCAAGTCCTTGGCAAAACAACATGAAAATGTTTCCTTAATTCTTTGAATCACTGATGAATAGTCGTTGCACAAGAGTTGCAGTATATGTGAAAAGCCTACTTCTTGTTCTGATTAGCGATTTGTATCCGAACTATAGATATTATAATAGGCTTTCCTAACCATAGCCGTTATACTGCCCTTCTCTGATGCAAAAGTCACTTTACCACAAATATAGAAGAAGTTATCTATCATCCTGCTTACACATATATGTATGAGGGATCAGAAAGAGCAGAATTAAAAATATTAATATATTAGATAAAAATAGATTAAAACACAGAACTACACGAAAATGAACTTCACCGTGGGCTCCTTTGACATCTAAAATAACAGTGAGGGTGGGAGGCTGGGTTACGTCATACATATGCGCATGTATCGCAAATCCTCGAACTAACACAGTACTGTATCTTTGAAACTAGAGTCAATTAACAATTTTTGTTTTCAATGACCAAGAATTAGCAAAGATTTATTTCATACTTCCCAGTCATTTTGGATCTATATACATATTTCAGGGATATTTCTAAAATTTGTGGTTGTTGAATAATAAACCAAATTTGTTTAAGTTTATTCAAATATTTGTATCCAACTATGTAACATTAATTTCTAGTGTATAAAATACATTTAATTTGTGTTGTTTCTGGAAATTGCGTCCCATATTTGGCCAAAAAGTAGGGACTTGAATCCCACTTCAAGCCCAAAATTAGAGACTTAAATCCTACATAAGACAGAAAGGCTTAAACATACAAGGGGCGGTCAATAAGTTTTGAAATTCTGGTATAAGGAAACGAGATATGAGGAAAAGTGTTTTATTATTTATCAGTATAACTACCCTCGACTTCAATTCACTTGCGCCACTTGTCCCTGAGGCTTCGAATTCCCGACAACCAGAAATCTCCCGACTGCTCTTCAATCCACTCCTGGACGGCGAGCTGGACATCTTCATCGTCCCCAAACCGGCGTCCGCGCAGTGCAGCCTTGAGCTGAATGAATAAAAAGTAATCGCTAGGGGCCAGATCTGGACTGTAGGGGATGTGGTTGAGCTCCTCGAATCCGCACTCGCGCAGGGCAGCTTGTGCAATTCTGGCCTTGTGGACTTTGACGACGGTGAGGTTGATCATGGGGCGTGAGGTTTCTAGAGGTCTTGGTCATGGCCAAATTGTCGTGGATGATGTTCATAACACTTCCATGTGATATTCCAAGTTCTCGCTCGATTTCTTCGACCTTCACCCGTCGATTTTCGAGTATCATCCTCTCCACACGGGCCACATTGTCCTCGTTGGTCACGTCTGACGGGGGTCTTGGACGGGGGCCATCTTCAATGAACTCACGACCATAGCGGAACTCCCTATTCTGGCAAGCAATGGTTGCATAGGAAGGGGCGGTGTCGGTGTACGCTGCAACCATGCGTTCATGGATCTCTTTTGCATTCTTGCCTTCCTTGGTCAAAGATTTGATCACTGCGCGGTGCTCAACCTTCTCCATTGTTGAAAAATTTATGACTGACGATCTGCGATCAGATACTGCTTCTTAAATAGACGAGGCAGGAGCGTGCGGCTGCAGGTCCTAACTTGTCATAACTTGTCATAACACCCCCACAAACAGCCATCTCTCTTCCTCTGTTTTGCCCTACTGATTCGCAAAACCTATTGACCACCCCGTGTATTAGGTAGGGTTTGTCATATCGCAAGATATATACGTCTTCCTTCCATCGATATCCTGTTTAACGAGGTTTTGGACATAATCGTTTTTATTTTTTTAAAGAAGGGAAAGAGAACATAGGTAATCTAAACAGGGATATTTAGCAAATGGATAAAAAGAAGTGTGAGTACAGAACGGAAAAAAAATTAATAAAAAATAATAACACTGGTCAACACAGTTTTTCTAGCATAGGTTTTCCCAGTGGATTTATTGGTAATTTTGTGTGTTGATTCCAAATATACCATCAGATTTTGTCTATCACATAAGGTTTTCGAGATACAACAATATCAGAAATAGACATACACATGAGAGATACAAAAAGTTTATTACCTGTTGTCGAGCTACTGCTGCACATACCTCCTCTTCTTTTACATACTGTGATGCACAGCATTTGGAACATCTCTCATCAAGCTCCACCAGTAATCTGCAATCATATTGGAGTCCAGTCAGCCTTGATAGCGTTCTTCCATTACTTTAATATCTTGATGAAAGCGTTCACCTATCTCGTCACTAACATCACCCAGGTTCTTTGGAACTTCGCCTAAGTGACCATGTGAATAGTGCAACTTGATACTCATTCTATATCCAAGTAATTGAAAACTCAAGGGCAGGTCTTCCACACTTTCTTTGTAGTTTGCAGCTTTCTTGTTCCCAAGGAAATTTGCATCTGTGAGGAGTAATCCTATCTGAGGTCCATCAAATATTCCTGCTTTTTTCTTCTCGTCACTCAGGCTTGGAAAGGTTAAACATATGTGGCGGAAGCAGTCGCCACTATGATCAAGGGCTTTGACAAATTGCTTCCTCATACCAAGTTTTATGTGGAGTGTGGGAAAGACAATTTTTCTCATATCAACTAGAGGATCATTAATAATTTTTTTGTCACCAGGCGTCAAACTGGTTCTTGGTGGCCATTCTCTTTTCACCAAGTGGTCTGCAGTAGCCCTACTGTCCCAATAGCACAAGAAACAGGTATTTTGGGGAACTTGCTTGCTGGCTTAGCAGAAAGTTTACCATTTTCAAATCAACAGATATTACCCATCCATGTCAATGATATTGCAACCTCCTCTCCTGAAGAATTTTGATATTTTCATAACTCTTCTTTCATCTTTACCGAATGCCCTACTGGGATTGAATCATAAATGTTTCCGTTGTGAAGTAAAACACATTTCAAACTCCTTTTAGAACTGTCAATAAAAAGTATCCACTCACTTGAATCGTATGCAGGCAGTCCCATAGTTAGCAGAAGTTGACCATCAGAATGGAAGTACTTGTGCAGCTCTGCTTCTCTGTTACGATAAAAGGAGACACTAGTGCCACATTTCAGCAGGTGTTTTTTTCTTGCAACCTGAAAGCTAACAATTCAGCATACATCGTCGGCAAATACAAATCTCCGACTAGATCATTTAATTCAGACTGACTAAACAGAGAAGTTTTATCACAATCTGTATCAGTTGCCTCAAAAATATCAATCTAGTTATCTTCGTTATATGTAGTGCCAGTTGAGGTACTGATGGTTTCGTCTGCAATCTCTGGTAGTTCGGTAAATACTGGTACAGGTATTTCATCACAGTGCGCAACTGGTCGAATGACAGAAGGGATATTTGGTTATTGTAAGTGATGTTTGTTTTTCTTATTGAAACCTTTCACATTAACAAAGAAGAAGTAGTAGTTATCAAAATGGTTTGTTGGCTCTCTCCAAACCATTGCCATTCTTTCCTTAATACCATGATCGCAAGGTATCAACGCAGGTTTTGCATACTTTGTGAGGATCCCAACTTTTGTCCTGATCTTCAAGTGGACTTTAAAGTAGGCAAGATATACTTTCCTGACAAAGTTACTTATGTTGCGCCTTTGAGCATTCAAAGTTAAGTCGCCACAGATTTATTAAAATATGTTTGCTTCATTACAGCATGTCCTTCTTTGGGATGATGTAGCCATGGGTGCCGTCGCTCTAACAATAAAACAATTGCAATTAATCAATGCCTATCCGCAAAAAAACACTTATTACCCTTTCACAATGCACGTCACAATGCACTAACTGAAATTGTATTTGCATGCTATAAATAAACGACGGAGATGCCGGACGTCACCAGAAAAATATCTCAGCATATCTCAGAAAATAGTAATATATAATACTTAATAAATATAAATATTAATAAAAAAACATAAAGATTCAGCAATGTAGTAACAACATGAAATTATGAGTAACGAAAAGTTAATATTAATGGTAAAATCCATGAAAATGGGGTATACCGATAGCCCCAAAATGTGATGTGATTTAGTAAATCTGAGATCAGATTTGAATTCAGCACCCAAAAATTAGTCTATAACAGCTCTAACTTCTCCTGCCAGAAAACCCTTTTTTGTTTTTGTTAGCCAATGTAATTATTGGCCTAAGAAAGCTTGTCTCTAAATATTGATGCCGAGGTATTATAAACCTCCAAAGTTGAGTGCGTACATAACACAAACTTCCGCAGGTACGAACACAAACACCTTATAGTCTTATCTATAAATTCCTCCTAACAAAACTCTCTTTGTCCCACAGCGGCCAGTCCCCAGGATGTCCCAAGCACTTGTCCCTGAAAGGGTTCCGCTCCCTGCTCAAGAGCCTCCCCAAGGAAGGTGCCGAGACGAAGACGGTCGAAGCAGCGGTCGCCTACGTTGGGGTAAATACCACTCTTCCCTCCTTTCCTCTCCACAACATTAGGGTCCTCCTCATCCATCCATATCATACTCAAATTTATCCTTTCCCTAGGAAGAAGGAGGCATGGCCAGAGGCAGTAGGATCAGACAAAGCGGGAAGTAATTCCAAGTAATGCGGCAGAGAATTTGTTACATAGAAGATAATTAATTACTGGAATGCTCTATCTCCATACTAATGTTTTTGAAACGCCTACAATTAAGTCATGTGTAAAGAGATAAATAAGTTGAGGCGAGCATATTGTGTAGACGAGTTAACTTTGGGAAAATAAATTAACTAAAAAAAGTGAGCATTCTAAATAAAGGACGTCATGGGCTATACTCTAGGTTTTCCGCTTTTACCATGCCCTACTACTGGCAAAGATGTTGAATGAAGTATATTTTACAAGACTGTAGATTAATCTTTAAAATAAACCCTCTAAGTTGGCATAATAATCATTGTTGTCCTCGTTTTAACCCCACTCTCTTTCCTATAATTTATATACTGCCAAGGTTGGTACAGTTCCTATTTCTGAGTCAAGAAATTCATTGGGACGAACATGTTCCTTGACACTTGCTCTACAATCCGTGTGCCTCAGTTTTTAGGATTTGCATTTCTTAAAACCTCATTATTTCACTCTTTCTGCACTATCAATTCACTTCTTTAACTTAATTTTGTCCCTCTGCGCATTCCCTTCAAATATTCCCTCATTGGTTTACACAGGTTTTTATTTTTATTTTCAATAATTATAAATGAAGCAATGATTGATAAAGAGTGATTTTATACAAAAAAATGACTCCACTTCACTCATTTATGTCCTCTGGTCTCCCTAATGGGAATGTAGTCAAATAACAGAGAAACTCCTCCGAGACAACTTTGAGGCAAAATAGAAATAAAATTTACGGATCTGCAGCGACTTCCTTCCTGAAGAAACACGACGGAAAACAATAAAATCACATTCGTGTGAAAGGAAATTTCCACCAAGTAACTACATCAGGGGCTTACACAAGTTAACATAAGACCTGAATGAAATAATAATATAAAGAAATTCCTATTAACGAAACTCTTCTGAAGGAAGAAACGCAAAGAAACGCCATTTCTTCCTTAGATGACTCTTAGGAGAGGATTCAAAATACAAACAGGAAAGGAAATGAATCTCCACCGAAGAATTGTAGAGGTGCGAAATGTATGAGAGAAATTCCATACAACTCGTCAAACTTATGCCGAAAAACTTACCCCGTCAAGAAAACGGACTCGCCAGTTGAGTGGCATAAACATAGGAAAAGGAATCAAGAGGTACCTCGTTCGAATTTTAAGCGAGTCCAAATAAATCTCATAAAATCGCTCGAGGCAGAAAACGAAGACGTATGTCTTTTCTTGTAAGGTTTGCTTGGGTGTACCCTTTTCAGGTACTTTAGTTCTAATTGAATTATTTATATAAATTTTTACGAATATATATATAATTATCTATCCGTTGCTTTTAATTACTGTTTTCCATGTCCTTTTAACTTATTGTGGTTATTTAAGGCATTCATGCCCTTTGTCTTTTGTTACTTGCTATGGTTTTCTTGTTTTTATCTTTTTCTTGTATTTATGTTTATTATGTATGTATTGCTTGTTCCGCTTCGCTGCAGGTGGAGCCTACTGCTTGGGAACCGCTTCTGACTATAGTTTTAGTTCTGTATTCTCAGATCTCTTCATCTCCGGATGTTTTTCTTCGATCTTTTCCCATATTTTCTTGGCCCTATTTTCCAGGCTTAAGTTTATCGGGTCTTTCCCAGCTATTTAATCAAGTCTCTAATGTCTTTTCTTTCTATTCTTCTTTTCTTTGTTATTAAGTACGTCGCTTTATTTCGTATCCTTTGAAATTTCTTCTTATTGACATTATTTAGGTTATTTTATTCATGAAAATGATTGGAATAATTAGTAATAAAATAATATCTAAATATAAAATTAAGAAATATTAAAACAATGAAAAATCTACAATAAAACGGCTATATTTGCGAGGTAACTAAATATTTTTGCTAAAAATGCTAATTAAAGAGTAAGATGTATAAATTTACATGCCACTACAATACCCCCTCCCAGTGAGAAAGTATTACGAACGAGTTATTAATTTCAAATGAAGAGCATCAGGGGCCAAAAATTTGCCCAGGGACAAATGGAAGTGTCGCAAAACCTTACACCTCTGACACTGAGAACAACAGCGAGTCCACTGAAGGATGGTCTTGTTCATCGACGGCCAAATGTAAGATCGAGAGACCATTTGGAGAGTCGAGCATATGCCTGGATGGGAGAGGCCGTTGAAATAAGCACAAAAAAATCTGACGGAGATCGGGAGGTATATAAATTTGAACACTGCCGGTCGAAACATCACAAACATCACAACACAGGGAAACACCTAACTCGGGATAAGTGACTAGTTTAAGAGAAAGAGGATGCTGAGACGGGTCCGTAATGAGTGAACTTTGTTCTGCGTCACTGGCTTGTTCTTTCTGAAGAAGCATCCGATCGAGGTAAGGATGGTCAACAAAAGCAATCATCATTCTGGAAAGGGAATCGGCTGCTACTTTGTCGCTGCCATGGATGTGGCGAATGTCGAAAGTGAACTGAGCACGGTGAGAATGCTGGGTGGAATTCGATGGGAACATAAATTCAAAGGTTTATTATCAGTTAAGATGTGAAATTTCTTTCCTTCGACGAAGTGACAAAATTGGCATAGCTGAGATAAAATGGCAAGAAGTTTTCTGCTAAAGGCACTGTACCGAGTCTCAGCTGGTTGAAGTTTCTTCGAGAAGTAAGCAATTGGGATCCAATTGTTGTCGACTCTCTGCTGCAAGACTGGGCCGACGGCCAAATCTGATGCATCTGTTTTAGGAGCAGGACAATAAAGACGGGTGGCTCCCTTCAAAGCCATTTTTGCTTTCTCGAAGGCGGTAGTTGCCAAATCAGTCCACTGGACGGAGGTTTTGACGCCTTTCTTCGCTGGTCGCAGGAGATCATAGATGGGTTTTAGAATAGCTGCAAAGTCCTTGATAAACCTGTAGTAAAAGTTGAGCATATCAAGGAACTGACGGAGCTTGCGTTGAGAGTCAGGGCGTAGAGGAGTAGCAATGGCTTCTGTCTTCTCTGCACTAATATGGTGTCCCAGGAAGTCAGGTTTCGGGACACTAAACAGGAATTTGAAGCTGGTGTTCGTCGGCCGAAGAGCTGGCAATCACAATCAGAAGGTGATCCATATATTCAAAACAGAAGGGTAATCAACTAGTGACTTCGTCAATGAAGCGTAGGAAGGTATGGGCAGCATTGTGGAGGCCGAAAAGCATGTACAGCCAAAGGAAGAGCCAGAATTGGATTATGGTGCCAGTTTTGCAAACGGCAACCAGCTAGACAGGAATCTGGCGAAAAGCTTTCACCAATCACTAAGTCAATCTTTGAGAAGATTATGCACCCATGTAGATTGGCCGTAAAATTATGTGTGTAAAAAACGTGATACCAGTCGGGTATGGTAATGGTATTAAGGGCGCCAAAGTCACCGCAAGGCAGCCAGTCTCGTCTTCTTGGGTACCATATGAAGCGCTGAGGACAAATTGGTCTTGGAAGGTCTGATGATCCCAAGATCCAACATGTGCTGTAATGCCTCCTTCGCTTCTTTTACCATTCTGTCGGAAGTTTGGTGTACACAGAAGGCTCGGTGGCGGGGATGTAATGAATCACGCTATGCTTGACTTCAGTTGGCTGGCCCGCCGGTGCCAAGACTGCAGAGAACTTTTCCGACGGCAGTTCAGCGAAGATTGCGGTAGATTCCTCTGAGCTTATGTAAGCTCGAGAACGAAGTGAGGTGTTTTGATCCACGAGGAAGTTCTTGCTAAGGTCAACAGAAAGCTTGAAGTGACGGAGAAAATCAGCGCCTAAGATGGGGCTGTGGACCGCTGCTACGAGGAAGACTCACTTAAACTTTCGACGGAGACCAAGAGTAAGTGTCTTCAGCTGTGTTCCGTAAACGGAGATCTTGGTTAAATTACTGCAAAAAGGTACTGGATAGTAGAAGTCTTCTGCTCGCCCGAAGTAGGTTGACTTCAGCACCAGTATCCAGGAGAAAAGTGACTTCCGTTGAAGGGTCTGGGAGCCGGACGGGTGGTGCAAGGAGCGACTGGCAGCCTTATTTTGCAATTTGTGTTGTCAGGGGGAAGCGCACTTGTGAGCGTTTTCACAAAACTTTGAATGGTAAAAACACAGGGAAAAGCTTGATCGTTGCTTCGAACGTGATTTCGACCGGGATCGAGACGAAGGCCTTTTCAGGTTATTCTTGATCATGCTCGTTAGCTCCTCGATTTGTACTTAGAAACGTGTGATTCGTTCATTTAAATGGCTGGAGACAGAAACTACTTGCGGGGTTTCCATCGCGGCGAGGATACATTGCGTGGAGTAAGGGAGCTTCTGTAGGAAGAGCTGGCGGAAGACGGGCTTGTCGAAGGCAGCCGCTTGTGACCAAGAGGCTGCTGCATGTGAAGGAGAAACTGTGGAGGCTTCCGATCCCCAAGCTCATCTTGAGAGACGATTTTTCTCGGCTGCTCGGCTTCCGATGCAGCCGTTCTTGAGATGAGGGCGGTTTTCAAGTCATAATGCGACGAAGTGGAGACCGAAGAAACCACGACGTCCCTGATATCAGTGATAATCATCGATGGTAGCGAACTGACGATTTAGCCAAACTTTGTCTTGCTGGATGAAATTTTTGCTATATTAAATTGTGATTCAGCCTGGATGAACAATAGTGCAGCGTCGGAAGACCAGAAGGTAAGCAGCTTGATGCCGAAGTGGGTGACGTGTGCAGCCGTCTCAGCCATAGTGTTGGTACTTGCGTGGAGATCACAAAGTGTAGGTGACAGAGAGCGAACAAGCTGTATTAGGGCTCGCCATAATTAGTCCGCTAGGCTCTCTGAAAGCAGCCGAAGTTCAAGAACGAACGTGGTAATATCACGCCGTGTTTAGTTTGCTAGGCTCTCCAAAGGCAGACGAAGTTAGAAAACGAACGTGCTAATCGCAAGCCGTGTTTAGTCTGCAAGGCTCTCTGAGGGCAGCCGAGGTTAGAGAGCAAACGTGATGTTAGCATACCGTATTTAGTTCGCTAGGCTCTCTTAAGGCATCCGAAGCTGGAGAGCAAACGTGCTGGTAACATGGCGCATTAAACCGCAAAACCGTAGAACCAAACGCTCGTTATAGCGCTGTATTGAGTCCGTTAAAGATCGAACCATGTCACTCCAGGGACACTAATTGTAGGGTTCTAATAAAATTAAAACCTAACATGTCTTTTCGGACTTATTTATTGAAATTATATAGGTTATTTTATTTCATGAAAAATATGGAAATAATTAGTATTAAAATAATATATTATGGTAGGGGAAGGTTTGACGGGACCGAGGATTGAGATGGCGGACTCTTTATTTTTCTGATGGACAATTCGCGTCTTCTTCTTCTACTCCATCCTTCGAGGGGTCACTGGTCATGGAGTCTACCTCCTTTGGAGATGAGCACCCCATACCGGCAACAAGGCCTACTTTTTCAGGCCTACTTAATGTTTTATAAAGAGGTTCTCCTTCTAACTGGCTGATACTAATAATGATACTGATGTACATATCAGAAACGAGAATCAAGAGTCAAGAATTATGATTTCTAACAGGACTGTTTTTGTCTGTCTATTTATACTACCGTCGATTAAGGGGGCGGGACTTCTCTTCTCATAATCTGAATGTGGAGTCAAAGGGTGTGTGCGTGTTTAGTGTGGACTTGCGTGTATTAGGCGTGTATTTGCATTTGGCCGCCTTTGGGCTTTATCAGGCCTACATTCATAGCAAGATTGATTCTGCCGTTTCACAGGTTCACGTAAAATCTGACTGGTCAATTCAGATACCACCCTAAGTTTGTCCAGCTGCCTTCATTATCTGTTTCTAGACCTTTAAGCTCACATCTGTTTCCTCATGTGTGTATGTTTGTACATCCGAGTGGGAACTCCAACAATTTCGCTTGCATCGTTAAAATATTCTCGGGGGAGTCGGGGTTAATACATATTAAGTTGCGGTTTAACATTATTCACAAGTATTTTGCTTTGTTCGACATTAGTTCATTGTTACAAGATGGCATATTATTTCAGTGTTCAATATGTGTACCCAAATTTAAGATTTCATAAGGCTAACAGGGTGTTCATTTGTGAGGTTCCTCATTGGGTCTACTCTACCTTGCAATTTGGGCGCCACAATATAAATATAAGATTAAGAAATATCAAAATAATGAGATATACAATAAATGTGAATTACATTTATTTATTGAATAAAATGGCAATGTTTGAGGGGCAACAAAATATTTTTGGTAAAAATGCAATTTAAAGGGTAAACTGTTTAATTTACATTTTTACGAGTTATATTTATACATGCCGCTACATTCTTAAAGGGTTTGTAATTTTTGTTTTGCCAAGCAAACCTATCTGGGGGTTTTGGCCCATTTTCATCCAATTTGACCATATCAAGAATAGTGAACACAGAATTACTCATGTCATATTCTCTCGTGATTTTGCGGTTCAATTCGAGATTAAGACAGCGATCTTCTCTTATTCTCTCACCATTTCATCCCTCTCCGCAGATTGTTCTCGTTCTCTACCTGGCCCTGCTTGCCCTGTTCGTCCGGGGATCCTTAGGAAGGTTCATGGGACCAGGAAGGTCCTCTACCGGAAGGAGGCACGTTGTCACACTTTCCCCAAAGGGAGACCCCTCCTTACCCACCCTCGCAGACCATTACCCGACTCCGTCAGAAACTGCGGCCAAAGTCTAGAAGACGAAGAAGTCCAACGCGCCAAGCACTCGTTTCAGTTGCTCCCAGTGTCTAGTAACATCTGGCAATCTATCATTGTTTCGGCTACATCTGTCATAATTTTCATTTTTTAAAAAGAAATTTCGTCATATTTTAATGTAAATTATCATAATATATAAGCTGGTTGTTATTGCGTCTGAAAGCCAGTCGATTCAAGGTCTTTTATGCGTACTTTAGCGATGTTTGTAATTTTAGAGTAATGAATCCTACTTTGATTCTAGTGCCACCATTGCAAACTTAAGATGTGATGTTATGGCAAAGCTTAAATTTCATAAGTAATGTTAAATATAGCGAATGTAAGAGTCGAGGACCGAAAAACTATAGTAAATATTTTCACAATCACATAAATTTTCACTTTCAATTAAAAATCATATAAACACTAAATGAGAAATAATAGTTTCAGTGAATATGACTGCATAAATTGGGTATTCTACTTAGAAATGGCAGACTTAGTTTAAAATAGCAGGAAAAGACATTTTCGTCACATAAGTCAAACTAAGTGAGAAAAGAATGCATGCAGGGATTGTATTGACGGTTACAAGCTTATAGCGATGTTTGTGTACTTTATGGTATAATGAAACAGAAAAAAAGACTAACAAAAAGGCTTAAATATTGATCGTAATTACAGGAGTAAATAATGAATGGTAGGTAAATGTGCTCGGTTCCTTGGAACGATATGAATTAATAATTAAAAAAGATACAGTTGAAGCAAATAATAAGTTATTGATATTCGTCCTGCGGTGAATGAAGTAGCTCCTCTCCGTTGCCTGTAAAGTGAAAGGCGTTAAAGCAGTTGCTTCTGGACCCGATAGAGGATGCTGAGTGGAAGAGGAAACACCATGTCGAAAAGTAATCGAGCAAGGGTACATCGCGAGAAGGGGAAATCGCGATATCATGAAAGTGAAGTAATCCAAAGAATAACGAGCCATAGGACGAGAAAGAGGGTCGAAAGACGAGGCTCGGTTTTTTTGGTGTGGCTAAACTTGATCTTGGAGAGAGTTTGAAAGTGTTAAGTATTTCTGGTAAGGCGAGCGGTACTTCAGAATAAAAGCGTTTTCGTTCTAATGTCGAAAACAGAAGCCTAACTAAAAGCGAAACCCGCGCAGTCTTAACTAAGAAAACTATCTGAGTTTTTTCAAAATCTTACTCTTTGGCGAAAATATTGGTTCGTCTAGTAGTCGAATATAGGCATCGAACGAATTAGGCATGTTTGATTGCAGTTTACCAGTGAATTCTGAACTTAGCCCGAAACGAGTTTTGTATGATTTCTGATAGGTTTAAGGGGAAATGCCCGAGTAAAATAATTTGTCGTATTTAGAATGTTTTCTGTGTTTGTTCCGGTGTTTATGACTAATAAAACAAGTATTGGAAGCGCCGCTGGGTCTAGTATCGTTCCGTCCTACAAAAGGCGAAATCAAGAACAAGAATGACAAAAACTACAGCAACAATTAACCTTGACTACCCTTAATGCTTCAAGAGACTATGATATTTATAACCATTGATAATTTGGGAAAAAAATGTATTAAAAGCAAATGCTCAAATTATATAAATATAAAAGTCCCTTAGATATAAAAGTATAGTAAAAAGATACTAAATATCGCCTCACAAATGTCAGACTATGAAACGAATGATTAGACCCATCCCCGAGTTAAAATTACACTTCCTATTTTATCTACGGAATCGTAAACCTTAACAGTTATGGCATAAAAAATTAAACAATTTTATGATTATGCAAAAACTAAAGCAAAGTCTTGCCCACTCACGCAATTTCTTGATGAATTTTTTGATTTAAATAAGAAAAGTAATTTCAAAACAAAGTTTAACAATCCTCAATTTTGCCAAGCTGTGTTCACTGCAAAATATGGCGGCTTTTCGTTGCTCTAATGAAACCTTGATAAGGAAAAAAATATGAAAAGGAAAATAGATAAAAAAGTGGTAACAAATATGGCAAGTTACAAAAGTGAAGAAAGAAGGGTGCAGAAAACTAAGAAAGAGAGGTACATGAGCGAAAGTTTTACTTTTTTATTATTGGGATAACTAAAGTTAAGGGTGGTCCGAAAGTCTGGTTACCCACTACCGAAAAACAATAATAACAATATAGGAATAATATTAAGCACATGTACTTGTTTTAGAGTATTCCTTCCATTGCAGTGAAACCATGTCGCACATCTTCTATATGCTATTTCCAAAATAGAATACACACGATCATGTGCCCATAGACTTGCAATCGGCCTCTCTCCCAAACTGTAGAGCTCGTGTCATCCATCTGAGATAGAAAATGAAAACCATATTAACAGAGAGAGACAAGACCTTTTCTCATCTGAAATATAAAATTAAAACAATATTTACAGGGGGTAACAAGACTTTGGAACCACACTGTAGGTATTGTGATTGCTTTTCAAGACAGAACGTTAGAAATTGATCCTAATCACGAAACATCTCATCTAAAAGGTATTTATAATTAATTTTTCTCTGCTGATTTTAAAAAAAAATAATATTTGGACTTCGTTAAAGTTCAAAATGGATAGAATCTTAAGCATCTTGAACTCAATTGCTACCAAGCTACTGTAAAAAAAATTTAAATAAAGAATTTTATTTTTTAAGAAATAATTTATCCCAAAATATTAACTATTTGAACTCGAAAGGTATAGATTTTAAGGATGATTGATTAGTATTTATTTTAAAATGGTATTTTAATTCATTCAACTTTTTTGGCTAAGATTCTATCCATTTTTAACTTTAACGAAGTCATTTATTTTTGTTTTTTTATATCAGGAGAAAAAAGTCAATTTCAAATACCTTTTAGATGAGATGTTTTGTAATTAAGACGAATTTAAAAATGACACAAAAGACTTAAAATGGGAGTATTTTGCTGTATTCAGATGTTTGATTTTTATTTCTTTTCCTCACCTATGCTTCGAGTTGTATAAAAATGGGACAGTAAGATTTTTTTAATCATTGGATTTTAATTTCAAATTCTATTTTCCCGCTATTAAGATTTCGATTAAGAAAAAAAGGTAAAGGAAGTGAAAGAGAAGTGAATACAAAAAAAATGTTTGATAATGTCAACAATTGACCAAATAAAATCCCCGGGGGTAATCCTGATATTTTATTAATGCAACCAATTTCGAAGCTCCCCATAGTTTATTTGTACTCACAACAGAACTTAAGACTCGAGAATACAAAAATAGAACCTCTTTCCCTCAAAATACCTTTTAGAATGAGGGGACACACCACTATAGAATATATTTTTCAAAGGAAAAGGAAGATAGTGTCCTTAATTGTATAAAAAGTAACCAGAAAAACGGAAACGCGAAACACTGAATTGATTATAGGGACAAAGACCAGCTGGAATGAAAACGCAGGGAACATATCTTCCCCTTTCAAAAAAAAGGATAATGACCAATCCTTGGAGAGAAAATGTTTCCTACTTTAAATGCTCAAAATTGCATTTCCTTCCGTTTATTCAGTACGTAACAGCTACGACGGCACAAAAGCACTTATTGCTCATTAACATACTAAGAAAACGGGGTCGTAATGCCTAAGAACATAGACTTAGCTAAATTTTACGCTTAAGTTTTATATTACGATTTAGGTTTAAATGATTCTTATAAGTTGTGAAAGTTTATTAATATGAATTAAGCATTATTATTAACTTAAGCTGAATATTATTGTTCATAAATGATGAATAGAAATAAATAAGCATTCAGAAACTTAAAATACTTATACCATCATAACGTCTTATGGTTTGAGTGGTGCCTCTAAACTGAATTATTGCCATCTAAATCTGAGAATATCGTTTGGAGCCGAATAAAAGAAGCCCTAAAACGATTAAAAGCTGACAAACCTATTTTTTTATTAAAAACAATATGATTATTTTCTCACGAAAAAGTTTAGTATTGTATACATTGCACGTATCATGTAAATACCCTAGACCCACAAAATAAATTAGAAATTAACCAAGAGAGTTCTAGTTTGGCTATAACATTTGTCCCCAATAGGAAATTAGCTTTTGTGTATAAGCATGCAAAATGTAGAATTACTCTTAAACTACATATCATGTTGAGAATTTGAAATTAACTAATAAACGGCTCTATTACTAATTATATTAAGGTTTGTTATTCCAGCCTGTTTTTTTTTATTTTTAAGCGTTTAGTGTCCTTTGACCACTAGGATTATGGACGCAAGAGGAACTCCTAGGTCGTCACTGTATATGATAGGGGCAGCACAAAATCGACCAGAATCGGAAATCTATTTTTTTTATTTGTCGACTAAACAGAACTCTTGTTGCTTAACTTCGTAAAAGCGGTGTGTTCACCCGATGGTCACCTCTGCCAGAAACAATAGTCAGAGGTTGGATTTCAAAGATGGAACCTATCGAATGTACATTTCTAAGTCTGGTAAGTTATATATTCATCGTAGAAGGTTTTGTTAAAAGCGACAGCTATTTTCGAATTTTGATTTTCTTTGCACATCTTTCAATTCTTCGTATATTTGCCTTTTACGCCTGGGTTGATGCCGTGGCTAAGTTCTCCGAAATTCATTAAAACTCAGATTTTAAAGTTAATGGAGGAAGAATCCTTTAGATAAAACACTTTATTTATCTGACGTGTTTCAATACCCTCGTATCATCTTCAGAGATAAAATAAAAATACAAATGTATGAATGGATGAACACACGTATATACAAACAAACAGGTCAGCAAGTGCAAACCTACTGACAAACTTGGGAGCATGTTATGACAAGGTCGAAATGGGGTAGGCTTAGGAACAAAGGTCAATTTCGCGGTCGCGTCCAAAGAGGTGATGTACTTTCAAAATGTGAGGGGGGGGGGAGGTAAGGTTTCCTCATAGTTCGGCTCCTTATTTTACCGCTTGGAAGTATTCCGTTCGAATTGAAAAGTAGTTGTCGACGATCTGGTGCAAAGTCAATAATTTTTGTGTCTTCTATTAACATTTTTCTGTTGAGAATGGTTCCATGGTTTTGACTTGTGTGGTTTGAAGGAGGGGGGGAGGCTCCGTTACTTAGGTGGTATGGAATTCTTCTTGACAATTATGTTTCCGTCATTCCAATATATGAGTTGGGGAAAGAGCTGACAGTCTCCTAAGTTGCATTTGTACTCATATATCACATGAGTCCTTTGTTTAGGTTTGGGTATGAGCTTCTGATTGTTTTTCACGATGAGGCTGGCGGTGCGTCTAGCTTGATAATATATAGTTAACGATATTTTTTTGTTCTGTATTTGTAGGCTTTATAGATCGGTTGATAATTTCATTAATTACCCTTTCGGCATACCCTCCAGGTCTGATACCCACTCTCTCAGCACCAATGCATGCAGGAGATTCTGCGGCTAATATATCTCCCACACACTTTCACTTTCTCCAACTTCATCACTTTCCAGAACAGATCATGTCAAGAAAAGCGAACCCAATTTTGTCATGTAAAGAATAGCAAATCCAATGTAAATATCATTGAAGGGAAAAATTTAAACATATGAAATATTAATGCGGCCATTTAACCCCCCCTTCCCCCCGTACGCCCATAATTTTGGTAACTGAACATAATCTTCCATAACATGGGATTAGGTAATCTAACTTAACCGAAAATTCCACTGACTTTCTATTCTAATTCTTAGGGAGGTTCTTGAAGGGTTCTAATAAAATTAAAAATAAACATAACTCTTCGCACTTATAAGGTGAGAGAAGAAAAGGTGATGATACTTAGGTAGATAGCTTGAGAGGGGGGGGGAGTTGTTTGTTTGTATTATTTATTTAGAGGGAGGGTGGAAATGTGAGTAAGAATTGCTTGGGTGTACCCTTTTCAGGTACTTTAGTTCTAATTCACATATTTATAGATTTTTTTACGAATATATATATATATATATATATATATATATATATATATATATATATATATATATATATATATATATATATATATATGTGATAGAACGAGTTCAGAGCTGCATTCATTTCAACTTCTATCACATTTTATTTAAAACCATGAGGCTACCCACGTGCATCTTCGATTCGAGGCTTGGAGTCTTATCAACAGCTACCGGACGCCAATGTTTAAACAAGGAGGTTATCGTCCCCCCCGTTCGCCCCCATACGCCGACCTCGCCAGATCGAGTTAGGCTTATGGGCAGATAAGGCATTGTTCCCCGGCTCGGCTGTGCGTTCCCTCGAAGCTTCCACCCCATTCTCCCCCACGCCAAGGAGATGTCCTGGCTATTTATATGGAAACTTTACCACTAAGATCAGATTGGAGATCCAGATTTTCGTCGCGAAACATCACCACGACCCTCTCTCCCTTTGTGCGCCAAGGGACCTCGACCTCGAGATTCACCATCACTTGTCCAGAAGGAGGACAATATTCCTTGAGTGCCAAAGGTTCGAGCCTTTAGTGGCGCCAAGTCCCCAAGGCATCCCCCCCCCCTGTTGTTCAAGGAGAACAGCATTAGAACAGCCATTGTTCGTTTTGAGCCCTTCGCCAAGAAACGGTTCTCATCCCCCCCCCCCTGTTGTTCAAGGAGAACAGCATTAGAACAGCCATTGTTCGTTTTGAGCCCTTCGCCAAGAAACGGTTCTCATCCCCCCCCCCTGTTGTTCAAGGAGAACAGCATTAGAACAGCCATTGTTCGTTTTGAGCCCTTCGCCAAGAAACGGTTCTCATCCCCCCCCCTGTTGTTCAAGGAGAACAGCATTAGAACAGCCATTGTTCGTTTTGAGCCCTTCGCCAAGAAACGGTTCTCATCCCCCCCTGTTGTTCAAGGAGCACAACATTAGAACAGCCATTGTTCGTTTTGAGCCCTTCGCCAAGAAACGGTTCTCACCCCCCCCTGTTGTTCAAAGGAGAACAACATTAGAACAGCCATTGTTCTTGAGCCCGTAGACAAGAGACGGTTCTCATCCCCCCCCCTTTGTTCAGAAGAGAACAACCTAGAACAGCCATTGTTCGTCAAGCCGTTCGTCGAGTAACGGTTCTCCTTTCCAAGACGCCTCGTCAGGATCCTTTTATCCCCCCCCTTCGGCTGGAACTCGCCAGCGGACCGAATATTCCTTCAAGTACCTTCCACTGCACCCTAATGAAGTTACGTAAGCCAAGCGTCACCTTTTGAGTATTGATCCCTTATTTGTCAATTCTATCCTGTGCTTTAAATGGTTTATCGAACCATCCCATCTCTTTAACTCCATATTTGTTTTACCTTTTTTGATCCCTTAAATCCTTGGATTAGCCCGAGTCTCCACGACCCTTTCCATTCTGTTTGTAAATATTTTCCGTTTTTGTGTTTGCTGATAGTTATTATTAATAAAACTCTATTTTATTAATGATAGCAATATTATTATCCTTGAGCTCAGTTCCACTTCTTAAGCATTTTGAAGATACATTATATCGGCCGCCAGACAGTAAAAACGCACTCTAAAGATAATTAAGGAAGTTCCCTCAACGAATAGTGTAATATATGGTATCGTCGGGAGTCATTCTACGACATATATATATATATACTATTTAATTTGGTATCAGGTGTGTAAGGTTTAACGCTATATCTTTGCAAACACTGGTCTCAGTCGAGTAAAGCATAGTGTTATTCGTTATAATAATAGAATATAGTAGTTCCCTTTTGTTTTAACGATTGCTATCCCCTTTTTTTTTAAACTTAAGAAGCTGGGGTAGCTCAAGGAACGGTTATAATAATTTGTTTGTGTTTTTTTTGTGATTTTAGTCAGTGGTTATTTAGATTGAGAAACCAAGTACGAATAGGTCAGTGCCCATATTTAGGTAGGCTAATTCTATAGAGGCATAATTCTTGTTGCAAGGAATTTTAGTTGGTTGACTAGTGCGCCCCCAAGTGCAAAGATGACTCCGTTCGAAATCTTTAAAGCGCAAGGAGAGTCCTGTGGACTTTCCGGAAAAGAACTAATTAAGTACATTCAAGAGGAGCAAAGAAGAGAAATACAACGAGAAGAAAGAAAAAGAGAGGAACGGATAAGACAAGCTGACCATCAGATTGAATTAGCTCGGATTGAAGCAGAATTTCAAAGAAAAATGGAAGTAATAGAAAGGGAAAGAGTAATCCGAGGAGAAGAACGAGAAAGAAAAATACAACGAGAAGAACGAGAAAAAAAAATCCAACGAGAAGAAAGAAGGACGGACTCGCGCTCCTTCCCAGGAAAGCTGACGAAGTTTCCGAGCCCCGTAAAACCCCCAAACTTCTTTCCCAAAAACCAACAACGGGACTCCAAACCTCCCGTTAAGACTGCTCCTCCATCTCTCTTCCCGAAGCGACCAACCATATGCTTCACCTGTGGTGTAGAAAACCACATGAGCTGGAATTGCCCCCAAAATTCTAGGCTTAAGAGCGGACCAGCCCACCAAGTTCACCAGATTAATGCAACCCCGGCTCCCCCGGTGGTGCAGACCCAAGCAGAAACTTCTCCCCCTCCGTCAGGCCACCAGGTAAATTTTGTTTTGGTAAAAGTTCATCGGGAACTTTGAAATATGAGGAGGGCAGCGTGGACAGCTGTCGAGTATCGACTCTCGTCAGGGACACAGGATGTACGTGCTTCATCGTGTCCGACGAACTCCTCCCAGTGGTCTCTAACCACGAAAAATTTGCGGTGGTACATGACCAACTTGGGCGGGCGAACAGATTCCCCGTCGCTAGATGTTACCTGCAGTGTCAATATTATAATGGCTGGGCTGAAGTCATTGTAGCACCCATACAATTCTGTTCCGTAATCATAGGACAGAGCCCCCAAGTAAGTTTCGACCCTGTGTTTCAGGCCGCCCTTCCTCAAGGCCGAGATAAGAAAGAAGCCCAGGAGCCCATCCCCATCAGAACCCCGATACCGTCCGATTTCTCGGAGACCCCTAACCAGGACTTTAGGACGGCAAAAGAGGAATGTGAATCACTAACACCCTTAGGTGATAAGGCCCCAGACAAGGACACGGAGACTGTCCCTGGACCCCAAGAAATAAAGAACCCCCAACGCGCCCATGGAGATACCTTCGTAGAACTGGACGAAGCATCGGCGCTTGAAGAGGACTGCCCCGCGGAGTCCCTTAAGGTAATCCAGACAGTGTGCATCCAACCTGATGCCGAGTACCCTCCTCCTTTTCTACCAGGCGAGTCTTTGGAACCCTCTGACCTGGATAGTGACGCGCAGCTGACACCACGTCAGAAGAGTCAGCTCCAAGAACTAATTAAATGGAATCCCCATTTATCCACCCTATTAGCTCTTTTCGAGCAACTGCGTGAAAATGGCCTCACCATTGGCCCCAGCAAATGCCAGTTTGCCCACGAAACCATCAAATATTTGGGTTTCAAAATAGGACAAAGCAAGTCAGGTCCCCACGAGAACAAGATTAAGGCAATCGCCGACATGCCCCTCCCGATTACAAAGAAGCCATTAAGATCGATCCTAGGATCAGCTTCTCCCTATCAGCGATTTGTTCCGAATTTCGCTGCAATTTCGGCCCCCCTATGCCCCCTTCAGGAAAAGAATTTCTCCGATCGTTTACGTTGGAATGATGTCGCTGTTTCCCATTTTAATCAGCTCAAAAGTAAGTTCATTTCTGCCCCCATTTTTAAGTTGCCCAACCCGGAAAAATCCTTTGGGGTTAAGACCGACGTGATCAACGAGGGCATTGGAGGTGTACTCCTTCAATACGTGGATGACAGAACGAGTCATCCAGTTGCATATGCTAGTCGTCAATTATTACCACGCGGAAAGAGATATGCCACTAGAGAAAAGATAGCTCTATCAATTATCTGGGTCATAGACAAATTCAAGCTGTACTTGATATGTAAAGATTCTCAAATAGGAACCGACCACCGTCCGTTAGCCTATATTAGGAATTTGAGACACTCAAACGGCCGCATCATGCGCTGGAGTTTACTCTTGCAAGAGTATCAGTTTAAAATAAATTAGATTAAAGGTTCCAATAACCAGGTCGCTGACGCCCCCAGTAGAAATGCGTTACCGAATAGCGTAAAATAATTGTATTCATAGGATTAGTATCTCCATGTAGGTATATACCGTCTTGTACGACTTAATTTAAGATTCTTTTGTAATATAATTAATTAATGTATATGTCTGAATTTTGTAACGCTCAATGTCTAATTTTTTGTATGTCTATATATTTGTTCTTATTAATTTACGTATAAATTATTTTGTCCCGTATGTCCTAAGTTTATATCATTTCATTGTTCCATGCCCTTTTTTTTTTTCTTTGATTAAGTTGTATTAAAGGTTATTTTCCCCCGTAATCTAAAGATCAAAATATTCATGTATTGAGGTAATAATAGTTAGGTGCAGGAAGATACGGTTGGTACAAGAAAACGAGTTCCCTACAACGGAGCTCTATCGTTGTCCCTTCTCTCTTTTTTTTTCGAAGTGACAACTCCCCTGGAATGGAGGGGTGTGATAGAACGAGTTCAGAGCTGCATTCATTTCAACTTCTATCACATTTTATTTAAAACCATGAGGCTACCCACGTGCATCTTCGATTCAAGGCTTGGAGTCTTATCAACAGCTACCGGACGCCAATGTTTAAACAAGGAGGTTATCGTCCCCCCCGTTCGCCCCCATACGCCAACCTCGCCAGATCGAGTTAGGCTTATGGGCAGATAAGGCATTGTTCCCCGGCTCGGCTGTGCGTTCCCTCGAAGCTTCCACCCCATTCTCCCCCACGCCAAGGAGATGTCCTGGCTATTTATATGGAAACTTTACCACTAAGATCAGATTGGAGATCCAGATTTTCGTCGCGAAACATCACCACGACCCTCTCTCCCTTTGTGCGCCAAGGGACCTCGACCTCGAGATTCACCATCACTTGTCCAGAAGGAGGACAATATTCCTTGAGTGCCAAAGGTTCGAGCCTTTAGTGACGCCAAGTCCCCAAGGCATCCCCCCCTGTTGTTCAAGGAGAACAGCATTAGAACAGCCATTGTTCGTTTTGAGCCCTTCGCCAAGAAACGGTTCTCATCCCCCCCCCCTGTTGTTCAAGGAGAACAGCATTAGAACAGCCATTGTTCGTTTTGAGCCCTTCGCCGAAAAACGGTTCTCATCCCCCCCCCCCCTGTTGTTCAAGGAGAACAGCATTAGAACAGCCATTGTTCGTTTTGAGCCCTTCGCCAAGAAACGGTTCTCATCCCCCCCTGTTGTAAAAGGAGAACAACATTAGAACATCCATTGTTCGTTTTGAGCCCTTCGCCAAGAAACGGTTCTCACCCCCCCTGTTTTTCAAAGGAGAACAACATTAGAACAGCCATTGTTCTTGAGCCCGTAGACAAGAGACGGTTCTCATCCCCCCCCTTTGTTCAGAAGAGAACAACCTAGAACAGCCATTGTTCGTCAAGCCGTTCGTCGAGTAACGGTTCTCCTTTCCAAGACGCCACGTCAGGATCCTTTTATCCCCCCCCTTCGGCTGGAACTCGCCAGCGGACCGAATATTCCTTCAAGTACCTTCCACTGCACCCTAATGAAGTTACGTAAGCCAAGCGTCACCTTTTGAGTATTGATCCCTTATTTGTCAATTCTATCCTGTGCTTTAAATGGTTTATCGAACCATCCCATCTCTTTAACTCCATATTTGTTTTACCTTTTTTGATCCCTTAAATCCTTGGATTAGCCCGAGTCTCCACGACCCTTTCCATTCTGTTTGTCAATATTTTCCGTTTTTGTGTTTGCTGATAGTTATTATTAATAAAACTCTATTTTATTAATGATAGCAATATTATTATCCTTGAGCTCAGTTCCACTTCTTAAGCATTTTGAAGATACATTATATCGGCCGCCAGAAAGTAAAAACGCACTCTAAAGATAATTTAGGAAGTTCCCTCAACGAATAGTGTAATATATGGTATCGCCGGGAGTCATTCTACGACATATATATATATATATATATATATATATATATATATATATATATATATATATATATATATATATATATATATTAATAATTATCTATCCGTTGCTTTTAATTACTGTTTTCCATGTCCTTTTACTTATTGTGGTTATTTAAAGCATTCATGCCTTTGTCTTTTGTTACTTGCTATGGTTTTCTTGTTTTTATCTTTTTCTTGTATTTATGTTTATTATGTATGTATTGCTTGTTCCGCTTCGCTGCAGGTGGAGCCTACTGCTTGGGAACCGTTTCTGACTATAGTTTTCGTTCTGTATTCTCAGATCTCTTCATCTCCGGATGTTTTTCTTCGATCTTTTCCCATATTTTCTTTGCCCTATTTTCCAGGCTTAAGTTTATCGGGTCTTTACCCGCTATTTAATTAAGTCTCTAATGTCTTTTCTTTCTATTCTTCTTTTCTTTGTTATTAAGTACGTCGCTTTATTTCGTATCCTTTGAAATTTCTTCTTAGGTTATTTTATTCGTGAAAATGATTGGAATAATTAGTAATAAATAGAAAATTTAGAAATATTAAAACAATGAAAAATCTACAATAAAACGGCTATATTTGCGAGGTAACTAAATATTTTTGCTAAAAATGCTAATTAAAGAGTAAGATGTATAAATTTACATGCCACTACAATACCCCCTCCCAGTGAGAAAGTATTACGAACGAGTTTTTAATTTCAAATGAAGAGCATCAGGGGCCAAAAATTTGCCCAGGGACAAATGGAAGTGTCGCAAAACCTTACACCTCTGACACTGAGAACAACAGCGAGTCCACTGAAGGATGGTCTTGTTCATCGACGGCCAAATGTAAGATCGAGAGACCATTTGGAGAGTCGAGCATATGCCTGGATGGGAGAGGCCGTTGAAATTAGCACAAAAAAATCTGACGGAGAGCGGGAGGTATATAAATTTGAACACTGCCGGTCGAAACATCACAAACATCACAACACAGGGAAACACCTAACTCGGGATAAGTCACTAGTTTGAGAGAAAGGGGATGCCGAGACGGGTCCGTAATGAGTGAACTCAGTTCTGCGTCACTGGCTTGTTCTTTCTGAAGAAGCATCCGATCGAGGTAAGGATGGTCAACAAAAGCAATCATCACTCTGGAAAGGGAATCGGCTGCTACGTTATCGGTGCCGTGGATGTGGCGAATCTCGAAAGTGAACTGAGATATGAATTTCATCTAAGGAAGAGCACGGGGAAAATGCTGGGTGGAATTCGATAGGAACATAAATCCAAAGGCTTATGATCATTTAGGATGTGAAATTCCTTTCCTTCGACGAAATGACAAAAATGACGGATGCTGAGATAAAATGGCAAGATGTTTTCTGATAAAGGCACTGTACCGAGTCTCAGCTGGTTGAAGTTTCTTCGAGAAGTAAGCAATAGGGATACAATTGTTGCCGACTCTCTGCTGCAAGACTGGGCCGACGGCCAAATCTGATGCATCTGTTTCAGGAGCAGGATAATAAAGACGGGTGGCTTCCTTCAAAGCCATTTTAGCTTTCTCGAAGGCGGTAGTTGCCAAATCAGTCCACTGGACGGAGGTTTTGACGCCTTTCTTCGCTGGTCGCAGGAGGTCGTCGATCGGCTTTAGAATAGCTGCAAAGTCCTTGATCAACCTGAGATAAGAGTTGACCTTATCAAGGAACTGACGGAGCTTGCGTTGAGAGTCAGGGCGTATAGAAGTAGCAATGGCTTCTGTCTTCTCTGCAGTAAGACTAACACCGTTCGCACTAATATGGTGTCCAAGAAAGTCAGGTTTCGGGACACTAAACAGGCATTTGTCTGAATGAATGTGAAGGCCATATTCTTGAAGGCGAGAAAGCACAGCCTCAACATGGAGCTGGTGTTTGTCGGCCGAAGAGCTGGCAATCACAATCAGAAGGTGATCCATATACGCAAAACAGAAGGGTAATCCACGAGCGACTTCGTCAATGAAGCGTAGGAAGTTTTGGCAGCATTGCGGAGACCAAAAAGCATGTACAGCCAAACGAAGAATTAGAATGGGCTTATGGTGCCAATTTTGCAAACATCGACCAGCTAGACAGGAATCTGGTGAAGAGCTTTCACCAATCACCAAGTCAACTTTGAGGAAGATTATGCAGCCATGTAGATTGGCCGTAAAATCCTTTGTATAAAGAACGGCGGAAGACGGGCTTGTCGAAGGCAGCTGCTTGTGCACCAAGAATCTGCTGCATGTGAAGGAGCAACTGTGAAGGCTTCCGATCCCCGAGCTCTACGTGAGAGACGAGTTGTCTCAGCCGCTCGTCTTCCGATGCAGTCGTTCTTAAGATGAGGGCGGTTTTCAAGTCATAATGCGACGAAGTGAAGACCGAAGAAACCACGACGTCCCTGACATCAGTGATAATCGTCGCTGTTAGCGAATGACAATTTAGTCAAACTTCGTTTTGCTGGATGAAATTTTTGCTATATTTAATTGTGATTCAGTCTGGACGAACCATAGTGCAGCATCGAAAGACCAGAAGGTAAGCAGCTTGATGCCGAAGTGGGTGACGTGTGCAGTTACCTCATCCATAGTGTTGGTACATGCGTGGTGATCACAAAGTGTAGGTGACAGAGAGCAAATGAGTTGTATTAGAGCTGGCAATAATTCGTCCGCTAGGTTCTCCGAAAGCATCCAAAGTTAGAGAGTGAACGTGGTAATAGTACGCCATGTATAGTCTGCTAGGCTCTCTAAAGGCAGACGAAGTTAGAGAGCGAACGTGCTAATCGCAAGCCGTGTTTAGTCCGCAAGGCTCTCTGAGGGCAGCTGATGTTAGAGAGCGAATGTGCTGTTAGCATGCCGTATTTAGTCCGCTAGGCTTTCTTAA
Source organism: Ceratothoa steindachneri (assembly GCA_963969495.1). NCBI lineage: Eukaryota > Metazoa > Arthropoda > Malacostraca > Isopoda > Cymothoidae > Ceratothoa > Ceratothoa steindachneri. The sequence continues at coordinate 110,629,345 of OZ018317.1, read as the reverse complement.
GGCATCCGAAGCTGGAGAGCAAACGTGCTAGTAACACACCATGTTTCTCCCGTTAAGCAGTAAGGAGATGTTAAGAACAAACGCTTGTTAATGCGCCGTATTAAGTCCGTTAAAGACGAACCATCTCACTTCAGGGTCACTAATTGTAGGGTTCTAATAAAATTAAAACCTATCGTGTCTTTTCGGACTTATTGAAATTGTATAAGTTAGTGTATTTATGAAAAATATGGAAATAATTAGTATTAAAATAATATATTATGGTAGGGAAAGGTTTGACGGGGCCACGTTATTGTCAATCATATCATTGTGTTGTTTTATTGTGTTAATTGTTGTTTGGCGTTCAAATCGTTGTTAGTTTGTAAGTTTGTTGCTAGTACGTCTATTGTACTTGTTTTACTCTGTATGTATTCTTTAACTGTTTTTACTATGAATATTTTGGTTGCGTTCCATTATTTTCAAAGTCATTTTTTTCGCTTTGGTATCTTAATCAATTATCTTATTCGTGGATTTTGGTCTTAATCAGGATAAAATCTCTTTCGTGTCCGGGGTTTGTATTTTTGTTTCCTATGTAAATATCTCTCCCTCTTCTTCTCTGTCCATTGCTCTCGTGCTGCTTATGAACAGTCGATGGGCTCCTCATCCAACCCTTTGTACTATTTGATTGGCTACTTCTTCGCCAATCTCGATGACTGATTTTGCTATGTTCTTTATTATCTTGTATAGGGGTTCAATTCTTACTTCTCTTTGTGGGTCACCCACTTTTCTTCTTTCTATCCTTCTCGTGTTGTTATAGGATACATTGATTTGTTTTGGATCCTCTTTAATTTTATGAGGTAGCATCCCTAAGATGTGCACATCGCAATTGTAAGATAGATTGGGGTGAATCATTGATCGGTAGATTTACTTATTGTTCTGTTGACTGAGCGATCTTAACTTCTATATTAGTTTGAGTCCAATTTTTTTTCAGTTATGTTCGTTACGTGTTTCTTGTAACCATATATAGGTATCATTAGCCCCAACACTTGGCATTCGTTACTGTATCCATATATTTCCTTTGTTTACATATATATTTGCTATTTTTTCCTGTAGACTGGTACAATTTTAAATTTCTCCCGATTTGTGCTAAGCTTCCATTTATGTTCGTATTGATTGATTCTTCGTATTTCTTCTCTCGTTGTTCTGATTTGGAATTGGCCGTGCCTGTACGGTGACACAATTACTTATGTTATTTAATCCGCAAACTTTATGTCCATACATCCTTCGGTGGCTGGAGGTGGGATGTCTGCAGTGTAGATAGCGTACGATACTGGACTCAAACAACCACCCTGGGAAACCCCGGCTTCGAGCTTAAAGCGGTCTCCATGGTGACTTCCTGAGTCGCATATTATTCTTTCAATTTTATCGTTGATTCCTAGTTGTAATATTCTGTACTGGATTCTCGAAAGCTGTAGACACGTCTCTGCAGAAGCTGTCTACAGTCATCTTCTTCTTTGTCTTGGCTAACTTTTCCATTACTAGGCAGGGTGTCATATCCGTGCTCCGGTTTTTCTGGAATCTGAATCTGCACTCATTATAAAGATTGTTTTCTTCGAGATGTTGATCGAGTCTGCGTTTAAAGATCTTTTCATATACCTCCCCGATGAAATCCAGTAGCGAAATAGGTCAGTAGTTTTCTACCCGACAAGGTGATTTTCCAGCTTTTGGTATGAAAATAATTCTCGCCACTTTCAGGTCGTGGAAGCAGTAGCATGTATTCAGGCACGCATTAAAAAACGTTCTTTAATCATTCCAAGATGTTATTATGTGCTTCTAGCTAGCTCTTCCTCGTGAGTCCTGCTGCTTATTATTCTTATGCGCTCTTAAATCGTGATGATGGCATCAATTCGTTCGTTGGTGTTCCGGGTTGTTTTTTCTATTATTTGACTAAGTTCTTTTATAAACTCATTTTCAAAGTTAATGTAAAAGTTTTCATTTTCTTCTTCACTTATCTTAAAAACGTTCTTCCCTTGTTCTCTATTATACCCTTTCAACGTCGGGTTTGTCTTCCAGTTTGTTTCCTTTTTCATCCTTATTTCTTACCTTTTTCTTGGCTATTTGTCCTTCATCCTGTTCACTCTCATTTCCAAAACTCGTTTAACAATCTTTCTTGGTCTATCTTGTGAATTAGACCGTTACACTGTTCATCTTTTTTTCAATAATTAATTTCGTGAGCTCTCTCTTTTTCCGTCTTAGATCATTGTATAGTTAAGCTTGTTCCTTTTCTACGTATCTCTTGCGAAGTCACACTTATTTTTACTTTCTTATCTATCATTTCATGCAGGCGCGGATCGAGGGGGCTAAGGAGCTGAAGCCCCCTCAAATTTCCTACCTGTTTATGTTTATATTTCCTTTTTCGCCATACTTCTATCTACTATTCAGGAAGAGTTATGTAATAATATAGAATATATATATATATATATATATATATATATATATATATATATATATATATATATATATATATATATATATATTTATATATAAAGGGTGTTTCAATAACTTGGAACGATTTTAAATGTGAGTTAAGTTTAAGCGTCTAAAGATTTTTTTCTTTTTCTTTCAGATTTAACAATTTTAGTCTGCGGCAATTTCAACCATGGAAAGATTAACAATCAAACAACGTGTTAAAGTTATCGAAGCCTATTACGAAAATGGACATTCAAACAGAAACGCATTTCGGGCAATTACATTTAGGCGATATTATTTTTCAAACATAATTGCCATGACTCAAATAATATGATCTAATAGTGAAATCAATAAATTTTTACCAACAACACTGTTTTATTTACTGCTAATTTCGATCCGTCTTAATGGAACATCCTTTATATATATACGAGGGGCGGTCAATAAGTTTTGCAATTCGGATATAAGGAAACGAGATATGAGGAAAAGTGTTTTATTGTTTTTCAATATAACTACCCTCGACTTCAATTCACTTGCGCCACTCGTCCCTGAGGCTTCGAATTCCCGACAACCAGAAATCTCCGGACTGCTGTTCAATCCACTCCTGGACGGCGAGCTGGTCATCTTCATCGTCCCAAACCGGCGACCACGTAGTACAGCCTTGAGCTAGCGGAATAAAAAGTAGTCGCTAGGGGCCAGATCTGGACTGTAGGGCGGATGGTTGAGCTTCTCGAATCCGCACTCGCGCATGGCAGCTTGTGCAACTCTGGCCTTGTGGACTTTGACGACGTTGAAGTCGATCATGGAGCGCGAGGTTTCTAGGGACCCAACGGGCACAGACCTTAGTCATGGCCAAATTGTCGTCGATGATGTTCATAACACTTCCATGTGATATTCCAAGTTCTCGCTCGATTTATTCGAACCTTATCCGTCGATTTTCGAGAATCATCCTCTCCACACAGGCCACATTGTCCTCGTTGGTCACGTCTGACGGGCGTCCTGGACGGAGGTCATCTTCAAGGGACTCACGACCATGGCCGAACTCCCTATTCCAGCGAGCAATAGTTGCATAGGAAGGGGCGGTGTCGGTGTCGGTGTACACTGCAACCATGCGTTCATCGATCTCTTTTGCATTCTTGCCTTCCTTGGTCAAAAGTTTGATCACTGCGTGGTGCTCAACCTTCTCCATTGTTGAAAGATTTGTGACTGACGATCTGCGATAAGCTACTGCTTCTTAAATAGACGAGGCAGGTGCGTGCGGTTGCAGGACCTGACTTGTCATAACTTGTTCTAACACCCCCACAAACAGCCATCCCCCTGCCTCTGTTTTGCCCTACCGATTCCCAAAACTTATTGACCACCCCTCGTAGCAGCGAGAGGCCAGGGGAAAGAGAGGGAGAGGAAGATTAAAGATTAGAGATAGCAAAGCTTGATATAAAGGCTTAGATTTTACAAGTGACTTGTAGCGGTAGGCTGTGGCACCGAACTTGTAAGATTTAATAGTCCCAGCGAGAAACTTCACAAATGGATGCTCAGGGAGTCTATCAAATCCTAAAAGGCTATTTTTTGTAAATTAAAAAAATAATATGCCACAAGTAATAAATAAATAACTAAAAGAGAATCAGGAAATGAAACAAGATATATAAATGTACATCAGTAAATGTAGGGCAAGCAATTCGTCGAAGACGATATCAAGGTGGACACCTGAGCAAACATATTCACACAAACATACAAAAGTGGTTCCATGGCCGCGATAGAAGGTCAGCTGCTTAAACAAAGCTTGGGATGCAGATGCAGACTGAAAACACGGTAGCAGTGGTCATTGTTTGCAGAGCGAAGAACTGCGAAAATTCAGTCTTGCCTTAGTATTTTGACCTGAAACAAAAATCTCTATCTCCTGAAATTAGCTGCACCCAAAACATAAAACAAGCACAGCCCGAAAAAACACAGTGTATAATAATAGGCCACGCCTATTATTTCCAAGACACATATTTACCACGAAATTCACACTAAGTGGACAGTCAGAGAAAGTGAGAAGTCAGTCAACAGTCAGGAGTCAGAAATGTAGAAAATCTATCATTCCCTTCTCTCGTCCATCTGTCGTGATGTAGACCTGCCGAAGCCTACTCACTGATCGCGAACACCTTGAGGACGTTTATGCTTGACCCGTTTGAGTAGGCGAATTTAAAGAATAAAGTTATATTTTTGCCGCAAGTCTTTTTCTTGTTCCGAATACGAAAACACCTTCAGTAAACTCAGACTATCTAATATCAAAGCCACGGGCAAACGAATTCCCCTCTGCGCCGAAGCCTCCTACAAGAACGATCGGCGCCCCTATACTCTTGACCCGCTATTAACTACGAATACCCACAAACATAGGTGATCGGTGGATTTGTAGTTTTACGCGGGGTTCGAATCACGGTGTGTATTACATCCTTAACTATTCATTTTTTACAATAATGCCCCTGCCCCACGCATTAAGGGTTCAGCCCGTAAGGTGTAAAAGATAGAAGAAAAAGTGGAGGGAGAAGTTGAAAGAAGTAATATAATGAATGCTAGGTTCGATGGAGGTCATGCTAATCGCTTTCTGTTTTGTAGTGTAGTAGAGTCGGAAAATAGATAGTTTAATGAAATGTTGCCTGAGTCTCAAGCTATCCTTCTTCCTTATTTCATGTTTGTATTATACTCGTATATGTTGAAGAGCCTTGAATCTAAACATAAGCAAACATTTTCATGGTTCTTGAATGTGATTGGCTAAATATAATGTAAAGTAAAAACTAAAACTATATATAGATACAAAAAACAATTAAAATCCAATGCCAGATTTTCAAGAAGCGAGTCCCTTTTGATTATTTCGAATTACTCGAAAATCCCACAGGAAAAATGAAAAGCGGATTTAAAGTGCTTTCGAACTTTATTCAGTTCATTCTCAAGGACGAATTACTCGAATTACTCTGTTTGTCCATAATAACATTATGGACAAACCGGGAAAGAACTAGATGCCTGGGTTAAGCAACATCAAGCCAATGTACGTAATCACAGTGAACAATCTACGCTTTTTCTACATATGTACAATCTTAACCATACCATTAACTGGAACATAGTCATAAAAGGCAGTAATTATATTTCGAGAAATATATTAGAATGTATTTCCATTAACAGGTTCCCAAATTTCAACCTTAGACCTGTTTTTTTCATGCTAGACCCCATTATCACTACATACATAAAATCACAAATAAAATTGTTCCAGGTAGTCTAAACCTCCCTTCCACTATTTAAGGTAATGTATGTCCTGCCTCCAGTTTATTCCTTGAAAAGGTCTTTAAGAATAAAGGCGAAAGTGCTCGGAATCGTTTTTCACTTTCCCTTTGTGGGTGTATCTGAATATATATATATATATATATATATATATATATATATATATATATATATATATATAATTGAAAATCACATGACGCGTGATATATAGATATATTTAAAAGTCCAAGGAAAATGGAAATTGGCAACACAACCCAGAAAAACGCTAAGGAGAATATTACATGTACAAATGAAAGCTTAAGAAGGAAAATGGGAGATGTAGAGAACGGAAAGACAGGGTAAACTATTTTAACCGTTATATGAAAATAAATAAAGAAGTTGGATATGAACCTGTGTCACCAAGCGCTCATCGCTTATATGACCAAGACGCTCATATATATATATGAATATATATATATATATATATATATATATATATATATATATATATATATATATATATATATATATATATATATATATATATATATATGCGTGAAATTCCCAAGGAAAAAACAAACAACCGATAGCCCAAGCGATTTCGTTGTCAAAACTTCTTCAGGGGCAAGTACAAAGATAAATGTTAAAGAAAAAAAGTGGAGCGGGCATATAAAACAAAAAACATGTGACGTAATAAACAAAAGACTTACCACACGTATCCCTAAAAACGAAACAAAAGAATAAAGAGATTGTTATGTAAAATATGTTATATAAAACCTGAGAGAGCTGTTTATATTGTTTACATATTCTTTCAGTTATAAAATTATCAAGTTTAAAAAGCCTATCACTAAGATTAGAATTTAGGTGTTGCGTAGATTTAATAATGGCGGATTCAATAAGATTACGCTCATGATTGCCTTTTACATAAATTAGGGCCTTTGCTCCTGACCAATCAATCTGATGGCCAGTGGAGCTAATATGTATAAATAAAGCATTAGAAATCTGCCCTGTTTGGTAACTATATTTATGTTGGGTAATCCTCACAGATAAACCTTTTCCAGTTTGACCAACATAAAACTCATTACAAAAAGTACAGGGAATTGCATAAATACAGGAAAGTTTATTAAAGGGCGAATTATCAATTAACAATTTCTTTAAAACTAAATTAGGGGTAAAAATGACATGAACATTAAATAAGGATAAAAGCTTGGGGATATGTCTAAAATTATCATTATAGGGAAGACACCAAATATTTTTGTTGGAGAAAGTTTTTTTATCATTATTGTAAAAAGATTTTTTGGCTGAAGCCAAGGTACTATCTTAAACATATAGAGGGTACTTTAGATCCCTACCAATATTATATATACACTTAAGCTCTCGGTCTAAAAATTCAGGATTACAAACACGTAGTGCGAGTAAAAACATGGAGATAAAAGCCGATTTTTTGACAACAGTGGGATGGTTCGAGTAAAAATGAATATACAGAGGAATATGGGTAGGTTTTCTAAAAACAGAAAATTTGAAACCTCTGCAGAGTACGATGAACAAGACAGTCTAAAAAAGGAAGTTTACTTTTAATTTAAACTTCAAAAGTGAACTTTATGGATGGTACTAAGTCATTCAGTTCATTCAGAAAAGCCTCAATATCACAATAATTGGGCCAAGTACAAAATACATCATCGACATACCTAAGCCAAATAGTATTTCTTGCAAAATTATTGGCAGCATCCTAGATTAAAAAAAATTCATGTAAAGGCAGCTAAGTAAAGGCGAAAGGGGGTTACCCATTGCCATACCAAAGCGTTGCAAGAAATAATTATTCTTGTTCTTAGTACTGTAAAAGGCCATCATGAGCGTAATCTTATTGAATCCGCCATTATTAAATCTACGCAACACCTAAATTCTAATCTTAGTGATAGGCTTTTTAAACTTGATAATTTTATAACTGAAAGAATATGTAAACAATATAAACAGCTCTCTCAGGTTTTATATAACATATTTTACATAACAATCTCTTTATTCTTTTGTTTCGTTTTTAGGGATACGTGTGGTAAGTCTTTTGTTTATTACGTCACATGTTTTTTGTTTTATATGCCCGCTCCACTTTTTTCTTTAACATTTATCTTTGTACTTGCCCCTGAAGAAGTTTTGACAACGAAATCACTTGGGCTATCGGTTGTTTGTTTTTTCCTTGGGAATTTCACCCATTCGAAGATCACGTGCTGATTTGAGAATATTTTTTGTGCATATATATATATATATATATATATATATATATATATATATATATATATATATATATATATTTATTTATATTCAGTTCATTCTCAAGGAATACATAATTATTTTGATAGGAGCATAGAATTTAATTACGAAACTACTTTCGTTATGAAGTTTACCTCACCCTCTTCAGTCGTATAATGTGACTAGAATAAACACAAGTTAATAAATATCTCAAAATCACAGCCAAAAAAAAAACGGAGAAAAAGGGTCATTAATCATGAGGTGTGGTTCTAAGATCATTAACTAACTCTTTAGAATTAGCTTCTAGGAATAGGACCTACATTTAAATGGACCATCCGAAAGATTGAAATTTGGAATTTGTCCTATTAGTATTAATTCTACAATTTCTATTTTACTGGAATCTTTACAATTATATATAACTTGAGCCTTTGAATAATCTATTTGGTGTTTGTAATTGTTAATATGGTTAAAAATACTGGATTCAGTACTGTATCGCCCGACATCACCTTTGTGTTCGTATATTCGTTTTTTTAATGTTCTCCCAGTCTCTCCCATGTATAATGAAGGACAGTAATTGGATTCACACGGGATTACCTATACACCTGCCCCATTTGGCTGATCCATGGGCTTGGTCGAAGGAAAAGATATGAGGATGGAATAAGGGTATTTAAACGTGGCTCGACCTGGAAAAATAACTGTTTACTCTTTCGAGGAGGGGAGAGAACGTGAGGGATAGAAAATTCATGTTTCTCACTTTGTTTTTATCCTTGGGACGGTCGTATATAGATTTAGCTCTAGATAAACTCTCATTGATGACATGGATGGGATAATTTAATTCAATGAATCTGCAGGCTATATATGTAATCTCGTCTTCTAGAAAGCAAGGATCACATTTCCTAAGTGCTCTCAAAAACATACGTGATGCAAAGGCCTTTTTAACATTAACATCATGTGAAATGAAATGGATTTAAGTGTTAGAATGGGTCGGTTTATGGTACACAGTGAACCAAATTTAATCAAAGACTCTTACAATTTTAACATTGAGAAAGGCTATATAATAATCTGTTTACCATTCTACTTTAAAATTGATGGTGTGATGGAGGTCGTTAAGATTTTTGAGGAAATCGTCGAAAGAATTTAAACTTTAAATTAATTCGACGATTTCCTCTGGGGTTTTTTTGTACCCAATTTAGTGGTGGTAGGTTTTCTGTAAATAGATATATTTGTTTATAATTTAATATAATAGGGTATTTTATGGTTTATTCCAATTATCTTTAGATTTTGATACTTAAGTCAGTTTATTTTAAAACTTCACCTTCCATATTATTTTTTCAAAATTACACTGGATAGTATTAAGTAATTTTATATATTGTTTTTTTTTTGTTTTTACTTTCCTCTCAATTTTTTTCAATTTTATTGATTTACCTTGCCTTTCCCAGCTTTTTAGCCATTATATAATGCATGTTTCTAACTCTTTAACTGTTTTTGTTAATATTTCTTCCCCTTCTAATTAGTCAATACAGACGCTGATGATGAACCTAGCGAAGGTCCGAAACGTTCGAGCAATAAATGATTAGTGTAGTGTAATCTCATGAGTCTTCATATTCTTCCTGCGTATATATATATATATATATATATATATATATATATATATATATATATATTTAAAGGCCCAAGGAAATGAAAATCGGTGACACAACCCGGAAAAACACTTAGGAGAATATCACATGAACCAATCAAAGCTTAAGAAGGAAAATGGGAGACATAGAGAACGGAAAGATAGGACAAACTAGTTTAACCGTTATATGAAAATAAATAAAGAAGTTGGATCTGAACCTGTGTCATTAAGCGCTCATCGCTTATATGACCAAGACGCTGATCGCCAGAGCTATCATCCTCAACCCCCAAAAAGGTTGATTCAAGAAGCCTTTTGAACAACGAAGTGTAGGCTTTTATCCAGTGAGGGACAAGACTAGTGTTTTAGTAAGAGGGGTCACGGGCTTATTTTATAAATTGAAAACACTTGTCTTGTCTCTCACTTGTCTCTCAGCTGGATTCAATATTCTTTATTCAGCGGGAGCTTGGAATCGTCTTAAGATGGTCGTTTCTTGATAAAAGAATTCATCCTTAAATGCAGTCCATCTCCCTTTTTTACATAACAGCTTGAATACATCAATGCGGTCTTTTTAAGAACCATTTATAATAAATTTATATATTTAATCGGTTACCATAACATAAAATTGGTTCTCCCAATTTATATTAGCTTATTTTATCAATTCTTACATAACTATTAAACCTTATAAATGCTATACAATAATATAAGGAATCAATACAAAAATTTCATTAAAATAAGAACAAAGAATGACTTGCTTCATAAAACTTGTATTGTTGCCAAATGTTACTGTTTCTCCTATTTCAGCGCTCCCAAACATATCCTTTTTTTCCGTCAATTAAACTCGATTTATAATAAATATATTAACCTTTTGATACTCAATGGTTCCAAGCGGCACCAGATAATTCCAAGCGACTCTAACCCTTATGATATAATTATTTAAGGGCTATATTAGTACCCCAAAATTTTCAGCTCTGAGTCTTTCTTCGCAGAACGAAACTGATAGTGATTATGAGTCATTCCCTCGATGAAATTTAATGACAAAATTCGCAGTTGCGCATTGTTTATACTCATGAATTGCTTGTACTTATGAATTCATGATGCATAGAGTCGTAAGTGGAGGAGAGATGGTAACCACGGTATAACAAGGTTTTTATGGCTGTTTAAAGATTCTCCATCTGACTGTTGTCCTCTGTTTTATAGACGTTTTGTTGATGACTCGTTTGCAGTATTTCAAAATAAAACTCAAGCTGAAGCATTCTTCCAATACCTACATAAATACAATTCAGCCACATATCACTTATACAATGGAAACGGAAACAGACTTAACCTTACCATTCTTAAACCTTACTATTCGTAAGATGCGAGATTCCATTGTCACAACAGTTTTCCGAAAGCCTACGTTCACTGGGTTAGGAATAAACGTTTTCAGTTCGTGTGATTTTAAATACAAAATTTCCGCCATAAAAACCTTGTTATATCGTGGTTACCATCTCTCCTCCACTTACGACTCTATGCATCATGAATTCATAAAATTAAAAACGTACTTTACTAATAATAGCTATCCGTCATTATACATTGATAAAATGATTCGAATATTTCTAAACCATATTTATTCACCCAAAATAAATATACCTACAGTCCCTAAGCAGATCCATTATTTTAAGTATCCAGAAATGGGAATGTCGTAGAATGGACTCTCGACGATATACCATATGTAACTATTCGTTGAGGGAACTTCTTTAATTATCTTTAGAGTGCGTGGATTGTCTAGGCTGGCAGATCTTATGTATCTTCGATATGCTTAAAAAGTGGAACTGAGCTCAAGGATAATAATATTGCTATCATTTATAAAATAGAGTTTTATTAATAATAACTATCAGCAACACACAAAACGGAAAATATTGACATAAACAGAGAATGGAAAGGGTCGTGGGGAATCGAGCTAATCCGAGGATTAAAAGATTTAAAAAGGTAAAACAAATATAGAGTTAAAGAGATGGGATGGTTCGCTAAACCATTTAAAGCACAGGATAGAGTTGACAAAAGGGTTAAATACTCAAAGGTAACGTTCGGCTTACGTAATTATACTTGTTGCACAGAGGAAGGCGGCGTGAAGGAATTTCGGTCCGCTGGCGAGTTCCAGCCGATGGGGGGGAAATTAAATGATCCTGACGTGGCAACTTGGGAATGAGAACCGTTTCTTGACGAACGGCTTGAAGAACAATGGCTATTCTAGGTTGTTCTCTTCTGAACGACAGGGGGGTGCGAACCGTCTCTTGTCTACGAGTTCGATAACAATGGCTGTTCTAATGTTGTTCTCTTCTGAACAACAAGGGGGAAGGGTGAGAACCGTTTCTTGGCGAACGGGCTCAAACGAACAATGGCTGTTCTACGTTGTTCTCTTCTGAACAACAGGGAAGGGGGGGTAAGAACCGTTTCTTGACAACGGGCTCGAGCGAACAATGGCTGTTCTAACGTTGATCTCTTTCTGAACAATAGGGAGGGGGGGTGAGAACCGTTTCTTGTCAACGGGCTCGAATGAACAATGGCTGTTCTAACGTTGTTCTCTTTCTGAACAACAGGGGAAAGGGTGAGAACCGTTTCTTGGCAAACGGGCTCAAAAGAACAATGGCTGTTCTACGTTGTTCTCTTCTAAACAACAAGGGGGATGTGAGACCCGTTTCTTGTCAACGGGCTCACAAGAACAATGCCTGTTCTAATGTTGTTCTCTTTCTGAACAACAGGGAAGGCCTTGTGGACTTGGCGTCACGAAAGGCTCGAACCTTGGCACTCAGGGGATATTGTCCTCCTTCTGGACAAGTGATAGTGAATCTCGAGGTCGAGGTCTCTTGGCGCACAAGGTGAGAGTGGGTCGTAGTGATGTTTCGCGACGAAAATCTGGATCTCCAATCTGAATCTTAGTGGTTAAGTTTCCATATAAATAGCCGGGACATCTCCTTGGCGTGGGTGACAATGGAGTGGGAGCTTCGAGGGAATGCACAGCTGAGCCTGGGAACAATGCCTTATTTGCCCATAAGCCTAACTCAATCTGGTGAGGTCGGTGCATGGGGCGAACGGCGGAAGATAAACCTCCTTGTTTAAACATTGACTCAGGTGGCTGCGATAATGCGCCCAGCTTCGAAGCAAAGATGCACGTGGGTAGCATCGTTGTTTTAAATAACATGTGGTAGTGGTTGAAATTAACGCGGCCTCAACCCGTTCTATCACAGGGATTTATAAATAAATTGTACAGACGAAAATTCTCATTACTTGTTAAACAATATTTCTCGAAAATTGAACTTAGATTCGTATTTGTAAATGATAAATCAATACAAAAAAAATTTTCCTGTCAAGGATCGAACACCTGATTGTTTGCTCAGTGGTGTTGTCTACAAATTTATTTGTTCAGGTTGTTCCTCGGTTTCATATATCAGCAGCACTGTGCGATCATTGTATATCATAACTTTGCAGTATTATTTATTCAAATTGCATAGCATAAAGTGAATTAAGCATTCACCCTAATTTCCACAGTTATTACAATCAATTCATGTAAGTAATCTGAAGCTATATTTCTCCTTATTGTTAAATTACTAATGAATTGTCATATATTCCTACGAATCAGAAGATGAGCGCACAAGCTCGAAACGTTGTTTTGAATAAATATTGAAATATATATATATATATATATATATATATATATATATATATATATATATATATATATATATATATATATATATATATGGTCTTTCAACAAGGAAGGACGATGGAGCTTTGTCAGGCGATAGTGGCCATGTTGTTAAAGCCACATCTGGCAACCTCACTGTGAACTGTTGAGTAGTACTTGGCAAGTCACGATGGAAGGTTATAGCGTTGAACAGCATGTGCAAATCCTCAAATGTTATTATCAAAATCAGTGCTCCGTTCGACAAACGTTCCGCGCATTACGTGATTTATTTCCTTGCTCCTTGCCACAATCGTCCTGCCGAGTCCACTATTCGACGCTTGGTGGCCAATTCGAGTCAAAAGGGTCGATCAACAATCAGCCAACACCCGTACGTCGCCGAAACGCAAGGTCTGCTGAAAACATTGCTGCCGTAAATGAGAGTGTACGGGAAAATCCGAGGCAGTCAATTTCTCGTCGTTCACAAGAACTTGGCTTTTCTGCGACTTCAGTTTGGCGAATTATGCGTAGGGACTTAGGTCTGCACCCGTACAAAATCCAACTTACCTAGGAACTTAAGATAAACAGCCATAGACAACGCCGTGTGTTCGCTGATTGGGCTCTAGAGCAGTTGGAAGTTGCCCTAAATTTTCAAAAAAAAAATCATCTTCAGCGACGAGGACAATTTTTGGATGAATGGATTTGTGAACAAGCAAAATTGTCGGATTTGGGACGAAAACAATCCACATGAAATACACCAGCACCAATTTCATCCCCAAAAAGTCACTGTTTGGTGCGGATTTTCGTCTAACGGAATCATCGGTCCGTATTTTTTTGAGAACGAAGATGGGATTGTCATAACCGTCAACGGCGAGACCTACAGATCGATGATAAGCAACTTCGTGTGGCCTCAACTGGATTATATGCCTGATATGGATACTGACGACATGTAGTTCCAACAGGACGGCGCTACGTGCTACACTGCGCACGTCACCATAGACATTTTGCCCTAGCGATTTCAGGGCAGGGTCATCTCGCGTGGCGGCGACGTCAACTGTCCACCGAGATCATGCGATTTAACGCCATTAGACTACTTTCTTTGGGGCTACCTTAAATCGCATGTATATGCGAATAATCCGCAAACAGTTGATTTCCTCAAAGTCAACATAACGAATACCATCCAGCAAATTCAGCCAGATTTATGCGACAAAGTCATCAAAAATTGGGCCTCCCGAATATGTTCCACCAAGTGAAGCCGCGGCGGACATTTGAACGACGTCATATTCCAAACTTAATTGCATAAAATGTACTTTCAAATAATTTAAAATAAATTGAGTGCATATATCACATACAACTTGTTTTATTTACATTTAAAAGTCGAGCGACCTTATTGAAAGACCCTATATATATATATATATATATATATATATATATATATATATATATATATATATATATATATATATGCTATTACATAGCATTTTGAGGAAAGCGTTGGATATATGGTAGGTATTATTTTGTTTATTATATGTTTGTTATAGGTATATTATTTTCCCCCTATTACATTGAATCAAGATGCCGAAGAAACTTGATGTCTCCGAAGCCCTTCCAATGATTTTTCTACCAGGTGATTATCATTTTGAAATTAGCGACATTGAAGTTGACGTGGTAAGCATAATACAGATGGATGTCTCAACACTGCTAACAACACATGAAGAAAACAGCTCGTTTGAAATAGAAGAATAAGCATCGGAGGAAGAAAACGTTACTCTCTCCTCATTTGTTAGAAAAGTAAAAAATAGAAAGCAAAGAAAAGTTAATGGAATTTATAGGAAAATTGATTTCCACCCACCCCAGGATATGGAATGGAAGGATTCTGTGGATATTAATAAAAATTGGATGCAGAACTCCATTATTTTTCTTTCATTTATTTCTTGATCAAAAAATGATAAAGAACATTTCTGAACAAACAGGAATAAATGCTTCGGAAAAATCAGGACAGGAAATACACGTTTCTAAGGACGAAATGAAGGTGTATATAGGAATTTTGATTACCTCAAAGACTAAGAAAACTCCATCTTACCGAACCTTTTAGAATAAATCTTCGAGATATTACGCAACTAAGTGAATTTCTCTGCGATATTGGAAGGAGACTAATTGGAAATCCAGATACACCAAAGAGAGAACAACCGTCCACTAGTGCTTCAAAGCTGCCTAAAAGGCACAAGTTGCTTCCTAAGGCAGCAGAATCATTGAGCTTTGACAATACACTACATTTAACAGATTGCATTGCCAAAAAGATAAGATGCAAGTAATGCATAATTGCGCATAGACAAGTGAGATGTGTGAAGTGTAATGTTGGACTCTGTTTGACTGTAAAAAGAAATTACTTTCAACCTTTTCACAGAAATTAATATACAGGTCTAACACAATTAAAAAAGTAGCATATAACCGTTTCCTTTCAATATTCAAATTTACCTTTCATCACGAAACACTTAAAAGTGTGATAAATGGTGCCAGATCGAACTACTTTTTATTTAGTTTACATTTTCTCAAAATAAGAAATGTTGGTGTTCTGTTCTTATTTTGCTTCCCCTAAAACTAGTTCAACATATTAAATATTTTAATTATATTTATATTTATATTTGGGCATCAAAGGATTAAAAAGATAAGATTGTAATTATTTCCAGGAGACTTTTACTCTACTTTTATATCTATTAACTCAAAATTACTATATTCCACTGTCTTATTTATTTAAAGATTCTTCAAATAACGGAGAGAGAAAAAATTATTTATTTTAATTAGTGATAAAAATAAGGAAGTAATTCAATGAATGACAATAATTTGGATAAATATAACTAAGATGTTTAATTTAGATTGAAAGAAAAATAAGTATCGACAATTTGTAAACAACACCTATCATTTGTATTCCCTTTACATGGAATGTTATTTTTGAGTCGCTATATAATAATACAATTATATAATACAATTATATAATAATACAATTTCAGTAAAATCAGAACAAAGAATGACTTGCTTAATAGGCTTGCATGGTTGCTAAATGTCACCGTTTCTCCTATTTCAGTGCCCTAAAACATATACTTTTTTCCGTAAATTAAACTCGATTTATAATAAATATATTAAAAAGATAAGACTATAATTATTTCTTGGAGACTTTTACTCTATTTTTAAATCTATTAACTCAAAATTACTATATCCCACTGTTTCATTTATTTTTAAAGTTCTTTTAAAAATCTTCAAATAACGGAGAGAGAAAAATTTATTTATTTTAATTAGTGATAAAAATAAGGAAGTAATTCAGTGAATGACAATAATTTGGATAAATATAACTAAGACGTTTAATTTAGATTGAAAGAAAAATAATATTTACAATTTGTAAACAGTGCTCCCTTCACAATACTTATCATTTGTATTCCCTTTACCTAGAATGTTATTTTCGAGTTGTTATTTGGTCGTCATCATCTCCGGTTCTCCTCCGCGCTTTAAGTAGTCAGTTCTTGGTAAAGGCGGCAAGGCAAAGTGAAAATTACCATGCCAAACGCGAAATCTGTTGAGGCAAAATTCAGTGAAATCGTAACCTGTAATAGTGTAGAGTTTTAAGAATTTATCAAATTGGAAGAGTAACAGCGACCTAAAAGTATATATAGTGAAGTCACAAATATCAGCAGGATTCAAAGGAAGGAGCAAATTAAGGTAGCGTGAAGGTACTAACTTTATTCACCTTTTATCTACCTATCCCATCACTTTAAACATGTTCAACTGAAGTCAACAGGATGGATAGGGAAAGGTAGAAAAGGCTGCCCTTACGGGTAGTAAGGAGTGGGACAAAGCCCGTAACGGAGAGAGTGACGGAGAATAATAAATGGAAAATTAAATGTAGCCCTGATCAAACTAATAGATTCGTACTTCGGGTACGTAGCAATGTGCTATCAAGACGAGGATAGAGAAAGACTGACAGGGCAAGAAGCGAGGAAGGTGCTAGGAAAGATTGATCTGCAGCCAGTGATCCCACCTGAGATCATGGCTCAGAGAGCAGTCATCTGTAGACAAATTTACCAACAAATAAGGGTTAAGCATCATGAGCTAAGGTGTCTGAAGTGGTAAAGTTAGACAGATTTAACAACCTATAAAAGATTACATTTGATGATGTAGAGACAACTAGAAAGGCAAAACAACAATGCCTACTAGCATTCAATCCGCGGATTACTCCTTCGCAGATGGATACAGAGAAATTTGTACAGGACCTGATATGCTCAAACTGTCTGGCAATCGAGGATCGTAAATCAAAGGATTACAAGTCTGAAAAGAAATGCTCGGAATGCAATCAAGTGAGTCATCGGTATAAAGAATGCAGGAGTTAGTTAAAGAAATGGCAAAACTGTCAAGGTCCTCACGGAGCATTGACCATGAGATGCCCAGCAAACAGACAAATTATATTAAAGAAAAAAGAGATGGTAAGGGCAGAAAAAAAGAAGAGAACATTTGTCCTACGCAGGAGCAACGAAAGAGGGACTACAGGTAACTCCAGGAACACAGGCAGCCCCAGCGCCGTCGGTGAGTCATGTGGCATACCTCATGATTGAGAACCAATCTATAGAGATTATGGCCATGATAATGTATACTCATATGGCTAATATATCAAATCGGGAGGCGTAGGATTTTTTTATGGAACTCAATACCTTACTGAAAAAAAAACGGTATAAAGAGGAAGTTGTGGTTCCCGGAGAACCTTCTATCAAAGAGGCATACTTAAAATAAAAATAGTCGGGAAGGAAGAGGTCGAATAGGAGCCTGAGAATGAAGAGGAAAGTATAGCGGTTGAGGAGAATAAGAAACAGGAGAAGAGGAAAAATAATAATAAGAAGAAATAGAAAAAGAGGAAGGACTCAAACTCAGAAGCCTCCATTTCAGAGTCAGAAAGTGGAGAATGGGTAGAGGAAGCAGGGACAAGTGAAGTAAAGAATAGTAAGAAATGTGACTTAAGAGATTCTAAGAAGGAGATAGTAGCAAATGGAAAACGAATTCTCCAAAGATCTGAATATGGTATATATCAGAG
Organism: Ceratothoa steindachneri; assembly: GCA_963969495.1. Lineage (NCBI taxonomy): Eukaryota > Metazoa > Arthropoda > Malacostraca > Isopoda > Cymothoidae > Ceratothoa > Ceratothoa steindachneri. Next base: position 110,611,066 of record OZ018317.1, on the reverse strand, counting down.
ACGGTTTATTAGATGGTAGATTTAAATACACTCACCAATTAGACTATCCAACGGATGTAGTCCTTAGATCTATACTGATTGCGAACCTACAAATTACAGAGGATAGATTTTACTTTCTGAGGACAGAGAAATTCAGGAAGTTAAGGAACGGACAAAGGAAGAAGTAAATAAGTAAAGAATTATGGATAGAAGAGTTAATAAACTAAAGATAGTCAAAGTGAACATCATTGGATTAAAGGATAAGAAAAACTTTCTGGAATGTGTTGGCCAATGAAGACTCTGATGTAGTAGTGATATGTAAGCACGGTTTGAGCATAGGGAAGTATGAGCTGAAGCTGCAGCATTATTTAACTTACACGAAAAGTCACTCGAAGGAAAGGTCTGATGATATAATAGTTGCTGTAAAGAAAGGTATAGAACATAAGGAATTGGAAGAGTTGGAAGAGGGCTATATGGCAATAGAACTGGGCACCAAGAAGGAATCATGGTTATAATGAGGGGGATACCAAACCCCAAGAAGAAACTATTTACCCCTTCATAATTTCCTTGGGGTATTCGGAAGAAACACTCCACTGATTTTCCTTGGCGACCTGAATGCTCGCTCTAGGCACTCAAGATATACCCCAGCGAACAGGAAAGGGGAAGAACCTAGATTTATTAATAAATCTGGTATAGTGGTACGAGCTGGGCCAGAGTTTCCCGAGTACGTCACGGATAGAGCATCTACAAACCCGCATATAGTATTAACGAGTAGAAATTTCACTGGAACATGTTTGCCAAACCGAGTCCTGTGTTCCCAACGGATCACAACTGAATCACAGTATTGCTAGTACTAAATCCAATCCAAGTGCCATGACCAGTCCGAAAACAATATGCAAAGGTGGAGTGGGACAAATTCCGACAGGTGCTGAGAGACTACCAGATGCCAGTGATAGAAGGGAAAGGAGTCAAAGATATTGATCGGGAAATACAAAGGTTAGAGTCTAGAATAAAGTCAGCAGAGGAAGTTAGTATAGCAAAGTTGGTGGTGAGAACACTCCCGGCTCCAAGATGGTCACTTGAAATAAGAACAAAGATGCTAGAACTGGAGGCAATCAATCAACTGGCGAGAGGCATAGGGCCAATTATTGAGCTATACAGGAGAAAACGTGAGCTCCAAAGAGAAGTAAGCAATCTGATAAGGATAGAGAAAGAGAGGATATGGGAGGGTTTAATTGATAAACTAGAAAATGAATGCAACCCGAGAGAATTTTTGCAATCTGTCAAGAGAATACAGGGTACTCCATTAACGAGAAAGCTAAGGATTAAGAGAGGCAATGGGTACATAACGAAGGTAGAGGAAATAGAGGAGCTGTCTAGGGACCACTGGAGTCGGGTATTCAACATCACGGGTGAAGATAATGTAAATTTTGACGCAGAACACGAAACAAGGATTATGGAAGAATGGAACCAGCTTCTGGATAAGACCTACCCCCTCGACAGGATACCTCATAAAAACGGAGAGGAGGATGAAATTAGAGACGATGGAAAGATCAGATGGGGAAATTAAGGTCGGTAGTCCAGGCCTTCAAAGACAAAGGATCAGGGCCATCGAGGTTAACGATAGCGAGCATAAGTTAGCTCCCGGAGAATGTACTGGGGGGATGTTGGAAATTTTCAATGCATGCTGGAATAACGGATACTCCCTGGACAGACTTAAAGTGGCCAAAATGTTTTTTGTGCCAAAACGGGGAAAGTTAACAACAAGAGTCAACGGGTATAGACCAATCTCATGGTTCAATTTTATAGCCAAAGTATTGGAGAAAATTGTATGCAGCAGATGGATTAATTACAGAGATCAACTGTAAGTTCAACTCCAACAGTACGGATTCACGAGAAAGAAAGGTATGGAGATGGCCATAGTGCTGATTACAGAGAAGCTGGCCAAAGCAAAGAGTGAGGGCAAAATGGTTGACCTAGTTTCGTGCGACGTGAGGCAGGCGTTTTACAAGGTGTGGATGGGTGGTCTCAAATATATACTGGTACAGATAGAGCTTGGGGAGAAAATAACCAGGCTGTTATCCAGTTTCATTAGCGACAGAAGAGCCTATATGGTGTTGGGATGCTATGACGGCTCCCCCTTTAATACAAAGGAGGGGCTCATACAGGGGAGTTGCCTCTCCCCAGTCCTCCCCACCATTTATACCAATGTTCTACCGTTTCTCCTTAGCCGAGAAACAGCATATGTACAGTTCGCGGATGACGTCACCCATATTATTGCGACTTCAACTAGAACAGCAAGGAAGGAGGCCAAGAAGACAGCAAAAGAGATCCTGAACTTAAATAGATAAGAGAAGAAATGGAAGACCAATAGGGATAAATTCGCAGTGATACCCATCAAGAGGAGAAAAGTAGAGAGCATTAGAGTTGATAGTAAAAGATATGAATATAAAGACGAAGCTAAAGTCTCGGGTCTGAAAATAAGTAAAAACAGGTCTTTGAAATAATAGTTAGTGGGGCTCCTTTGAGACCTGCAGATCCTGCTGTAAGACGATAGACAATACAGCATGCCCTCTGGTATTATTAAGCTCTGGTACCCTTATTTAAGTTCTGTTTCCCTCATTAACTTCTGGTGCCCTTATATTGTTTTGGTGCCTCTATCAGTTCTGGTGCCATTATTTTTCGGAAAAACATAGAACTGTTGAACAGGAGCGGGGGGAAGGGGGGACGTGCGACTAAGATGATTCCAAGGCTAAACGATAAACCGTACGAAGAGTGTTTGAAAGCTTTAAATCTTCAGTCACTTGAGACAAGAGAATTAAGGGAAGAACTTATCCAAATATATAAGATACGGATGGTTTTGATAAGGTGAAAGTGAATTTATTCTTAAAGTTATACGCGTGTGAAAGAACAAGAAATCACGGTTATAAATTGAAGAAGAGATTTGAGAAAATATAGCTAGGAATGACTTTACGTATAAAGTGGTTAATTTCTGGAATCGTTTGCCAATTAGCATCTTCGAGTCATCCTCGTTAAATGTGTTTAAATATCGCTTGGACTCCCATTTTAAATGCATAGGAATATTCTGAAAAGAAGCCGGCCTAGAAATAGACCACAAGGCCTTTTGCTGACCCCGATTTTTTTATAATCATGCTAATACAAGTTACTAGCGTTAAAATCGCCGATTAAAAGAAATGGCTTCAAGAGTTGGGAGACAGATTCCTCTGGGGAGGGAAAGGGAACTTTCTGTATGTGGAGGGTAGAAGAAAAAACAATTAAAAGCGTATGCCGATGACTAAATAGCGAAGGTGTCAAGATTTATACAGAGTCGAACTAAAATAAATGGTAGATTCTTTCGGAATAAAAGATCATTATTATTATTAATATAAAGTGGATGAAACTTCCGCAACAGTACAAGGAGATTTTATTAGCATTGTAATGCGAACTCTAAAGTGATAGGCCGAAAGTTAAGATGTAACAAAATAAACTACATATGTAAAGACATTGATAAAAAATGTATCCCGAACGTTAAGATGTAACAAAATAAACCTCATATGTAAAGACATTGATAAAAAATGTATCCCGAACTGATGGATGAAACTTTCCCTAAAATACTGTCGAATTGTGTATCATTTTGGATACGTGATTGGTCAGGAATGCATTCACAGCAAAGTGACCTCAAAGAGGGGCTGCTTACAAGAAGGTTGTAAATAGACAAGGGGAAAGAACAAAGGTCGAAAAGTGAGGAAAATCTGAGGGCCCTCTGTACTGATCATATATATGCCTGTAAGTAAGGCACGAGTGGCCAATCCGAAGGCGGCAAAGGACCTCCTCTAACCTCAGGGAAAATGGTAGTCACTAGCGCACAGTAGAGATGGCTTTATACCACAAAGCTTATGCCCTAAGCAGTCATCCCACTCCAAATGTGGTAGACACAAAGCATAGTACCCAATGTAAGAGTAGTAATCCCTACAGGGAAGGGAAAATGCAAGGCTGTCACGAACAACGGCCATCCGAGCAATGCAATCTATCGCGACACCAATGTGGCTAGGGAACCAACAAAATTCTACCTGGTAACTGATATAGAGGTTTTGGCCAGCCATGACTGAATTTTTTAAACAAGGGAATGGTCTGAGCTAAAACAGCGAATAGATTGAAAGACACGGCTTGAAACTATAAAACCGGCGAAGGGCAGAATAGTAAAAAGACGGAAAGCCAGTAAAATAACAAGTTCGGCGGTCAAATTTGACGCTAACTATGGCAACACTCGAAAGAGAATAAACTCAGAAGAGGTAATTGCCACTTCTACACCGAAATAAGTTTTTAGGCACTCTGTGAACAGGGCCATTGGGCAGGATAGGCCTAAATAAGGTCAAGAAACCTACCCCATGCTACCTGAATTACAATATAGGCCTGTCCAAACGCCACAGAGCACTGTAGACAGTCGGGGAAAGAGAGACACCTTAGCCGATCTAAATATGTAAAAGGGCAGAAGGGTTTGGGTAAATTTAGGCTAGTGACGTAGTGAGCCGTCTAAGAGCCAGAGGACTGAATATATTTGGAGAGCTATCAAAGTCAACACTAGCCCAGTTGCAAAGACACTCTTGTCAGCATCGGAAGTAGGTAGTATTTTGGATGCGGTGAACGTACAGAAGAGAAATCTGAAGATGATGAAAATGGATGAAAAGTAAATTACTCTCGGCATAGAGACTATGTATAGGGGATGTGCAAAAAGCACCAGTAGATATGTAGAAATTGGTTTATGTAATAGGTAGGCTACCGGCACCAAATTGCAAGATTCAATAGACCCAGCAAGAAACTCCACAAAAGGGACGCGCGGTGGCCTCATTAAATCCTAACGCGCGGGAAATACAAAAGGGGTGAATGTGATTAAAGGAATAAAAGGTCTAGATACCTAAGTCAACAAGAAGAAACGAATAAACAAACAATTCACGTCTCGGGATAAAATTATCAGAAGACGGAAGTCTAGGAACCATAATTGGACCGAATTCCACAAGTGTTGCATATAGGACAGAAGATTTAGTCCGCACCACTTGAATCAGGTAAAGGGGCATGGATATGGACCAGACGGTTTCGAGGAAGAGGCAATTTCTTGTATATAGCCGGGTCACAAGAGTCGGGTGAAGAACCTGGGGGCAAGCGAGGAATTGGGTCCCTACAGCTGAAGAGGAATGAAAAAAAATGGATGTCGGATTATATGACGCTATATTGGCAGCTGTGCAACCCAGCGAAAGCGAATAGCCCTTAATCAAGGAATTATGATTAGGTAATTTAGGTGGTGCAAGGAGAGGTGTCGAGTTTACTGTATTGAATCATGGCTGGCCAGTGCCAGTACCAGGAGCCTTCTCGATTATTCCATTTGGGCGTGTGGGTACTTTAATGGCATCGCTATGAGTGCGATGAAGTCGGTCTGGTGGGCACATTCCATGGATTTTGGCCAGATGGAAAACTACAAAGCATCTATCCGCAGGCATAGGTGTTCTCTCAGGGAGAGTGTTTCGTGAAAGGCTAAACCTGTTTGCAAAACTGAAGTCATAGACCCATATTTCTTCCGAGGAGCTAATATAAGTGGATGATAATAGGGCATCATCTTTAAGGTGGGTACGCATGTCTTTCCAGGAGCTCAAGGATGCAGAAACGGAGAGAAGGAAGCGAACACTTATGACATCCACTCCCTTCAGAGGCGAGGGGGTAGAATGGGAGGCTCGTTGTTTGAAGTAACGTTGGCTGTGGGAGTGAGGGTTGGCATTGATAATCTGCAACGAGGATAGTCGGGTATCAACTGAACCGGTTCAGAATGAGCTCCCGCACACAAAGCGTTTCAGTAAGAGAGATGTCCAAAATACACAGAGGCTCTATGGGTTCGTCACCACACGAAGTTTGGGAGGAGATGGCCGTAGATGGGAAAGAAGTGACCTTTCCCGGTCTCTACCTCTATTACGGTTGTTCTTGGCCCTAGGGAAGTGGGGACTCGTACTCTGAAGAAAAACGAATAAATACCACACCCTGCGAAGAGGAGAGATAGACTGTGTCTTACAGAAATAAGAAGAAAGCATTGTGTTCTCTATGGGGTTATCTTGCGTGGGAGAAGTCACACGAATGTTTTCCAACGGTTTCTTTGTGTGCTGCTCCAAAGGAGGGGCAGGCGTCGAAGATGGAGGAGCTGCCGGCGGAGGGAGAGTTGTGGGGGGGGGGATGGCACCGATGCGCTAGACTAGACTACAATAGCAGGCAGATTCGAAGTGACACCCACTACAGCGGCAACTGTGGGTGATCCAAGTGTGATGCCTTGCATATGCTTCTCTAATTTCGCCCCTGGCGTCGTGACACACTTCAGTGAGGAGAGCGGACGCGGATTTTCTGGTGGTAGAAGTAGTGGAGACACTTCTTATGATAAGTGTGATGTCAACCGCCAGAACCGAGGCAGCGTGCCTCTACTGATCAGGTCGTACTATCGTACTCTACCCCTACATACCCTTTTTCAAAAGTGACAATATTTTAATATGGGAAGTTCTTATGCGTGTCCCTGGAAATTTGATAAAGGTTGATGGAGTTTACTGTGTGAGCGTTACGGTACCTTAGCAATCCTAATTGGAGTTGGTCAGTAAAGGCCTCTGTAATGAGAAAAACAATGAAGCCTTCCGTAGTATCGGGACCGGAGAAAAGTCAACTAGACCGTGCCGGTTCTGGTGTTAATTATTTTCTTCTCACTAACAGAAATTTGCAAAGAACCAAAACTGTAAGACGAGTAGGTGGTTGGAACAAGATTCGCTGGTGGGTCGAGGTTGAATCAGAAATAGAAATTTCGGAGATAGACCCGGAGAAGGGATCTTGTAGACAAACCACAAACTCAGTGTTGAATGGAACACGTGGTTAAATATAGCGAGACTAAACAGAAGGGGCTCGTGTGTTATATAGATTGTAAAGGAATTATAACCTAGCTGCACCCAAGTGTACATATACGTTAAAGTCCCTCTTCGGAGACAGCGAAAGTAACGTACCTAAAGAGGAGTGGCGTGAGAACGTTAGTTGTCAGACTAACAGCCAAGCTGCCGAAGCTTTGATCTCACCGCCTCATAGGTAGTCGGGAGCGAGCTGCTGTGCCAAGGTACCCACTAAAGGCCATTACGCAGCGTTCAAAGGATCCGATTACCTACGAGGTCCGGAGGCCCGCGGTTAAAGCACCACAAAAAGCGGTGCCAGTTCAAAAAGAACACCAAGGATTGTGACGGTCGTCGGTGCCTCTGATTAAGAAGCCGACCTGAGCTCCGTAGTGCCACCCTACCCTCACCCCTCGCTCTCCCCTCTGCGGCCTTGCCTCACCCCTAAAGTGGGGCGGGCGCCAGGCTATAAATAAGCCCGTAAGGAAATAAAATTATTATTATTAGTCTACGAGAGACGATAGAGGACTAGATCAAGGTTGTCAGTGACTCACCCAGTTCAGAGAGATCGACTTCTACAACCTAGAAGTTCGTTGTCTTTTTTCTTATTGGTGCCATACCGAGCTATCCTTTACAGACTTAGAAGAAGTCTAACTGGATCACCATTCGTAGTGCCAAACAGGAATTCCGGGAGCGAGAAAAAAGAAAACCCGCTCACCCTCGAGGGACTCTCAGCGCAATCTCCGTAAGAAAGAGAGGAGAAGAACTAATTCCCAACTAAGTTCCACTTTTAAAGTACTTTAGAAATCACTTCGTATACCCAAACCCAGTTGGGCACTCGGCGTAACAGACGAGGATTCTAGAAGAATTCAAGAGCCACCCAGAAGAATACTCCTTGAGCTAGAGAGTACAACACTTCTCTCCATCTTTTAATCGTAACAGGAGGCAAAGTTGCAAGAAGAATTTGACATCGCCCCCCCCCCCATCCCCCATCTTATCTCGTGAAAGAAAAAACTCCAGCCGCTCACCGTAGAAGAAGAAGCGTGGAAAAACCCATTATAGCGACATCCGTCAACCCCTGATCCTTTCAAGGTCATGTAAGTTCGAATGACTATTTATATTTGTATTGATTTAGTAGGAGTTTAATACTGTACTCAAATTAAGTAAGTAGAGAAAATTTTTAGTGAACCCCGTCATATTTACAGTTAGAAGAGTGAAACTTAAATTGGAGTTTAATGCAAATCTAAAACGGTCACCATAAAATAACTAATCGGCAAATGGTTTGTTTACTTGGAGACTATTTCGAGTTGGACATGATTAGCTTCCGAAATAGGCCCGGTTTCAAACATTGTTATCCCCGTTAAAATTATTATGTGATTGTAAATATTTCATTTTGGTAGTTAATTGATAAATTAAAGATATACATATTTGGGGTTAAATTCATGGTGTTTCCTTGGATCCTTACGGGTTGACTGGCTCTTGCCTTAAAACGGATTAAACGCTGTGGCACTCAATAATACAGGAAGTAAAAGTCCACTCAGCCAATATAGAAGTATTGTTGTCTTTCATAAGTAATGGGGTCAGACTGGCGAGATAATGCTAGGCGACGACTTTGGAATAGTTGATCTGGAGATTTTCGTTTGAAGTTGGGATTGAAGCTTCTGCGTAGGGCTCGAGCTCGCCTAATACGAATAAAATCCCCAAAAGAAAGTCAGGATGGGTTGATAGATTGTTCCATTGAGTCTCGTCACTCAGCCTGGAAACCTCGAATCTATCTGGAGCGCTGTATTTATTTCTTTTGAGGGCATCGCAACTTCCATAACGGAGATCACATACGGCTAATGTGAGGTGTTTTTATGGTTAACCGCTCGGAGCCCCCCCCCCTCCAGTATTTTTATGGACTCTCTTTCGCCAACAGTGGGACCATATGAGGAGGTACACCACCTACAGGCACTTCAGAATTTTTTGAAGCCAGGACAGCGACTTCAACTGGGAAAAGTGTGTAGATGGCGCATTAGGGCAGGCAGCGGCTCAACAATAGGAAGAATCGGCGAGGGAGAAGAGCCTTCGTTGGGGGAAGCGAGAGCAGGGGAAGCCCTTGAACCGTGAGCCCTATCCATGTTCTGGCGGTCAAAATGGATTAGGTCTCGCGTTTCGGGGGGTTTTTTACTTTCGACCATTGGAAAAAATTTAACAATTCGGGTTCGCATACGCTAAACGCCCATTCCGGAAGTGGGCGCATAGGGTGCCGCCATAGCACTATTATTGTCCACCTTTCCTTCCTGGTGGCCAGTCGTCCGCAACAACATTGTGTGCCACTGGGCCTTGTGCGAAAAAGGATAGAAATTGAAGAGTCTGGGGTAGGATGGGGGTTTACCACTGTCAAAATTGGAACCAATAGGGTAAATAAAGGAGAGAGGGCCGGCCCCCCCCCAAAAGTCAACAAGTCCACCAGTTAATGTGCACGAACTCGTCGCAAGTACAAGGGACAGGCAGTACCGACCCCGCCCATCATAGTACCGGGACAGGTAACGTGCGTGGAGATCTCCCAGACTGGGCCATTCAACAAGAATGTGACGAACAGTCTGGGGGACAACACAGTCTTTACCGTATGGCGCTGGCGAGCGCTTCATCAAATGGCGGTGCGTCGCGCGAGTGTATCCAATTCGGAGACGACAGAAAGCAACCTGAAGCCCTCGCTGAATTGGAGGATAGGTCCATGAGAATAGTCGCGGCGCAATTGCACGAGAGTTTATGTTCCCTTCAACCGTCTCCCATCTTCTTTGCCAAGCAGGCCGAACAGCTGCCTTATTCTTGCCAAATAGTTGGTGTGAGGAAGAGCAAAACGCTAGTCCGGTCGCAGAGTCCTCGCGGACTCTTTGGCGCCCTAATCGGCGCGCTCATTCCCCGCAATTCCTACATGTCCAGGAACCCAGCAGAAGATAATCTCGACATCTGCCCGGCTCGCCAAAACCGTGGCGTCACGGATTTCGCGAACCAGGGGATGCGGAGATCCCAATGCCCCGAGAGCACTCAGGGCGCTTTGTGAGTCGCTATAGATCACAATCCGGTATCCGAACCGGGCACGTCGCGTAATCTCCCGTACCGAGTGGTGTATTTCCACCAGCTCGGCCGTGAAGACAGACGCAGCGCCTAGCATAGCACAGCTAAATCCAAACAGAGGGGATACGGCGTAGAAGCCGACCCCCTCTTGGGACTTATAGCAATCAGTATACACTGGCACGGTTCCAGCATGACACTAGGTGTGCTCCAAAAGGTCGAACGCAATACTCACGGAGTTGGAGAAGCCTTGGGAGCAGAGGCGTGGCAACAAATAGCCAAAGGTGGTACCATCCAGGGTGGCGTACTGAGCAGAACGAGGGGCGCAACCAGCCCAAGGGCTATACCTAGCTCTCAAAGGGGTTTCCTGGCCCTACACCAAAAGGGCCAAGGGTATAAATGGCGTTTCTCGGCGGCATAGGCAATGTCGAAATCATATGTGGATGCAGTGAGAGATGTTGGCGACTGAGAGAGGTGCTGAGCTCGCAGGTACAGGCGAATAATGCACCGTGTACGGCGTAGAGCAAGTGGCACCTAACCGTCATCAACTAGTAAGCTCTCAATGAGGGAAGTGGGAAAAGAACTGGTCGCCAGGCAAATGCCGGTGTGGTGGAGCGAGTGCGCCTTCCGCAATACACGCTCGGCAGCGGATACATAAAACTCGCCTCCGTACTCGAGCTTCGAACGAACAAACGATCAATAAAAAAGTAAGGCAGTAGCACTATCAGCGCCACAAGAATAGACGTCATGGAACGGAGAATATCCATGGGTTGGGTACAAGAGACCGTAAGGCTGCCTATATGAGCCTCCCAGATAAGGCATCGGTCAAATACAAGACCAAGGAAACGGTGCGATTCAACCACTTCCTGGCGTATCCCATTAAGAAAAAAGTCTGGGACAGGGTGGAGTCGTGGATGGGGGCAGAAGTGCACCACCTTAGTCTTGGCCAAGGAAAACCAAAACCTTTGCGCTTCGGCATAGCGAGAGACGTGTTCAATAACGGTTGGAGTCGACGCTCCAGAGTTGGCATCTGGGCCGCGCCAAAAGAGATCGAAAGTCGTCCACGTAGAGCGTAGCGAGAACATCTTGCGGCAGCACCGAGGTGATGCCGTTGATGCTCAGGGCAAAGAGTGTGACACTGAGGACACTTCCCTGCGGGACACCCTCTTCCTGCTCCTTTGGGCCGGAGAGAGCTCCCCCCCACCCGTACGCGGAATCGAAGATCTCGCAAAAATTCAGATATAAAGACTGGGAGGCGTCCCCTCGCCCCCATCGTGTGGAGAGTCTCCATAATACCGTATCGCCATGCGGTATTATAGGCCTTCTCCAGATCGAAAAACACCGTGGCGTAGTGCTGTCTACGAAGGAAAGCCTTGCAGACAGCATTTTCCAGTCGGAGCAGAGTATCGGATGTGGAGTGTTACTTGCGAAGGCCGCACTGTGCGGAAGACAGATGGCCTCCGCTGTCCAGGAAAAAGGCTAGTCTAACATTTACCAATTTCTCCATCAACTTGCACACGCAAGAGGTTAAAGAGATTGGGCGGAAACCGGTCGGAGTAGAGTGATCTCTCCCCGGTTTGCGAAAGGCGAGCACAGTAGCGATTCGCCAGGAGTCTGGGAGAAGACCCTCCACCCAGATCCTGATAAACAAATCTAACAGAAAGGCCATGCCTCGCTCATCCAGGTGCCGAAGCATGGCGTACGGGACATCGTCTGGACCTTTGGTCGTGTCCACACACGAAGCAAGGGCGTAACGCAACTCACTCACAGTAAACTTGTCGTTGAAGGGTTCTCTGCCTCTGGGGGTACAGTCCAGCCGGCGGCCTTCCGCGAAATCACGACGTGCATTGAATGCTGGCGGAGCAGCCTCCCGGCTAAAGAATGCGGAGAAAGCGGTCGTGAAGGAGTCCACCACGGAGGCGGGGTCCGAGATTGACTCGCTTCCACACCTCTGCTAAAGGGGTCTTCCCGTTAAGTGAAGACACGTATGCCCGCCAAGAAGAGCGGCGGGCATGCTTCGAAATATACTGGAACCAAGCCCTAGCCCGACGAAATTCAGCGACAGTGAAATCGTTCGAGCGGCGCTTATAGCGCATGTACACATAGCGATTCTGCTTAAGGGCCGTCTCGCACTCGGCTGACCACCACGGGAGTGGTCGGCGTGCAAAATGGTCAGACATTCTAGGAATAGTAGCTAGGACCGCGGCGATGAGGTTGCCGAAGAAGAACTTAACGACCTCATCTATCGACCTAAACTCCTCGACTGAGATAGAGAATTCGGTCATTTCCTGAAATGCAGACCACCGCGCCTGCGCCAAGCACCACCGGGGCTGGCTCTCGGGCGGCAGTGGCCCAGAAAATGATATTTGAATGGGAAAGTGATCACTACCATGAAGGTCATTGACCACCCCAAATCAAAGTTAGGCTGTGCATCCGGAGAGCATAAAGATAGATCGAGGCCGGAAAATGAAGCGGTTCTCGGGCAGTTATGCGTAAACTCATCCACATTTAGGAGACCCATCTCAAGCTCGTCGATCAGGTCGGCAAGGACTTGATGCCGGAGATTGATAGAGTAGTTTCCTGAGAGGGGGTGTCTACCGTTTAGATCTCTGAGCAAGAGAAAGGGTCTCGGCAACCGTTCCAAGACGCGGCGGAAGGCCCCCGCGTCGAATTCGGATGACAGGGGAATTTATGCGGAAATAACATTATACCTCCTATCAAGGTGCAGCTGCACGGCTTCTGCCTAAAATGAGGTATCTAAAGCGATGAGAAGAATTGAGACATCATGCTGGGTGTAAATCGCACATCCTCCTGCCTCTTGCCCGGCCCTCATCCCTCCGCCTCGCAAAACGCTTATACCCCGGGAGGGTGGGCAGGGAGCATGCGCCCAGCATGGCCTCCTGCAAAAAGATAGCTAACGGGGAACGGGACAATAGGTGCCTCTGCAGCTCCTCCTAATTGACCCGGATTCCGCGGTAACTTCATTAAAGTAATATACCCACTAGACCTAGCTCGGAGAAGACGCGGGGGCCCTCTTCGAAGAGAAGACCCTCATGGGAATGGCCGTACGCTTCATGGAGGCAAAACTCCGGGCGCTGTTGGCCGGACAATGCGTTGAAGGCGCCGACGCCTTCGAGTAGTTATTGGGGGAGGTTGGGCTCGTCATGCGAGTCATTTCCTCCCTCCGCCTGGAAACTTTAGGCGGGGTGCCCTCCTTTCGAGGATCCACCGTCTCCGAGCCTCCCAGCCCACCACTGATCGTGGGCGAAGGAGTGTAAGCTCCTTTCTTGCTGTCCTCCTTTTGGGGGGCAGTTTGAGGAACCCCGGAAGATGGCCTGGCGACCAACTTCAGAGGTGTTGCCTCCTGTGAGTATTAACGACTCGGTGCAGGCGCGTGGCCGTTTCGCCTTAGGGGAAACGGTCACGCTGGGGGAATGTCGGAGACCTGGTTTTAGCTGGGGCTGAGTGTGGAACCTTTGTGCCGCCAGCTTTACCAGGGAAGCGCCCGGGTTGGGTAGATCCAGCAGAAGGGTTCCGAATGGGCGCTGAAACAAACGTACTCGTAGGCCTGGAGGGGCCTAGGAGCCGAGGGTGTTTTTTTCAACATTGAGGCATAGGACGTCCCGTGTAGCGCTGGGCGGGCCAGGACCAAGCCCTTAGCCTCGCGAAATGAGAGTCGTCCTAAGCCTGAACGGCCAGCATTTCTTTCTCGAGGAGATACGCACCACATTGCTTTGAAGAAGCGGAGTGCGGCTCTCCGCAATTGACACACTTGGCCACACACGATTTGGATTGATCGTGTATGGCCTTGGAGCAACTTACACAGGTTTTGGGTAACCCCGACTTTGCACGTCGACAGTAATAGCACCTCCACGGCAGTGGCACGAATGCCTTCACGCAGTAGCGGAACCAACCGGCACGCACCGACTCAGGGAGCTTGTCACAGTTGAAAGCCACGAAGAGTGTAGGGGTGGGTCTCGAGACCCCACCCTGTTTTTTCATCACAAGTTCGACCTTGACCGCCCCATGTTCGGCCAGCTCTAAGGTTATGTCCTCTATGGAGTAGTCCACGAGTTCCCTAGCATAGACTACTCCTTTCACGAAGTTCATACTAGAGTGCGGCGTCACACTTACAGGCGTGCCATCAAGTGTCCGAAGGGTACTAATCATGACCACCTCAGAGAGATTCGACGCATTCGCCAAAAGGCTCCCGTCTGAGAAACGGGTCACCTTCAGCTCTCTACCAATTATACTAGCTAAATCTCTTCTCTGATGGATCATGTTGCCCTTAGCCAACATGTTGCCATCAGTGGAGCGAATAATCAGAAAGCGCTTGAAGCCAGCGGGCTAGAAACGGCCGGGTAATCTCTGAATGAGGGACCCCGATGTAATCGAGGCTCTGCTCCGCGCACTAGCACTTTTGTTCTTAGTCAGGGGCTCCGCACCCAGGGGAGCAGAAGGGCAGGATGTGACGATTTTGGTTTGGTCGCTTACCAAAGTAGCAGCAGACCAATCCGTCCCGGCAGCCCCGAGTCTTCTTCGACTTTTTCTTGTTTTTCTTCTTTTTAGGAGAGGAGTGCGAGGAATGAACCCGATTCTCCTCTGCGTCGGCAGGAGCCCCCAGGCTGGATGTACCGGCCTCAGCAAAGACCTTCTCCGAGATGGAGAAGGTCCTGACGGTCGCAGGGGTTCCAGCCGGAGGAGAAGATCCATCCCCTCTTTGTACTTCTTTGGAGACCCGAGCTGCTTGAGGAGGACTTTGCATAGGGGCGGACTCGAGTTCGGTGCTTGGCACCGAGCCCGGATTCGCCCTCATGGGAGGACCTAACGTCCGAGGCTGGGTCGCCTCAAGGAATATGTCTATCTCGAGTGGGCGGCTCCAGTTACCCCCCTCCCTCACCCCCACCCCCATATCCAGGACATCACGGGTTCCATTAGCAGCGGTATCACGAGTCGAGTCTGGGGAGGCACAGGCCTTGACCCCCACTAGGTTTAATATTCTAGCCAGCAGGTCTTTTGAGGAAAGCGACCGCTGGGGCTTGACTTCCCTCTCCCCCCTAAGGGGGTTTGCCCTACCGAGCCGCCTTATTGGTCAGCGGTCGGCCATGGGCTGCCTGCTGGCTTTCTTGGCAGTCCCCTTGGAAAGTATAGGGGGGACTGCCGCTGGAAAGAGGGAAGCGCCCGAGGGGAACTCCAGACAAGGGAGTGAGGGGGAGTCCCATACACCCATAGGCGAGGGAGAGGAGTAAGCCCCCTCTCCAGTTAAAGAGATTTGGAGGGACCCCTGCGAGAGCTCCCTTGATCGTGAGGGGGATAGGGGAAGATGTTTTTTGTTGGCTTTTCATCATCGGGCATGGGGACACTATTCTTTCTGCGGGAAGCAAACACTAATCATCTCTCGCAGTGGCCCGCTCTGCGAGGGGTGCGTATGGGGCTGGCAGAGCCAGGTGCTGCCATTTAAGGCCACCCCTCCCGCCTGGTGACCTGGTAGCCCTTCGGCATGGCGGCTCCACCTTAGGAACGGCGAAAAAAAATAGATAGTGAAGTGAGAAGGAAAAGGGATGTGAGGAAGGTATGGGTGGAGATGAAGTAGGTTGTTAAAAATCCACCATCCCAAACCGGAGCATAGAGAATAAGGAGCATTGTCCTCTCCCCCTTCAGCCCCGATCCGGGATAGTTGGCTAAGAAGAAGGTCAGCATCTACCCTGTGAAAATAGAGGCTACCAGAGAAAGTTGTGGGAGAGGTTGTAGGGGAAGGGACGAAGTAGGGGAGAGTTATAGGCTGACTGAAAGAAAGAGAAGAGGCTAAGCTGGGGCCGGACGGAGGGCTGAGTCCCGTCAGCACGGCGGCCAGGAAGGCAAATCGCCGCGCCCCTTACGGGGTGAAATCAATCAAATGACTGTAGTTAGTTTGGTATAAATAATATAATTTTATTTAAATGTTTAACTCAATATTCGTAAATTTCGATAATTTTATCGCGTTCAAAAATATTTTGAAAATAGTGTACACGTGCTGTCATAAATGAGGAAAAGTTTTACATTATCTTCATCTCCATTATTATTGGGTAAATCTTGAACAAAGGATTAGAATTTCTAAAGAGTCAGTTCCGTCACAATGAAAATTATTATTACACAAAAAATACATGCAATTAGCTTGAAATCAAAGCTGTCCCATATAGTCATATTGTATGTATGCTACCAAACCAATTAATTTCTATCTTTGTTCCATCGTTTTTTCCGACAAATTTTATTTCGTTTAAAACAGCTGAAAGTTAACCTTTAAATAGACTCTAAACTAGATGTACAACTTTTATCTATAAATTTTATTCGTTTTATATTCCTTCGATATTTATATTCAATTTTCACACATTCAATATGAACAGTTACATGAAATAAATGGTAGTGTTAGAGAGTAACCATATCGAACATGTTCAAACAGCGTTCATTCAAACGAACAAAAACGAAACTTATGACTCAAGATTTGTTATTGTATTACTATTCTTTCAATCTATAATCAAATGTGTAGAAATTTCTTTTTAATAAAAATATATTTATTAAAGGTTCAAATATCAGTATTCCTAAGAATGCAACATTCAAACTAACAGTACAATTTATACTGAACATAGAAGTTCCAAATGTGATAAGTCTGCCTCGCCAAACTAGCAAACGGCAGGCAGCAAGCCAACAACTAAACGGACAGAATCACGGCAACCGTCATCGTTAGCTTGGGTAATTTCTCACGTAACTAAAAATATGAACTCTAAAAATTACTTTATGTAATCCTTTTTTACCAGCTGATAAGGCAATAACTATACCTACCAGTTGAGACAGTTCTTAACATGCAGTTAAGCCAGAAGCAAAACAGTCTGCACTTGCAAAATGGTTAGGATCAAATTACTATTTTTACCTAGGTAGTGCGTAATCAATCTACCATAAGTAATTCCCATGGTAGTCAAAGGATTAGCATTTAGTGTGAATGATACCCTGAAAGTGCAATGACATTTTAAATCGTATGTGGAATCGCTGTTTTAATTTAATTAAATGACAAATGTAAATGGAACAGTAATTAGATGTTATAGATTTCGATGATTTATTAAAGACTAGTTTGAATGCATTCAATTATAATGTATTGGATTATATTCTTAACTGTGCTTAGATTAATAATAAAGAGCACCAATTGAAAAATATTTCTTGATTTCTTTTTCATATAAATTAAAGAATCTTATTTTAACTAGGGTACGTAATACACATCAACCTCTTATTATTTTTATATCTTATAGAAAAAGAGTTATTCTCTTTAAATTCTGAATTTCGTTTCTCCTAATAAAACTATATCAATTTATTTAAATGTTTCATTTTCAGGGTTCAATCATGGCAAGTGGATCAAACTTCAAACAGAAAAGCATTTCAATGTAGATGAAAATGATAAACGTAAGGCTGTGTGTAAGCTCTGTAGTATGAAGATTGGTCGAGGATCAAATCGTAGCAATTTCAATACTTCGAATTTGTTCAAGCATTTGAATACTAAGCATGACACTAAATTCAGCGAAGAAAGGAAAAAAGAAGAAGAAAAGAAAAGATCACTGCTAGATCAGTATATATCTTAAACTAAAAAGAAAAAGCTCTCTGATGAGTCTATAGGGTCGCTTATTATGGGGTCGGCGTAAATAGGCCGTGATTTGATTGCAAGGCGATCCTATAAGGTGGTTCGGTAAAGTGGCTTGCTTACAGGTTTTTTGACGTATAATCCGAGAGGTATTAACCGATCAAGATTTGTAAGTAAAAGGCTACTTTGTGAAAAATTAAACACTTTTATTTTATACCACTTTGAAATGTTTACACTTACAGTAAAGATTTAATTTGCGCAACGGAATATGCTAAATCTTGTTATAATAACAAGAGCAAGAATAATGGAGATTCGCAGAGTCGAATAATTGATCAATGAATAACTAAATGAATCAATCAATAATGTTTCAATAATCATTTGAATGAAATGTTCTCTTATTTATACCAGGCAGCATTTTGGAGGCGACGCGAAGCTCCGCCTTCTTTGGATTGCTGACGCGGTGCTTAGCTACCTATCAGCCCAGCGGAGCCTATGATTGGTGAGAGTCTAGCCTGTGATTGGCTGAAATTCTCCACTTTGTATCTTAATTTGGGGGTCTTTCCCCTGCGTGGGTATCACAGAGACTCCGTTTGCTTAAAGCTACAAGACCTTTTCAAATTTTACATTAAGATGAAACATCTTTTGTCGCCGATTCTGTTCCCCATTCCAGACAGCTTTAATTACTCTGTTTGCCCATCTGCTCTCACACTCGGGTGCGATAGCCTTAAAGTGTGGTCGGGTTTCAATCCAGACGTTCTAATCAGATTCCGCTGGTTCACAAACTGTCTCCAAACGACCTTATTTTATTGCTCCTACCATTCAATCTTTGAATCTTCAAAATGGCAAAATGTGTATTTGCCCTTCTCTCTCTCTCTCTCTCTCTCTCTCTCTCTCTCTCTCTCTCTCTCTCTCTCTCTCTCTCTCTCTCTCTCTCTCTCTCTCTCTCTCTCTCTCTCTCTCTCTCTATCTCTGTACAGTTCTGGGCCCCTTACTTAATAAAAGACAATAGATAAATTAGAAGCTGTACAACACAGAGCGACAAAACTTATCCCGTCAGTACGTAACAAACCTTACCACGAGAGGCTAAAAAAACTCAATCTATTTTCCGTCAGAAAACGAAGACTAAGGGGGCAGCTTATAGAGTGCTTCAAAATACTTAAAGGATATAACAACGTTAATGCCAATAACTTGTTCACACTGACAGGGGAGTGTCCCACCCGTGGACATGATTCAAAACTTCAGGGTAAAAGAGCCACTATGGATGTAATAAAAAACTTCTTCACTTACTCGATTATTAATGATTGGAATAATTTGCCAAACGCAGTAGTGGACAGCAGAACTATAGATTCATTTAAAATGAGATTAGACAAACACTTAACAAATATTGGAATTGTTTAGCATAAGCTACAAAATAAAATAATATTACAAAAATATAACTCTTTCAGGTTTATGTAAGTGGTTTTCATATTCATTTCATTTAATTAGTATTCAATGCAAATTTCCTTCAGGTACTGTCTTCTTACACCTGCAAGGTACTTTTCCCAAATTATTTCATGTACGGCTTTTGCTGGAGGGAGTGGAGGGTGGGGAGAGCCTAAAACTTTTCTATCCTTTACTTCTACTATTCTATGTGTAAGTGGCAGTAGATTTAAAGCCAGATCACCTTAGTCTGGGCCGTAAGGCCCGTGTGATCTGTGTATCTATGTAACTCTATGTAACTCTCTCTCTTTGTGTGCTTGCAGTGATTGTACACTACAGAAGTCCCCTCTTAGTCCACGGAGTGCTACGATACAAAAAATATTATATCCTATGAGAGAGTTACTACTTATATATATATATATATATATATATATATATATATATATATATATATATATATATATATATATATATAATTTGTATCTAATCTCTAAGCTACCATGTTTATTACAACAATATATATCTAAGTCATTATACAATGATAATAGTCAACAATTTGACATGTACATATATACAATTTACAAAGTTCAATAATATTTGTACATTGGGTTTCTTGCAAATGAAACCAGTCTCCCTGATCGTGTTTTCACAATTTTCCTCGGGGATTCCTTCGCTTCCGATGAAGCGTTACATGGTACTGATTTGATGTTCCTTCTTTCTGTCGCCTTTTCTTCCTTATGTGTTTCGCGGCCGAGTTGCTCATAACAGACAAGTGACCTTGGGCGACGCTGGGCGGCGGAAGGCCTGCCCTCGTTGGTTGTGGGCAGTTTTTCCGGTTTCAACCTGTTAATAGAGACAGTGTCCCTCCTGCCGTTCGAGAACTCTAGTTTGAAGACCTTGGGACCGCGTTCGATCACTGGAAAGGGGCCCGCATAGGGCGCCTCTAAAGGCTTTCAAACGCGATCTATTCTCACCCACACATGTGATGCGTCTTGCAGAGATTGTGGCATGAAAGGTTTTGGCACCGAGTGAAGGTTGCCCTCCGATACTTGTCCGAAATCGATTTGAGCCATCGTTGATACTAGTTCTTGATGAATTTGCATTCTGTTTTTGACGAAGATGAGGAGACCAATGGCGCGGGTATAATAAGGTAGTGCCAGTCACTGCTGTAAAGGGGGGAAATCCCGAATAGTTAGGCAAGTGACGAATGCCAAGCAGGATTATTGGCAGTGCCATTAGCCAACCTTGTTGGCGGACCATTATTGAGGCCTTCAAGGTCATATGTGCCCTTTCCACCATCCTGTTTGTACGATGATGTGCGAAGGCGGTGAAAACCAACGAGCGCTGATAATTCTCTGAAAAGTTCAGATTTGAACTGAGCACCTCTGTCGGTTATCACGTAGAGCAGGACCCCAAATTTTGATATCCCCCGTCAAGGGAAGGCCAAAGCAATAGTTGCGGCACTTATGTGCTGGATTGGTATCGCTTCGACTCACCTTGACGCACGGTCGATGTAAGAGAGCACATAACGGCAGTGCGAAGGGTAGGATTGGCCCGGAGGCGTACATGGGGGAAAAGGTCCTACAATGTCCACATGTACCGTCTCAAACCTTGAGGAGGTCATGTTGATGGGAAACACTGGAGACTTCGTGTGGCGCGTGATTTTTATGACTGGCAAGCCAAGCACTCTCTGGTCCAGGAGCATATGGCCTTGTCCATGCTAGGCCAGAAGAAACGGGCTTTTATTAAGCGAAGTGACGCTCGTATTCCCGGGTGTGTGTCAAGTTATGTAATTGCCCATAAATTACCTTTCTGCATGTCATTGGCACAAATGGTCGTGGGTATCTTGATGTTACCTCACACTACAGCTGAACTTCCTCCGGGAAGGATAAAGGTTTCAGCTTCTCCGTTTCATCAGTTTTCCTCTGTGCCATCGGCAAAGATTGGAAGCCAAGCGAATCAATCTGGACCGCACTGACGTCCCTTGACAGGCAGTCCGCCACTACATTGTCCTGCCCGCGTATGTAGAAGATATCGTTCACATACTCCAAGATAGCAGGGCAATGGCGTTGCTATAGATCCGTCTTCGCACTTAATGACGACGAAAAAGCCGACACTAGTGGCCTATTGTCGGTGCACAGGGTTACGTGGCGCCCTTCGATCATATGCTTGAAGTGTATCACAGCAAGGTACGAGGCTAGTAACTCTCTTTCGTACTTGGAGTACGCTTGCTGTGACTGGCTTAGTTTCTTCGGAAAGAACGCAATTAGTTGCGGAGAACCTTCGACCATTTGGTTCAAGGCAGCACCTGCCGCGTATTGAGAGCAATCCGTCACCAGCTGGAATGGAGAGTCATTGGGCAGGGAGTGACTGAGTGTAATGGACTCCACTAAGGCAACTTTGTCTTCTTGAAGGTATTGCAATCCTCTTCGCTCCAAATTAATTCGCAAGCCTTTGGTTGTAGGAACAAAAACTCGGTCAATAGGGCTGCAATCGCTGCTAAATTGGGCATCATATTGCGATAGTATTCCATCATGCCCAAATATCAGCGAAGTCCTTTCGAGTCTTTCGGCACTGGCATCTCTTCTGTTTCTTTATTTTTTGTGAATTGCGGCCTAATTCCCTCCTGCGATAAATGGTGCCCAAGGAATCCAGTTTCTTCTCATGCGAACTCGCATTTTTCCATGGAAATCCTTAGGCCATTTTCATGCAGGATTTTGAGTACTTCGTCCAGATGCTTCAGTTGATCTTCTAGGTTGTCCGAAAAGATTAGGATGCCGTCTATATATATATATATATATATATATATATATATATATATATATATATATATATATATATATATATATATATATATATATATATATATATATATATATATATATATATATAAAAGGGCGGTCAATAAGTTTTGCGAATCGGTAGGGCAAAACCTAGGAAGGGGGCGGGCTGTTTGTGGGGGTGTTAGGACAAGTTATGACAAGTCAGGACCTGCAGCCGTACGCTCCTGCCTCGTCTATTTAAGAAGCAGTAGCTGATCGCAGATCGTCAGTCACAAATCTTTCAACAATGGAGAAGGTTGAGCACGGCGAGGTGATCAAATTTTTTACCAAGGAAGGCAAAAATGCAAAAGAGATCCATGAACGGGTGGTTGCAGTGTGCACCGACACCACCCCTTCATATGCAACCATTGCTCGCTGGAATAGGGAATCCCGCCATAGTCGTGAGTCCCTTGAAGATGACCCCCGTCAAGGACGCCCGTCAGACGTGACCAACGAGGACAATGTGGCCCGTGTGGAGAGGATGATCCTCGAAAATCGACGTGTGAAGGTCCAAGAAATCGAGCGAGAACTTGGAATATTACATGGAAGTGTTATCCACATCATCCATGACAATTTGGCCATGACCATGGTCTCTGCCCGTTGGGTCCCTAGAAACCTCACGCCCCATGATCGACTTCAACGTCGTCAAAGTCCACAAGGCCAAAGTTGCACAAACTGCCCAGCGAGAGTGCGGATTCGAGAAGCTCAACCATCCGCCCTACAGTCCAGATCTGGCCCCTAGCGACTACTTTATATTCCACCAGATCAAGGCTGCACTGCGTGGACGCCAGTTTGGGAACGATAAAGATGTCCAGCTCGCCGTCCAGGAGTGGATTGAACCGCAGTCGGGAGATTTCTAGGTGTCGGGAATTCGAAGCCTCAGGGACAAGTGGCGCAAGTGCATTGAAGTCGAGGGTAGTTATATTGAAAAATACTAATACACTTTTCCTCATATCTCGTTTCCTTATATCCGAATTGCAAAACTTATTGACCGCCCCTCGTATATATATATATATATATATATATATATATATATATATATATATATATATATATATATATATATATATTGTGGAGAAATGGCTACATTAAGCCTCCTGGAGGAGTATAGGTACATTCAAGCCCCCCTCCCTTCATGAGGAGAAGCGTGGGAAAGGTAGCCGGCGAAAATGCTTACCATGTGTGATCTCCTCGCCGCTGTGGGCAGTTGGAGCTAACATATGTTTGAAGGCGACCACCTAAGGACCTTAAACGACGCTCTAACGATCGCATGACCTACGAGACCCATAAACCCGTGGTTAGGAAAAAAAACGGTGCGAGTCAGAAGGCACGCCAAGTAGCGGTGCGGTTACGAGCCTATAATTTGCGAGCTGACTTGGGCACCCCAGTGCCACCTCAGGAATTCTCGCTCTCCCCAGATGCTAACTCACCATTCGCTCCCCCTCCCTTTTGCATCTGTGGCCTGGTCACTTCCCCCTTTAGATGGGGCGGCAATCCGCCTATAAATAAGCCCCGCAAAGAAAGAGAAGAGGATTATCTGAAGTCGATACGCCAGAGTAGGATTAGGTCGTGAAGATCGATCCATCGGCTAGACAAGAAGATTTTTAGAAGTCGATTCGCCAGAAGAAAGATTAGTTCGTAAAGATCGATCCTTCAGCCATACAAGACTATTTCCGTGAGAAACGATAGGATCAGATGGAGAAAATCGATCCCCCCCTTTCAGGGCCGTATTAACCTAATTAGTCAAGTTTTATATCGGTGCCATACCGAAGAAGCCTTTTCCGTCTGCAAAGAAGCCCGACTGAAGAAAAGCAAAGCCGCTCACACTCGAGTGAATCTCACATCTCAAGCACCGAAAGAGTGAGAAGAGAAGAACCCTGCCCCAACGAGCTCCCGTTCTTTAATTACGTTGAAGAATCATCCCCCGGCACAGGCGACAAGCAATCCCTCCTCGAAAATTCAAGCAGCGACGAAGCAACACTTCAAAGCGAGAGATAAGTCCTCCAGCGACATCCGGCAATCCCTAATACCTACCTGTAAGTTAACAATAACATTTATATCTCTATTGCGATAGTAGAAGTTTAGTACGTCCCACGTTTTAAAGGAGAGTAGAAACCATTATTCTTGAACCTAGGTCATATGTGTTTGTAGATGACAGTACATTAATTTAATGTTTTATGCTAAACAAATAGGGTCGTGATAAAAATACTAATTGGCAATTGGTTTGTTTATCGGAAGCCTACTTGTTTATATTTTGTCATTTGAGGCCAAATATAGAAATGTTTTTACTGTTGGTTTGTAATATTTAATTTAAAATACATGTTTATTTTTGGTAGATTCTGGTGTTTCCTCTTATCCTTATGTGTTTAAAAATAGCTCTTCCTTAAGGACTAAACCACTAAAATAGCACTCTTAGAACAAAGCCTACTTCATCATAGAAGTAACTCACGCCCCTTAAAGCATACCGCTACTAAAAGGGGGTCAAAGCGTAGATTGATCAAAGCCAAGGGTCATTCTATATATATATATATATATATATATATATATATATATATATATATATATATATATATATATATATATATATATATATATATATATATATATATATAAACTCTAATCCACGAAAGATGCAGTCCATATATCTTTGGAAGGTGCAGCTCGCATTCCTCAAACTAAATGGAGCATTGACGTACTCCCACAAACCAACTTGTGTTGCGATAGTCGTCTTTTCAATGTTCGCTGGGCTCATCGGAATTTGATGATAAGCACGGAATAGATCTAACCTTGAGAAAATCCTTTTCTCGTGAAAGTTGTCTGATAAACTTTGGATTCGTGGTAACGGATACCTGTCCGGTTTCGTGATGGCATTCGGCACCCGGAAATCCCCAACCATCTTGTATTCTCTGAGTGACTTCTTCGGCACTAAATAGATCGTCGAGGCCCATGGTGATTTCCAGGGACGGATGATCCCTTCCTTTGATAATTCCTTAATTCTGGCCTTTACAACTTTAAGTTTTTCTGCCGATAAAGTCTTGGTCGCGCAAACGTCGGCAAAGCACTTCCAGTGTCAATGGTGTGTTCTACTGACCGCGGCAGGGATGGTGATGGCTGAACGGATGCGGGCCCATGCAGAGCCCTAAACTTTTCCACGAAGGACGGCACGGGGAGGGACGGGTTACGTTAAGGAGGTCACCAGTTATCAGTGCAACTGAAGGCTTCTCAGAGATCTTCACGGCTGTGGCAAGCTTCGTTTGCCGGTCCAGTAGTTTGCTGCGCGCACAATCCACCAAGAGATCGAAATGCTACAGGAAATCGATTTCCAAAATCGGAGAGGTAGTATCGGCGAGTACGAACGACTATCTAAATGATCGCCGGAGACTTGGGAATGCAATATCTGCGTGCAGCTCGCCGTGCACCTTAATTTTTCCGCAATTTTTCGAGGAAATGTTGACTCCCGATTCACGCAGTTCACCTAATCGCACCAGTTTGGCGGGTACGATAGACACACTTGCCCCCGTATCTATTAAAAATTCGCATTTTTGATTGTATATTTTTACGGCGATCTTGAAAACAGATGGCACGTCAGCGGCCGCGCTAATTATAGCATGCCTGGCTATTTTTCCGCCGGAACCAGCGAAGATGGCCTAGAAGAAGGTTGCATTTGCAAAGTCTCACCTCTCTTTGTTTACCTGCACCTGGGTTTACAAGTTTTTGCCTTTTCACCAAAATAAATATGAGCGCGGCACGCCATAGGTTTTTGCAACCTTCTAAATGGCCTTAAGCCTACCAGGATTTTATTCTTATGGCCACTGGTATTATGCCCTGGCCACGACGAATTCGCGGCGTTATTCACACTATCTCTATATCCACAATTATTAACTGCACGATCCTTGCATAATTATTAGATTTATGACTACTAAATGCACTATATTAAAATCACGATTATGGTATGCACTATTAATTGGCACAGAGGAATCGATGCAGACACTACACTGCATTCCCTCAATTGCCCGCTCGCGTTTACACTGAGGCATTGCGCTTAGTCGAACATAATCAGTTAATCTACTAATTTACCTAGCTGGGCCACGGATAGGTCCTTTTGCGATGCGATTACAGGTGCTATGCTCGGCAACAAGGACTGAACAAATTTATGTCGCACTAAATCTTCACCGACTCCTACCTGAAGTGCTGTCCTCCTTAGTTCTTCCAAATTCAGAGAGGGCCGGCCGGTAAATGGGGAAGACGCTATGAGATTGTCGAAAAGTTCGGGCTTGCTCTTATCGAAAAGCCCAATGACTTCCGTCTTCAGGTTGATGTAGTTTTATCCTTCAAAAATATCCACTGGTAGTCGATTGACAGTCTCCCCGGGAAGTGAGGCTAAGAGTTGATTAAATTTTGCCTCGTTCTTTTTGATTCCGGAGTTGTAGAACTGAGCTTCAATAATACGGAACGAGCCAGTGAACACTGATTCGTTAAACATAGGTGTTTTTCAGTGGTGGGCAGTTCGTCAGTACCGACGGAAGGCCCGTCAGTCCGTCACTGACGGAATCCCGTTTCGCTGGCGGATTGACGACTGACGGAAACTTTGAAACACTGACGAAATAAGCACCGACGGAAGCGATTTTCCGGCTGTCACCCGCACCGTCACTAACCCAAAAAGCAAAGATGACATACGGTAAATAATGTTATAGTGTATGGTTATCAATGTGATTTATCTTCTGTCGTAGAATGACTCCCGACGGTACCATATATTACACTATTCGTTGAGGGAACTTCCTTAATTATCTTTAGAGTGCGTTACTGTCTGGCGGCCGATATTATGTATCTTCAAAATGCTTAAGAAGTGGAACTGAGCTCAAGGATAATAATATTGCTATCATTAATAAAATAGAGTTTTATTAATAATAACTATAAACAAAACACAAAAACGGAAAATATTGACATAAACAGAATGGAAAGGGTCGTGGAGACTCGGGCTAATCCAAGGATTTAAGGGATTAAAAAAAGGTAAAACAAATATAGAGTTAAAGAGATGGGATGGTTCGATAAACAATTTAAAGCACAGGATAGAATTGACAAAAAGGGATCAATACTCAAAAGGTGACGTTTGGCTTACGTAACTTTTCATTAGGGTGCAGTGGAAGGTACTTGAAGGAATATTCGGTCCGCTGGCGAGTTCCAGCCGAAGGGGGGGGGGATAAAAGGATCCTGACGAGGCGTCTTGGAAAGGACAACCGTTACTCGACGAACGGCTTGAAGAACAATGGCTGTTCTACTTTGTTCTCTTCTGAACAAAGGGGGGAATGAGAACCGTCTCTTTCTACGGGCTCAAGAACAATGGCTGTTCTAATGTTGTTCTCCTTTGAACAACAGGGGGGGTGAGAACCGTTTCTTGGCGAAGGGCTCAAAACGAACAATGGCTGTTCTAGGTTGTTCTCCTTGAACAACAGGGGGGGATGAGAACCGTTTCTTGGCGAAGGGCTCAAAACGAACAATGGCTGTTCTAGGTTGTTCTCCTTGAACAACAGGGGGGGATGAGAACCGTTTCTTGGCGAAGGGCTCAAAACGAACAATGGCTGTTCTAATGCTGTTCTCCTTTGAACAACAGGGGGGGGGGAAGCCTTGGGGACTTGACGTCGGAAAGGCTCGAACCTTTGGCACTCAAGGAATATTGTCCTCCTTCTGGACAAGTGATGGTGAATCTCGAGGTCGAGGTCCCTTGGCGCACAAAGGGAGAGAGGGTCGTGGGGATGTTTCGCGACGAAAATCTGGATCTCCAATCTGATCTTAGTGGTAAAGTTTCCATATAAATAGCCAGGACATCTCCTTGGCGTGGGGGAAAATGGAGTGAAAGCTTGGAGGGAACGCACAGCCGGGCCGGAGAAAAATGCCTTATCTGTTCATAAGCCTAACTCGATCTGGCGAGGTCGGCGTATGGGGGCGAACGGGGGGACGATAACCTCCTTGTTTAAACATTGGCATCCGGTAGCTGAGATAAGATTCCAAGCCTCGAATCGAAGATGCACGTGGGCAGCATCGTGGTTTTTAATAATATGGGATAGGAGTTGAAATTAACTCGTTCTATCACACCCCTCCATTCCAGGGAAAGTTGTCACTTCGAGAAAAAAAAAGAGAGAAGGGACAACGATAGAGCTCCGTTGTGGGGAACTCGTTTTCTTGTACCAACCGTACCTTCCTGCACCTAACTAGTATTACCTCAATACATATGATTATTTTGATCTTTAGATTACAGGGGAAAATAACCTTTAATACAACTTAATCAGAGAAAAAAAAAGGGCATGGAACAATGAAATGATATAAACTTAGTACATACGGGACAAAATAATTTATACGTAAATTAATAAGAACAAATATATAGACATACAAAAAATTAGACATTGAGCGTTACAAAATTCAGACATATACATTAATTAATTATATTACAAAAGAATCTTAAATTAAGTCGTACAAGACGGTATATACCTACATGGAGATACTAATCCTATGAATACAATTATTCTACGCTATTCGGTAACGCATTTCTACTGAGGGCGTCAGCGACCTGGTTATCGGAACCTTTTATCTAATTTATTTTAAACTGATACTCTTGCAAGAGTAAACTCCAGCGCATGATGCGGCCGTTTGAGTGTCTCAAATTCCTAATATAGGCTAACGGACGGTGGACGGTTCCTATTCGAAATTCTTTACATATCAAGTACAGCTTGAATTTGTCTATGACCCAGATAATTGATAGGCTATCTTTTCTATAGTGGCATATCTCTTTCCACGTGGTAATAATTGACGACTAGCATATGCAACTGGATGACTCATTCTGTCATCCACGTATTGAAGGAGTACACCTCCAATGCCCTCGTTGATCACGTCGGTCTTAACCCCAAAGGATTTTTCCGGGTTGGGCAACTTAAAAATGGGGGCAAAAATGAACTTACTTTTGAGCTGATTAAAATGGGAAACAGCGACATCATTCCAACGTAAACGATCGGGGAAATTCTTTTCCTGAAGGGGGCATAGGGGGGCCAAAATTGCAGCGAAATTCGGAACAAATCGCTGATAGGGAGAAGCTGATCCTAGGAACGATCTTAATGGCTTCTTTGTAATCTAGAGGGGCATGTGGGCGATTGCCTTAATCTTGTTCTCGTAGGGACCTAACTTGCTTTGTCCTATTTTGAAACCCAAATATTTGATGGTTTCGTGAGCAAAATGGCATTTGCTGGGGCCAATGCTGAGGCCATTTTTACGCGGTCGCTCAAAAAGAGCTAATAGGGTGGGTAAATGGTGATTCCATTTAATTAGTTCTTGGAGCTGACGCTTCTGACGTGGTGTCAGCTGCGCGTCACTATCCAGGTCAGAGGGTTCCAAAGACTCGCCTGGTAGGGAAGGAGGAGGGTAATCGGCATCAGGTTGGATGCACACTGTCTGGATTACATTAAGGGACTCCGCGGGGCAATCCTCTTCAAGCGCCGATGCTTCGTCCAGTTCTACGAAGGTATCTCCATGGGCGCGTTGGGGGTTCTTTTTTTCTTGGGGTCCACGGACAGTCTCCGTGTCCTTGTCTGGGGCCTTATCACCTAAGGGTGTTAGTGATTTACACTCCTTTTGTGCCGTCCTAAAGTCCTGGTTAAAGGTTTCCGAGAAATCGGACGGTATCGGGGTTCTGATGGGGACGGGCTCCTGGGCTTCTTTCTTATCTCGGCCTTGAGGAAGGGCGGCCTGAAACACAGGGTCGAAACTTACTTGGGGGCTCTGTCCTATAAGTACGGAACAGAATTTTATGGGTGCTACAATGACTTCAGCCCAGCCATTATAATATTGACACTGCAGGTAACATCTAGCGACGGGGAATCGGTTCGCCCGCCCAAGTTGGTCATGTACCACCGCAAATTTTTCGTGGTTAGAAGCCACTGGGAGGAGTTCGTCGGACACGATGAAGCACGTACATCCTGTGTCCCTGACGAGAGTCAATACTCGACAGCTGTCCACGCTGCCCTCCTCATATTTCAAAGTTCCCGATGAACTTTTACCAAAAACCAAATTTACCTGGTGGCCTGACGGAGGGGGAGAAGTTTCTGCTTGGGTCTGTACCACCGGGGGAGCCGGGGTTGCATTAATCTGGTGAACTTGGTGGGCTGGTCCGCTTTTAAGCCTAGAATTTGGGGGGCAATTCCAGCTCATGTGGTTTTCTACACCACAGGTGAAGCATATGGTTGGTCGCTTCGGGAGGTTTGGAGTCCCGTTGTTGGTTTTGGGGAAAGAAGTTTGGGGGTTTTACGGGGCTCGGAAACTTTGTCAGCTTTCCTGGGAAGGAGCGCGAATCCGTCCTTCTTTCTTCTCGTTGGATTTCTTTTTCTCGTTCCTCTCGTTGTTTTTCTCTTTCTCGTTCTTCTCGTTGTATTTTTCTTTCTCGTTCTTCTCGTTGTATTTCTCTTTCTCGTTCCTCTCGTTGTTTTTCTCTTTCTCGTTCTTCTCGTTGTATTTTTCTTTCTCGTTCTTCTCGTTGTATTTCTCTTTCTCGTTCCTCTCGTTGTTTTTCTCTTTCTCGTTCTTCTCGTTGTATTTTTCTTTCTCGTTCCTCTCGTTGTATTTCTCTTTCTCGTTCCTCTTGTCGGATTACTCTTTCCCTTTCTCTTTCTACCTCTTTTCTTTGATATTTTTCTTCATCCTGAGCTAGTTTAATCTGATGGTGAAGGTACACTTGTCTTATCCATTCCTCTCTTATGTACTTAATTAGTTCTTTTCCGGAAAGTCCCAAGGATTCTCCTTGCGCTTTAAAGAATTCAAACTGAGTCATCTTTGCACTTGGGGGCGCACTAGTCAACCAACTAAAATTCCTCGCAACAAGGATTATGCCTCTATAGAATTAGCCTACCTAAATATGGGCACTGAACTATTCGTACTTGGTTTCTCAATCTAAATAACCACTGACTAAAATCACAAAAAAAAACACAAACAAATTATTATAACCGTTCCTTGAGCTACTCCAGCTTCTTAAGTTTCAAAAAAAGGGGATAGCAATCGTTAAAACAAAAGGGAACTACTATATTCTATTATTATAACGAATAACACTATGCTTTACTCGACTAAGACCAGTGTTTGCAAAGATATAGCGTTAAACCTTACACACCTGATACCAAATTTAAATAGTATATATATATATATATATATATATATATATATATATATATATATATATATATATGTCGTAGAATGACTCCCGACGGTACCATATATTACACTATTCGTTGAGGGAACTTCCTTAATTATCTTTAGAGTGCGTTACTGTCTGGCGGCCGATATTATGTATCTTCAAAATGCTTAAGAAGTGGAACTGAGCTCAAGGATAATAATATTGCTATCATTAATAAAATAGAGTTTTATTAATAATAACTATAAACAAAACACAAAAACGGAAAATATTGACATAAACAGAATGGAAAGGGTCGTGGAGACTCGGGCTAATCCAAGGATTTAAGGGATTAAAAAAAGGTAAAACAAATATAGAGTTAAAGAGATGGGATGGTTCGATAAACAATTTAAAGCACAGGATAGAATTGACAAAAAGGGATCAATACTCAAAAGGTGACGTTTGGCTTACGTAACTTTTCATTAGGGTGCAGTGGAAGGTACTTGAAGGAATATTCGGTCCGCTGGCGAGTTCCAGCCGAAGGGGGGGGGGATAAAAGGATCCTGACGAGGCGTCTTGGAAAGGACAACCGTTACTCGACGAACGGCTTGAAGAACAATGGCTGTTCTACTTTGTTCTCTTCTGAACAAAGGGGGGAATGAGAACCGTCTCTTTCTACGGGCTCAAGAACAATGGCTGTTCTAATGTTGTTCTCCTTTGAACAACAGGGGGGGTGAGAACCGTTTCTTGGCGAAGGGCTCAAAACGAACAATGGCTGTTCTAGGTTGTTCTCCTTGAACAACAGGGGGGGATGAGAACCGTTTCTTGGCGAAGGGCTCAAAACGAACAATGGCTGTTCTAGGTTGTTCTCCTTGAACAACAGGGGGGGATGAGAACCGTTTCTTGGCGAAGGGCTCAAAACGAACAATGGCTGTTCTAATGCTGTTCTCCTTTGAACAACAGGGGGGGGGAAGCCTTGGGGACTTGACGTCGGAAAGGCTCGAACCTTTGGCACTCAAGGAATATTGTCCTCCTTCTGGACAAGTGATGGTGAATCTCGAGGTCGAGGTCCCTTGGCGCACAAAGGGAGAGAGGGTCGTGGTGATGTTTCGCGACGAAAATCTGGATCTCCAATCTGATCTTAGTGGTAAAGTTTCCATATAAATAGCCAGGACATCTCCTTGGCGTGGGGGAAAATGGAGTGAAAGCTTGGAGGGAACGCACAGCCGGGCCGGAGAAAAATGCCTTATCTGTTCATAAGCCTAACTCGATCTGGCGAGGTCGGCGTATGGGGGCGAACGGGGGGACGATAACCTCCTTGTTTAAACATTGGCATCCGGTAGCTGAGATAAGATTCCAAGCCTCGAATCGAAGATGCACGTGGGCAGCATCGTGGTTTTTAATAATATGGGATAGGAGTTGAAATTAACTCGTTCTATCACATCTTCGGTTAATAAATCAGCCTAGATAGCGTTTCGAAAACCATACCCATAAATTTTGTTTGATCGAAGATGTCTGCCGTTAGCTTTAGACCTAATGTGACAGCGAAGTCAATTTTAGAATAATGACTTGGGCTTTAAGAAAGACAATTACACAAATATAATATATTCATAAAATCAACGAATGTAGAATGAGATAAGTAGGTTAGGTATAGAATGTAAGATATTTTAACATATGATTTACAGTAAAAAGATGCGAAGAGAATTGAAGTATGTGAAATTAATATGGTGGAATAATATGGTGAATAATATAGTATATAATATAGAGTAAATAATATGGAGTATCTTTGATGTAGAGTATCTTTGATGTATCTATGTAGTAATTTAGTGTATCTATAATGGACTGAATTGGGGCTGCAATGAGAAGTAAATATAATTAGGACTTACTCTCGTATGGTCGTTTGCAAAGAATGTGAGAGTGAAATTAACTCAGTATAATTAGTTTGGAGGTAAATGAATAATTGTAGAAGGAATGGTTACCGACCTTTATACGGAGAAAGCAGCGAGTCGAGTGGGAAGAATAGCGTGCTCTTTTGATCGAGCTGGGAACGTGTGTTTGTTTGTTTGTGTGCGAAATTTAAGAGATGTTGTTTGGAACAGTATGTTAATTGAATTGTCAAGAAAATAAATGAATTAATTAATTATGAAGTTTAACATAAAATTATTTAATTTACAAAAGTTAAGGTAAATTAATTGAAATATTAAATTGACAAGATTAGAGTAAAATAAATGAATGATTAAATTAACAAAGTTAAAGGATTGCATGAATTATCTAAATGACAAAAGAATTGAATCGTATACATAATAAATGATGATATATATATATATATATATATATATATATATATATATATATATATATATATATATATATATATATATATATATATATATATATATATATATATGTTTCCAGGAGGTTTTTATTATAGGAATGCCCAGAGGCATTGCTATAACACTCCCTCCCCTCCCCCCTTTTACTATTTTGAGATTATAAGTCCGAGTACCGACGAGGGCTCCTTACGACGCAACCGGAGCGTGTGATAGTGCCATTGGTTTGGCTGCGGGTACGAGGGCACAGATTTGATGTGGTAGTGACATTAGCGTTGAACGAGGCACTGGCACGAGAGAAAGTCGATGGAGCGAAGGTGATCTGCTTGCTGGTTCCTTGCGAGATGGCGTCAAGCGGGATTAGGGAGTCTTGAGTCCTGTTGTCCGCTGACGGAGTGACCAGTGGGGGAGAGATTTTCTCCTGACTAACCAGTTCTATCGACGAGGGTTCCTGTAACAAAGGAGGAGGAGGCAGCAAAACGGAAGGTGGAGTTGGAGAGGCAGTAGTTAAAAAGAAGGGGCTTAGGTTGTTTGGGGGGATTAGTGTACCATAAAGTGGTATAGTAGGAGGAGAATGAGGTGATTGGGGTTCTAGACGAACATTTTTGGTATAATCTGGTTTTAGGCGGTCAATAAAGACAGTATCTTGCCTGGTGCTAAGCTTTAGGACGAAGAATTTCGGCTTCCTGGAGATAACGAGAAAGGGTCCGTCATATACTGGTTGTAACGCAGTGCGAGCTGAATCGCGACGGACGAAAATATGGGAGCATATTGTCATCTCCTTCGGCACGGTTTTATAATTAGCAGGCACTCTAGGGGCAGTTGGCTTAATTGCAGCCATCACCCGTACAAGGTTATGTACGTATGAAGAAGGATCTAGGTGAGAAGGTAGAGGTCGGTCAGAGGAAGAAAAGAATTGACCGGGTAGAGTAAGTTGAGTACCATAAACTAATTCCGCTGCAGAGCAAGCCAAATCCTCTTTGAAGGAGGAGCGAATGCCAAGGAGAATCGAAGGTAGCTTGTCCCCCAAGTTATTTTTGGATCGGAGGAGCGTAAGCTTGCTTTGATGGTCCGATGCAGACGTTCTACCTTAGAGTTACTCTGGGGGCGATAGCTTGTAGTACGAAGGCGAAAGGAGCCAAGGACAGACGTGAGTGCATCCCATTGGTGGGATTCAAACTGGCGGGTACGATCAGTTATGATCGTTAAGGGAACACCAAAACGAACAACCCATGCTGAGACGAAAACTCGAGTGACAGTGGAAGCTCTGATGTCCAAGATAGGAACCACCTCTGGCCAGCGAGTAAAACGATCGATCATGGTGAGAAGATAATTGCAACCACGGGAGTAAGAAAGAGGACCTACTAGATCGATGTGAACGGCGTCAAAACGTGACGAAGGAAGAGGAAAAGGGACCAGAGGAGCCTTAAGTGTGGCGGTGGACTTTAGCACGCTGGCATGGCAGGCATGAGCGAGTCCATTTGGCCACGTCGACATTCATACCTGGCCAAACGAAGTGTTTTGCAACGAGGTTGCGAGTGGCATTGACGCCAGGATGAGAGAGGAAATGAATTTGGTCGAAGATGTGCCGACGGTAAGCGAGAGGAATGACAGGGAGGATGACATTCAGGAATTGAATAGTCAACCAGGATGCGCCTGGAAGGACTGTCAGGCAAGTGAATCTCGCGAACGACGAGTTGATAAGAGTGACGCAGTGTTTGCGTGTCTTCATCTTGTTCCTGGGCAAGCGCAAATGTTGCATGATCGATGGGCGCAGTGTAGAAGAGTTGCGTGCCTGAAATCGATGAAATGCGAGAGAGCACGTCCGGTACGACGTTTGAAGAACCAAGAACGTAGCGAATATCGTTCGTCATCTGAAGGAAGAAGTCAAGATGACGAGAGTCAACTGCAGTATGTACTGACGAATACTACGAGACGAACATGCACCGACCAAGAGCTTATGGTCGGTAAAAATGGTAAATTCGCGCCCTTCCAAATAATAGCGGAAGTGGCGGACAGCGAGATATATACCGAGGAGTTCTCGAGAAAACATTGAATATCTGTTTTGAGAGTTTGTAAGAGGGCGAGAGAAGAAAGCAAGAGGTTGCCATTGGTCATCAACTTTCTGCTGCAAGGTTGCACCTACGAGATTGGGTCAATAAGTTTTGCGAATCGGTAGAGCAAAACAGAGGAAGGGGGATGGCTGTTTGTGGGGGTGTTACGAAAAGTTATGACAAGTCAGGACCTGCTTCCGCACGCTCCTGCCTCGTCTATTTAAGAAGCAGTAGCTGATCGCAGATCGTCAGTCACAAATTTTTCAACAATGGAGAAGGTTGAGCACCGCGCAGTGATCAAATTTTTGACCAAGGAAGGCAAGAATTCAAAGAAGATCCATGAACGCATGGTTGCAGTGTACACCGACACCGCCCCTTCCTAAGCAACCATTGCTCGCTGGAATAGGGAGTTGCACCATGGTCGTGAGTCCCTTGAAGATGACCCCCGTCCAGGACGCCCATCAGACGTGACTAACGAGGACAATGTGGCCCGTGTGGAGAGGATGATCCTCGAAAATCGACGGGTGAAGGATGAAGAAATCGAGCGACAACTTGGAATATCACATGGAAGTGTTATCAAGATCATCGACGACAATTTGGCCATGACCAAGGTCTTTGCCCGTTGGGTCCCTAGAAACCTGACGCCCCATGATCGACTTCAACGTCGTCAAAGTTCGGAGGAGCTGCTGCTCCTGTACAACCAAGACCCGGCGTGTTTCGAGTTACGCATAGTGGAAGGTTATGAAACGTAGGTCCATCACTGGGATCCCATAGCGACTACTTTTTATTCCGCCAGCTCTAGGATGCACTGCGTGGACGCCGGTTCGGGAACGATGAAGATGTCCAGCTCGCCGTCCAGGAGTGGATTGAACAGCAGTGGGGAGATTTCTGGTTGTCGGAAATTCGAAGACTCAGGGACAAGTGGCGCAAGTGCATTGAAGTCGAGGGTAGTTATATTGAAAAATACTAAAACACTTTTACTCATATCTCGTTTCCTTATATCCGAATTGCAAAACTTATTCACCCACCCTCGTACTTGAGTTGAGGATGCATCTGAGGCGACGCTGATGGGGGCTCCTGGAGAAGGATGAGCCAATTCTACAGCGCGGTCAATAGCCTCTTTGGTGCGACAGAATGAATCGCACGCCTCAGCGGACGATTCAAGAGGAGAGTTCTTTTTGGTCTTGGTGAGCATAGAGTTAAGTGGTTGCATGACCTGGGCACATTTAAGGATGAATCTGTAGTAAAAATTGACCATGCCACAGAAACTCCTGAGTTGTTTGCGTGATGTAGGATGAGAAAAGTTTCGCATCGCGCTAACTTTATCTTCGAGTGAGTTTATGCCCGCACTCGAAAGATGGTGCCCCAAGAATGAGAGTTGTGGGACACTAAAGAGGCACTTGGAGGTTTTTAGTACGATACCGTACTCCGAAAGACGAAAAAAACTTGGCGAAGGCTAGAAAGGTGTTCCTCTAGCGAGGAAGATGATATTAGGAGGTCATCGATGTATAAAAATACAAACGGAAGACCTCTAGGGACTTGATCCATAAAGCACTGGCAAGTTTGCCCAGAGTTACACAATCCATATGGCATCTTAAACATTTCAAAAGCACCAAATGGAGTGTTGATGTTAGTCTTTGCGACATCATCTGGGTGAATAGGGATCTGGTTGAAAGCGCGAACCAGATCCAAGCGAGAAAAAATCGTACAGCCATGGAGAGAAGAGGTAAAATCGGCTACGTACAGCAAGGAATAAAGATCAGGAATTGTTACAGCGTTAAGAGCTCTGTAATCCCCAACTGCTCTGAATTCCCCCGGCGTGGATTTGGGCACAATGTGAAGTGGAGAGGCCCACGGAGAAGAGAAAGGCCTACAAATACCTGAATCAATCATGAATTGGAATTCATCACGCATAGCAGAGGGTTTATCAGGTGCTAAAAGGCGTAGGCCGTGAGAATACAGGACCTTCTGTTGTCTCGATCCGATGCACCACACTATGTTTAATAGGCCTGTCCTTCGAAGGTGGAAGTGTGAGTTCAGGAAACTCCTGAAGAAGGCCCTGAAACGGTGGCTCGGTGGACGGGAGACGAATAGATAGGAGGGAACTCTGAGAAGGTGATTACGGTTCTGAAACAGTGAAGAGAGTTTTGCCGTCGACAAGCTTGCGTTGTCGAGAATCGACCAAGAGGTCGTGAGCCGAAAGAAAGTCGAGGCCCAATATTGGACACTCTACTTCGGCCATGATGAAAGTCCATCGAAAAACCCGATGGAGACCGAGTGAGACTTGAAGGTTACGCCTTCCATAGGTCCTAATATTGATCGAATTGGCTACCTTCAGACCTAAATCTGAAGGGGCAGAATCTTTGTCGGCCTTAGAAATTGGTGTGACACTGCATCCAGTACCAGCTTCCACCAGGAATGAAAATTCAGAAAGTGGGTCAAAAATACGAAATTGACGAGCTACTTGAGGAAATGAGGTGTAGGCAGGGGATGTAGACCCTTTTGTCCCATGCCTTTCTAGTTTAAAGTTTGTGATTGAGAGACTGGAGTTAGAGGAATTCAAGAATTTTAAGGTTGATGATTTGAAGAAAGTGGTTGAGTTGGGTGAAGTGAGAAAACTGGAGGGTTGAGATTTGAAGATATTGGGCCTAAATATGTGCAAGGTTGCAAGCCTTTTAGAGCTTGTGCACCATATTTGTTTTGGTACCAGCACCACTGAGTTGGATGAGAGGAAAGGGAAAAGTTATGCTTCGGGAGGAGACTACTTGGCGCAGTATGTAAAGAAGCATAACTGTGGCTACAAGGCTGTATACAGTGTACAGCGTTGTGCCCGCACCTTTGATGATACCAGCATAGGCCCTGATGGTGAGAAAAGTTGGAAGAATAAGGGTAAAAATTTTGCTGTCTCCCACCTCTTCCATCGGGATGTCCTCGTTGGTTTCTCTTTCGTGAACCAGAGCGGGACCTGCGCCTTCGATCGCCAAACCCGTGTCCGTGCTCGCTTTGTGGTTCACGTTGCAGCTTTAACCGCTGGATGTCAGCTTCCAGCCTCCGTATTGAAGTCTCAAGGTCTCTCGATAGGGAAGATGGAACCCTTGAATGCTCGGCCCGTTCGTCAGAGGAGGTCAACGTGCCTCGAACCTGCGAAATTAAAGCATTGTTAAATTGGCCGTGAGTTTGGCCGTTGCCCCAATTCAAATAAGAACTTTTATACAATTTTTCTGCAGCTGCAGCAACCTTATCAATGCTCGTGGGGTTCGAGCTTAGGATTAATGGCCTAATACCCTCGGGGACTCCTCTCATGAAAATTTCGGTGAGGAGAGGGTTAAAAAAAAACGATGTGAGCACCTGTAACCCTGATAAGGTCTTTCAAATGAGGCAAAAAAGAAGTATGACTCTTATCTCCCATTTCCTGAGTATTCAGGAGCTCTCTCAGGTCATCAATTTGGGACCTACCATATGTATTGAGAAAAGCCTCATTCAGGCGGTCTAAAACATCAGCTTGTTCCCCGTTAATTAACACTTCTCTGAACTGAATAAAGGTACTTAAGGGTAACCGCTGGATGATTGCTGATACTTTCTCCTCCTCAGGGATGTTTTGTGGTTTAAGGAGAAGAGATGAAACTTCTAACCATGCAATTGGATTTGCAGGATCATACACGGGAAGAGAGAGGTACGCATGTGGTTGTCTATGCGCAGACGGTTGGTCATGATGAGGGTGGGCGCTAACTGATGCCCTTATTTGATGTGTCCGGTCCATTATAGACACTGTTTAATGTATATTTGTGCTAGTTGAATGAAGGTGTTTACGTGAGAAGTAGCTGTGGCTGTGTGCACGTGTGTTTGTGTGTGTGTGCGTAAATTGGTCACGAGCATAGAAATATGAAGGAATTAAAATTAATTGAGAAATAAAGGAAATTGTCCACTCGTTGAATAAAGGGGATAATATTGAATTAAAATTGAGATGAATTATGATAATTGGAAGGATGATGTCAAAGATTACATGCGATATAAATAAAATAAACACGTGAATCAAAAATTGCTCAAGCGAGGCTTTGGAACTAAATTAACGCGTGGAGTCAGAATTATTTTAACGTTTAAACTTATTTATTGATTGTCGCGAGATTACTAAACTTTGGGCACCAATTTTATAGTGTATGGTTATCAATGTGATTTATCTTCGGTTAATAAATCAGCCTAGATAATGTTTCGAAAAACATACCCATAAATTTTGTTTGATCGAAGATGTCTGCCGTTAGCTTTAGGCCTAATGCAACAGCAAAGTAAATTTTGGAATAATGACTTGGGCTTTAAGAAAGACAATTACACAAATATAAATATATTCATAAAATCAACGACAGGAAGCCGTCGCAGCATTGGAGAATAGGTCCATGGGAACAGTCGCGTCGCAATGGCACGCAACTTTAAGTTCCCTTCGACCGTCTCCCATCTTCTTTGCCAAGCAGTCGGAAGAGCTGCCCGTATTCCTGCCATGTAGTCAGTGTGAGGAAGAGCGAAGGGCTTGTCCGGTTGCAGAGTCCTCGCGGACTCTTTGGCGCGCTAATTAACCCGCAATTCCTACATGTCCAGGAACTCAGCAGAAGATAATCTCGACATTCGCCCGGCTCGCCAAAACTGTGGCGTCACGGATATCGCGAACCAGGGGATGCGGAGATTCCAATGCCCCGAGAGCACTCAGGGTGCTTTGAGATTCGCTATAGATCACCAACTGGTCTCCGAGCCGGGCACGTCGCGTGATCTGCAGTACCCAGTGGTGTATTTCCACCAGTTCGGCCGTGAAGACAGACGCAGCGCCTGGTAGAGCCCCGCTGACTTCAAACAGAGGGGATACGGCGTGGAAGCCGACTTCCTCTTGAAACTTGGAGCCATCCGTATACACTGGCACGGTTCCAGTGACACGATGTGTGCTCAACAAAGGTCGAACGCAATACTCCCGGCGCTGTACAAGCATTTAGAGCGGAGGCGTGGCGACAAATAGCCAAATGTGGTACAATCCAGGGTGGCGTCCTAAGCAGAACCAGAGGTGCCACCGGCCCGAGAGCTATACCTAGGCCTCGAAGGAGTTTCCTGGCCTTATACCTAAAGGGCTTAGGGTATGACAGGCGTCTCTCGGCGACATAGGCACCGTCAAGATCAGCTGCGGATGCAGTGATAACTGTTGGTGACTGAGGGAGGCGCCGGGCTCGCGCGTACAGGCGATTGGCATCTCCCCAGAATCGACCAAAAGGCTCTCAATGGAGGAAGTGCGGAATGCGCCGGTCGCGAGGCGAAGGCCGGTGTGGTGGATCGAATCCACCTTCCGCAATAAACGCTGGGCTGTGGATGCATAAAACTCGCATACGTATTCGAGCTTCGAACGAACAAAGGATGAATAAAAAAGTAAGGCAGTAGCCATATCAGCGCCCCAAACGCTGGAAATATGAGCCTCCGAGATGAGGTGTCGGTCGAATACAAGACCAAGGAAACGGTGCGATTCAACCATATCCAGGCGCACCCCATTAAAAAATAAATCTGAGTAGGGGTGGAGCCGTAAATGGCGGCAGAAGTGCACCTCCTTAGTCTTCGCCAGTGAAAACCGAAACCTGTGCGCTTTGGCATAGCGAGAGACGCGGTTCAATGTCCGTTGGAGTCGACGCTCCAGAGTTGGCATCTGAGCCGCGCCAAAAGAGATAGAAAGGTCGTCCACGTAGAGCGTAGCGAGAACATCTTCCGGCAGCACCGAGGTGATGCCGTTGACGCTCCTTTGGGCCGGAGAGGGCTCCTCCCACCAGTACGCGGAATCGACGATCTCGCAAAAATTCAGATATAAACATTGGGAGGATTCCCCTCGCCCCCATCGTGTGGAGTCTCCATGATACCGCATCGCCATGCGGTATCATAGGCCTTCTCTAGATCGAAAAACACCGTGGCGTAGTGCTGCCTACGAAGGAAAGCCTCGCAGACGGCATTTTCCAGTCGGAGCAGAGCATCCGACGTGGAGTGTAACCTGCGGAAGCCGCACTGTGCACAAGACAGATGGCCTCCGCTGTCCAGGAGAAGGCTAGTCTAACATTTACCAATTTCTCCATCAATTTGCACACGCAAGAGGATAGAGAGATTGGGCGGAAACCGGCCGGAGTAGAATGATCTCTCCCCGGTTTGCGAAAGGCGAGCACAGTAGCGATTCGCCAGGAATTTTGGAGGAGACTCTCCAGATCATTTTGAACAAATCTAACAGAAAGGCCATGCCTCACTCACTTAGATGTTGAAGCATGAGTACGGGACATCGTCCGGATCATAGGCGGTGCCCGCGCACGAAACAATGCGGAGCGCAACTCACTCACAGTAAACCTGTCGTTGAAGGGTTCTCCGCCTCTGGAGGTAAAGTCAAGCCGGCGGCCTTCCTCGACATCACGACGTGCATTGAATGTTGGCGGAGCAGCATCCTAGCTACAGAATGCGGGGAAAGCGGTCGCGAAGGATTCCGCCACTGACGCGGGGTCTGAGATTGAGGTCCCATTCTCCTGGAGAATGGGAGGGAAGGTCCTGCGAGAACCTCCCTGAATCTTTTTGACTCGCTTCCACACCTCTGCTAGGGTCTTCACGTTAAGTGAAGATACGTATGCCCGCCAAGAAGAGCGGCGGGCCTGCTTCGAAGTATACCGGAACCTAGCCCGACGAAATTCAGAGACAGTGAAATCGTTCGGGTGGCGCTTATAGCGCATGTAGGCATAACGCTTCTGTTTCAGGGCCGTCTTACACTCGGCCGACCACCATAGGAGTGGTCGGCGTCCAAAACGGCCAGACGTTCTGGGAATAGTAGTCAGGCCCACGGCGATGAGGTTGCCGGAGAACTCAACGGCCTCATCTACCGACCGAAACTCCTCGACTGAGATAGAGAATTCAGTCATTTCCTGAAATGCAGGCCACCGCGCCCGCGCCAAGCACCACCGAGGTGGTCTCTCAGACGGCAGTTGCCCTGAAAATGATATTTGAATGGGAAAGTGATCACACCATGGAGGTCATCAACCACCCCC
This sequence comes from Ceratothoa steindachneri, assembly GCA_963969495.1. Classification (NCBI taxonomy): domain Eukaryota; kingdom Metazoa; phylum Arthropoda; class Malacostraca; order Isopoda; family Cymothoidae; genus Ceratothoa; species Ceratothoa steindachneri. Next base: position 110,568,712 of record OZ018317.1, on the reverse strand, counting down.
AATCAAAATCAGGCTGTGCATCCGAAGAGCACAAAGATAGGTCAAGGCAAGAAAATAAAGCGGTTCTCGGACAGTGATGCGTAAACTCATCCACGTTTAGGACACCCATCTCAAGCTCTTCGATCAGATAGGCAAGGACTTGTCCCCTGAGATTTATTGAGTAATTTTCCCAGAGAGGATTGCTGCCTTTCAGATCTCCAAGCAAGAGAAAGGGCCTCAGCCAACGTGCTATGACACGGCGGAAGTTCCCCGCGTTGAAGCCAGCTGACGGTGATATGTACCCAGAAATGACAGTATACCTCCTATCCAGGTGAAGCTGCACAGCCACTGCCTGAAAGGAGGTATCTAAAGAGAAAGGAAGAAGGGAGACGACATGCTGGGTGGAAAATCGCGCATGCCCCACCTCGGCCATCCAGCGGTGGTGGGGTCGCAAGACCCTTATACCCCGGGAGAGTGGGCAGGAGGCACGCGCCTAGCATGGTCTGCAGAAAAATAGCTAACGGGGAACGGGACGAGCCTTCGCAGCTCCTCCCAGTTGGACCCGAGTCCACGGCAATTCCATTGAAGGAATATGCCCTCCAGGTCTAGCCCGGAGGAGATGAGGGTGCCCTTTTCGAACAGAAGACCCTCACGGGAATGGCCGTACGCTTCCCGGAGGCAGAACCCCGGGCGCTGTCGCCTTCGAGGCCTTATTGAGTGAGGTTGGGCTCGCCATGCGAGTCTTTTCCTCCCTCCGCCTCGAAACCTTAGGCGGGTGTTGCGGCTTCGGAGGCGGGGGGCCCTCTTTTAGTGCAACCACCGTCTCCGAGCCACGCAGCCCACCACTAGGCGTGGGCGAAGGAGCCGTAGCTCCTTTCGGGGTACAGCTTTAGGAACGCCGGAAGATGGCCTGGCGACCAACTTCAGGGGTGTTGCCTCCTGTGAGTCTAACGAATCGGTGGAGGCGCGTAGCCGTTTCGCCTAACGGGAAACGGTCACGATGGGATAAGAGGGGGGAGCCAGAAGGCTCCCGTCCGAGGAAACGGGTCACCTTCGGCTCTCTACCAATTACACTAGGTAATGCTCTATGATGAATCATGTTGCCCTTGGCCATCATGCTGTCATCAGTGGAGCGAATAACGAGGAAGCGTTTGAAGCCTAGCGGGCTCGAAAACACCAGGTAACCTCTGAATGAGGGGTCCGATGTTATCGAGGCTCCACTCTGTGCACCTTTGGTCTTAATCATAGTCAGTGGCTCCGCACACGCGGATTTGCCGATCTTGGCTTGGTTGCTTGCCAAAGTGGCAGCAGACCCATCCGTCCCCGCGGATGGAGAGGAGCCCCGAGTCTTTTTCTTTTTAGGAGAGGAGGGCTGGTAATGAATCCGCTTCTCCCCTCCGCCGGCAGGAGCCCCCAGGCCAGATAGACCGGCCTCATCCAGGTCCTTCTCCGAAATGAAGAAGGTCCTGGTGGTTGCAGGAGATCCCTCCCCTCCTTGTACTGCCTGGAAGAGCCCGGATTCCCACCCATGGAAGGCCCTACCGTCTAAGGCTGGGTTGCCTCAAGGAGAGGTTGTTTGAAAAGCGACGAAGTAGGGGCTGAAATACAGACTGTCTGAAAGGAGAAGAGGCTAAGCTGAGGTTGGACGGGGTGCTGAATCCCGTCAGCACGGCGGCCAGGATGGCAAATCACCGCGGCCCTTACGGGGTCTCAACCAAGAAATCTATAAATATAAGAACTTGGCTGTTACCAAGATTGAAGATGATTCTGTTCAATGGTGGAAAGAAAAAAAGAACCATTCCGTTTTCCTAACATCTGCTGTAAGGAAATATTTGTCAGCCCATGATATGTCGAGAGCGAACGAATAACGGCGATGCAAAGTGAAACAGGGAAAATTCTGATGTTCCTGCACTATAATCTAAGAATATTGGGTTTGAAGTAAGACTAATATTCAAGTTAACACCTATATTGTCTGTCGTTTCTATTTGGTTGCTAAAGTAATTAGTATAGTTAGATGCCTAAGTATTCTATTTTGAAGAATTAAACAAAGCCCCATTGTTCAGTAGTATTATTCTTCAAACAAATGAATAGAAACCTATATAAGTATTTACTAATACACAAACACGTACGTATATATATATTATATATATATATATATATATATATATATATATATATATATATATAAGTACTCGGTACTCATATCGGAATCGGGAGTATACAATGGTATGGTACTCGTTATCGGTACTCGCTTGAAAATCTGGTATCGTCCCATCAATAGTTAACTCAAAGACTAGCCTTTCTAATCAGCAGCCGGTCAAAATGAGAAGAGCTTGGTATGGTAAAGTGGAGGGGGTATAGGAGTAAGGCCCAAGTACTCCAAAATTTTAACTACCTGTGACGCGGTCCAGGGTTCGTGCCAACACACCAGAGTTCTGTTGTAACAGTGGTATTTCCTATGTTACAACATTCACTCGTTTGTATAAATATAAGTTAGAAGAGGGTGGTAAAGAGAGAGGGCTAAAATGAAAATATCCAGATGAACCAATGCATAGATTCTCCAAACTTTGTTCGGGACCATAGCCACACACGAGAGAATAAAAGCACTCAAAAACATTGCAAACAAGTTACTCCCACAACGAGATACCCATGTGGAACCATGGTACAATTACCACCCTACACTGCCTGGCATCCCATCACTCTTCTGTACAATCTACCAAGAAAAAAAAAGTGTGTTTCATCACCAGATCATATCACATTCCCGCTACATTCAACAACCATTCTTCTCAGACCCGAGACAAATAATCTGCGATGGCCTAAACTAAGCACAAACACACAGAGCACTCCTGGTAAGACTTGACATCGGCAAAGCTTTTATGTCATTCCACACCTCAACCGGCAAAATATATACACCAACATACTCCTAACACAAGAATACGGCTTGCCAACTATTTGGCGGGTAGATAAGCCTGAGTGTAATTTGCTGGCGAGACATCAAAAACTTCCAAAACTATCTCCCACACACTAACATCTACATGAATGACATACCCACAGCTAACTCACCACGAATTTCCTACATGCATCTGAATGTTTCAATGATCATGAAGCCTGGACCAAGACATGGAATCATCCCATTATCTAGAGGGGTCAGGAAATGGCCCCATTCTCCCTTAGGCGATACTTTGCTTTCAAATATGCCTTTTCTCAAGCACTATTTTCGCAGGCCACCTAAACCTTCTAGCAACACTAGGAAAGAAGGAAGCCTACGGGTTTCTGAAGGAGTCTGAAATATGAGCTAATCTTGATTTGAATGCTTCCTATTCAAATATCAGACAATTCTTTAAAAGATCCTTCACCAGCGATAGTAAATGCATAAGGAAAATAAAAATCTAGAAAGAAAAATGAACAAGATTTCTTTAAATAAAATCAGAAACCAAGGTTTCATGCTATAAAAATAAAGTTATTCAATAAAAATTATTTATTTAAACCTCACAATCGAATTTACACTAAAGTTTGCATTATCCACCACAGTTGTTTTGAAGAGCTCGATGGGAAGAATGGAAACAACTTATTCAATTCAAAAGTATAATGTTAAAAACGCAAAACTCTTCAATGGACGAAAGTCACAGACTGGTCGAAGTAGGCGTATGAGTAATGGCTCCATGGGAGGGAATAAGAGGGCGTTCTTCCAACTTGTCATACTCGAGGTGAAATTCTTTAGGTACTTTTCGCCAGTTCTGAAAAACAGAATCTTTACTTTTCATCCAATCAAGGTTTCACTTAAAATCAATGGTTTTCTTGTTTGTTTGTTTTTTTCGTCAGATACAAATCTTTTGTAACCCCAAATTTCCTTATTTAAAATAATGGAGCAAAAAGGGCAGTGAAGCATAAAAGAAAGACGCACCCTGTCAAAGGAATCTGCAGCTATTACTCGCCCAAATTAATAATAATTTTTAAAAATTCCCATGGATGTGAGCCCTAAAAAGCGAGGGGGTTTGGTTTAGACCACTTTTAATTTCTCTGGAAGGAATTCAGAAATCGCAACACACTAGGTCACGGACTTAACGCCCTTTGTTTAGATAGTGGACTCATCTGAGAAATAAGCAGGTGTTGGGGTTTGAACCTGATCTCTATATAATAATTAATCCCATGGATCTGTTAAGTGACCAGGATTAGCACCTTGCCTAGAACCTTTTTGAGTGGGATTAAAACAGTTCAAAATCTCCAAACTTAGTTTTGATTTTGGCAACTTTCTTTTTTATCCAAACCATCCCTCAACCTAATAAAAACAATTCAAGGAAATGAAGTGGAACCCTGATTAGATTATTAATCCAGCAAATGCGTATGGCCTTAGAGAAAGCCATGATTTGGTAATCTCATATAGTTTACCTTGTAAATTAAATTAGCCTCATTTGAAGAAAAAATTTAAAATGCAATAAAATAATGTAAAATAGCAGAAATCAAAGTTACATGGAAATTAAAAATGGTTCATTTACAAAAAAAAACCCTGATCCCATTGTCTTCTTAAAGGGTTAAAGGAAAATGCCACTGTCATTATTAAGAGAGAAAGAGGGAGCTGTTAACATTCGATGCAATGTCTTCAGGGAAAGATAACCCCATCTACTGACATGTGAACCCCAAGCAGATATCATTTCTTGGAAAGAGACGGTTACCACTGAGCACCTTTCAAAGCTTTGAAACAAATAAGTGAAGGCAGCACCTCGTTTCCATACCCTTCACCAAATGAGGTACAAATTAAATTAGTGTATGGGAAAGACTATGGTATGGAAGGAAAGATTTCAAATGATATCAGATGTTTATGGTGAGAAGTGAGTGAACGAGATTTGATACTGTTCTGAGACTATATGGTCAAGTAAGAAGAATGGATGGAGATAAGACATGTGGGGAGAATATATGTCGTCTCAAGATGTAGGAAGATGCTATAGCATATATCACCCCAATCGTCATGAAGGATGATTCGACGTGGACAGAATGGGTGGTTTGTGCTTACGCGTCATAAAAGGGGTGGGAGAGGACGGGAAGTTTTGGTAGCGTTGAATAACTCAAACCCCACTTCGTTGTATATAATTGTTCCCTTCACTTGCTTTAATTTCATAAAATCATTCTGCGATACACTACTTATACCTCCCACCAATCCCTGTCTTATTTTTTTTGTCGCGTTTATAAGTTACTATGTCGGTCCGTAGGTGTGCCGGTCGGATGGTAACCATTTTACTTTTCAATGAGTTTTTTGGCAATAACATCCTAACTATCCGGCCGATTCTAAATAAATTTGAAACCCTTATGTTGCCAAGGTTAGTCTCGGAATTATTAAAAGAAAACTATGGGTCGGATTGCCCCACTTGTTGAAAGTTTTGAAGGTCATAAGTCATAATAATTGAGAGCACGCGACTTAGGTCAGTTGACCTTGTTTTCTTTTTGTGCCTCCTTCCTCTGGAAAACAAAGGCATAGAGGAACAACTTCGAGCGAGTGGTTGCGATTTCGATCGATCTTAGCATCATTCCATTATTTATTTCCGGGGCTCCATCGTATAATAAACCTCACACGCATAACTATATTACCATTTCCGTGGCCAACAATGAGAGAATAGAGAAGCTCGATAATCCACCATAAATTTGGAAGCGAAGATCTACAATAAGCACGAAGCGCTAAGTCAAGTCTAAATAAAAGCTTGCACAAAAGGAGGAAGAAAAAAAGTGTTAGTTGCAGCAAACTTGCGATTTCAGAGCAGAAAACTGAAAAAAAAAAATTAATAGCGCATTAAACAAAGAAAATGACCGCATATTAAATCATTCACTCTCATCAAAATAAGAAGCAATCCAATCCAGCAAAAAGGGTAAATTTACACAGGTACAATCAAAGAATTGGCAAAGTAAATCTATCCAAACCAACCCCAATACATAGATCCTTGCGGATTACCATACTCTCTCCCTTGTCTCGAAGGCGGGCAGAATAAGAAAACCCCCAAATTATGGCAATGCAATGGAAACGGACAGACCTGAGCGTCGAAATAGAAGTAGGTTCCTCGCTCATAATTAGCAGCCTTTTCCACAGGCGCCATCCCGGGCGCCCTCGTTATCCACACTCGCTCTTCTTTATGGTACCTCCAGTCCCTGTTATATCTTGCGATAGAAAATATATTAATGGAATTCCAGCCCAGAAAACAAAACCAAACATTAAAATAATGGAGATTAGGGGGAAATCCATTGGAACATGGGGACAGGAAATGAAAAGTACGACACTTAAATGGGAAAGTTTTGACAAAAAACAAAACAATGGAAGAGATTAAAATTAAAATTTCCTAAAGGAAAAAGAAATGCCTACGTTTGACTTTTCTGTACAGCGAAGGGGCATAGGGGTAAGAATGGGAACACGTATTTGAAGAGCAAAGGCGTTACTCAGGAAAAGGGGCAGCAGGAACAAGCGTGAGCGGAGTTAATTCAGACCTCCGGTGGAGGGAACCCTAGCCTCAGGGAATTTAAGTAAAACTTGTTATTTCATTAGTAAATAAGAATGACTATGGTAATCCAAAGAGGGAAAAAATTCACTCAATAGAGCATAAGGAAAAGAAGAAAATTACTAAAACGGATTAACGACTACACTAAAACCTGGATGGGGAAAGGAGGGGACAATGGGGCATTCCAATGCGACTAAGTGCAAGCGTACCCTGGGGTGAAATGAGCGGAAGCGCTCAGTTGGGAGCGTTTCGTGTATAATAATTCCATGAATACATTAAATCACCACACAGAATATGAAGTCGGCGCGGTTCAACGCCGCTAAAACCACCCGCTCCTTCCACTCCCTTCATGCACAAGGGCACCCATCATTTTGCCTTCCCCTTCAAGGGTAAGGGGTACTATATGCTCCAGCATCAGGTCATTTACACAATGCATCCAACATACTTAAGGTTTAAGGTAAGTTACCAGTGGGTTGCTGCCCACTCCAAGTGGATTCTATATGGCAGCTAGGATAAAACTAGGCGAATTATCTATAAAAGGTGGAGGAGACCAATTTGTGATAAAAATTTAAAAACGACGGGTTAAAAGATTCCTCCGCCAATATGAATCGAAGACGGGTGTGTTGAGGAATAGTTAAAAGGGTCGGGAAACAGGACAACCGGAGAATGGCAAAATGGCTACAATCCAATAAAAGGTGGGCAACCGATTGGTCCCCACCGCAAAAACGACAGCAAGGGCTGATATGAGCATCACCCGAAACAAGATGGCCGTGAGTAAGTCTCGTGTGGCCAATGCGAACTCGGCAAAGGGCCACCTCCAACGACCGCACTCTATGACGACTCGAGGGCCAAGAGCAAATAGAATTTTTTATTTTGTATAGTTTGGATGATGAACAGTCATCCCATTCATTCTGCCACAGTTGAAAAATATACTCTCTTATTGAAGGAAAGTAGTCCCTAAAAGGCAGAGCCGAGTTCTCAGGGGACACAGAATGTGCTAGGCGGGCCAGCCGATCAGCCTTCTCGTTGCCCAGGACCTCCACATGCCCAGGGACCCAGCAAAAAATAATTCTATATCGGGATGCATTTTGGATCAGCCAGTTGCAAATTTCTGTGACTAGGGGATGGGACGCATTAAAAGATCAAATTGACTGCAAGACACTCCTTAAGTCGAAAAAAATGACAAAATCACTAAAAGGTAAAATTTGGATGAGTCGAAAGGCTAAAAGGATTGCTGAAAGTTCAGCGGTAAAAATGGATGCTGCTAGAGGCAAAGATGAGTTAGGAATCCTCCTCCTGGGTAGATGGCTGCGGCACCCACGCCACCATCCGACTTAGAGCCATCCGTGTATAGTGGGCAGCATTGTTTGTGTTAGGTTGAATGCTCTAAGAACAGGCTCTTATGATGCGAGGGTCCATGGAGGACTTCTCCAGGCTCCACATGTTGGTACATACTGTGGGGAGAGGAGCACGCCAACTAGGGGTCAGTAAGGATAGGAGGGTAAGGACCCTTGGAGCACCCAGGTTAGAGAGATGATCTCCTATGCGAAGGTTCAAAGGGCGGGGTAAAGATGGCAACTTATCATATGCCGCCGTTGATTCGGCAGCATAAAGGCATCTGTAGACCTCTGACTACAGGGGCTTGCTGTACTCGGCAGAGGTATCGCATGCAGATTTGAAGTCTATAGTAGGGCAAAGGAAGTACCCCACTCTCGCAGTAAAGGATGTTGACAGGAGAAGTACGGAAGGCTCCACTAGAAAGGCGAACTCCAAGGTTTCGAATGGGGTTCAGCATTTCAAGGGCTGAAGGGGAAGCCGATGAGTAAATTTGACAGCCATAATCCAATTTGGATTGGACAAGGGCTGTGTATAATGTCCACAATGTTTGTCGGTCACTGCCCCACGAAGTGTGTGAGAGGACTTTCAAAATGTCTAGAGCCCGCAGACAGTCTGTTCGAAGTCGGCGTAGGTGTGGTAACCAGGATAACTTTCGATCGAGAGTTACGCCAAGGAATCGAAACTCGGAGACAAACTCTATATCTTCGCCTTGTAGGGAGATAGATGGCGGAACAAGAACCCCTCTGCTTCGGTGGAAATAAATTGCTTTGGTTTTGTTCGTGGAAAAGCAGAATCCCTTAAGTTGTGCTCTTTTGGATACAGCATCGACCGCCAGTTGTAGCCGACGCGCTGCTGATGGAAGGCGAGGTGAGGAACAGTATAGTGCTAAATCATCGACAGAGTTGCCGATACACCCTCTGGGAGAGACGAAATGCTATCATTGATGGCAATTATAAAACATAAGACACTTAAAACACTGCCCTGAGGAACTCCATCCTCTTGAGGGTGAAGGTCAGAGTATGCGTCTCCAACACGTACCTTGAAGGATCGAGATGCTAAAAAACTTTGAATAAGTGAAGGTAAAAAGCCTCTCATCCCCCAGACGTATAGCTGCTTCAAGATGCCGTATCTCCATGTTGTGTCGCAGGCTTTCTCAATATCAAAAAATATAGCCAGGACTCGGTGCTTTAATGAGAAAGCTATCCGAACCGATCCCTCGAAACGTACTAGTAGGTCAAGGGTACTATGACCTTTGCGGAAGCCACATTGAAATGGAGAGAGAGAAGGTGATTGGTTTCTATGAACCAGTTTAGGCGCTCCAATATCATTTTTTCCAGCAACTTACTCAAACAGCTGGTGAGAGCTATAGGGCGGTAGTGATCTGCATCCAACGCGTCCCTGCCCGGTTTGACAAAGGAAAGGATGATCCTAATGCGCCATGATGACGGGTAAAAACCCTCCACCCATATAAAGTTGTACAAATCAAGTAAGAAGAGAGTAGAATATGGAGGTAGATGCCGAATCATATCGAAATGGATCTCATCAAGGACAGGGGAAGTAGATCTGTAAAGGGACAAAGCGCTTTGTAGCTCATGGATGCTGAATAGAGCGTTATACGGAAGGTTAGATTTTGTTGTGAAGTTGAGAGAATGAGATTCTTCCTTTGATTTGTAGGATTGAAAAGCCTTATCGTAACGGCTGACACTGCTGACGGCGCGGAAATGGTCAGCAAAAGCATTGCTGACTGCCAAGCCGTCATTCTTCAAGGAACCGTCTAAGTTGAGTGTGGGGGTATGATGATTGGCATAACGGCCCCTGATCTTATTAATCATCTTCCAGATCTTAGCAGTAGGAGTCATAGAGGAAATTGATGAAACGTAACGGCGCCATGAATTTCGGCGAGCCTGATGAAGGGTTCTTTGGCGAAGTGCACGAGCTCGGTTTCGGTCGACCTTGTTGCGCAGTTGGGTTCTTTCGGAATCGGGCATGGGCTAACTTGTAATTTTTGATAGCTGTTGCACACGTTGAGGTCCACCAGGGCACGGTTGAGCGGCCCGTGGCAGGTCGCCTCCGTGGGATGGTCTGTGTTGCTGCATTGTAGATAGTCGATGTAAAGTATTCTACTGCCGCGTCCACTCCACTGAAGATCCCCAAAGATGCATTTGTGAAGGACGCCTCTTAGAAACCTTCCCAATCTGCATGACCTAAGTCTCACTTAAGGGGCATGGTTGTATGAGGGCTAACTTGAAGGGCCGACAAGACAATAGGGAAGTGGTCACTCCCATGGAGATCGTCAAGAATTGACCATCGAAATTCTGTCAAGCAATCAGGGAAACAAACAGACATTTCAACACAGCTAAAAGAAAAGGAGTCCGTCTGGACATAAGAGGTAAAATCGCCAGTATTTAAGACACAAAGAAAGTCAGATAATAAAAGAGACTAAAACACTGCCTTTGGCATTTCGAGTGATGTCACCCCAGTATGGGTGACGGGCGTTAAAATCTCCTAGTAATAAGAATGGGGAGGGCAACTTGTCTATAAGTTCTAAAAGGTCGGGTCTTGACAATGATAAACAAGGGGGTAGGTAAATAGAGCAAACGGTAAAAAGCTTGGTAAGAAAAACCCTCACGGCAACAGCTTGGAGGGTAGTATGTAGGGAGATGGGAGAAACATGGTAGGATGAAGATACCATGATTGACACCCCTCCATGAGAGGGGCTTCCAGCAGGAGCAATAGAGTTGAAAGTGAGAAAAGGGCCGTATACCCAGTTTATTCTCCTGGAGACAAATAGCAGCGGGGTGGATAGTCGTCAAAAGAATTTCGAGTTCTTCCCACTTTGGAAGAACTCCTTGACAATTCCATTGTAAAATGGAAGATATTATGTGTGACGATTAGATACCACTGTGGATATCTTTTTCTCTTTTGAGGCCGATATTGTATTTGAGGTTCGTCCCAAAGAGCTTGGGAGACGGAGAGCTGATTTTGAGGAGCCTGCATTTGCAGGGGGAGAGATCCTAGATGGAGCAGTAACTGGGTTTTTTTTCGTGGGTTTTGGAGAACCGACCGAGGCCCTTGATTGTAATTCGGGCTCGCAACCTGGCGGAAAAGGAAGATCAAGGGATTTTCGGCCGGTAGATCTCGATTCATGGGTCGAGGGTATTTTCGGTGTCTGAGGAGTTGGTCCAACCGCCGCAATTGGTGATGTTGGAGTATCAACTGCTTCCATCGGATCTTAGGTTGAAGGGTGAGCGGAACAAACAGGTGATCTGAGCGAGGTGTATGAAGCTGGGTGTATATCTGCCATCGTTTGGATCAGGATGGGGCCTAAGTCCTGTGAAGGGCGAGACGGGCTTAAGAGCATAGAATGTCAACCATAGGGGGAGTCCATTGAAGATTCTCGGGGTTCGGCCGAGTCAGCTCCAGAGGCTGCCCGTTTATTGGTGGTCGATGACCCAGGTGAGGAATCCTTTCTCTTACCACTGGGCTTTGGGTCTCGGGGCCGAGTGGATGAACCTTCACTGGTCGATGTTGAGGATTCTTTCAAATAGCGTCTGATGTCTTCAAGTGTCTCACCCTGAGCATCTCTCCCAGCTAGAGCTGCTGGAGAGAGAGGGGCTACATTGGTTATATCGGTGTGAGAGCGATGCTTCGACTGCATATTCTGAATGTTTTCGACGCTGCGAGTAGATCTAGGGTGAAGTGCTTCAGGCTGATCGGAACGCGCGCGTGATGGTCGGTTTCGTCCAGCGTCACGTAAAACGTCAGAGAAGAGCCGGCCGAGTGGCGAGGTTTGTGCTCGGGCACGCTGGCGGGTCTCTCTTATATCTAGACGTAGGTAGTCGCGCAAAGCGACAACTTCCTTTTCATATAAAAATATAGAGCAGAGTTTTGACGCAGAACTGTTGGTACCTCCACAGTTGGCACAGTGGGGTGTTTTGGTGCTTTCGGGGCCATGGTAGTCAGAGCTACAATTCACGCAGGAGCGAGGGTGCCGACAGGCACGGCCAACATGTCCAAATTGATTGCAATTGAAGCAGCGTCTAGGTAGTTCGATGTAGGGACTTACCGGGACACGAAGGTACCCAGCTTTAATATACTGCGGCACTTCTTGTCGTTCAAATGTTAAAATCAGTGTGGCGGTTGGGACTTTAGTGGAGCCTAATGTTTTAGTTACCCTGTGTACCTGTGTGACATGTTGGGTACTGAGCTTACTCTGAAGGCGGGTGGGGTCGTAGTCCTTTAGTTAGTTTGAACGGACGACACCTTTGACAAAATTCAGACGCGGATGGGGCGAGACAGTTATTAGAATTTCAGCTATCGAAGATAGATTTCGCACAAGGTTGTGTTGAGAGTGGGATGACACCTCGACTACGACATCACCACTTCCTCTTGACCACATCCGGCGGGGTTCACCACAGCGGGACTCAAAAGATTCATTAAGGTCAAACACATCGACTTTTGCAAGTGGGATGTCGGATGATGAATTCATGACAAGAAAGCGAGGATAATCAAGATCTGGGTCTACTTCGTTGGAATAGGGGGGTCCGACGAGCGAGGGAAGGCTAAAAGGGGAGCTAAGGAACGTTTGGCACGAGAACCCTTACGAGAAGGAAAGGTTTTTGGTTTATGGGTAGCCATTGCAAAAAGAAAAAAACTTGGCATTCTCTCTCGGGGCTCCCCACCATGGAGGCCTACAAGGGCCGGCACTACTGCAACTATACAAGGGGCATGTTAAAAGTCTTGTTGGCAGCACCATGGGTCCCCTAAGGGGCCCAGGGCTGACCCCCTTCACCACAAGAAGGCCAGAGCCTCTCTGGGAACAACCCCTGAAGAAAAGATCCCAGAGAGGGAGGAGGAAGATACTTAAAAGTTCGCACAATGCACACCTGCGGGCACGGGGAGGGGGGGGGGGGAGAAAATGCGCCGTTGCTCCAGGAAGGTAGCTTAAAGAGGAAAGTATTTGGGACCCTCGGGACAAAGAGGTCACACATCTCTCCTCAACTAGCCTACCTCCGTATTAAAACCAGATTACACCGGGTTTTTTTGAATGCATCTGTCTCAACTGGCTGGGGCCGAAGAGGACATCGAAAGCACAAATATAAGCTATCTTCAACTAATTTAAAATAAAAAGGAAACAACAAAGAACATGAGCAATAAAAACAGGAACAATAACACTGGTCAACAAAGACAAAAAGGTTTTTCTGGCAGGGAAAGTTAGAGCTGTTATAGACTAATTTTGGGGCACTGAATTCAAATCTGATCTCAGATTTGCTCAATGAAATCACATTTTTGCGCTATCGGTATACCCCGTTTTCATGGATTTTAGGTACCACTAATATTAACTTTTCGTTGCTCATAATTTCATGTTGTTACTATATTGCTGATTTTTTATGGAGTTTTATATTACTATTTATATATATTAAGTACAGGGTTGTCCCTAAAGTCTCTTTACAATATAAAAAAATTATTACAAAGACAATTGATAAGATATCTTAATCAGACTTGTTCTATTGTACTCGGTGGTTTTCAAAGTGTATTCAATGAAGTAAAAAAAAAATTGATATCCACTGAGTACAATAGAACACGTCTGATTAAGATACCTTATCAATTGTCTTTGTAAAAAAAAAAAAAATTGTAGAGAGAATTTATGGACACCCTGTATTGTATATTACTATTTTTGAGATATGCTGCTATATTTTTCTGGTGACGTCTGGCATCTCCGTCGTTTATTTATAGCATGCAAATACAATTTCAGGTAGTTAAAGATTGGCGTGTATTGTGGGAGGGTAGTGAGTGATTTTTTGCGGATAGGCATTTATTGCAATTGCTTTATTGTTAGAGTGACGGCACCCATGGCTACATCATCCCAAAGAAGGACATGCTGTAATTAAGCAAACATATTTTGCTACATATGTGGCTACTTAACTTTGGCAGGAAAGCATATCTTGCCTAATTCAAAGTACCATTTGGAGATCATGACAAAAGTTGGGCTCCTCACAAAGTATGCAAAACCTGCTTTGAAACCTTGCGATCATGGTCTCAAGGAAAGAATGCCAAGCTCAAGTTTGGTGTGGCAATAGTTTGGAGAGAACCAATGAACCATTTTGATAACTGCTACTTCTGACTTGTTAATGTAAAAGGTTTCAATACAAAAACAAACATCACTTGGAATACCCAAATATCACTTCTGCCATTTGACTAGTTTGCGCACTGTGATGAAATACTTGTACCAGTATTTACTGAACTACCAGGCTGGTACTACAGATAATAAAGATAACCAGATTGATAATTTTGAGGCAACTGATACAGATTGTGATAAACCTTCTCTGTTTAGTCAGCACTATTTACATAGTCACTTAGGCGAAGTTCCAAAGAACCTGGGTGATGTTAGTGACGAGCAAGGTGAACGCTTTCATCAAGATATTTAAGTAATGGAAGAACGCTATCAAGGCCCATGGGACTCCAATATTATGGCAGATTACTGCTGGAGCTTGATGAGAAATGTTCCAAATGCTGTGCATCACAGCATGGGAAAGAAGAGGAGGTTTGTGCAGCAGTAGCTCGACGACAGGTAATAAACTTTTTGTAACTCTCTATGTTTATGTCTATTTCTGATATTGTTGTATCTCGAAAACCTGATGTGATAGACAAAATATGATGGTATATTTGGAATCAGAACCCCAAATTACCAATAAATCCACTGGAAAACCTTATGCCAGAAAAATTGTGTTGACCAGTGTAATAGAAACAAAGAGAATACAGAGATGCCCGCCTCACACCACATTCTCGTTTGCAGGAACCTGAACCCAGCACGAAGGACAAGAGTTAGCGCCCCCACTCGTCAGTGTTGGGACAAGTAGTGGGCACGAAGCCGTCCCCCCCACAGATTAGGACATTCAAATATAAAGGGGGCGTAGAGTCAGGAGGACCAAGCAGTCCTCAGAACTAGAAAGGTTCTGAGGAGCGCTCCATCAAATGGCGGTGGGTGGCGCGTGCGTCCGATTCGGAGGCGAGAGAAAATGACAAGATACGGTCGAGGCATTTGAGGATTTTTTTTTTTTTTTTTCATCATCATCTGGCGACTGCCTACTTGGGCATTAGTCGCCGTATTAAAACTGGCCTAGTTCTAGGCTACTTTAAAATATAATTAAAGAGAAAAAAAAAACACCCCAAAAGGGGGAAAGGAAGCAAGCTGGTGCGTCGGGAAGAGGTCCCCCCAGCGCAGGAGCGCGCAACTAAAGGAAAAAACAAACAAAAAAAAAACAAATGCAAAAAAACAAAACAAAACAAAAAAAAACAAACCTTGCTTAAATAATAGGGAGAAGGCCGGCCTCCCCCAAGAAGTCAACAAGTCCACAAGTCAATGTGCACGAATCTGAACCGAGCACAAGGGACAGGCGGTAGCGACCCCGCCCATCCCGGTACTGGGACAGGTATCGTGCACGAAGATCACCCAGACTGGGACATTCGACAAGAATGTGCCGAACAGTCTGGGGGACGACGCAGTCGTCAAAATAGGGCCTAGGCGAGCGCTCCATCAAATAGCGATGCGTCACACGAGTGTGTCCGATTCGGAGACGACAGAAAGCAACCTGAAGCCGCCGCGGCATTGGGGGATAGGTCCATGGAAACAGTCACAGCGCAATGGCACGCAACTTTAAGTTCCCTTCGACCGTCTCCCATCTTCTTTGCCAAGCAGTCCGAAGAGCTGCCCGTATTCCTGCCATGTAGTCGGTGTGAGGAAGAGCAAAACGCTGGTCCGGTCGCAGAGTCCTCGCGGACTCTTTGGCGCCCTCATCGGCGCGCTCATTCCCCGCAATTCCTACATGTCCAGGAACCCAGCAGAAGATAATCTCGACATCTGCCCGGCTCGCCAAAACCGTGGCGTCACGGATTTCGCGAACCAGGGGATGCGGAGATTCCAATGCCCCGAGAGCACTCAGGGCGCTTTGTGAGTCGCTATAGATTACAATCCGGTCTCCGAACCGGGCACGTCGCGTAATTTCCCGTACCGAGTGGTGTATTGCAACCAGCTCGGCCGTGAAGACAGACGCAGCGCCTGGTAGAGCCCCGCTGACTTCAAACAGAGGGGATACGGCGTGGAAGCAGACCCCCTCTTGGGACTTGGAGCCATCCGTATACACTGGCACGGTTCCAGCGTGACACGATGTGTGCTCCAAAAAAGGTCGAACGCAATACTCCCGGCGCAGTACAAGCTTTGGGAGCAGAGGCGAGGCGACAAATAGCCAAATGTGGTACCCTCCAGGGTGGCGTCCTGGGCAGAACCAGGGGCGCCACCGGCCCGAGAGCTATATCTAGCTCTCGAAGGAGTTTCCTGGCCCTAAACCCAAAGGGCTTAGGGTATGACTGGCGTCTCTAGGCGGCATAGGCACCATCGAGATCAGCTGCGGATGCAGTGAGAGCTGTTGGCGACTGAGGGAGGCGCCGGGCTGGCGCGTACATGCGAGTGATGCACTGCACGCGGCGCAGAGCGAGTGGCATCTCCTCAGCATCGACCAACAGGCTCTCAATGGGGGAAGTGCGGAAGGCACCGGTCGCAAGGCGAAGGCCGGTGTGGTGGATCGAATCCACCTTCCGCAATAAACGCTCGGCTGCGGATGCATAAAACTCGCATTCGTAGTCGAGCTTCGAACGAACAAAGGATGGATAAAAAAGTAGGGCAGTAGCCCTAATCAGCGCCCCAAGCACTGAACGTCACGGAACGGAGAATGTCCATGGCGCGGGTACAAGAGACCCTAAGGCTGCGAATATGAGCCTCCCAGGTGAGGCGTCGGTCGAATACAAGACCAAGGAAACGGTGCGACTCAACCACATCCAGGCGCACCCCATTAAGAAACAAATCTGGGTCGGGGTGAAGCCGTGGATGGCGGCAGAAGTGCACCACCATAGTCTTGGCCAAAGAAAACCAAAACCTGTGCGCTTCGGCATAGCGAGAGACGCTCCAGAGTTGGCATCTGGGCCGCGACAAAAGAGATTGAAAGGTCGTCCACGTAGAGCGTAGCGAGAACATCTTCCGGCAGCACCGAGGTGACGCCGTTGATGCTCAGGGAGAAGAGTGTGACACTGAGGACACTTCCCTGCGGGACACCCTCTTCCTGCTCCTTTGGGCCGGAGAGAGCTCCCCCCACCCGTACGCGGAATCGACGATCTCGCAAAAATTCAGATATAAACATTGGGAGGCGTCCCCTCGCCCCTATCGTGTGGAGAGTCTCCATGATACCGTATCGCCATGCGGTATCATAGGCCTTCTCCAGATCGAAAAAGACCGTGGCGTAGTGCTGTCTACGAAGGAAAGCCTCGCAGACGGCATTTTCCAGTCGGAGCAGAGCATCCGACGTGGAGTGGAACTTGCGGAAGCCGCACTGTGCGGAAGACTGATGGCCTCCGCTGTCCAGGAAAAAGGCTAGTCTAACATTTACCAATTTCTCCATCAACTTGCACACGCAAGAGGTTAAAGAGATTGGGCGGAAACCGGTCGGAGTAGAGTGATCTCTCCCCGGTTTGCGAAAGGCGAGCACAGTAGCGATTCGCCAGGAGTCTGGGAGAAGACCTTCCACCCAGATCCTGTTGAACAAATTTAACAGAAAGGACATGCCTCGCTCACCCAGGTGTCGAAGCATGGCGTACGGGACATCGTCCGGACCATGGGCGGTGTCCGCGCACGAAGCGAGGGCGGAGCGCAACTCACTCACAGTAAACTTGTCGTTGAAGGGTTCTCCGCCTCTCGAGGTAAAGTCCAGCCGGCGGCCTTCCGCGACATCACGACGTGCATTGAATGCTGGCGGAGCAGCATCACGGCTAGAGAATGCGGAAAAAGCGGTCGCTAAGGATTCCGCCACGGACACGGGATCCGAGATTGCGGTCCCATTCTCCTGGAGAACGGGAGGGAGGTCCTGCGAGAACTTGCCCCGAATCCTTTTGACTCGCTTCCACACCTCAGCTAAAGGGGTATTCCCGTTAAGTGAAGACACGTATGCCCGCCAAGAAGAGCGGCGGGCGTGCTTCGAAATATAGCGGAACCTAGCCCTAGCCCGACGAAATTCAACGACAGTGAAATCGTTCGGGCGGCGCTTATAGCGCATGTAGGCATAAAGCTTCTGTTTGAGGGCCGTCTCACACTCGGCCCACCACCATGGCAGTGGTCGGCGTGCAAAACGGCCAGACGTCCTAGGAATAGTAGTCAGGCCCACGGCGATGAGGTTGCCGGAGAAGAACTCAACGGCCTCATCTACCGACCTAAACTCCTCGACTGAGATAGAGAATTCAGTCATTTCCTGAAATGCAGGCCACCGCGCCCGCGCCAAGCACCACCGAGGTGGTCTCTCAGGCGGCAGTTGCCCTGAAAATGATATTTGAATGGGAAAGTGATCACTACCATGGAGGTCATCGACCACCCCCCAATCAAAATCAGGCTGTTCATCCGAAGAGCACAAAGATAGGTCAAGGCAAGAAAATGAAGCGGTTCTCGGACAGTGATGCGTAAACTCATCCACGTTTAGGACACCCATCTCAAGCTCTTCGATCAGATCGGCAAGGACTTGTCCCCTGGGATTTATGGAGCAATCTCCCCAGAGAGGATGCCTGCCGTTCAGATCTCCAAGCAAGAGATAGGGCCTCGGCAACCGTGCCACGACGCGGCGGAAGTCCCCCGCGTCGACGTCAGCTGACGGTGGAATGTACGCAGAAATGATAGTATACCTCCTATCCAGGTGCAGCTGCACAGCCACTGCCTGAAAGGAGGTATCTAAGGAGAAAGGAAGAACGGAGACATCATGCCGGGTGTAAACCGCGCATCCCCCAGCCCGGCTATCCCGCGGTGGTGGGGTCGCAAGACCCTTATACCCCGGGAGGGCAGGCAGGGGGCACGCGCCTAGCATGGTCTCCTGCAAAAAAATAGCTAACGGGGAACGGGACGAGACGAGCCTCCGCAGCTCCTCCCAGTTGGCCCGGAGTCCACGGCAATTCCATTGAAGGAATATGCCCTCCAGGCCTAGCTCGGAGGAGACGCGGGGGCCCTCCTCGAACTGAAGACCCTCACGGGAATGGCCGTACGCTTCCCGGGGGCAGAACCCCGGGCGCTGTTGGCCGGACAAAGCGCTGAAGGCGCTGTCGCCTTCGAGGACTTATTGGGGGAGGTTGGGCTCGCCATGCGAGTCTTTTCTTCCCTCCGCCTCGAAACCTTAGGCGGGCGTTGCGGCTTCGGAGGCGGGGTGGCCCTCTTTTCGAGGAACCACCGTCTCCGAGCCACTCGCTCCACCTCGGGGCGTGGGCGAAGGAGCCGAAGCTCCTTTGTTGCTGTCCTCCTTTCGGGGGACAGCGTTAGGAACCCTGGAAGATGGCCTAGCGACCATCTTCAAGGGTGTTGCCTCCTGTGAGTCTAACGACTCTGTGGAGGCGCGTGGCCGTTTCGCCTTACGGAAACGGTCACGTTGGGAAAAGATGGGGGAGCCCTGGTTTTAGCCGGGGCTGGGTGTGAACCCTTTTTGCCGCCAGCTTTACCAGGGGAGCGCCCGGGTGTAGTAGAGCCCGCAGAAGGGCTCCGAATGGGCGCGGAAACAACCGTGCTCGTTGGCCTGGATGTGCCAGGAGCAGAGGGTGCTTTTCTAACTATTGAGGCATATGACGTCCCAGGCAGAGCCGGGCGCGCCAGGACCAAGTCCTTAGCCTCGCGGAATGAGAGTCGATCCTGGGCCTGAACGGCCAGGATTTCTTTCTCAAGGAGATATGCACCACATTGCTTCGAAGAAGCAGGGTGCGGCTCTCCGCAATTGACACACTTGGCCACACACGATTTGGACTTATCGTGTGCGACCTTGGAGCAATTTACACAGACTTCGGGTGACCCCGATTTTGCACGTCTACATGATCGATTCGTATGGCCGAAGCGGTGACAGTAATGGCACCACCGCGGCAGTGGCACGAATGCCTTCACGCGGTAGCGGTACCAACCGGCACGCACCGACTCAGGGAGCTTGTCACAGTCGAACGTGACGAAGAGTGTAGGGGTGGGTCTCGAGGCCCCTCCCTGTTTTCTCATCACACGTTCGACCTTGACCGCCCCATGGTCGGCCAGCTCTAGGGTGATGTCCTCAATGGAGTAGTCAACGAGTTCCCTCGCATAAACTATTCCTTTCACAAAGTTCATGGTAGAGTGCGGCGTCACACTCACCGGGGTGCCATGAAGTGTCCGAAGAGGACTTATCTTGGCCGCCTCGGCGGGATTCGCCGCATTCGCCAGAAGGCTCCCGTCCGAGAAACGGGTTACCTTCGGCTCTCTACCAATTGCACTAGCTAATCCTCTCCTCTGATGGATCATGTTGCCCTTGGACAACATGGTGCCATCAGTGGAGCGAATAACGAGGAAGCGTTTGAAGCCAGCGGGCTCGAAAACGCCAGGTAACCTCTGAATCAAGGGCCCCGATGCCATCGAGGCTTCGCCCTGTGCATTCTTGGTGTTAGTCTTAGTCAGGGGCTCCGCACACAAAGGGGTAGAGGGGCCAGATGTGCCGATCTTGGCTTGGTCACCTACCAAAGTGGTAGCAGACCAATCCGTCCCCACAGCCCCCGCGGATGGAGAGGAGCCCCGAGTCTTCTTCGTCTTTTTAGTCTTTTTCTTTTTAGGAGAGGAGGGCGAGGAATGAACCCGCTTCTCACCTCCGCCGGTAGAAGCCCCCATGCCAGATGGGCCGGCCTCAGCCAGGTCCCTCTCCGAAATGGAAAAGGTCCTGGTAGTCGTAGGGGCACCTGTCGGAGGAGATCCCTCCCCTCCTTTTACTGCCTCGGAGCCCTCGGCCGTTTGAGGGGGACCTTGCATAGGGGCGGATTCGGGTTCGGTGCTTGGCGCCAAGCCCGGATTCCCCCCCCATGGAAGGCCCTACCGTCTGAGGCTGGGTCTCTTCAAGGACCATGTCTATCACAGGAGGGGCCTCCAGTTGGCCATCCCCTCCCAGGACATCGCAGGTCCCCTTGGCAGTGTCGCCAGTCTTGTGTGGGGAGGCACAGGCCTGGACCCCAGCAAGGTTTAAAATTCTTGCCAGCAGGTCTTTTGAGGGAAGCGACCGAAGGGGCCTGGCTTCCCTCTCCCCCCTAAGGGGGTTTGCCCTACCGAGCCGCTTGCACGAGGGGCGGTCGGCAATGGGCTGCCTGCTGGCTTTCTTGGCAGTCTCCTTAGAAAGCAAAGGAGGGACTGCCGCTGGAGATAGGGAGGTGCCCGAAAGCACCTCCAGAGAAGGGGGTGAGGGGGAGTCCCCTACACCCGTAGGCGTAGGAGAGGAGTAAGCCTCCTCTCCGGTTAAAGAATTATGGAGGGTCCCCTGCGCAAGCACAAGGGGGAGGACCTCCATTTTCTCGGTGGAGCTGCCCGAGGGCGGCTCTGTTGATTTTCTTGGGGAAGTTAGGGGTTGGGTTTTTTGGGGGTTTTTTGTCATACATGGGCATGGTGACCCTCTTTTTAATACGGGACGCAATAGCTCATCACCTCTCGCAGTTGCCCGCACTGCGAGAGGTGCTTACAAGCCCGGCAGAGCCAGGCGCCGCCATTCGGGACCACCCCTCCCGCCTGGTGGCCTGGCAGTCCTTCGGCATGGCGGCTCCACCTTGGACACGGCGTAAAATTGATAGAATGTGAAGAGGAGAGGAAAGGGGATGTGAGGAAGGTATGGGTGGGGATGAAGCAGGTTGTTAAAACACATCCCGAACCGGAGCTCAGGGGTTAGGGAACAATGTCCCCTCTCCCCCCAGCCCCGATCCGGGGTGGTTGCCTTGAGAAGAAGGTCAGCATCTACCCTGTGAAATTAGAGGCTGACCAGAGAAAGTTGTGGGAGAGGTTGTATGAAAAGCGACGGGGTAGGGCAGAAATCGGGCTATCTGAAGGAAGGAAGAGAGGCTAAGCTGGGGCCGGACGGAGCGCTGGATCCCGTCAGCACGGCGGCCAGGATGGCAAATCGCCGCGCCCCTTACGGGGAGGCATTTGAGGAGAGGCCTACGAGAAGAGACGGGGCGAAATGGCACACAGCTTTAAATTCCCCCGTGCAGTCTCGCAATCAGCGCAAAAGGCCGATCTGATGATCCATGCCATATACATATGTAGTCTATGAAGGGAAGAGCGAAACGCCGGTCTGGTTGCTTTTGTTTTTCCCTTTACCAGCGAGCCCGTATCCAACAAGCCCTACATGTCCAAGAATCCAACAGAGCAAGATCTCAATGTGCTTCTGAGTAGCAGCAGCCATGGCATCACGGATATTGCGAACCAGAGAATGTGGAGAAGGCTTCGAGGGCACAAAGCGCGCTCTGTGAATGGCTATAGATTACAAAACGGTCTTCAAATAAGGCGGGGCGCGTAATCTCCCGTACAGAGTGGTATATTGCAAACAGCAAGCCCTTAAAGAGAGAAGGAACAACCAGGCCGGCTTCAAACAAGGAGATAGTATGGAAGCCAACCCACCCTTCCTTCAGACTTGGAGCCATCTATCAGTGTTCACCGGCACGGCTCCGGTGTGACAAGATGCAAGTTCCAAGATATACGAACACAATACTCCCGGTGCTGCGGAAGCTTTGGGAGCAGATGCGTGGTAACCTCTGCAGTGACGTCGGGTAGAACCATTGGTCCCAACCGTCCGATAGCTACATCGAACTCTCGGAGTTTCCTTGCCATGAGCCCGCCGGGTTTAGTTTGAGTGGTGCCTCTCGTCAGCATAGTCACCATCGAAATCTGCGCTGGCGAAATTAGAGCCGTTGCTGACAAGGGAAGATGGCTGAACCCGCGAGTACAAGCCTGTATGATACGTGCGGACGGGGTCAGTTGTCAAACGGAGATCGAATCCACATTCCAAAATATACTTTCGGATGTAGAGAAATAAAGCCGATTCATTGTCAAGCTTTAAGCGAGCAAAGGAGCATTGCAACAAAAGTAGGGTAGAGGTATCATCAATCCACGTGCTGAACGCTAAAGAGAGTATAATGTCTATGGAGCAGGCATATGAGAGCCTAAGACAGTGAATGTGTGTATGCGATGTGAATGAAGGAACTAGGTTTCGTTTAGGTGAGGATATGAGCGGAGCACGGTTAACAGCGGGCCCTTACCATGAATAACAGCCAGAGATGAGAAGTCTCATATTGAGGCAGGCAGAACGCCTAGTCTTCTTGGTGTGGCCAGGAGCTTGGATAAACTCTGATTTGACTTGTCTGAATTGATCTGAACTGCTTCTCGACAAGCCAGTTTTATTCGTCCCAAAATTAGGGCGAGTTTGGCTTGTCCCCAGCTTGGAAAATAATTACATTCACAGGCAATTTACTTCAGGCAGAAATAAAGTAAGATAGCAAGAATCTTCTGCAGAGTGTGGTTGCTTCTTTTTCTCTTGCTCCCCTGAAACAGGTGGAAGCTCGGTCGGAGGTTTCCTTAGTCGCCGGGGAAGGCCTGCTGCGTCTGCAAGTTGTGTGGGGAGAGAAGGGTGCCGGTACCCCCCACACTTATTTAGTAATATCCTTTTTCCGGGGGATAAATAGGCTTAGAAAATGCGAAAGGAGTGGTTTACCCCGACCTTTCTAGGATTTATCTCCTCCAAGTCAGGCAACTCGGTGTAGGTGCGTGGTGGCTTCCTATTCTTTGAAGTGGTCTGCGGAGGGGCCCCGGTCGGTAGTGGCCAGAGAGAGCTCGCGCCCTTCTTGCTGCCAGCCTGACCGGGTGGGACCCGATGGTCGCGGGAGGTACCACATATGACATGGAATCCAACTTACAGAAGCCACCCTATTCATTTTACCCCGAATTTAAAGCATAATAGCAAGTTTTCAAGGAGGAATCTGTAAAGAAAGTGGTGAAGATGAAGGAAGAGAAGATGTGTGGAAAATATATAGCCGCAGGTTCTTCTGGAGGTTTGGGGGCGAGGAGGGCAAATTGCGGCTGTTTGGACCAGGTGTTGGAGCTGGGAAGGGACACAAACTTCCAGTTGTCACCTGACATTATTTTACGAGTGCGTAAAAGGATGGATAAGGAAAAGAAAGTGGAGCAGGATGAGAAGAATGCAGAAATGTCAAAACCAGAGCCAAGAATTTTTTTTTTTAACAGCCATCTGGAGACTGCCTACAAGGGCATAGGTCTCTCTAATTAATTAATTAATTACAAGCCTAATACTAGGACACATTAAAATATAAAATAAGTCAAACACTAAACTAAAAACCCAAACTTAAAACAAACACCAAAAACAAGGGAGCCATCTCCAGCTTCGGTGCAAGGCGAGCCAAGATGGAGGGGGCCCCGACCATGGATAGATGGATCAGAGCTGACAGGAGTCTAGCCTGCGATAATATGACCAGGCAAGTAAATAGGTGTACCGCTCCTCCAGGTGTAAGTACAACGTCCCCACGCCCTTGTGGGAGCCAGGCCGTATCAGGAAAGACTCCCCATTACTTAGGCTTACTCTCCCTCAAAAGGACGGCCATGATCTGAGGATCTGTCAAGTGATAGACCCAGAGACGGAACTTTTAGTTGGCCTGTCACTCAACGAGGCAGTAAAGCCGGTCCTCATAAGCAGTACACAACCTTATGCACCCAAGAACGGTCACACGGGGTGGGCCTCAGCCCATTATATGGAGGGATAGGGCTATTGGGGCGTAAACAGTTCATGTCCCCTCAAACCCAGTACGTTGCAACACGCTAGCATTAAAGGGCGTTCTTTAGAGAGGTTCCAAATCCCATGTTCTAACCCGGGATGAGGTAGCTACTTGGGTCCTTAACACTCCGTAAGGAAAGAATGAAAAGATGAGATTTTGAAGAGGCGCCGATGAGTGGTAGGGAACTCGTGTTGACACCATCACCGTCGAACCTTCCTTACCGGGAAAGGAGCCGAAAGGGCACAAGGTCCTCCAAATGTCAACTGTGCTATGATTACCCATGCCAGACCCGATACCTCCATAAGTCACAAGGGATGAAAAGAGAGTCGGAAATTCTAAAAGAGGAGCAGATGAGGAGCCGAGAGAGAGCGCACCAGTTTCTATAGGTAGGGGCTGTGGTGGTGGCAGTTACTACCACCATCTTATCCTCCATATGTCAGCTGTGCTATGTTGTTTGCACATTCATTCTACAACTGACATCGCCAGGGGGCACTGGGGCGAGCCGCTTTTTTAGGTGTCGGAAGTAAGGCAACCCAGGGAACACCCTTGCGGCCGTGTTTTAGGCGTCCAGGAACAAGCTCGTACAAAGGGTGCAATTATTTTTTTTTTAAATACAGCGAAAACCAACAAGGGCATCTCCCGAAGAAAGTTTGTTAAGAGAGCTGTATAGAAAGTGAAAAGGTGTGGACGACAGATGGCCGTAGTAGATCTTCCTGTATGTATTGGGGCCGGGATGCACGTACCCTTCCAGATGTCAGCTACCTCATGGGTGTCCTGCCATACCTGACACCCTCTTGGGGAAACAACGAGCACAGGGATTCGAACCGTGGAATCAGCTACAGAATTCGGGGCTAATTCGAATGAACATTTTGAATTCTATGTTCTTCTTCACGGCACCAACCAGCGAGGTCATTGCCCTCCCAAACGCACAAAGAATCAAACCATCATCACCTACCGCTTTGACACAAGGTGAGGGTAGCGCGCATCAATGCCACTACCGGCATGACTAGGTTGTTAGGTTTGCTATGGTTATGTTAAATTAGGTAAAAAAACAACAAAAAAAAAAACCAAAATACTTACAACTCAGACGCGGCCAAAATCTGGAGTCGATCTCCGGCATTGGAATAAAACATGTAAAAGAGAAGGTCTTCGCCATATCTCTCGAACTTGATTGGCGCCAATTTACCCCTGGAAGAGGATACACAGAACTTCAGAGGAGGAAAACACGACCACCTCTTACTCTAACCAAATAACAAGGGGGCTCGCTCCCCCCCACCCCCTCCCTGGCGGCTAATTAGCTAAAGGAAGGATACATCTGAAACCCTAACTTCACTACCTATTAACTAGGCGTGAAATGAATTGATGCAATCTAACAGGGTGAAGGGACAACAAAAAAACGAGAGTGCCAAAATGGATCTAGGAAGCCAAACGTGAAGAAAAAAACTCTCAAACTCTACAAACTGGAAGAAAAAACAGCCACTCAGTAATGAAGACACGAACTAATTGTAGGAAATACTCGATTGATTTTTGAGTGGCGAAAATAGTAGGTTATTGCCACTTGTAGGAAATGACAAAGTAAAAACAAAGAGAAAACGAATCTGGATGATAAATCTGGCTAACCTCGAGCAAATCCACACAAAACTGTCGCAATTTACGTAATAAAATGGTCATCCAGAAGATTTTTTAACTGCTTTATAGACGTGTTATTAACAACAATTATCATAGAAGGTGTAGCGGTGGTAAGAGAAAATTTACTACTGAAGATCATACTTTACCTGAGGTGGGATTTATGCACACTTATTCAACAAATGGATGAAGAGGCGAAGATGGGGGATGGTATAAGTAACTAAAGTTTATACAAGTTAATAAAACCGCTTAAGATAATGTGAAAATACAATTATAAGAGACTAGCCATTACAAAAGGTTTACAGCAAGCGACTGTAGAAGAAAAATGGCAGTGGCCGCGTAATAAGCTGTTTCGGTCTCTCGTTATTAGAATTCCTTAATGAGCAAGCGGCTGTGAGACACGAGTGGGCAGAGCGCTAATTCTGAACAAATGAAGAGATGCTTGCGAGGGGCGGATTCGGGTTCAGTGTTTGTCACCAAGCCAAGGTTCGCTCTCATGGAAGATCCTGACATCTTTGGCTGGGTCACTTCTGGGATCATGTCCAGCTGATTAGGGGTAACGGGGGAGGGGGGGTCCGTGTGTCATCTCTGGCCGGCAGCCGACCTCCATCAGGGAAGAAAGGGAGGGAGTATGCACATTGCACACTGGCCCCCTAAAAAGTGCATACGCGTGCTTGCAGGACTATAGGGGCATCGACCGACGTGTCCTGTTATCCCTTGCCCCCGTAAGGAGGTTGGCCATATCGAGCCGCTCCCACTGGGAAAAATTGATTTTGGGCCGCCTGCCTACTCTCTTGGCGGCCCTTGTGATAGGAAAGGGGTGACTGCCACTGGGGTGTGGGGCTGAGGGAAGAGAGGAGTAAACCTCCTCTCCAGTGCAAGAGGGTTGTAGGGCGTCCTGAGAAAGCACAAAGGGAGCCACTTCTTTCCAGAGGTGGAGCTGCCGAGGATGGCTCCAAAGATGGTAAACGAGAAGCTAATTTGCTGCATGCAAATGGGTGGACGGTAGTCCATCTACCAGTCGAAGGTGTCTAGTTTTACCTCGTTCTCCCTGAGACCCAAGGAGGATGAGGCCGCCTACTATTTCATCCATGTGGGGTGAAAATAACATTAAAAATGCAAAAAAAATGCATGGAAAGTAGATACTATGACCTCCCGATGCCTTTTGAGGTAGAGAAGTCTCCACAGAATCCTAAAATTCCAGAATGTGATCATTAACACACACTCAACCCACGGGTCCAGCTGAGATGGGCTTTGACAACCTGGCCCACCATTCAGGGGAGTTTTCTTTTTAATTTTGAGAGTCCATCTGGTGATTGCCTACTAGAGCAAAGGTCGCCGTACTCACATCACAGCCTACTACTCACCGAGGTGATGTCACCAAAACCAACCAACAAGTAAGTAAACATGTTAATAACAAAGGCTAAGCACAGGCTTAAAAAAAACAACATATAAAAAAAAGAAAAGAAAGCAAAAGGCAACAAGAAGGAAGCGGGCTCAGGTGTCGGGGTAGGCCCACCTCCCCCCGGGCGCAGGACCATACAAACTACAACAGTGAAATAAAGTGGAGGGCCGCAAGTATGTGTGCACAAATCAGTCCCGAGTACAAGGGATAAGCGGTAGCAACCCCAGGTAATGTGCGCGAAGATCACCCATAATGGGACATTCAACAAGAATGTGCCGAAGAGTCTGGGGGAACAACGCAGTCTTCACAATAGGGCGCAGACGAGCGTTCCATCAAATGGCGCTGCGTCCCGCGAGTGTGTCCAATTCGGAGACGACAGAAAGCAACCTGAAGCCGTCGCGGCATTGGGGGGTAGGTCCATGGGAACAGTCACGGCGCAATGGCACGCAACCTTAAGTTACCCTCGACCGTCTCCAATCTTCTTTGCCAAGCCACCCATATTCCTGCCATGTAGTCGGTGTAACGAAAAGCGAAACGCTGGCCCCGTCGCCCAAGCCTCGCGGACTCTTTGGTGCCCTCATTCCCTGCAATTCCTGCATCTCCAGGAGAAGATAATTTCGACATCCGCTCGGCTCGCCATAACCGTGGCGTCACGGATATCGCGAACCAGGGGATGCGGAGATTCCATTGCCCAAAGAGCACTCACGGCGCTTAGTGAGTTGCTATAAATCACAATCTAGTCTTCGAACCGGGCACCTCGCGTGATCTCCTGTACCGAGCGGTGTATGGCACGGTTCCAGCGTGACACGAAGTGTGCTCCAAAAAGGCCGAACGCAATACGCTCGGCGCTGTGGAAGCTTTGGGAGCAGAGAACGACGGAGATATCATGCCAGGTGTAAATGACACATCCTCCTGCCCGGCCCCTATCCCGTGGTGGTCGGGTCGTAAAGCCCTTATACCCAGGGAAGGTTGGCAGGGGGCACGCGCCCAACATGGTCTCCTACAAAAAGATAGCTAAGGAAAAACAGGAGACGAGCCACCGCAGTAGTAGCACCTCCGCGGCATTGGCACGAATGCCTTCACGCGGTAGGGATACCAACCGGTACACAGACTCAGAGAGCTTGTCACAGTCGAACGTGATGAAGAATGTAGGGGTGGGTCTCGAGTCCCCTTCCTGTTTTCTCATCATCGCACACACATTCGAACTTGACTGCTTCATGTTCGGCCAGCTCCAAGGTGATGTCATCTATAGAGTAGTCCACGAGTTCCCTCGCATAAACCATTCGTTTCAAGTTCAGGGTAGAGTGCGGCGGAACACTCACCGGCGTGCAATCACGTGTCCAAAGGGCACTAAATTATAACCGCCTTGGAAGGACTCTACGTATTCGCCAGAAGGCTCCCGTCCGAGAAACAGGTCACCTTCTGCTCTCTACCAATCACGCTACCTAATGCTCTCCTTTGTTGGATCATGTTACCCTTGGCGAATAAAGAGAAAGCGTTAGAAGCCAGCGTCCTGTAAAGTCAATACACGACTGCAGGACGTTAGGGGGCACGGACCAACGGACCCTGCCATCTCTTGCCCCCCTAAAGGGGTTGTCCCTATCGAGCCGCTCCCGGTCAATATTCGGCAGCCTGCCTGCTTTCTTGGCCGTTCCCTGATAAAGAAAAGAACGGACTGCCTCCTCTCTGATAAAAGAATTTCAAAGGGGCCTCTGAGAAAGCACAGGGGTGGACCTCCATTTTTTCCGTCGAACTGCCCGAAGGCGGCTCCAACGACGGTAAAGGGGAAGTTAATGGGGAGTTTAAATAGACTTCATCAGTGGGCATGGTTAGGTTAGGTTCAGGTGAGGATAGGGGTGAGGCAAGTTGTCAAAAATCCACCACCCCGAACCGAAGCTCAGTAATAACTGTAGGAGGATTACCAACTTGACCCCTCCCCCTTTTTCGAGAAGACCGCGTGGTCTCAAACAAAATCCTAAGGAAGGACAAAGACGAAGATTCTCACTTCGAAGCCGGTGAGACATCCTACCTGCGTTTGCCTTAAGCAGCCGATTCCCCCCCTCCCCCCACCTCATGACCCGCAGACAAATTAATCCCCGCCAGACAGGAGCTTCCAGTCAACCCGATGCCTCGAGGCCAGAATTGGCGCCAGATGAGCATCTTTTCAAACACTTATCTGAAATAGAGCTAATCCATTCAGCGCCAGGATTTCTCTTGAGACAACAGCCGTGCCCGGAGACCTTTTAGCGTTTTTTTTTTAATTATTTTAAGAGCTCATCTGGCGACCTCCTACTTGGGCATTAGTCGCCGTATTAAAAACTGCCTAGTACTAGGCTACTTTAAAATAAGATTAAAAAAAAAAACAAAGTAAAAAAAAAAGGAAAAGGCAACGAGCAGGAAGCAAGCTCCGGCATCGGAGGATGGGGGGAGGTCTGAAGGCCTTTTAGCGACTTAGCCGGCTGAGTATATATATTCAGGGTCCCCCATTACTCGAGAGTGTACAGCTCACGTCCCTCGAAGATACGTCCCCCTTTCGTCTCGAGTCGAGCCCCTGAAGTTTGAAGGTATCGTCGGCAAGATTACCACCGTGAACTTTTGACCATCCTCTATTGGCAAGTTCGTGCGACATACTCCTCTCATCCCGTTCACGAAAGTACGTCGCCCCGTCCGAGTGCACTCCACCAAGTTTAAGTGCATCTCGCTTCTCCGCCCACGAGTAATTCATCTTGCTCCAACCTCACCTCGCTCTTCCTTGAGTTAATCGACTCCCGTTGCAAGATCTCATCGCCGCGTTGCAAGATTTTCTCATCTCGTGCAATCCGAATCTTGGTTCCGTCACCACCTCCCCCTTCTCCGAGAAGCTAGTCCGCAAAGTAAAGGTCCTTCCGCCCATTTTTTAAATCCCTCCTGGAGGTTATTCCCCGCTGTCCATAATTTGTTAATTGTAGTCTCATTTTCATTTCCCTATTTGCATTAGTCCATGTCCGATCTGTTGATTGCAATTGCATAATACCTCAATCTTGACCTGTATATATATTTTTTGTGATTACCTTTTTTTCTGTTGTAATTAAATGATTTAATTTGAGGTAGTTAATGAAATAATTTATTTTGAGGTAGTCTCTTTAAAAAACCTTGAATGAATCCTGGCATTTTACGAGCCGTTTAAGGCCAACCTCACGCACTCGCTTACGCCCCCTTTTGTTTGAGTCTCCCATTGAACTGGAGCGAGGCCTACCTCCCACTCTGCATCCACGCGCGGTCTCTCAGCTTTCGACCGCCAATTTATGCGTGTACGGACCCACGGACTAGGTTGTACACCTATAATTCCTTGACAATAACTAATAAATAAAAAGGTAGCGCTGAGAGGGAGCGAGGGGGCAGCGCACCAATAATTTTTCCAGGCGCACCATCAGAGAGTTCACGTCAACCCAGTGAGGACTTCCCTAATTTGCACTCAGGTTGGAAGGATATGCATCTTCTCTGGGTACCAAGTGTAACAGGCTTTAAAGGTACCCCTTCAGGGTTGTCTGGACCAGTAGCTTTAGTATTTTTTAGCGATTTGATGGTTTGTGGAAGTTTTCTGTGGTAAAGGGGGTGGGTGGGTGCTTGATCTTTGGACGTGTATGCATGATTTTTTTTTGTGGATTTGTCTCTTGTCTGTGCGTTGGGAAGAAGCTAATGGTACTGTCAAGAAAGAATAAAGCCTATGTGTAGTCTCATTCTAATTTGAGACTACCATGGCCACTTAGGTAGGAAGGCATGCCAGTCGTCCTCTGGGTACAAGGTGTAATATAGTCTAGACAGGTGAGCCCCTTATGAGGATTGAATTATCCAAGCAAATCCATTCGGATGCATGCAAGATGGGTGGATGTTTAACCAGCTGTGATAGTGGTGGTGGCAGATCATGATAGAACTAATCAATAATAGTCAAAAAATTGACTCATCTAATGAACTGCAAAGGAATCGTCAGACTCTACTTCAACTAGTGATTTAAGAAGTATTCCTGTTAAACTCTTAATTCGTAGTAAGTACTTCGATGTAAACATACCGTATCTGTTGATTAGTCAGGTACTCCTGGGGAACATGGTAGTCAATATCTTGCGGCCGACATGGCGTCTCCGCCCAAGGACCACCGAAGTTTGGATAAAGGTTCTCAGGAGAGTTGAGGTTAAGGCCTAGGGTGGTCAGATCAGAGCCCTGCGCCAAGGACAACAAGTTGCTATCCGTCTCCGCTGCTCGGATAAACATCAGCAGCCCAACCATCCCGAACTGATCGATGACCATGTTAGGGGGAATATTTGTCACTTTTCCTGTGGAAAGATGAACACCTATGACATCTTTATATTAAACAATCAATCATTAAAAAAAAAAATGAAAAGGCGCATCTCTGCCAGAAAGCTGTTTTTAAAAAAAAGTTGTAGAAAAATTGGTAAAACTGGGGAAAGTGAAAATATGATAAGGAACAAGAAAGCATGCACATATCCTCAAATTGCACCAGTCTCGCAAAGGAGGCAAGTCCGTTTGTAGCAGGGGTAACTAAATCCACTTCTTCCATACTATATAATCTCACTACTATACACCAAGGTTGCGACCAGCTTATTCTAAACCAGCTCTCTGGCACATTACACACTCAGGACCATTTAACATTCACTAAAAAAAATCGACCACGACTTTCGTATGATTAAGAGCATTGCGGTCGTAATCTGCTTCATATTTAGCACTATCATTCCCAACACATTCCAGATACTTAGAACTTTATAGTTGCTCAAGGGAGTACCAGACTCTAATATCACACCTGACCCCATTCTCACACCCCTTTGAAATGGCTATTTCTATTCTCACTCTCACCATCGCAGTGTGATATGCAGTGGGGTGAATGGAGAATTCACCCCATCTTAGTATTTATTCAATTTTACAATATTCAAATTAAGTAAAACTAACTCAGCACATCTAAAAACTTTGGATGAAAAAAAAAACAAACCTATTTTCTACTCCCCAATCTTACGTAAAAACCTTCAACACAACTCGCTACACTAAGACAATGTACACTCAGAACACCGCAGCATACTCACCTTAATAGACAAAGATGTAACATTCTCCAACACCAATCACACTGAGAACACCGCAGCATACTCACGGATATCGCGAACCAGGGGATACGGAGATTGCAATGCCCCGAGAGCACTCAGGGCACTTTGTCAGTAGCTATAAATCACAAACCAGTTTCCGAACCGGGCACGTCACATAATCTCCCGTACCCAGTGGTGTATTGCCATCAGCTAAGCCGTGAAGACAGACCTCCGATGACTTCAAACAGAGGGGATACGGCGTGGAAGCCGACGTCCTCTTCGGACTTAGAGCCATCCATATACATTGGCATGGTTCCAGCATGACACGAGGAGTGCTCCAAAAAGCTCAAACGCAATACTCCCGGTGTTGTAGAAGCTTTAGGAGCAGAGGCGTGGCGAAAAATAGCCAAAGGTGGTACCCTCTATGGTGGCGTCCTGGGCAGAACCAGGGGCGCCACCGATCCGAGAGCTATACTTAGCTCTCGATGGAGTTTCCTAGACCTAAAACCAAAGGGCTTAGGGTATGACTGGCGTCTCTCAGCGGTATTGCCACCGTCGAAATCAGCTGCGGATGCAGTGAGAGCCGTTGGCGACTGAGGGAGGCGCCGGGCTCACGCGTACAGGCGAATAATGCACTGTACACGGCGTGGGGCGAGTGGCATCTCCCCAGCATCGACTAGTAGGCTCTCAATGGGGAAAGTGCGGAAGGCACCGGTCGCAAGGCGAAGGCCGGTGTGGTGGATCGAGTCCACATTCCGCAGTACACGCTCGGCTGCGGATGCATAAAACTTGCATCCCTAGTTGAGCTTCGAACGGACAAAGGATCGATAAAAAAGTAAGGCAGTAGCCCTATCAGCGCCCCAAGCGCTGAACGCCACGGAACAAAGAATATCCATGGCGCGGGTACAACAGACCCTAAGGCTGCGAATATGAGCCTCAAAGGTGAGGCGTCGGTCATATACAGGACCAAGGAAACTGTGCAATTCAACCATTTCCAGGCGGACCCTATTAAGAAACAAGTCTGGGTCGGGGTAGCGCCGTTGATGGCGGCGGAAGTGGACCACCTTAGTCTTGGCCAAGGAACACCGAAACCTGTGAGCTTCGGCATAGCGAGAGACGCGGTTCAATGCCTGTTGGAGTCGACGCTCCAGAGTTGGCATCTGGGCCGCGCCAAAAGAGATCGAAAGGTCGTCCACGTAGAGCGTAGCGAGAACATCTTCCGGCAGCACCGAGGTGATGCCGTTGATGCTCAGGGCAAAGAGTGTGACACTGAGGACACTTTCCTGCGGGACACCATCTTCCTGCTCCATTGAGCCGGAGAGTGCTCTCCCCACCCGTACGTGAAATCGAGGATCTCGCAAAAATTCAGATATAAGCATTGGGAGGCGTCCCCTCACCCCCATCGTGTGGAGAGTCTCCATGATACCGTATCGCCATGCGGTATCATAGGCCTTCTCCAGATCGAAAAACACCAGGACGTAGTGCTGTCTACGAAGGAAGGCTTCGCAGACGGAATTTCCAGTCGGAGTAGAGCTTCCGACGTGGACTGGAACTTGCGGAAGCCGCACTGTGCACAAGACAGATGGCCTCCGCTGTCCAGGAAAAAGGTTAATCTAACATTTACCAATTTCTCCATCAACTTGCACACGCAAGAGGTTAGAGAGATTGGGCGGAAACCGGCCGGAGTAGAGTGATCTCTCTCCGGTTTGCGAAAGGCGAGCACAGTAGCGATTCGCCAGGAATGTGGGACGAGACCCTCCCCCCAGATCCTGTTGAACAAATCTAACAGAAATGTGATGCCTTGCTCACCCAGGTGTCGAAGCTTAGCGCACGGGACATCGTCCCGAACATGGACGGTGTCCGCGCACGAAGCAAGAGTGGAACGCAACTTACTCAGAGTAAACCTATCGTTGAAGGGTTCTCCGCCTCTGGAGGTAAAGTTCAGTCGGCGGCCTTCCGTGAGATGACAACGTGCCTTGAATGCTGGCGGAGCAGCATCCCGGCTAGAGAATGTGGAGAAAGCGGTCGCGAAGGATTCCGCCAAGGACGCGGGGTCCGAGATTGCGGTCGCATTCTCCTAGAGAACGGGAGGGAGGTCCTGCGAGAACTTGCCCCGAATTCTTTTGACTCGCTTCCACACCTCTGCTAGAGGGGTCTTCCCGTTAAGTGAAGACACGTATGCCCGCCAAGAAGAGCGGCGGGCGTGCTTCGAAATATAGCGGAACCTAGCCCTAGCCCGACGAAATTCACCGACAGTGAAATCGTTCGGGCGGCACTCATAGCGAATGTAGATATACCGCTTCTGCTTGAATGCTCGGCTAACTACGGGAGTGGTCGGCGTGCAAAACGGCTAGAACTTCGAAGAATTGTAGTTAGGCCAACGGCGATGAGGTTGCCGGAGAAGAACTCAACGGCCTCATCTATCGACCTAAACACCTCGACTGAGATAGAGAATTCAGTCATTTCCTGAAATGCAGACCACCACGCCTGCGACAAGCCGCACGAGGCCGGGCTCTCGGGCGGCAACCACCCAGAAAATGATATTTGAATGAGAAAGTGATCATTACCATGGAGGTCATCGACCTCCCCAAATCAAAATCAGGTTGTACATCCGGAGATCACAAAGATAGATCGAGGCAGGAAAATGAAGCTGTTCTCGGGCAGTGATGCGTAAACTCATCCACATTTAGGATACCCATCTCAAGCTCGTTGATCAGGTCGGCCAGGACCTGAGCCCGGGTATTAATAGAGTAGTCTCCCCAGAGGCGGTGTCTACCGTTTAGATCTCCGAGCAAGAGAAAGGGCCTCGGTAACCGTGCCACGACGCGGGGTAAGTCCCCCGCATCGAGGTCGACTGACGGTGGAATGTACGCGGAAATAACAGTATACATCCTATCAAGGTGCAGCTGCACAGCTACTGCCTGAAAGGAGGTATCTAAAGCAAAGAGAAGAACGGAGACATCGTGCCGAGTGTAAATCGCACATCCTCCCGCCCGGGACCCATCCCGTGGTGGTGTGGTGGGGTCGCAAAACCTTTAAAACCTGGGAGAGTGAGCAGGGAGCATGCGCCCAGCATGATCTGAAAAAAGATAGCTAACTGGGAACGGGATGAGACGAGCCTCCGCAGCTCCTCCCAGTTAGCCCGGAGTCCGCGGCAATTTCATTGAAGGGATATGCTCTCCAGGCCTAGCTCCGAGGAGATGCGGGGGCCATCTTCGAAGAGAAGACCCTCACGGGAATGGCCGTACGCTTCCCGGAGACAGAACCCCGGGCGCTGTTGGCCGGACAATGCGCCTTCGAAGACTTATTGGGAAAGGGTGGTCTCGCCATGTGAGTCTTTTCCTCCCTCCGCCTCTAAACCTTAGGCGGATGAGGGGATGGCCTTTTCGAGGATTCACCGTCTCCGAGAAACGGGTCACCTTCTCCTCTCTCCCAATCACACTAGCTAAAGCTCTCCTCTGATGGATCATGTTGCCCTTGGCCAACATGCTGCCATCAGTGGAGCGAATAACCAGGAAGCGTTTGAAGCCAGCAGGCTCGAAAAGGGCGGGTAGTCTCTGAATGAGGGCCGCCGACGTAATCGAGGCTGCGTTCTGTGCACTTGTACTTTTGGTCTTTGTCAGGTACTCCGCACCCGGAGGGGCGGCGGCGCAAGACACCGATATTGGCTTGGTCGCTTACCGAAGCAACAAACCCATCCGTCCCCGCAGCCTGCGCGGATGGAGAGGAGCCCCAAGTTTATTTGCCCACTTTTTTTTTTCTTCTTAGGAGAAGAGGACGGGAAATGAACCCGCTTTTCTCCTCCACCGGCAGGAGCCGCCAAGCCAGATGAACCAGCCTCAACAAGGTCCTTCTCCGAGATGGAGAAGGCCCCGGGGCACAGAGGCATCTGCCGGAGGAGATCCCTCCCCTCCTTGTACTGCCTTGGAGACCCGAGCCGTTCGAGGACCTTGCATAGGGGTGGCCTCGGGTTCGGTGCTTGGCGCCGAGAATGGATTCGCCCCTATAGAAGGTCCTATCGTCTGAGGCTGGATTGCCTCAAGGACCATGTCTATCTCGATGGGGGGGGGGGGCGTCCCGTGCCTTGACCCCAGCTAAGTTTAATATTCGAGCCAGCAAGTCTTTTGAGGGAAGTGACCGATAAGCCCTGTCGTCCCTCTCCCCCCTAAGGGGGTTTGCCCTACCGAGCCACTTCAACGGGAGCAATAGGCTATGGGTTGCCTCCTGGCTTTCTTGGCAGTCCCCTTGGAAAGTAAAGCGGGGACTGCCGCTGGAAAGAGGGAGGCACACGAGGGCACCTCCAGACAAGGGGGTGAGGGGAAGTTCCTACACCAGTAGGCAAAGAAGAGGAGCAAGCCTCCTCTCAGGTCAAAGAATTTTGGAGGTTTCCCTGTGAAAGCACGGGGGGGGGGGGGGGCACCTTTTTTCAGTGGAGCTGACCGAAGGCGGCCCCATCGATGGTCAGGAAAAAGGGAAAAGAGGGGTTTTTTTTTCATTTTCATCATCGGGCATGGGGACACTATTCTTTTCACGGGATACAGATGCTAATCCCCCCTCTTCACGGGGTGCATACAGGGCTGGCAGAGCCAAAGGCTGCCATTTAAGGCCACCTCTCCCGCCTGGTGACCTGGCAGCCCTTCGGCATGGCGGCTCCACCTTGAGCACGGCGTACAAAGGACAGTGAGGTGAGAAGGAAAGGGGATGTGAGGAAGGTATGGGTGGAGATGAAGCAGTT
This sequence comes from Ceratothoa steindachneri, assembly GCA_963969495.1. Taxonomy (NCBI): domain Eukaryota; kingdom Metazoa; phylum Arthropoda; class Malacostraca; order Isopoda; family Cymothoidae; genus Ceratothoa; species Ceratothoa steindachneri. The sequence goes on along the minus strand of OZ018317.1, from coordinate 110,531,452 downwards.
TGTTAAAAACCCACCATCCCAAACCGGAGCTTAGGGGTTAGGGAACATTGTCCCCTCCCCCCTCAGCACTAATCTGGGATAGTTGGCTTGGAAGATCAGTATCTACCCTGAGAAAATAGAGGCCGACCAGAGAAAGTTGTGGGAGAGGTTGTAGGGAAAGTGAGGAAGTAGGGGAGAAACACAGGCTGTCTCAAAGAAGAAGAAGAGGCTAAGTAGGGCCGGATGGGGTGCTGAGTCCCGTCAGTAAGGCGGCCAGGAAGGCAAATCGCCGCGCCCCTTATGGGGTAGTTGGGTCCACTAAGGGGCAGGGTGGGTGATCACCCGACATTGGGAGGATGGAGGGGGAAGCAATTGCAGTAAGAGTGTTACCTCTGGCTATACTACCCACTCTTTTGCGGGTCAGCAGTCTGTAACAAGATATCTGAAAGGAACATGGTGAATGTAGACTGGCTCGAAAAGAGTGAAAGATACAGAGACAAAGGTCATACAAACAGTGAGGCAGGAAGGGTGCTTAGCTGCAGGCACTCTGACACGGAGGATGTGCTACTCCTCCAACTACCAGGTGTAACAGTCTACACAGGGTAACCCCCCAACCCTTCTTGCGGTAAGTTGCCCATACCCAACTTATACCAAAGAGAAAAAGAGGTAACAATTGCAAATGATTATCATTACAAGTAAGCCCAATAGGATGAGGAAAAGCTTGGTTGAACAAGGAATATAAAGAAAAATAGGAGGGGGAGGGTAATGCCCCTAGAAAGGGCAGAAAATGGAAAGTTAGATGGGGAGGGTAATGCCCCTAGAAAGGGCAGAAAATAGAGTTAGATGGGGAGAGTAAGATGGCATAAATGAATAATATATTAAATACCAAACACAAAGTTAAAATAAATAAGACCAAGAAGGAATGGGACATAATTTTCCACTTCATCACTGCTACTGAAGCAAGGGTGGAACCCCGCTGCTGCTAGAAGCAAAGTGGTCTTCCAAAAGACCATGGCTGTGAAAAGGATAATTAACACCTCATTTCAACTTTTCTTGAATGATATCTACTCCATGAGGCCACCATGGCAAATGATAAATCTTTTACCAGTAAAATTTGTAGTAATAAGCAAAACTCTTATAGACCTTAGTCTCAACCTGAACCATAAGATATTTGCTATACAGAAATAAAGAAGAAAAAAAATAAGAACCAAGCAAAAATGTTCTTGACCTTGAAGTCGAATTTTCTCATTGTCAGATATTTTTCTGTTACATTCATCTTAATCACGAGGTTATTTTAATGTGGAATTTTCATGTCACAATGCAAAGGATGAGGAAAGTCCCCCAGACATGCCTGATACAGTTGGATAACCATTAATTTACTAACTGCATGCCACTATTCTATCTCCACTCCCCTCTCACATAATTATTTGAGTGCCTCTTTTCAGCTTTAGCACACATACACCTCCTTATCACTCTTTTCAACTTCATACCCATTTGCACTATTCTCTTATTCACATTTTTTTTCATGGCGCCTATCTGGCGATTGCCGCCAAAGGCATGTCACTGCAATCAACTTTAGCCTATTACTAGGCAACATAAACCACACCCACACAAAAAAGAGAACAATATAAACAGTAAACAAAAGACAATACAAACAGTAAACAAAAGTCAAAAAACAGAAACAAACAAAAAATACAAAAGTAAGAAACAGGAGGCACACTCCAGCATCAGGGGGAAGAATTATTCACAAAATCTTTTATGTAGCCTTCTCTACATCTCATCTTTCCACAAGCCAATTTAACTCTAGACATCACAATCAGGTGATCAAATAGGCCTAATCTTATATCGTCAGTCTTCACATAAAATATATCCGCCACCATATTCTATCTTCACTTTCTCTTCATTGTCCAATACATGTGGTCCCACACTAGCATTGCATCCAGGATAGGCGGTCGCATTATATCCACTCAGAAATGAAGAAACCACTCTACAACTATTTTTCTTGCCCTACAGGCTGGCTAGAGTTTAAATAACACAGCCTTACTGCTGGGTGGGTCTGGATAAATATTTACTTTACGTATAAGCACACTGAACTGGCTCAGATTGCAGAGTAGAAAAGAAATTGGTAAAGGTTTTACTGCCAATCTGCATTTCTCAGTGGGGAACTACTGACTAACGTGGAATCTGAACCAAAAGTAGCTACAGTGTATGGCAGCCACTGTGAAGTTACCCCATATCATTTCCGAGTAGATTTCACCTCGAGAAATTGCTATACATCAGCTATCAAAGGCCTTATCATTCCTTTTCCACATCACTATCCATTTTATTCATGGATCCATCCATTCCTTTTTTCCCATGCAATAATTGTACCCCAGTTTACTGCTGTCATTTTAGAGTGGCTGCTACAGAATCCTACTCACCATCTGGCGTCGTCTGAATGCCTCTTTTGTGACTCAAGTTCTTGTCATTGCTTCGGGATATTAATTCGGAAGGGGTGTCCGAACTGGTCGTTGAACTGATTTTCTTTTCTGTCAAAGGCGGGAAATTTTCATCTGATGAAAATACTAAAAAAAAGAGGAGTGCAATTAATTAATGGGCACTAAACTTTAAGCAACTTAATTTCATCAACGATCGTCGCCGTTTCCTGAGGGAAAAGCTGATTTAGTTATGATAGGACCACACAGAACAATTTGCATGAGTGCCATTTTAAAGCACTTATATCTGGTGATGGGGGAAAATAACTTTACATTTTATATGTTTCCTTCATAAAATGTGGAGTAAATTAACAAGTTATTGGATTCTGCAATTTATAATGTTTTATAAAAGTTTTATTTCTTGAAATGTAAGTTCATTTTTTTCTCTTCACAAGGAAATTACTGAAAAATTCTGCTTTTCATTCATAAACAAATTTATTCAACTAAAGAACCCAGCAACTTCATAAGGAGAGTTCAGGGCATGCCCTGAAATATAACTTGCATGATAGTTATAACTACTTTTTTGCTGAGCCAGAATAAGATGATAGCGAGTTAATTCTATACACTATTGAATGTTACAGAATTCCTTGTTTTTCTTTTGAAGGAACTATCACAACAAGGGACTAGGATGCTCAAAAGGAGAGCAAGCTCCCTTCATTTATACACATGGATGTATATATACTTTTGGATGAAGATACTTGGGAACCAGGAAGGGCAGGGAAGTCTTCGTTGCTCATTGTAAATTCTGAGCTCTCACTTGCAGGTTGTTTAACCATTCCCACTGAAAGAAAGAACCAATTTTAGAATGAAATAGGAACTGCATCTACTACTAGGGAAAATGAGCTGCACAAGGTACTTCTCTCAAGATGGTAAATGTTCATTAGGGGGGAAATTTGTTACTCTGCCTTCAAATCCCATAGGAAGATGCGATACCTTACTAGCAATTATATTTTACATTCTCCTGTTTTTCTATACAAAACAGTGATACTACCAAAATATTATATCTTTAACTAAATTCACAAATGATTGTCAAATCGAATGAATATAGTCGACCAGTCCATTTTCTATCAATCCAAAGGGTACCTCTATACCAAGAGAACTGAAAATTCAGCTTAATTCTTAATAAGCTCAACACTCAATAAGCAGCAGTTGCATTGTAGTTACAAAATGGTCAAATAATGTTTGATCAATATTTATTTTCAATACTTCTGAAATCAGCAAAGCCTTTAACACCATCCCACACCACATCCACATACAAAAAATACTGGACACCAATAGTAAAAAAATAAATAAATGGGTAGCAAACTTTCTCTTCAAGAGAGAGGGCCAAGTCGACCCACATGTCCATATCCAAGGGGAAAAAGCTTCCCAACAGGGTCACCCAAGGTACCATACTCTCCCGACCCTCTTCCACCTTTTCATGCATGGCATATCCCTCCTCAAATCTAAATCAGTGTCTAAATATCTACATAAATGACTTATTCATCACATCTCAATCCAACTCCATATGCACAACCTCAAAAAAAAACTTAAGAAACACTAGTTCCCAATATAAAGAATGTCCACCTCTCCCCCCTAAAAAAATCAATGGTTACCCTCTTTACCCTGACAAGAAAAACTATCACCTAAAAGTTTTGCTGTACAGCCAGCTTCTAACAACTGTCACCCTACACTTCTGAGTGTGACCCTAGCCACGCATATGACCTTCAATCAACACACAAAACAATATCATAAAGGATATAGAAAACCTCACCATTAGAACACTAACAGACACCACCACTAATCAGTTATTGTAACATTTATTAAAACTACATCATTTACCACAATGCAGAGAATTTCCAAGATTCTAATATACACTGATAATGTATAAGTTTAATTTAAAATAATTATGAGGTGCCTACAAATCATAAGGGCAGTAAGACAATTTTATCATATGAAATCTTCCAAAATTATATTAAATGCATGCTTTATGTACCAAGGAAATTTAATTTACCTACATCATATTTTAAAAAATATTTTAATAAAAGAAAATCATTCTCTTATTTTGTTTGGTTGTGTAGACTTTTTTTTATATTTGATCATAAAGCCAGTGTGGCTGATCCTGTGACAACAGAAGCTATAAGCCCTGTTCAGATCAAAACTTTTATCACGGCAGTTTTCACACAACTGGTACATAATGGTCCATCAGTAACACTCAAATTAAACTCATTATTTTTCTGACAGTGAAAAGGTCCCCAAGAATGGAGACCAAATGAAATGAGGATATTATATTTTCAATTTTATGCAACTGGGCCTAATTTGCCTAAGCATTTTACCCCAAAAAGACAATTACCATAAGGTTGTCTTCCAACCAGTGGATGAGGATTTGATTGA